>OX333074.1:19477859-20080859 GCA_946863875.1 Alloplasta piceator
TCTTAAAACGATTGACTTCTATGACCGATGGAATTTTGAAAAATAAAAAGTCGTAAGTAACAATTATATCGAAGAAAAATGGAGAAAAAATATTAAAGTGGAATTTTTTATCAAGATCTGCCACGAAATTCTCGATAAAAACCCTTCGACTGTGAATCATGATAAACGATATCTTATCAAATATTTTTCTGTTAAAAAAAACAATCCGGGCCATTTATTAATTACGTAAGGGTCCCGAGAGGGAGAGGAGGTTTATAAAATCTCTACATGACCTTACCTCGGGGGGAAAGAGGGTAAAAGCTATTCTTACGTAGTATTTTGCGACAAGATATAGAATGTGCGTTTTGCAATGTACAGTGATACACACTTGAGAGCAAAGCGTTAGGCGAAGCAACTATGAGATCTATTTTTTCATTTTTAATGTACAATTTCATTTACATATTCTCATGTTAAGATTTTTTATTGTTTATTAAGTTTTAGAAATCGTAAATGTATTCATATTTACACATTTCGAAGCTTATAAATTAAAATTATAGTACATTTATTTCGTGTATTAATCTCACTTCAATTATTTGTGAAAACTTCCTCTCTACTATCACGCAATTATATCATTTAATTTTAAAAAAAAAATGCAATTCAAACGGTCACAACAGCATACAATTCAGCCCGGACAACGATTGACGATCTCAACTGAACTGACTTTTACTCTTTGACTTATTTCATTTAAGATCGTTTCAAATCTTGTCACTCATTATTGTACGCAAAGTATATTCATTTGTAGTTTTTGACTGATTTGTTTCCTCACTTTAATTGTTCAAAATCTTACCATTAATTATAGTATGCATTTTCCAACGACTAAATAATTATTATTAAAAAAATTAAAATCTTTCATTTACATCTAATGAAAACGCGTTTTAGTGTCACTGACCCTTTTCTAATGATATTTAATTATGTTAAATGCTTCTTAGCAAAACTAGGTAAACCGTACGTAAGAAGGGGGAGGAGAAGTCCAAAAAATCTTATGTGTCCTTACATGGGGGTAAAGTGGGGGGGGGGGGGGGGGGGTAAAAATGGCCGAAGTTATCCTTACGTAATTAATGAATGGCCCCTTACCACATGCCTGTGAATCGAACCAATAAATGGCAAGAGTATTGGATTTGTGTACACCGATACGAATAGGCACAGTTGGTTTTTGAGGTATAGTGTCACTTGTGGTAGCTAAAAGGTTGCTGAAAGAACGTGGAATGTCCCATACATATTAGTATACGTTTGCGTATGTGTGTGTGTGTGTATGTATGTGTACGTGTTGCTGATGTCCGAGAGAGCGAGAGATATCGCGTAATAAGGAAGCAACGAGTAGCGTCGAGAGGAAAGAGTTGGGGTGGGAAGTTAGTTTTCCGCGGGAATGAGAGGGACGCTTGAGGGAGGGGGTTGAGGGTGATACGGTGGTGGAAAACGCCGGTTGGTCGTATTGTCTCAGGTCTCCAGGAGCGAGAAGAGAGAGAGAGAGAGAGAGAGAGGGAGGGAGGGAGGGAGGCCAAGAGGGACAGGGGAGCAAAAGAAAGATGGAGTGGGTGGATGGTCGCGTCGTCGAGAGGCGAAAGATGCGAGAAACTCGAAGAATAAGAATGAGAAGAAGAAGGAACGGAGTAAAAAGGTGGAGTGAGAGAGAGAGGGAGCGAGAGAAAGAAACAAAGAGAGGGGGATTGGTACTGACGGGAGGCTGCGTCGAAGAAGAAGAAGAAGAAGAAGAAGAAATGAAAGAAGAAGTAGAAAGAGAGTGAAGGATATATGCAGATGTACACACTCACATACATGCATGCTCGTCCTCTTGCATACCCATAAATGTATATATATATATATATATATATACACATAGATTTCCCGAACGCAAAGGGGGATGAAGGGAGGGGAAGGGGGAGTTAAGACGCCGCATGAAGGGTTGGAAATGTAGATAGAATTTCTTCATTTCGCATAGTCCCTCGCGCTTGGGTCGGGTGTGGGTGAGGGGGTGGTTTTTCGCCGCCGTCGTTGATGGGGGGTTGGGGGGGGGGGGGGGGTCAGGCGCGGGAGGGGGGGTGGTCTAGAGGGGTCCCCTCGGACCGCGCGCAAGCCGTCTCTCCTCATCCTCACTCTGCCCCCTTTGGCCACGTCGTGCAAGCAGCCCAGAGCAGGAGTGACTCCCTTCATCCCCCTCACCCCCTCGCCCCCGGACTAACGCCAAGCAGCACCGGCTCCTCCGCGGTTCACCCTCCGCGCTCATTTCAACCCCTCCGCCCTTGCCGCCCCTGCCCATTCTTTCTCTTAAGACTCCGCGGCAGAGGAATCGTTAAAATCTGGCCATCCCAGTCCACTCCCTTCAACCCCAGCCCCCGCCGGTTTGAGGCGAAAGAGAGAAAGCGAGCTTCACTATATACCATGCAATCTCTCCCTCTCTTATTCTCGTTTCCTTGCTCCCTTATATGCAAGATGTACTACTACCCTGTAATGTATATGTATATAGTATGTGTGTGTGTATGTGCACTTTATAGATATACAGTCTTGGGAAAGAAAGAGAAAGAGGGAAAGAAATCTCTCCCCGTGTATTGTACTATCCATATCTATATGTATGGAGGGATTTCGTTCTCTCTTGCGCTTTCTTTCGACTCTGCCGAGGTTATACCCTCGTGACGTTCTCAACGTCCGCCTACAGTCACCAACTCTTGAACGACGTTCACCCACTACTTATTTTCGACGCTCAGTCAGTGAGAAAGAAAGAGAGAGGGAGCAAGTGAGTGATGCTCTTGGATTTTGCTCTCGGGCTCACGCGCGTGCACACACACACACGCACACCACACACACACACACACACACACACGCACACACACACACACACACACACCCACACACACACCCACACACACGCACGCACACTCACACGCGCACACACACGCGCACACACACGCACACATGCACGAACGCACGCACGCCCGCACGCACGCACGCCCGCACGCACGCACGCACGCACACACACACGGGCGCATATGCACACATATACTAATATATAGGGATACCCCGATCTTATATTTATACATACAGAGGCTCTTCATTCCGTCGAAGATGGATATAGGGAACGATCCCATGTTACCCCTTCACCCCGAAAAAAATCCACTAAATGAAGCAGAATTTTCCTCCCCTAAGCCGGTGGGTTAGGCGCGACAACCTGACACGAGCATCCAGTGATACAAAGAGATGGAGATGGACGTTAATCTTTCGTGACGTATTATATTGTGCCTTCGTTTAACGGGGCTTATGTATCTCATGTAATCAGGCTATTTTTTGACGTTCGAAAGTATCGAAACTTTAAGGGGTTGGGCCACTCTAGGATTTTTGAAAAATCGTTTCGTTTCTGTTAAAAAGGTGTATTGGTATCTATAGATTTATATTCCAAAAGATTATGTGCGTGAATAATCCGTAAGTACTCGATTTTCGTATTCTAGTGCAACCCCTCTTCATCCGTAGCGAGCTTTCTACAACCTTTAAGCGCGTTTATCTCCGAACTACATTTTTCCAGTCGACCAAACTCATGACTCAAACAAATTTCAAGCGATTAATTTGAAATTTCAATTGTACATTCAAAATAATGTTCTCTAAAGCACTAAGTAGGATTTTTTCATTGTATTGCATAGTTCCTTTTTTTATAAGCAATTCCCTGACGATTCTTGCACGGCAATTTATGCTTTTGGATTTAAAAATATGCCATTTTTATGAAAACCAACATATCAAAAAAGTCCTACGTATTTCTATAGCTATTATATATATATGGGGCGTTCCATCCTAAATCGGACAGTTTGGAAAACTTTTTTTTTTTTTCTGAAATATTTTATATTTTTTAGTGCCCATCAAAGATTTTTTTCATGGGTTTTCATTTTTCGGTTTTTTGGTCATAACTTCTTTAATAATGGTTCAAATTAGGCTTTTTGTCAAAATTTGTTTTTTTATGACCTTTTCAGAAAAAAATTGAAAACAAGTATTCGACGTGTTTTTGAATAAGTTTTTCGAGTTTTAAACTTTGAATCGTGTTCTTTTAAAAGTGACTGCATATTTTGATTTTTTTGAAAATTTTTCATTTTAAACTTCTATCTATTCAATAACTTTTAAGACCAGACCGGTCATGGGCCCTCCATAATTACTATTTTTTCGAATTTTGATAATTAAAATTGCTGTCAAATTTTCACCTGAGAACCACTATTTAGATGCAAAAGAAAGATTATATTTGCGATACAATACTGCAAAGTCAATCACAGAGACACAAAAATTTCATTCAATTATTCTAATGAGCAACGGAAACGTATTGGCAAAGGAATATTCTAATTCAGGAAATAATCGTATTTAATGTAAGATTTTCGAAATAATACGTGAATAAATAAAAACTGTGGTTATTATTGTTCATAAACAAACTTAACGATGAATTATTAATTTTAAGACCCTGTTAAAAATAAAAAAGTTTCAAAATAAATCCTAAATAATGGAACAAAAGACTGTATACACTGTATACAGTAACAAAAATTGATATTCCTAATGATTTATAGAAATCATTTTCTTAATTTTCAAAAATCGAAAAAAAGTAATTATCGAGGGCCTATGACCAGACTGGTCTTAAAAGTTGCTGAATAGATAGAAGTTGACAAAACAAAATTTCAAAAAAATCAAAATATGCACTCACTGCTAAAGAAACGATTCAAAGTTTAAAGCTCAAAAAACTTATTCAGAAACAAGTCTAATATATTTTTTGTATTTTTTTCTCAAAAGGCCATGAAAAAACAAATTTTGAAAAAAACCACGCAATTTTGACCATCATTAAAGAAGTTATGACCGAAATAAGAGCGGTGTTTTTTTAAATTTGATATCTTGTGAACGGGTAATCAAAAAAATCTTAAAATTTACTAGAATAGATCTTGATGGGTACTAAAAAATATACAAAATTTTGGGAAATAAAAAATAAGAGTTTTTCAAACTGTCCGATTTGGGATGGAACGCCTCATATATAATCGAAAAAACTTTGGTGCCTCATCGTAACTCAAAAATTATAGGAGCTGTTGGTTCGGCTGTCGACCTTCCAGAAATAAAGGCGTCATCAGAAAAATGCTGCACAGTCGCAATTTTGACATATATAGCCAAGAAAAAATAATGTAGTATTGCCAATTAAATGTATAATAAAACACCTTTTTGGTAAATTCGATTTATTTTATAGTTTCGCTGAAAAAAAAATCACAAAACCTGTTGTTTCTTAGAGTGATCTGACCCCTTAAATAATAATGAAGAGCGTCTTTAATTAAAGATAATTAATTGAGCAATTCGTCACGATAATGATGATTAATCATAACAGCGCATGAAGAAACGAAAAATTCCCATCCTGATTCACGTCGTGGATCTTACGTGTAATTTTCCACTTTTTTTCGTTCGTTGAAGAAAACTACCCCTCGAGAGTGGGCAAAAGAAAGGGGAAATTTTTTAAGACGTTTCCGGGCACGTGTGTGTGCACATAACTGAAATATGTGAGGGTGAAAGGAACGAATACAGAGAAGAGAAAACACATCTATCGGGTTGTTCTGAGTGTGAGTATTATACGTGTGTACATTTTACGACGATAAGGGATGGAAAACGTACGGGTGATCGGAGCAAGCCTTAGGAGAAATGAGCGACGACGTCGACGACGAAGAACGAAGTGAGGATAATATAGAGTGTGTATGGGGCAGAGAGAAGTGGAATAAGGGATGAAGAGAGGGGGCATCACGGGGGTTTGAGACCCCTCGAGCCTCCCCTTCGGGAGAGCGCGCGCTGCCGCTGCTGGTTCGCGCGTGAAAAATATGTAAAGTATTGATTGCATTTTATAATTACTTGGGCGAGAAAGAGAGAGAGAGAGAGAGAAAGAGTCCCGGCGTCTTAGCTATCCTTCCCCTTCCTTGCGAGCGCCTTTTTCACCCCTCATGTCCTACCCGCCCTCGCGATGCCGGTATCCCTCGCGCAAGCTCACACACACCCTTCGTTTTACACCCACCTCTCCCAATTCACCCCCGCAACTGTGGACTCATTTCGTTCGGTCTTATTTTTTTTTGTTGTTGCTATTTTTTTTCTTTTTTTGTTTTTTAATTCTCCCCCACTTTCCTCGAGCAACGCACAGACACACACACGCGAAGGGGAGTCGTTCGACGGTGCGCCGCGGTGGGTAAGGAAAAGGGTGCGATGGAAGAGGGAAAGGTTCTCGAAGAAACGAAGCGAAAAAGAGTGACAGGGAATATCCTGAAAGTGGGAGAGACTCGCTGAAATAAGTGAGGGATGGTATTTTTATAGATGCGTATATATAGATGTATATATTAATATAATACATGGTAAGGAGGGACAATGTTTTTATCAAGCGCTCTGTAGAATCTCGATTCCGTTTTCTTACAACCTCTCGCTATCTCTCTCTTTTACACTGGCTCATTTACTCTCTCCATATGAATTCTTCGAAGAACGTGGCACTACTTCGTGTTGGAGGATTTTTTCATGCAAAGCACATATATTTACCGTGCATTATAAATGTACTTCTACACAATGTAAAGAAGGAGTAGGAGTAGGGGTTCAAGCTCCAAGGGTTCTTATACCCGATAGCTCGAGGGCGCATAAATCCTCGAATTCTACTCCATATTTCTTTTCTTCTTCTTTTGTATCTCTCTCCCTCGTATATGAAGTTTATTATCGCATGTCTCGGATCTACTGGAAAATCTCGCGGGTCGATTGCGTTCTCGATGCTCTGAATTAAGGACTGAACCAAGACTTTGACCAAGCGATGTTTTCTTCAATTTCGTGATTTAACCGAAGGTTAACCTTCTCCTGTTTAAAGGGGGGAGTCAGCGTCAAAACGGCGATTTTTAATTATTAATTATAATTTTTTAGAATGCCTACAAATTTGATGTATCGTCCGTCATTTGAGGTACCAAGTGAACAATTTTTTGAGACTACCCTTGGGAACCCTTAAGAGGTGCACCGGTTTCCTGAAAAACCTAGTTTTGAGTTTTTACACTCTGCGCGTGATTCAGAATAAAACGCTCGACGGATTTTACTCTACGACGTCTCATTTTCTTTTTAAGGGGCTATACCAGTGTAACCCATGAAAAATTAGGCGATTTTCGGGAATTCTTTTAAAAGAAAGTACTCGATAGAATGCCCGGGAAAAAAAAATCATATATGATCATATATAATCATATATGACTTCGTCATGCATGATCCTGAACGAAATTTGTCTCTATATGATCATATATAATCATATATGATCGTACATGATCGTATATGATCATATAGAGACAAATTTCGTTAAGGATCATGCATGACCAAGTCATATATGATTATATATGATTTTTTTCCCGGGAAATGTACAAATACTTCGTTTATAATATAATACAAGTGTAAAATATTATTATTATAATTATACGTAGAAGTACAGTGCTGGGCACTAATGCCTGCAAATCTGTGAAAGAATCTTGAAAAGAATCTTTCTAAGATTCTAAGAATCTAAGAATCTTGGAAAGAATCTTTCAAAGATTTGCAGGCATTAATGGCGAGCACTGTACAATATATGCTGGTAAATGAATATAATATCCAAAAAAATATATATGATGATTATTTTGTGAATAATTACGATTACATATATGATTATATATGATTATATATGATCATTCATGATGTCATGTTAAGGCATATATAATTATATATGTCCATATATGATAATATATAACCATTTTTTCCCGAGATATATGATCATACATGGGCATATACGATCATTCATGATGTCATATCTAGGCATGTATAATCATATATGATTCATATTTGATCATATATGATTATATATGATCATATATGATTTTTTTTCCCGGGTGTTTTGAAGTTTTTTGGACATAATAAGGTATATTTCCAGCTATATTTTAAGATTTTTTTTTTACAAAAATATTGAAAAATAACGGAGTTATGCGCTGTCTTCGGAGATGCCAAAAAAAAGTTCTCCAACTGCTGACATGATTCCGGCCGAATGAGTAGCTGAAACAAAAAAAATCAAAACGGTTATTAAAGTTGAAGGTATTTCCTATACAATGACTTACGATTTTTGAAAAATATAAAAAATTAACAAAATGGCGTAGTTCTAAAAAAAAGTGTCGTTTTTTGGAGTAAAAAAATGGTCGTTTTTTAAATGCCAAATTGACAATTTTCCAACAATCAAAAAGATCGTAGGTCATGGTACAGTAAATATATTCAAGAACACTCAGTTTTTATTTGAAGTTGATCGGTCATGCCTGGCCCATACAAGACACCTTCTTCTTCCTCGAAAAATGCCTGCTGAGAGGCTAATGCTTGTCACACTGGTATAGCTCCTTAACACTTTTCCCCCAATGATGCATGCGGCACATTTCGTTTTGAGCCTTTTATTTCAGAGTTGCTGTTTTGAAATTATTAGCCTATTTTGAACTTTCCAGGTATTGTCCTGGTAATAATTTTGACTTTAATTAAAATGTGCCGCGTTCATCCTGTGGAAAAAAGCGTTGCGAAGAAAATGAGATGTTGTCGAAGAAAATCCGTCTAGCGCTTTATTCTAAATCACGCGCAGAGTGTGAAAACTCAAAACTAGGTTTTTGAGGAAACCGGTGGCACAACATTCTACAAAAATTCTAAATTATTATAAAAACCGGACAAGTGCGAGTCGCAGTCGCCCACCAAGGGTTCCGTACAAATTTGTAGGTACCCGTTTAAGCTTGTGCCAATGAAGCCCTTTCATACGATACCCCAAATGAAACGGTTAACTCAATTCAAAATTTGGACCGCCGTTCCTTGCATAAAGACCCTGTTTTTTTTGTGATTTAAATAAAAATATACGGCGTTCAGATTTTTATTTTCTGTACAAATTAGTAAAAGATTTAAAAAATCTACAAAAAGATTTGGTCACCCATACAATTATGATCGCGCATACCGTTGCTTGAACTCGATGATTGATTACGTACTTTAAATACAGACTATATTTTTATGATTTAATTACAAATGTATTGTTTTCAGATTTTTCCCTACACTTGTCGTATAATACGGTATTACTTGCCAAATTTCATAGTTGTAGGTCAACGGAAAATACCCTATAAATTATGATTCTCTTGAGAGTGTCGAAATATACGTTTTTTGCGGCATAAACGGCCGTATCTTTTTTTTCCGTTAACTTAGAAGTTTAATTTTTTCACAGCTTCAAGGGACTGTAGACCTGATCATCAAATGAAAAAATTGTTTATGCCAGTTACAACCCTTAAGGTGCAGCGGTCCTTTCATAACTAAATTTGTAACCTCTATATTCGGTAGTATTGGAAAGATTGCATTTAAATGACATCTAGATATATATTTGCGTTGAGATTGGATTTTGTGAATACTTTTTTTCATCACAAATAAAAGCAAGAAGTTTCACTTCTAGCGAGCGTGACCTCCACGCACAACGATTTTTTTAAGTCCTTGATATGGAGTTACAGGTGACTTTTTGAATTGTTGACCCATTAGTTGTTAAAAAAATTCAAATGTGGCCTGTAACTATAATAATAAGGCCGCACTTAAGCAGTCCGGAAAAGTGTTACGAAGAAAATACGATGTCGTACGATAAGATCCGTCAAGCGGTTTGGTCAGGATCGTGCACAGCGCGGTAAAACTCAAAAATTGATTTATGAGATGACCGCAGCACCTTAAGAATTCTAACTAGCATCAAAAATTTCTTCATTTGACTCGTCAAATGATAGACCATTGGTCAGGTTAACACGTATTCAACGAACATTTATATTTATGTTCAAAAATCAGCGATTTGACACTGACTCCGTCCCCTCAATATTTTTGGTGTTTCCAAAAAATAAATAATCATGAAATTATGATCATGTATTAGAAGGACCGATACTTCTGCAAATGAGAAGGAACTGTAACCAATGTTGAAAACATGCGAGCGAGGAATTAGAAATATGAAAATTCACGAGCCGAGACTGAAAAGAGAAAAAGGGAGAAACAAGACGCGAATCCGCAAGCATGGAGGCACACACGGGCGGAAAATGAAGGAGGCAAGAGTGATAGACTTGGCGTGGCTCGAGTCCTCATCTCGACAATCTACAGATGTGTAGGGGCGTATATATATGGGGCATTCCACGTCAAATCACGTGGTCTCCGGCCTGACCCCCTCGGATTTTGATGTCCAATGAATTGTGGGTTTCGTTTGGCCCAAAATATAACCTCAAATTTTTAGAAATTTTTATTTCATTTTTTAGGGGTTGCCCGAGCGAAAAATAATTTATTTGAGGGAAAACACAAACAGGGGCCGTTCTTAAATTATTGAAATTTTTTTCACAGAAACTAGGACCCAAAACAGAAATTTTCGTCATATTTCGATAATGGGACAAAAATAATTACTATTTTTTTTTGTATTGTAATTAATTTATTTTTATAATTTTTTATTTTAATTGTTTCTTGAAGTGAGAATAACAACGACAAAAATATTTTCTTTATTTTTTTTCTTGGTTTAAGAGTGAAACGACAACTTTTTTCGAAAATTTATCAGCCTCGACGACCTCGAAAAAACCAGATAAATTTTTAAAAAATTTTAAAAATAGTAATTATAATTTAAAAAAAAATAGTAATTATTTTTGTCCCATGATCGAACTATGACGAAAATTTCTGTTTTGGGCCCTAGTTTCTTTGAAAAAAAATTCAATAATTTAAAAAAGGCCTCTCTTTGTGTTTTTCCTCAATTTCATGATTTTTTGCTCGGGCAACCCCGAAAAAATGAACTAAAAATTTCTAAACATTTGAGGTCCCATTTTGGGCCAATCGAAACCCACAATTCATTGGACATCAAAGTCCGAGAGGATCAGGCCGATGACCGCGTGATTTGACGTGGAATGCCCCATACATATACATACAAAACTCGACACAGGGTGGAGAAGCACGTAAGGGTTTTCTCGGTTTCTTACCGAGGCTCTGAGACAGTTAAGGGAGCCCAGATAGAGTGGGAAGGGTTTCACTCGTTTGAAATGGAAAATTTGCTCGTTCGCTGGTGCGCTTGCTCGTGTATGTGTGCATACGCCTGTATGAGAGAAAGAAAGAGACAAAGTTGGCAAGTGGAAAGAGGCACGTGTGTATTGGGCCATTGAGGAAACAAGACAGAGGCAAGATGAGGATAAGCACGCAAATGAAGAAGAAGATGAAGCAGAAGAAGAAGTAGGAGAAGAAGAAGAAGAAGCAGAAGAGGAAGAAAAGGAAGAAGATGAAGAGAAAGAAGGGGGCACAAGTAATGAGAGAAAGAGGAGGACAGCCGAGAGTACATAAGTAAGCGAGTGAGGGAGTAAGAATAAAGTAAAGGGGATAAGGGTGCTCTCACATACACACGGAGAAACATACGAATGTATATTCAGAAGAACGCTCTGTGGCAAGAGTCTCATGGGGGATCGGAGGTAAGGGAGCGGGGGGAAGAGTAAGTTCAGTTTCTCGCTTGGCAGTGGTGATGGCCCCGTGGTGGGGCACGAGAAAAGAGAAAGGGAGAGAGGTGAGTGCCACGAGAAAGAGAGCTTGTGAGGGAGACAGGCTTTCTCACTCTCTCACTCGTGCCTAGAAGTTGCGCCCAGCATTTTAATCGATTTCATTTGCGCGCATGTGAGTGAGCGAACGAAGACTATGAGAGCGAGAGAGGGAGAGAGAGGAAGAAAGCTCAGCTACCGGTTGGAGAAAAGAAGAGAGAGAATACCCGACAGCTCCGAAGCAACCTCCACGACCTCTCTTCTCTCACTCTCCTGCTTTCACCCTCCTGCACCCCCGAAGGAGAACAAGAGAGACGCGAAAGAGAATGGAGTAAGAGAAAAGTATAAGACAGTGAAACGTTGAGCCTATATACATACATACAGACACGTATAAAGTAGAAAGAGAAAACGCTCTTTCTCTCACTCCTCCACCTCGATATATATATAGATACAGGCTCGTGGCACATACATGCATATATATTTAGAAAGAGAAAGAGAGGGAAGAGACGAGTTGGTGTATAAACCTTTCTTTGTTTTGCTCTGCTTGCGTCATTAGGGGTGGGGGTGGGGGGGTGGCAGGGTAGATGGGTCTCGCGTTTGCTTTGTAGGAGGATGAGGGGAGGAGGGGGGAGGTGAGCATTTAGGAATGGTGGTACATACGAACGAATGCCACCGAGCAAGGAGCGAAGCGATGGCATATACTGATACATGGGGGTGAGGGGTTGTTAGGGGGGAGGGGGAGGGAGGGGGGTACAGACTCACGAGGATAGGAACGAGGGTATGAGAGCTTCTTTCTCGCGAGGACGTGGTTCTTATATGACGATGATTTACATATACGTAAACTTATATGTTCATATATGATGTGCGTGTACGGAGGGTGAGCTTCACGTTCATCTCCTTCTCGTGCGTTTTCATGTGTGTGCATTTCCTATATATACTCTATATATGTATATTCATAGTGGATTCGAGTATATCTCAAAATTACTCATCTCTCATGTGGTAGGGGGAAATATCGCGAGATGGAAAAACCACCCCCTGGGCACCACAATATTATACACATAGGGGAGGGTGGGGCATGACGGCCCCCCTAAGCCGATTAATACTCTTTTTGTGGCTTTCAATCATCAAATAAGTTTACTATTGTTCCATCTTGAACGAATACACCAACATTTTGCCGAAACTAAAAAAAAAAAAAGAAAAAAAATTTGGGCACGAAGGCCCTCCTCTAAAAATGATAATTTTTTTTTAATCTTAAAAAATTGTTTTCAACGTTAATAATCTTTTTCTTTTTGATGTCCTATTTTGCCCCTGATGCAGTGCATCATCCTTAAAATGGATGAATGCATCAAATTCACCATAATTTGAAGAAAAATAATTTTTTTTTTACCTATTTTTTGAGGGTGGTCCATTATGCCCCAGGCATCGCGGATCTGGCTAGAAATGAGCCAATACATCGAATTTATGATAATTTGATAAAAAACCAAATTGTTTTTTTCAACCGAATTTTTTAGGGGGGCCGTCGTGCCCCATCCTCTCCTATACTTATAATATCACGTGGTAATGTAATCTTATTCGGTCCAAGACTTGTGTATACTTTAGAATTAAGATGCAAAACGTTTTTCTCATATTTATAACTGGATATAGTTTTTTCAATGAAAAACAACTTGATTAGAAATATATCGATGATTGAACGATGTGGCGGCAAATTCACCTTTCTTTATTTTTAAATTCAATCGTTTTTTTGTGTAAATTTTAGAATTGAATTTGAGATAAACTTACGGAAGTTCGAGCGTTTTAAGCTAGTTAAATGAGTGTTAAATTTACGGAATCGTCTTTTTAAATATCCGTCATAAATCGCCAATAACGAAATTGAACTCTGTACTGTAATCTGCGTCTTTGATCCAGAAAATAAGTAGCAGCGATTAATTAGCCATAACATCAGCGTTTTTCGTCCATTTTTGACGGGATGTACTTTTTTTTGGTTATGTTGGGAAGTCCAGTTTTTTGTCAAGGATTTTCCACATTTTTTTCATGATTTCAATAATTCTTAATTATTGTTAAAAATTGTCCTTCCGACTTTTCTTTTCAAAGTGAACAATCGGTTTTCATTTTTCATTGATAATCACCGATGGAAATCTATGCAGTAAATTTATAAAGAGTTTCTCAAAGAAAAAATAAGAGTCCTGAATTACCGAAATCGGACGAAAATTGTGAAATATCCTTTGAAACAACTAAACGAAAATACACTCAATTGTAATTTATCGCAAAACCATCGATATTTAAAAAAAACTTTTGCAATCCATATTTTGCATTATTATATTATCGGATATATTTATAAAAACAATGATCAAGATTTAACACTTATTTGACTAGTGCAAAGTGCTCCAACACTTTTTATATGATTCAAAATGTCAACTCGAGTTTTCTTAATTTCAAACTTAATACCAATTCAACGTGTTTGTTTATGACTTGGACCTTCGTGTCTCGACTTTGTATCGTGGAGGTTCCATACTCACGTTTTCACATAATCGATTTTAATATTATTATTATTATTTTTCTTTTTTACGATTATTATTTTTATTATTGTTATGTATAGTACGTGAAATTTGCATCCTATTTTCATGTATTTAATTAAATCCTCAATTGGTCGTTGATGTCGGTCTGCTCTTCACTGCTTAAGGAGTTATATTCCGCCGTCGTATACTCTCGCTACGTTTCGTTTTGTCTTTTTTCCCATTTTTTTCCTTCAACTCTTACAAAAATATTTGAATTATTTATTTATTCGAGTCAGGATCCACAGGACTCTTGGTACTAAATCTCCTTCCATTCTTCATCCCTTCTCTCTCTCTCTCTTGGTTTCTCGGCACTTATAATTCGCATGATGGGACGACACACGCTCCGCTTAAAAGTTTGAAACGTTCGTCTCTCTCTCTCTCTCTCTCTCTCTCTCCTCTCTCTCTCTTACCCTCTCTCACTCTCTCTCTCTCTCTCACTCTCTCTCGATCTCCGTCCCTCCAATGGTTCGCCACTGGATATGCAACGATATATAGAGCGAGTGGAAGGGGTTGGGAAGCACAGAGCCCAGAGGGGTTGAGAATTCGGGGGCGATGACGACGAGAACCTGCTCCGGTGAGACACACCGCGAAAAGCGCGGGAGCTTATTCGAAGCAAATAAGCGTTATGCATATTTCGTTGGAGCCAAGTGGATTTGCTCTTTCTCTCTCTCTCTCTCTCTCCCTCTTTCTCGCTTTCTACTTTCGTAACTGCAACTGCAGTGGCCACGGAGGGGGATGATGAGTTGTCAAATATCGTAGTCAAGAAGTGAGGCCAGACTATAAAAAGAAAAAAAGGAAAATTCATTATAATAGTCGGGGTTACAAAGAAATGGGATTGGGCAAAATCTGTTGAAATTTATTCGAATACGGATTTGTACACGATTCCTGTAATTAACGCTCACTCAAAGTGTTCAACTTGGACAAACCATTTTGCATACGGGAAGACGATCGAATTTCCCTTTAAACGAATCAAAATTCTTTAGAGAAATTCTTTAGAAAAAATGGACTCTTTTTAGGTTGTAAAAATGCCTAAAAATATATTTCACGTTGTAATCCGACGAGGGATGATTTTTTTTCTTAAGGGGCAACGCCACTGTGACGGGGCTAAAAATAGCCGATTTTCGAGAATTTTTGTTTGTAAGTAGGGGAAAAATATTAAAAATTGACAACGTTATTAACATACGGCAATGAAAAATCATCTGAAATCAAAAACCCAATAATTTTTTTAACCTACACAACAGTCACCTATATCGTTAAGCGCAGTCATTCTTTTTTAATAATTTTTTTCACGAAATGGCCCTGATTTGAAATTTTGTTTCTTTTTTTGACCGTTTTTTGAATTTCAAAAGGTCTTAAAAAAAAGTAATTTTCAAAATTTTCAAAATTTGATACGCACAACCTTACTTACTTAGCCAATGCGACTACAAAAATTATTTAAAAAAATTTTTTAATTGGTTCATTGGTCGTCCAGCAATCCATACCACCTCGTTCAAAAAAGATAAATAAGTGTTTGAACTTTTCAGTGCATATTCGTTTACTCTGAATGTAGTTATATCTTAAATCTTTATACTTACATTAAACTGTCTCAAAGGACTGCTCTTTCTCTGGGTACATCTCAATCAATTTTTGAGATTTTGAGTTAAAAATTTGTTTACATATTTTTAAATATACAGGGTGTCCCATTTTAATCTTACAGTTGATTTATCTCGAAAAATACTGCTCCGATCAATAATTGAGTGGACTAAAATTTTTAGCGGTCAGAGGACGTTAAAATTTTTTTTTTTTATGTCGAAAATTCAAAATAGCGGTGTTAAGATGGTTGACACGTTTTTATAAAATAGAAACATGATCTTTTTTGTTCACTAAAAAAATTTTCAGGTCGAAACTAACAATTTTTGTAGGAACATTTTTTTGATACGGTCCATGATACAAGGTGTCCCATTCTAATCTTACAGCTGATTTATCTCGAAATATACAGCTCCGATAAAAAGTTGTGAACAATAAAACTTTTAGGATTCAAAGAGGCACGTTTAAAAAAATGTTTGTCGGTCCAAAATTCAAAATGGCGGTGTTAAGATGGCCAACATGTTTTTAAAAAAATGAAAACACGTGTTTTTTCACTAAAAAATTTTTCAGCTCAAAACAAACAATTCTTACAGGAACATTTTACAGTCCATAATAGATCACCATTTTTGAGTATTTTAGAGTTATCCAGGATAATGACAAGGACAAGGAAGTAATCTTCAACATCCCAAGTGCGTGCGTACATGCATGTGGAATACTCACAAGGATTAGGTATCTACAGTTCGTCACTTCAACAGTATTTGTCGACTTCAAACGACTCGTCGTTATCCTTGATAACAATAAAATAGTCAAAAATGGTAATCGAATTATGGACTGTATAAGCAAAATGTTCCTACAAAAGTTGTTAGTTTTGACCTGACAAATTTTTTAATTAAAATAAAAAATCATGTTTCGATTTTTAAAAAATATGTCAGTCATCTTAACGCCACCATTTTGAATTTTTGATCAAACCATTTTTTTTTCACGTCCCCCTTTGATCCCGAAAAGTTTCATTCCACTGAATTTTTGATCGGAGCAGTATTTTTCGAGATAAATCAACTGTAAGATTAAAATGAGATACCCTGAATATACTTTAAGAAAATAAAATAAAAATTATTTTTTTGACCCGTCACAGTGGCGTTCCCCCTTAAATAAGTCGTCGTTGATATGTGATGTAAGTTTGAAGGTAAGAATTCTTGGACTTTCCGCGGCCACGTGGACGGTGAAACCGCCTGGCCGGTGGAAGAAGAAAAAAAAAGAAAAATCGAGAAGGTCGCTGCTCGCCAAAGTCGTCGACGGGTTTGACTCTTATATATATATATATATGTATGTAGGGAACGAGAGAGAGGGAGTAAAAGAGAGGAGTTGAGAGGGTGGTTAAAGTCGGTGGCCAGAAAGAGAGCGAATAGTGTGGCTGGTCGTGGATTTCAATGGGTAAAAAGAAGGGAGCAAAACGAGGGTTGGAGTTTCCGGGTCGTGGTGGTGGCTCGGTCCACTGCATGGTCAGCTGACCGGCGCGCGTCTCTCGTTTGCCGCCTATATAGCCCCTTACTTTAGTGGGTGATCCTCGTCGCTCGAGAGGCCTCAAATCGAGCGGGGTAGGTTTCCCTTGTAATGTAAGAGAGAGAGAGAGAGAGGGAGGCAGAGGCAGAGACAGAGATAGAAAGAGAGAGAGAGAATTACGTAGGAGGGAGTCGAAACCACGTGCGCGACCACGTGCTCTTGATGTCACTCGCTTTGACGTTCTCATAAAAGTTCCGATCGGTAGCACGAACTTAACACAATTGGTATAAGAAACCTTTTAAAGAGTCATATTCCTAATTTACCGCATCGACTTATTTTGGAAAATAATAATTGACTCATTAGAAAAATGTATTCACGGTAAAAAAGCTAAAAATCGCATTTTTATCCAATAATCATTATTTTTCAAATTTGCCTCAACTCAATGGGAACTTTTGTCGTCTACGGAGTGCCGTAATAGTATATTACGATACTAGGGCGATGAAACTTTTTCTGACGAGTCAGAAAAATGCTGCAAACTCGGGCCTTCGGCTCATGCTGCAAAGTCACCCTCGGAGTTGAGGAAAAGTATCTCGCACTAGTATCGTACGAAATTTTATTGTACGAGTGCGCAAAGTGCCAATTTGAGCACGCGCAGCGTGCGCACAGTGGCACTTTGCGCACGGAGTGCAATAAACAAATTTGCCACTGTGGTAACCAGTGGCGTTTCGTCAAAAATCATGTGAAACAAAAGACTAAAACAGGATCCTAAAATAGATACTATTATCTTGTCTTTATTATAGCCGGTTGAAAAATATCGATTCTTGACAAAATGGCGGACGCTTGAACTCAACGTAGCGATTTTCAAGAAAAAATTCGTTCGTATTTTGACCAAAAAAACTAAAAATCGGGAAAAAAATCTGATGACAAGGACTGGATAATCTTCTAATATATAAAAATTTCGTGTCACGGTGTTTGTGGTCGCACTCCTTCCAAACAACTCGACCGATTTTTATGAAATTTTTTATATATATTTGGTAGGTATGAGAATCGGTGGTAAAGTATATTTCATACTGTTAAGTGATTAGGGTGTCCCTATCAACAATTTTTTTTCTATTATGGCAGAACGTTTGCCGGGTAACTATAGCAACGGTTACCATAGCAACAGTTACCATGACAACGGTTACTATGGCAACGCTTACCATGGCAACGATTACCATAGCAACGGTTATGATAGCAACGATTACCATAGCAACGGTTATGATAGCAACGGTTACCATAGCAACAGTTACCATAGCAACTGTTACCATAGGAACGGTTACGATAGCAACGATTACCATAAAAACGGTTACTATGGCAACGGTGACCACAGCAACGGTTATGATAGCAACGGTTACCACAGCAACGGTTACCATAGCAACGGTTACCATCGCAACGGTTACCATCGCAACGGTTACCATTACCACGGTTGCTTAGCGTGGGTAGGTGTGGGTGGTGGTGAGTGCGAATTATTGTGGGGGTGGATTTATGTACTGTTGTTACATGGGTGGGTGTGGGTGGGTTACATGGTTTGGGCACCGTGAGTGGTTGTGAGGGTGAGGATAGGTGTCAGTTGTTACATGGGTGTGTTGCTTAGCTTGGGTAGATGTGGGTGGTCGCAGGGATTGGGGGATGAGGATAATATGTAAGGTTACATAGGTAAGTATGGGTGTTATATTACATACAATCACTAGACTATAATTTTGAATTTATATTTATTACAATTCTAGAAATAATTTATATGGCAGAACAACGTTTGCCGGGTCAGCTAGTTATGCATACAATAACCATAATAAATTTAAAGTTAATCGGTTCATCGGCTTTCGAGATATATTGGGTAACAGTTTGAAAAACGTTGTTTTGAGAAAAACGCGTTACCGTGGTCATCTTCACGTGCATGTGCGCAACGAATGCATGTACTCTTTGGGCTATAACTTTGTCATTTTTTGGAATTTTTACTTGCAATTTTCACCAGACGTTCTTAACGTATCAAACTTTAAGAAAACGGGAAAATTGAAAAGTCGATTTTTCACACCCTGCCGGAAGTATATTCCCCCTTAAGTTATGGTGCCCTTACCCCTTTACTTTATATAGTAATCCAAGCTAAAAAAAATGGAAACAGCTATAAAAATTATACCTCAAACTCAAAAAGTGCTTTCCGGTTATTCAGTCGATTCTTGCACCACTATTGGTATAGCAAATCATTTTGTTTGGGGCTGAGCATTTTTGAAGTATGTAAACATAAAAATTCAACCTCTCAAGCGATGAGGGCCAAATTCAATACTCATCAATTCAAGATCAATTCTGGGGTAATAAAAGAAATGGGCATAAGGTTTCGATATTCCATTCTGGCGTAGGTGACAATATAGTAAGAATACTGGGAATGGCAATATTTTTTATCGTTGTGTTACCCCTAAATGAAGAAAACTAGCCGACACAATCATCGTTTGTTCGGAATTCAAATTTCCTATTCATCCACATTTTTTTCAACGAATGGGGAAAAAGTAATCTCTTCCTATACGCTGCCAAAGCGACGCCAAAAGAGTAAGGAGGATTTCATGACTTACAATATTCTGTGAGTCAATTGTCGCAACCGCAGCGGCGTCAATTGGTCAACGTGTATAAGGCAAAGGAAGAAAATTTGTAACCATCGAGACCTAAACGAGATATTTCCATAACTCGATAATTCGATTGATTCGATTCGATCGTGAAGCTTCGGGCGAACCTTTAATTAATCAAACCACCGATATCGCTCTGCCGATCGACCGGCAAAGACGCGGTAACAAAGGGGAGAAAAATCGAACGTTGGATTCATGCATCTGAATGCTAAACTCGAGTAGATTGTAAGAGAAAGAAGCGCACATCTCGTTGGAAATTTCGAGTCTTTTATTGCTATACGTAAATATAAATATATTGTTTTTTTAATATTGTGAGGACAAACGAAATTGTCGTATTCGACTGATCAGAAGAGAAGAACTCATGAATATCGATGCTCTCGTCAAACGTCGTTCGCTCTCCTCGCCCTGTTCTTCGTCTCTGTTTTCTCGAGGTTTGTCTCCCTCCAAAGTGGGTTCTCGTAAGATGAGAAGAACCAAAAGGAAAAAGACTTGAGGGAAAATGAGAGAGAGAGAGAGAGAGAGAGAGAGAGAGAAAGAGA
Organism: Alloplasta piceator; assembly: GCA_946863875.1. Classification (NCBI taxonomy): domain Eukaryota; kingdom Metazoa; phylum Arthropoda; class Insecta; order Hymenoptera; family Ichneumonidae; genus Alloplasta; species Alloplasta piceator. The sequence goes on from OX333074.1 coordinate 19,498,211, forward strand.
GAGAGTGAGAGGGAGATTGAGAGGGAAAGAGGGGAGGGGGTGAAAAACGAAAGGCGTATCCCTCTACCCCATCGCGCATCCAGCTGCTGGCACATCGATCCGCCTTAATGAGTGGAAAGAATAAGACAGCCGCACACCAATATCAAGGATTCTCTACTGCGCACATACCGCACATACACATTCACAAATCTGCATGTACATATATCGTTACGGTGAATTTAAAAGTGGGGGAGGGGTGCGAGTGAGGGGTGCAAAAAGTAGGAAGACAGAGAGTTTTAGAATGTACTATGGATCTCTTGGTGGAGAAGCGGGTGTAGGTTCGCGAGACAAGGCAAGCGATAAGCTGGCAAGAAAAAAAACCTGCCAAAAGCGCCAGGAAATGAATGAAAAAAAGAGATAAAGATAACGTGAAAAATGAAACAAGTCATGTGGCCAACAAGATCTGGGGGGAGACAAAGGAGCAGGAGAAAATGACCGACACAGACGTTCAGTAAGTAGAAAGTGAATGAACGAACAGGGAGAAGAAATACGAGGAAAAGAAGAGATAATGAAGAGGAAGAGAGGAGGGAACGTAAGGAGGAAAATGTATGAGGACGAAAGATCGGATGTAAGGAAATAATGAAAAGGGACGGAGGAAGAGGGTAAAGGTGGAAGAGGGCGAAGGAGGGGAAGAGGAGAGGTCGAGAAAGAAAGTCAGATAAAACAAGGGTTGGTAATGCACTCGTTGTTTCTGTACACGTTATGCAGAAGTCGTAAGGATCGAGAAGGAATAGCGCACGCACGCACCCCCTTTCCATCCCTTGAAACCCTCGCTCTTGTGTAGCTCGTTTCTCGTACACCCACCAGACTCCCCTCTCGAAGCGCTCTTCTCCCTGGAATGTTAATTCCCGACGCTTTAATTCTTACGAATATTTCCCTCGTGCCTCTCGCGATCGAGCAGCTTCGCTCTCGAGCGGATAGGAGGAAAACGGTTTCGGAAGAGTGAGCGAGTAGGGATGAGGAGGTAGAGGAGGCTGAGGAAAAGGGCTGGAACGTCGAGAAACGAAGAAACGACCAAGATTAGGGTGCGAGTACGTGTATATATAGTATTTACAATGTAGAGGGTGGAGAAAAAGACTTTCTGGAATAGACCGGGACTCAAAGGGGAGGAAAGGAATAAAAAAACGAGCGCGAAGCTTTTTTTCCAAGCTCATGGAACGATTTTCGAGTCCGTTTTTGTCTCATCTCTCGCACTCGAGGTCCGAATCGATAATCGTAGGGCGATCGTAATATCGTCGTTTGAATTTACAATCGATATTACGATAATCGATTCAAGTTTGAAAAGTGGCTGCATCCTGAAAGAGAAATGCGAATATTTATAATAAAATTGTGTGATTCCACGTCAAACCAGCAGGTCAAAAAAATCGATGTCTCCGATCATACTCACGATTTTTTCCTGTGTTCCCTATCATGAGAAAACATTGCTGTTAGATCGCTAGCCCAAAATAAAATTATTTGTACAAGTCATGATTTTTTGAAAATTGCGTACTTTTGACGACTTGAAAAACAACTTTTTTGCTTTTGTGTATAACTCCGCCGGATTTTAGGATTCGAGAATTTCACTTCGAGAAATCGAAACTGTATTCAAAACCCTTCAAAATGAGCAAAAACTAACCACATTAGGTGCATTTATGATGCCACAATCGTAAAACTACGTTTTTCCGAAAATCAAGAATATCTGAAAAACCTCATCTTTTTAAATTAAAAAAAAAAAATCATATTAAATTTTTACGACGAAAAATCTATGTTTCTGTGGACTTTGACTCAGTTCTGACCAATAGATTTTGACTTATCAATGAATTTAGATTCGTCAAAATCCAGTTTTGGAAATATTCGTCAATTAATACCTGATAAGTCATTTTAGAGTATTTCTTGCTTAAGAAATGATGTTTTATGATTCTAATAATATTAGTATAGCATAGTAATATTATTATGATAGAGTGGATTTGGATTTACATACTAATCAAAAAAACCCGCTACTAAGACCCCGCGGAAGGAAAGAAAACGAGAGCGCTATAGAAGGACTGATTGGTTTCACTCACGATGTCACTGTTGATTACAATCAGAGATGTCAACCCTCGTTACTTTTGAAAACGCGTCCTTTTTCTATTTTCTCTATTACTTGCTAACAACCAATTATTTTACTAAAATAAGCCACAGTATTTGTAACTGCATATGTTGACTCTGCACTTCATATTGTAAATTACTATTTTTTCACTGCGTTGCTGAAAAAAAAACATAAACAAGAAATGTAACGAAAAAAGTAACTAATAAAGTAACGGATCGTTACTTTTCTGCGTTACATTGCTTTCTCATAACTTTTTCCAGAAATGTAGTAAAAAAAAGGTCATTTATTAAACAAACTGAAGTGCTAACATATCCAGGTACAAATTCTGTGGGTTGTTTTTTTTAAATGATTGGTTATTACCAATTAATAGAGAAAATTAAAAAAGAACGCGCTTTCAAAAGTAACGAGGGTTTGACATCTGTGATTACAATTGATGAGCATAATCAAAGAACATAGAGGTACATAGAAGCGTAGGCCTTATATAGGAGCGCTTGGCAGACTTTTTCGGGGTGAGGTTAGTTATCACGTCGACCATGGCGAGCGCTGCTTGTAACGGTGTGCACGAACACATCGCCACGTTACCTCGATGTCCGCTGGAAATGTGGCGATGTGTTCGTGCAGTTTACCTAACTCAGGGGGCTGACACTGGGATACATTTCTTAACAATATCGTGTCCCCGTTAGTGACGCCGCGTAAACTAATCCACCATGCGGCGCTAATAGTCACCTGCAAAACCCCTACAGCGCTTCTCCGTATTATTTCGTCATCTTTTTCGTCGAGAGGCGTGCGCAGACGAACTAAGCAGACGATGCCGACGCTGCGCGACTGGAGTGGGGGAAGTAGGGGTTTTGCAGGTGACTACTAGCGCTGCATGGTGGATTAGTTTACGCGGCGTCACTAACGGGGACACGAAAATCCGGGAGTGTCAGCCCCCTGACCTAACCTAATCAGTTTACTTAAACTACTACAGCGCTCTCGTTTTCTTTCCTGCCGCGGGATCTTAGTAGCGGGTTTTTTGATTAGTATGTAAATCTAAATCTACTCTATCATAATATTACTATGCTATACTAATATTATTAGAATCATAAAACATGATTTCGTAAGCAAGAAATACTCTAAAATGACGTATCAGGTTTTAATTGACGAATATTTCCAAAACTGGATTTTAACAAATATAAATTCATTGACAAGTCAAAATCTATTGGTCAGAACTGAGTCAAACTCCACAGATGTATAGATTTTTATCGTAAAAATTTAATATGATTTTTTTTTAATTTAAAAAAATGAGGTTTTTCTGATATTCTTTATTTTTGAAAAAACATCGTTTTACGATTGTGGTGTCATAAATGCACCTAATGAGGTTAATTTTTGCTTATTTTGAAGGGTTTTGAAAACCGTTTCGATTTCTTGAATTCCAAAATCCGGCGGAGTTATACACAAAAGCAAAAAAGTTGTTTTTCGAGTCGTTAAAAGTACGCAATTTTCAAAAAATCATAACTCGTACAAATAGACCTGCTAGTTTGACGTGGAATCGCTCAATTGGTCAACAATAATTTCGTCATAGATGATCACATTGGTGCTAATATTGTTTCGACACATTTTAGTGAAAGTTAATGGGAGAGCAGAATTCTCTGTGCTTATTACATACAAATTTGATGCTATTTCTCAGTCATCTGGAAAATTGTTGTGCGTGCGGAAATTTGTTGGGTTATCCCAGTTTGTAGTAAAATCCCCATCGAGATTTCTTAGGGATGCCCTAAAAGAGGATTCCTTGCTAGATCCCTGATGGGTCCCCAGCGGTGTCCTTATTAACGCTAACCGGCAATCTTAAAATTCAGATTTCGATTAAATCTTGATCAGGATTTGCTGGGGCAACCCGAAATGAGTATTCTTTTGCAAAAATTTGCTGGGATCTTCCAGTTTTTTGTAAAATCTCGATCGGAATTTCTCAGGGATACCCTAATAAGGGAGTCCTTACTGAATCTCTGGCTGGCCCCAAGTTGATTCCTTATTATAACGGTAAAACTATAAATATTTTTGATTTCATATTTTTTGTGATTACATAAATTGCGACTAATTATATGGTACGCATAAGCATCAAGTCATGTGGGCAACACACGTTCACATAATGTTTTAGTCATTAATAAAGACAATGTGTGTACTTCAGGTGCGTCCCTGAAAGGTGCCCATTTTAATAAAAGTAATTTATTTAACGATCCTATAGGATTCTTAAATAATCCGCTATGGATGATTCAAGCATCGAATAAGATCGGCCCTGGACACAGTTAAGGATCCGTTCGGGATCAGTCCCTGCTAGATTCCATTTTACAAACGGTTCATTCCGATCATGGAATCTGGTCCGACCTCCAGCAGGATCCCTAACACAATTTTTGCACGGGTTGATATAGACTAAACATAAACTTTAGAAACTTTAGAAACTTTGGATACATATATCTACTGTAACCCTCACTGGTCACACCTCAAAATAATTCTCAGTTGGTTACACTGGGTCAGTTTGATCCGACCGACTTTTTGGATGGTTGTCAAAAAAAGGTACCTATCCGATTGACTTAAAAAAAATATAGCAATTATCTTTGAATATTTTAGTATATAAAACAATTGTATATTGTATTAAAAACATTTACATGGAAAAAAATCATGAAAAAAAGACTTCCAAAAAACCGGTTTTTCACTTAAAAAATTGTAACTCGTTTAATTATAGAGATACTCTCAATATATGGTACCTTAAGAAAAAACAATACTACTCTCAATATATAGTACTAAAAAAAATACTTCGAATGCATACGTTCCAAAAAAGGTATTTATTCCGCTATGTGAAAATATCGAAAATCTATTATGGCTACCTATAATAAATACTTCAAACTTCTACCAGAGGGCCGGAAAAAACCCACGAGGGCCCGGATAGTTATAGAGAAATTTGAGCTCAAAGTGAGAGCTCCGATTAATTTGACCTGCGGTGACCAGCAAGGGTCAAGTTTCACATTTTTTTCCGCACTTTACGATATAAACCCACTCTGTTATAAAAAAATTTCGAAATATTGCACTGGAAAAATTAAAAAAAATTTCTCGTCACTCCAACGTGTATATTTTCAAAAATATGTAGGTAAGGTTTTAAGTTAGAATTTTGAATATCGACTGAGTTACAGCCTCTTTAGCGAGAGCAGATAGCTCGACGGTTTAGGGGACTTGAAATTTTCAAACAGGTTATTCTCAAAATGACTTTTTCCGATCTGATTCCAACGGATACTCGAAACTTAAGGAGCCAATTTAACATTTTTATCGTTAATGTAGATTTCGAAAATTTGAATAGCCGCTATTTTAAAAAGCTGCTTGAATAAAAAATATGCTTAAGAATAAAAAAAATTTCAATCTGTAGTAATTTTTTAAACATTCGAAAAAAAACAGCTATCCATATGATGCTACATTCGTATAGATATTCATATTTTTAAAATTTTATTTTCAGTTAACGCTCCACCAAGATGTCAATGGTACAATATCGAGCAAATCTTTTTTTTTTGCCTACATTAGACAATATCTATATCTCCATTAATGTTTCAAAAAAAATAAGATTTTTCAATAAAACCCACACAACAATAATACGTCCTAAGTACGTCTTTTGGACATCACACCAATTGTCCCGTAACGGTAATGGGATGGTCCCATGGGCTCTAAAGTGTCCGCTGTGTTTACCGGAATGGGATGGTCCCATTGGCATCCCGGGATATCCTCGGGACGTCTCTGAGACTGCAAACACAGCAGACTGGAGATATCGGTAAGATATTGTCGAGACTCCTATAAGACGTCACCGAGATATTCCAGAATTATTAGTCACAAAATAATACGTCCCAAGTACGTCTTTTGGATGATCCCATGGGATACCCATGGGCTCTAAAGTGTCCGCAGTGTTTACCGGAATGGGACGGTCCCACGGCCATCCCGGGATGTCTTCAGGATATCTTCGGGACGTCTCCTGGACAGTAGTCGATAATAATTCTTGTTTCGATTTAATTTTAATTAATTTCAATTAATTAATTAAATGTTAACAAAATGTGTATGGTACAGAGGGAGTCAGCAAGGACTCCTTGTATTTGTAATATAGCCTCTTTCGAGGTCTGACTTCTGTCGGTGTCGAATTGATATCCGTGTTCGCGCTCGCCTATATAAGCATGCTCTTCACATTATCCGCATGTGAGTAGCGTTCGCCATCTCGCGGCAAGGTTGGAACTAATGTTGCGCGATGGCTGACCTCCTACAGACATCCCTAAGAGAGTTGGCTGGGATCGTCCAAACATGGTTACCACGGGATATCCTCAAGACATCCTATATTAATCTCGAGCAGACTAATGTCTTACTAGTACCTCCCACAGACGTCTATAAGAGAGTGCGTTAGGATCGTCTTATCACGGTCACGACAGGATATCCTCAAGACATCCTATATTAATCTCGGGAAGACCAATGTATTACTAATATCTCCCATAGACGTCTATAAGAGAGTGCGTTGGGATCGTCCAATCACCGTCGCGACAGGATATCCTCAAGACGTCCTATATTAATCTCGGGAAGACCAATGTATTACTAATATCTCCCATAGACGTCTATAAGAGAGTGCGTTGGGATCGTCTCATCACGGTCGCGACAGGATATCCTCAAGACGTCCTATATTAATATCGCGCAGACCAATGTCTTACTAGTACCTCCCGCAGACGTCTATAAGAAAGTGCGTTGGGATCATCTAATCACGGTCGCGACAGAATATCCCCAAGACGTTCCATATTAATATCGAGCAGACCAATGTCTTACTAGTACCTCCCAAAGACGTCTATAAGAGAGTGCTTTGGGATCGTCTAATCACGGTTGCAACAGGATATCCTCGAGATATCTTATATTAATCTCGAGTAGACCAATGTCTTACTAGTACCTCCCATAGACGTCTATAAGAGGGACCGTTGGGATCGTCTAATCACGGTTGCGACAGGATATCCTCAAGACATCCTATATTAATCCCGGGTAGAACAATATCTTACTGGTACCTCCCATAGACATTCATAAGACGTACTATCTTGGCAGGACACGAATGGGACTGTCTCAGGATGGTCCCGGGATCAATTTTGCTGTGTGGGAAATTGCTGTGAAATAAATTGAATATATTTACTTAATAAAATAGCAAAAACCCGATCGTCTAATATTTAAATGAGTCTGTTAAAAAAATTCTCAATGATAATTTTTTCACCCCTTACTGGCTTTCGCCCTTGATATAGCAATTAAGAGCACTCATTTCTAAATTTCACAACAACAACAAAAAACAAACGGGAAGTTAAAATATCATAAAATTTAAAGTTTTTCCGAAACTTTATCAAGATATTACACGTCTCCATCACTTTCGAGTGTTAAACATTACATTAATTAAAGTACAGAACTTTGCAAATTGCAGGATGATCCCTTATCTTTTTTCAGAGTTCACGAAATTCCTTTTATGAGAAAGTCAGAATTGATCATTGTACTTTCGCAATTTGCAATTTTCCGATTTACACGGTTTTTTACGTTCTTCATAGTTTTCTTTCCCTTAAAAAAAGTTTGCAGATTCTTCTGAGAGTTACCATGCTTATATGCGTTCGTTTGGATGAAAAATTTGATTTGATCGATGCATGAGAAAAACGAGGTGATTATTAACTCTAAGGCTCTATTACAAATGCCATTATCTATCAATGAATTATTTCCTATCGGAATAAAGTGTATATTCCAGATATATTACGTACATGTTGATTAAAAATGAAAGATTTTCGTGTACTATTAAGAGGCCATTAAGGGGGAATATACACCTGGCAGGGTTTGAAAAATTGACTTTTTAATTTTTTTCATTTTCTCAAAGTTTAATATGTTGAGAAAGTCTGGTAAAAATTTCAAGTAAAAATTCGAAAAAATGACAAAGTTCTTGCGCAAAGAGTACATGCGTTCGTTGCATACATGCGCGTGAAGATTACCACCGTAACGCGTTTTTCCCAAAATAACGTTTTTCAAACTGGTATCCAAAATATGTCGAAAGTCACTGAATCGATTAACTTCAATTTTTTTGTGGTCATTAAAATACAAAATTATCTAGTCCTTGGCATAAGGTTTTTCCCAATGTTTAGTTTTTTTTTGTCAAAATACGAACAAATTTTTTCTTGAAAATAGCTACTTTGAGTCCAAGCGTCCGCCATTTTGTCAAAACGATTTTTTTTAAATCAGTTATGATAAAGACACGATGTTGTTTCTATTTTAGTATCCGGTTTTGGATTTTTTTTCACTTGATTTTTGACGAAACGCCACTGGGCAGATGGCAGATGTTTTTACGGCACTCCATAGATGACTTAAGTACTTTGAGAATCTGCAACATTTTGAAATAACGAAAATTAAGAACATTCTTGAAAGTATATGAGGCAATCCACGCCATTTCGCTCGGCCGTGACCCTAACCATTTTTAATTTTTTTCATTTTTTTAAAATTAAAATAGTATACTATACAAGAAGTATTTTGACCAATTTTGAAATTCTTATCACGTGTATTTCAGAAGTTACAATTTTTCGAAAAATCTGGATTTCAGAAATTTCGGAACCGTTCTAATGCCGATATCTCTTAAAGTAATCGATATATCGAAAAATGCTTGGAGATCGATTTTTTTCATATTAGTTCACACTTTCATAAAAAAAAAGGAAACAAATTTTAAATCATCGTTGTCAACAATTTTCCAGCGCGTAAAATGAAAATTATTTTTTTTAAAGATGATTGCTATTTTTTATTTTTTTCAAAAAATTCTCTAAAATAATATGATAAATTATATGAATTTTAACGCTAGTCCCATCGTGGGCCCATTTTTCCTTCTATTTTTTGAAAAATAAATTCAATTTTTCTTACGAAAATTTTGAGTGTTTCGTGTGAATCTTTATAATAATTTTTATTATTAATAATAATCGTAAGTAATAATTATTGTACTTATTTATAATTAGTAATTATAGTGATAATTTTACAATTAGTTCCATTACTTTCCTATAGAAGAAATGTATGCATTATAGGAGAATATATGAATGAAACACTTACATAATTTTTATCTTGAGAGCGAGTTATAGATATTTATTTTCTCTCTCATTTAAAAAGTTTACACAATCGAGACTGATCAGATATCAAAATGTATAGCACAAAAACTAAGCGACCGGTATAAACAGGTGAAAACCAACTGTGTTGTGCCTGATAATGATGGTGCCTTGAGAGTAAAAGATTTTTCAAAATCTGACTAGTCTCAATTGTGTAAGCTTTTTAAACGAGTGAGAGAATAAATATCTATAACTCTCTCAAGATAAAAAAAATATGCAAGTGTTTCATTCATATATTCTCCTATAATGCATACGTTTCTTCTATAGGAAAGTAATGGAAAAATAATCCTTTAACATATTAGATCGGGCTATCAATTGTAAAATTATCACTACAATTACTAATTGTAAATAAGTACAATAATTATTACTTACGAGTATTATTAATAATAAAAATTATTATAGTAATTCACACGAAACACTCAAAATTTTCGTGAAAAAAAATTGAATTTATTTTTTGAAAAATAGAAGAAAAAATGGGCCTACGATGGGACTAGCGTTAAAATTCATCTAATTCATCAGATTATTTTAGAGAATTTTTTCAAAAAAATAAAAAATGGCAATCATCTGTAAAAAAAATAATTTTCACTTTACACGCTGAAAAAATGTTGATAACGATGATTTAAAATGTTGTTCCTTTTTTTTATGAAAGTGTGAACTAATATGAAAAAAACCGATCTCCAAACATTTTTCGATATATCGATTAATTTAAGAGATATCGGCGTTAGAACGTTTCCGAAATGTCTGAAATCCAGATTTTTCGAAAAATTGTAACTTCTGAAATACATGTGATGAAAATTTAAAAATTGGTCAAAATACTCCTTGCATAGTATACTATTTTATTTAAAAAAATGGAAAAAATCAAAAATGGTCAGGGTCAGGGCCGAGCGAAATGGCGTGGATTGGCCACATACATTTTCAACTAGGGAAAACCCTGTTCTGATCATTCTAATAGTTTCCCTAGAAAAAAATCTCGAAAATTATCCTTTTTCCGTTTCCAGGTGTATATTGCCCCTTAATCCGTGCAAGACTAGTTTTATGATTGCAAAATGATGGGGTCGATATTTGCCCCAGTCATGCATGAGGGAGTGAAGAAGAGGGCTTATAAAATATAGGGGCTAAAGCATCGTTCACGGACCGCGCTGTTCAGATAAAAATTTGATGGTGACGTGTGTTTTGTCGTTTTTTCCCCTTCAATTTTTGTCTTCAAAGAGGGCAAGTGTCTTCAACGTGAGTCGTAAAAAAGAATAGTCGTTTTCTCTGGTCGTATTCCGGAAATCTTGGCGAGGAAGATGGTCCAGAGTGGGAATGTGGGTGTTGATTGTCTCGTGCAGGTCTCTCTTGTTTTCATCCCCCTTCCACCCTCTATTCGCCCTCTCTCTCTCTCTTTCGCCTCAGAATCGCTTCTGACACCGCCACCGGAGATTGGGATTGCCCTTTTATATACCACACGAATGTACTAAGTATATAGTCTAGTATCGTAATATATATATATATATATATATATATATATATATATGTATATTGTCCAGCCACGAGTACCGGCGAAATGGAAGAACTGCGGTCGTCATCTCTCGTTCGTGCTACCCGGTGAGTAAGAACGAGAAGCCAAGAAATGAGAGAAGCGAGCAAAAAGAGGACGAAAAGAAAACAGAAGAAAGAGACCAAAAGTTGTCGGAGATGCGAGAAGACGAGAGGGAGAGAGAGAGAGAGAGAGAGAGAGAGGGTGAGAAGGGGGTGCAAGAGAAAGGAGGAGAAAGCTAGAGTGAGATGGAGCCATGTGAAAAAGGTAAGAAAGGGGATAGAAATAGAGGAAAAAGGAGAATTGAAGAAAAAAAAGTCGCGATGCCGGTAACTGCCGGTGATTTTTTTGCCATCCGGGACGTTACATCCGGTCAAGGCGTTCACCACGACGACCATGGCCATCAGCCAGCAGCCGGAGCACACGCTTCTCGCTCAAAAGGAAGCTGTTTAATCAAGTAGATCATCAATAACAGGCGAATAAGTGGAGATGAGAGAGATAGAGAAAGCGAGATAGTTTATAACAAAAGTTATAAACTATATGTACGTGTTTCTCCGGCTCTTGTCAGTTTAGTTCTTGATGCGAGATCCTGCGAACTGGTACAAGCTCTGTCGATGTTGAGAAAACTTTAGACGTGAATGTATATATATAAAGATTAAGTGAATGGATAATATATAGCTTCCGTGGATATGGACCAAGTCGTTTTTCACCTAAATGCGTTTTTGAAAATTTACCGTGTCTATATTCGATACATTTTTTTCACCTGAGTTTTCCTCACAGTTTTGTTGTTTTCATAGTATAAAAATAAGGCAAGAGGAATTAAAAACAGTGGAAACTTTGATGGTTAAGATCGTCGAACTGGTATTGAAATAATGTCGGAAGAGCATGGGTAAACGATTTATAAATAATTGTAAAAAATGGTGAAAATTGGAAATTTGCACATAGCTTCCTAATTTTTTTCCGTTCTTCGTCAAGTCTCCTTTATGAGGACCTCCTTGACAATCTTTAGGACATGCATGTTTATTTTCATAGCTTCCTTATAAAGGAAGATTCTTGAACGATGGGAACAAATGAACAAAGGATATGTGCAAATTTCAAATTTGCATGATTTTTTTTAGCAATTCCGTTCAATTAAATTATTTATTGTTTTTGTCATCTAGTGCAATCGTGCTAAAAAAGTGAACTCGATAGCTGCTAAATTAGGAAACTTAGTGTTAACAAGTATTTTTCGAAAAATTCAAAAAATGGTTGAGAACGAACCTCTCGAGCGTTATTCACCAAATTCAACCCTAACTATTCTTGTCATTTAGTGTATTTGTGCAAAATTTTTAGCTCGATACTTCGAAAAAAGCGAATGTTGAAGCGTTAACAAAATTTTTTTTTTAATTTCAATTTTTTTTTTAACCGAACCTCTCAAGCGATTTTTATAAAATTCAGTATTATTTTTTATTGTCATTGGATGTATCGTCACAAAAAAAATCAGCTCGATAAATGCGAAATTCCAAAAGTTAGAGAACTTAAAAAATTTTGCGAAAAATTAATTTTTTTTCAAACCGAACCTCTTGAGCCAATTTTTTTAAAATCTAATCCCAACCGTCCTTATTATAAAGTGTATCTGCACATAAAATTTTAGGGTAATAGCTGCAAAATCACGAAAGTTAGACTACCCACAAACATTTCACAAAAAATTCAAAGTCCCGCTAAATTGACACTTATTTTGCATTTTCAAAGAAATTCGCACGGAGTAAGGGGATATGGATGATCTACGTGTAAACTAAATTTCAACTTAATTGGTTAAACTGTTCTTCAAATATATCCATTTTGAGGCGGACACAACGCACACGCACGCGCACGCGCACACGTACACGCACACGCACACGCACAAGCACACGCACACATACGTCGGGACGTTCTTCAAAATGTGGTTTCTCGACGTTTTGGAACATTTTGAATATACTGACATGAATATTGCAAGAAAACAATTTTCTCGCAAACAAAGCTTCCTTTATGAGGAAGCAAAAATGGTGAAAATTCTAAACTTGCACATGACTTCCTCATTTCTTCCCTGCATTTTCCGGGTCTCCTTTAACCAAGCAGTTCACACAATTTCTCTACGATGAGTAGTTTAATCATAGCTTTCTCGGAATGGAAATTTAACTATTGTCAGGAAACACTGAGGAAGCTATGGGCAAATTGAAAATTCGGTAAGTGTATTTATTTCCACTTGAAAAAAAACTCCAAATTTTGAAAACATTCAACCTTGCAAAGAATTCCTTCTGATTCAATAATAAGTTTCCTTTGATATGTAATACATACCCAGCAAACACACTTTGACAATTTACGAAACATTTACGTATAATAGAAATGTAATAAATACGTCATATACTTAGTGTTCATCATAAATTCGAAACATTTTCATATTGCACGTAAACGATATGTATATAATACGTCTTGGCGATATGTAGTAAGGACGTCAATGAATGATCAAGGAATTACAAGAATCTATGGACATCACAAATATGTAACATTGATACGTCAAGATCTCGTCATTCTTATACGAGATATTTACGTATATTGTGAACCTGTAAAATTGTTCCAATGCTGTAATAATTATAGAACATTGGTGATGTTATAATCTCGTAGTACAGGCTACGTTGCAAATACGTATAATGTGTTACATAAATGTTACAAGACATGTCTTGTAACAAATCCGTCACAATTATAGAACATTGCTGTAACAATTATAGAAGATTGGTGATATTATTATCTCGCAGTATAGACTACGTAGCAAATACGTATAATGTTTTACATAAATATTACAAGACATTTCTTGTAACAAATCCGTAACAATTACAGAACATTGCTGTAACAATTATAAAAGATTGGTGATATTATAATCTCGTAGTATAGGCTACGTAACAAATACGTACAATGTGTTACATAAATTTGACACGACATTTCTTGTAACATATCCGTGATATATACGTGTAAATCTACATAACCTCAAAATTTCTCGAATCATGTTGAGGTTATGTAGATTGAGGAACGCAAACAATATGGGAGTGTAATTAACGATATGTGAGTGTAATATGTCAGTGTGATTCGACTCTAAACCTGCTGGAATAAATTTCTACTATGATTTTTGTTGCTATTTTGGCATAACACCGCACCCCTCTAAGGCCCCATAAGGGGGAAAAAAATTGTCTTCGAACGAGATTTCGATCAAGTTGAAATTTTGATGAACGAATTCATAAGATATTTTGACGTCATACATTTTTTGCACCCCCATCACCTCCTCGCCGCCGGCATGAACCGGCCCCTTAATATTCATCATTTGTCAATGATTTATCAACTTTAAATCTCCTATAAAGAATTCGTTCAATACGTAAAAATAAATTTCAGTGACTCCCGAGCAGAAATCTGATCCAGCTAGCCTAATAACGGATGAGGACCTGATCAGACATCGGTAAGGATAGCCTGATCAGGATAGCCTAATCACGCACAGATCCCAGCTGGATCATATTCTGGTATGACATCGATTGCCAGGCTAGCCTTACGTTATCCATGTCAGGGACAGACCAGGGCGTGCTAAGGACCAGCAAAAAAACCCGAGCAGAAATTTGATCCAGCTTGCCTATAATAACGTATAAGGACCTGATTAGGCATCAGTAAGGATAGCCTGATCAGGATCACCTGATCACGGACAGATCCCAGACGGATCATATTTCGCTATGATATAGGTCAGGCTAGCCTTACATTATCCATGTCAGGGACAGATCAGGTGGTGCTAAGGACCAGCAAAAAAAACTTCGGTCCGAATAATGTGGCTAGCCTGATATTTCCCTGATCTGGGACGGAGCAGGAGTGTTAGTTCCGAGACTCAACGCGAGATGTCGTGGTACGGCGGACGCTCGCTTCCATACGGATGATGTGAATAGTATGCTTATATCTGCGACCGCGAGCACTTCTCTGCCGCGAGGAATAAAACCTCGCGAGAAGCCCGATTACGAAAAGTCCTTTGCTGACTTCCGCGTACTGTACCTATACTTTATAAACACATAAAATTCTTGTGGAATAAAATAAATAAGCGACAAGGCGCCTGATCAGGCTAGAAATCGTCCGCGATCAGGAACGGATAAGGAGCCTGATCCCAGCCTGTCCGGTAATAGCGTTATTTTCCTGACATGTAGCCTAATATGTAGTCTCATCAGGACTTGATATGTAGCCTGATCAGGGCCAGATGTTGTTGTAAGGTCAGCCTGAGGTGGTCCTGATCCCAGCTAGAATCAAATTTCCGCTTTGGCTCATGTACCCCAAATGTAATATAAACATCGCGGGTTAATAAGTAGATGATAGCGCAGTGGTAGCATGTCAGTGTTAGATCGTTCAGGCAGTCCCCCACAATCGGCAAATTAACTTTCTCGGATCCGCGTAAAGTTCAGGAGCATATATCAGGAAAATATCTAGCTAATGAGTTAAATTTGAAAAATTATAATTTTTTAATTTTTTTTCCTTCTATTTTTAGATATAACCATGAAACTGGTTGTCGCGAGTTTAAACCCCGATAGCGACGTCTATATATATATTTTTTTAATAAACCCTAATATTGTATAATGTTTAAAAATAATAAAATATTAATAAAAAACCTTTATTTTATCGGAATTATTAAGAAATATAATATTACGAATAAAATAAAAATTGTATGTTTCGTTACGTAGTAATTACATCAATGTGCTGAGTGTTATGGCCAGGCTCAATCGCCTCTTCCCGCGTGCGCGTTTCCGCTCTCGTGAGTGCGAGAGAGATAGAACTAAAACATTTAACATATATTTCTCGAAAACGACTGAATGGAATGAACAAAATGTCAAATTGTATGTTGACCCTTAGACTTCCTTTATGGCTATGAGTCAAGTTTGTTACATCTATGAGCTGAGTGTGTTACATCTGTGAGTTGGGTTTGTTACATCTACATATATGAGTTGAATATTTTCCCTCTTGGGTATGGGTATGTTTCATTATTATTCTTCATAGATTTTTCATATCTGTGACTTGTTTAGAGGATGACACATTTGAGAATAAACTCTGCTTCATTCACGCAGTTTGTGACGGAAATGTTATAACCAATGTAGCACGCGTTACATAACATTTTCGTAACTATTTCGGGATTGTGTTTGCTGGGTATGTATCAAAATTTGAGCTCGATGGCGGCTACGAAACTACAAGAGTCGGAGCTTTTGCCGGTATTTCTTGAAACTGAACCATTATGATCAATCTAGTCTAAATTCAATTCCAAACGTTGCTGCCACCTAATAGATTTGTGCAAAAAATTAGAGATTGATTTGTGCAAAAATTCGGGGTAGATCGCTCAAAAATAACGAAAGTTGCAGGATCACAAGCATTTATTGTGAATTTCAAAAATATTTTCTAAACTAAACCTTAAAGGTTTAAAAGCGATTCTTCCCACATTGACCCCAATCATCACTGTGATCGAGTGGATTTGTGCAAAAGTTAGAGCACCCGCAGACAATTATGCGAAAAATAAGGAGTTTTGCCAAATGTATAATTGTCGTGCAAAATTCATCTTTATCGCACTTAAAGAGGAGAGATGGCGATAGTCTATACTTATGTGCGAAATCTCGACAAATTTTGACACACACAAGCGCATTCAGGAAATTTATTCTAAATGTCATTTCCCAATGTTTTTCGACGTTATCCGGATTTCAATAGCTGCATTCAAAAACCGATGAATTGGGGTGATCCATATTTCCCCACTTTACGCTAGATGTGTACAAGCAGAATGAAAGAACGGGGATAGGCGTTGAAACAACAAAGCCGAAAAGAAGTGAAAATCATCGGTGAGATCGACGTATTGTAAACGTCAAAAATATACAAAATAGTATTATTACGATATTTCATACTCGTGTTATCCATAAAGTTATTGCACAACGATTCTCGCACATACTTGTCGTAACCATGGGATTTATCTGGCATCGTTCAGATCCTCATAGAAATTTCCCTCCCCCTTACTTTTATCTCACTTCTTTTCTGTCTGTTGTCTCTCTTCTTTTCTCTCTCTCTCTCTCTCTCTCTCTCTCTCTCTCTCTCAAAGTGTCTGACCTTTCCTTCAGCTGTACCCCTCGACTGATGCAGTCACGTTTTTATCGTGTCACGAATTTATCAACCCCTGAACTCTCCCGCTGGTATATATAAAATAACGTTACACAGAGAAATATATATATATATGTCAATGGTTCCGAGGGTCCAGCCTTAATTTCGTATGCTCTCGAATGGGAGATACGCCCTTTTAATCGCAAAGAGATAGATGTGCATGTGCATATTACTGTTGTATTATCGCACGATATTTTCGCGGCTCCTTTTGCACCAGTGGATTGAGGAATAAAAGGGAATAGTTGTATGTACAAACGGGGAATAGAAGAATGATAACAAAAAAAAGGCAACGAGAGCAAAGATCTCGCCAGGACTCGCTCTCGTTTTCTCGATCACAGCGAGAAGAGCTCCTTCCTCGTCTTTATATATGGTTTGTTTTTCTCTCTCCATCATCCTCTTTTCCATTCTTATTTCTTGACTCCTGAGCCGCGAAATATCGTGACGTGTTGGCGCGATCTCGCGCAAAGGAAATTCCCCTCTCGGGCGTCCTGATGTGATACAGAAAGAGAGAGAGAGAGAGAGAGGGAAGGAGAGCGATGAAAGATGGAGAGTGAGGGAGAGCGATGAGAGAAATTCCAGCCGAGCAGTATACCGACACCCTGCTGGTTATCTCAATCCTCGACGTTCCATGTGGACCAAAGCATTCCTCGTACATTACGGTATGTGTGTTTTATTTATATATGTATGTGTGCAATTTTTTGCTATAATATTGAACTACGATACACACGAAGAGATAGATAGATAGAGAGAGAGAGAGAGAGAGAGAGAGAGAGAGAGAGAGAAGCAAACGATCGTGAAGAAGATCCTTGTGGAAGGAGTACTCAAGTCGATCTAGAGAGAAGTCTCTGCATCCACGCGCGAGAACTCGACGATAAATTCAACGTTATTTTCCCCACCCCTCTTTCTTTTCACCTCCCTCCTCTATTTCTCTCTTATACCTCCTCACCTTCACCGATCGAATAAAATAGATCGGGACTAATTGCGAGAGATATTCACGACTTATTTCTTCTCTCGAGACTCTTGGGCATCTTCCTATGAACTATTTCTTTCTGATGTACATATATTCAAGCATTCATGTATTTACGTTCGCATTGTTACGTAACGTACGATCGATCGATTTTATGATCGAACGCTCATAAAACTAATTTATCCCCTCTTAAAAGGGTAGACATGCCACGTGAAATATCGAATTACAGAATCTTGCTCAAGCCTTTTTTTTATCTGGTGGCGTCATTTTGTTCGACTGCTGATGCGGTGCTCGGATCTTGATTGAGTGCAGATCGCAGATGACAATTCTGATCTGTAAACTTTGCAGCATTGCAGCTCATTGAGATATTTCTCCTGTTTCTCTATAAATAAAGCTTTTTTTTGTGAGACAGTTTTTTTCATTTCCATTCTAGCGTGTTTGAAAATTCATAAAAGGCTGAAGTCGAACTTTGGTACACAAATAGAATCGTCCATTTGCCTTCGCCCAGTGGAAACTTTATCGGAATTGGAAGGCAATTGTCAATTGGGTAGTATCGTCTATTTTTCTCGAAATATCCATTATTAATAATAAAATAGTTATAGAGCTCTATTTTTTTGTCGAAATGAACTTGATGATAAGAGCAGTTAGGATTAAATTGGAGACGCATCACTTCGGGGATTCAGTGTTGAACAAAATTCGAAACCTTCGAAAAAAGTCTGTGAACATTCCGCTTTTCGTAATTTTGGAATTATAGATCTCCATTTTTTTCCATCAATGCACCAAGTGACAAGCATGATTAATAATAGTACATTGCGATACGAGTGAGGTAAAGCGAACATTATACGCTGCGGCGTGAAGTTGTCGCATGAACAGCACGAGTAGCACTCGCCTTCGGCTCGTGCTGTAGTGGTACGAGTGCGGCTCATGCCACAAATTCGAGCCGCAGCGTATAATGTTCGCTTTGCCTCACGATTATCGCATACTATTTTTTGTAAGAAGTGTATCTAATATGCAGAAATAAAGAAAAGGAAACCGCAATGGGGTCCAGGGGCGAAGCCCCGGTGGGGTCAAGGGGCGAAGCCCCCCTGCGGGGAGTTCAGGGGGCGGAGCCCCCGACATAAAAAAATAATGATTTAAATGCATAATAGTATTTATTGCACTCCGTGCGTAAAGTGCCCATTTTACGCCCACCTCGTGTGCGTAAAATGGCCTTCTCCGCACTCGTGCAATAAAATTTTGTACGAAACTCGTGCGACGCACTCGTATCGTAATGCACTATTTTCTCTCCTATTAACATTTACAATGAACACTTTTTCTTCCATAATTTGTAATGAAGAATGAAAAACAAACTCGAACTCCCGAATCATGTATAAGCAATCGGACATTTTGAGGTTTTATTGCGATGTTTCGCTATCGTCGTAATTTGATACTTTGACACGTACTCGGCAGATTCACGTCGCGCTCGTTGCGAGACTCAGGTGGCGCCTCGCTACGGTTATTATCGGTGGTAGAGTGCGTGAAGTGCGAATAGTATGAATGAAAGTGTGTGTAAAATAAAACCGGATGAATGGAAGTGTGTGTAAAATACTAGCAGTGCGTAAACTACGCTCGGACCTACATTATTTCACGCCTTGCTGTAATGCTCTATTTTATGCATATTTTCGAGGCACGTGAAGACGCACATTATATACACGTGTTACAAAATAGTACATTACGATACGAGTGCGATCAAACTTTTTCTCGCACGAGTATCGTACAAAATTTTATCGCACGGAGTGCAATAATAGTACATTACGATACGAGTGCGTTGAAACTTTTTCTGACGAGTGTGAGTTTGCAGCATGAGCCGAAGGCGAATGCTGCAATCCCACGAGTCAGAAAAATGTTTCTCGCACGAGTTTCGTACAAAATTTTGTTGCACGAGTGCGGAGAGTGCCATTTTACGCACACAAAGTGTGCGTAAAATGGGCACTTTACGCACGGAGTGCAATAAAAATATTTTATGGCCTTATATACACTTCTAGCGGTCGAAGGGACGTGATTTTCCTAAAAATTTTTTTCAGTGCGACAAAAATGTTTATTTAAAAACTGTGAACAACAACGATTAGTACAAATTTTCATGTACTTGTACAATTTTTTTTATTCAAAAACATTTCAAAACGAAATGGTGGAACTCCTGCTGTATTCCAAGAGCGCCTTTAATTTTTGAGCATCAGCTGCAGTGGACATGATCACTCGAAAACGGTTCATTTGGAATCAGAATTTGAAAGGATTTAATTGGTATATTGCATTGACTTGAGCCTGGACGAGGGATTTGTAAAAATTTTGATTTAAAAAAAATGACATTTTTAACAAAAAATTCGTTTTTTAAAGTGCTAAATTTTCGGTTTATTGTTAAAAAAAGATTTTTTGTCAACAAAGTTTAGAATCTTTTGTCCAGGCCCTAGCAATTATCATAATAAATAAGTGGTATAAATTTGGTATGGATCGAATTAATCGTTTTTTAGTAATCGTGCCCACCGCAAAGGTGTTTAAAAAAATAAAACGGTTCTGAGATAATCGCGTTTAAAGATTGAAGTTTGTATGCGAGCGTCGGGCGGTCGTGCGGTTGAAGTACCTATAACTACGAATCTAATGCTCCGGTCTTCATGAAATTTGGTGAGAATGTTTTTGAGATATTGTACTTAAAGTATATGCAATGAAAAAATTTTCGATTTTTCCGACCATCACAAATGTATATAAGGCCTTAAAGAATCGCTTGAGGGACTTAGTTTCAAGAATAATTTGAAGTGAAAAAGTAATCAAAATGACTAGACTGGTTGTTATTGAATTTAGAAAGAACAAATTCTGTAGTTTATAAAATTTTAAGATTTTCGCAAAGTGATGAATATACCGTGCAAATTCAAAATTTACATTCTCGTATATATCCGAGGCTTGACGAACGATGAAATAGAAATGAGAAGTGATGGGTTAATTTCTAGTTGGCTCAAACTTTAAAGTAGTAGCCCACTGTGACGGCCGAAATTTCGACGTTTTTTCATTAATTTTTTTAAATATCAAAATAAAATGTGATCGTTCTGAAATTTTTACATGTTGTTATTTGTATCTTGAAAAGTGGACGATAATTTATGTTTACTTAATTTAATATGAATTTGTTTATGATTTTGTACATTAAAGCGGAGTCCTCGAAAAAAGTGACTTGTTTCGGGGAAGCACACAGCATTCCGTAGTCATCTAAAATCAAAAATCTAAAAAGATTATTGTTTTGTAGGCTTAATTATAGTGCTCTAATCTATAATATGCATCTTTTAAGGGAAAAAAATGAAATGGCGGACTTGTGAACAAAAAGGTCTTCGAAATCGAATTTTTGTTTTGATAAATTGTTTAAAAAATGCATTTATTATTAAAAAATTGAATGTTTTAAAGATTAGATATTTAGCTATTTGTGTCTAAAATAACCGGTGATATTTTTAGCCAAATCGGTTGAATAGTTTTTAGTCAGTGTTTTCCCGAAATTTCGAAAACGTAGTTTCGAGGAAAACGCGTTTAAAATTTTAACTACAGATTTTGTATCAAAAAATTATACTTACAATCAATCAGCTATGCCTGGTGCACAGAGCAATCTTTCCGTTTCCAGAATGTTATCTCAAAGCGCTCTTCATTTCTTCGAGAGACTTACAGTTTCTGGTGATTGCCAAACCGTAGTAATTAGTCACTTTTAATACTAACTTATTAGTTAATTAAGGTACCTACGGGTAATAAGGCTTAGGCTAAGGGAGATTTGAAATAAAATGAAAAATATGCAATTTAATCAATAAGTTTTAATGATAATCATTATTCCAGTACATTTTCTATAAAATACAAACGAAAAATGGTAATTTTTACCATAAACAAAAACTAAATTAAACATTAAAAAAAACCTTATCAGTAGGCCTTATTTTACTATAGGAGGGTAATAAGGCCTACGGCTTCAACAGGCTTAAATAATTAAGCTATACTTAATACATTTAGTATTTGTGATGAAAAATCATATTAATGCCTCTCTGTAGCTTTATAAGAACTTAAAATTCTTCTTTCCACTGCTCTGACAGCTGATCCAGGTCGTTTTCTGACCACAAGGCTAGTTTAGGAGGCATCGGGATCGAGTCACTGAAATTAATCATCAATTAATAATAAATAAAATTACGTGGAGGATACACCCCCCTATAATGTAAAAAAACAACATGATTAAAAAAAAAAATTTAACACGTTTTTTTTTTTGGTTAAGGATGTTGAGTCCGTACCGTTCCGTCTAAAAGTTTTCCATTTTACTGAATTTTATTGGAATTGATTAATACTTCAATTCGTATCGTAACACCGTTGATGTGAAAAGAAGTATCGCAATTGTGCATATTAATGATCGCAAATTCTTATTTACGTATTATATCAAGTTTTCATAATGTTTTTACAAGCGAGGATTAACTTTTGGATGTTTTGTCCAAACTTGACAACGATAAATCTCGATAGTGGAAACCGTTCATTCTCAAAAAAATGTTGATTATTTTATATCGCAACTATAGAAATATAACATGGAATTACTTTGAACTGCAAAAAAAACAATATTTTTAAACAATATTGATATTTAAAGTAGTCGCTGTATTAGCTTTACATTTGGCAACGTTGCGTGCATTGGTAAGTTGGCACGATTGAGAACTGTACGATCGAGAGCAGTCGCGACTGTCGCAAGTGAATGTGAAACTGACAGCAAACATAACCTCGAAATCTCTTTATCGTGCATGAAACGACGTCGTCCGTGAACGAAAATGAGTATTTGAATTTCCCGCTACTTTCAGTCTATGCAACGGTGCCGCTATTTTCTTGTTTCTTGCTGTGAAAACCACGTACTGTGTTTTTATTATTTATTTACTGGAACACGAGCTTCCCAAATGTCTTGAAAAAATAACACAATGATTCTTATATGTTTTTCCTCGAGTGCAATTTTTTTTTTGTATTTTTGGCATCATTTTTTATGACAAAAAAAAAAATAATTGCAAATTTACTTCAGTTTCCATAAGGCTACGATTAATTTTTTAATTCAAAATTCTCAGTAACCAGCTTCCTAATCGTCGTAAAATTTTTACACAACCTTTCAAATGTTGTACATAATGACATATCAAATTTTCAATATTTTATCATCATTTTCAATTTGGGACTCAACATCCTCAAATTTAGTAAACAAATATTTGGACCATGATACGTTATTCATATCGTTAAAATCATCGGAGTAAATATTCATGAAGATAAAGACTACGATTTTAGATCGTTAAGTGTAATATTATCAAAAATACTTACGATTTACGTGGACCGTTTTTTTAGTATTCGTGCTGCGTGGCCGCGTCATATGATAGATGATGCAACACTGGAGACGAAGAACGGGGTATCGCGCTTCCGCGAACTTGTAGCGACATTTTTATGCATTATGCTTCAGTAAGTGTACCCTTGCGCGAAAGCGGTCATTGTAAATATGATTTTTGTCGACTAGGCCTTATTACCCGACAGGCCTTATCATCCGCGGGTACCTTACTCTCTTCTTTTGGCTATAGCTTTAAAAATATTTTAAATTTCGCTCTAAAACTTTTACAGTATATTCTTAAGATGTTTATCTTGCGAAAAATGTTTTTAAAAAAATCGATTTTTCGAATTCATCGCAGTGGGCTACTACCTTAAGTATTCACAAAGCTAGAATTGGGACAGCAGCTTGCTCATATAGGAAGGATTTTTTCATTGACGTCAACGAGTTACCAGCAGCCGGAAAATTCTCTAGTACCTCGAATTGTAGCGAGGCATCGTAATAAAAAAATTCTCTATCCCTATATTCTTTGATTTAACAATCTCTTGTTTTGCATAATCGTCGGTGTCCTCAGACTTGGTTGAAAATAAGGAACGTTTCGATCGTTTTTATCGTCGTTGAACAAATCTGTTTCTCGTGTTTACCGAGACCTTGGCTGTTAGGACTTTAGTATGTGGATGTATACAAAAGTGAGCAGAAGAATCGAGAGGACGTAGGGAAAAGTGTGTGGGTATCAATGTCGAACAAAAGCCCGGTGAGACGCGCGAGCTGGATCTCTGGGGTATAAACATACATGTGTTTTATACACATTGTAAACGTATATATGCTTATATATATGTAAAGAGAGTTTATATAGAGAAAGAGAAACACGAGGAGGAGTGTACTACCAACTTGATGATGAAGGGAGAACGAGGAAGAGGGAGAGAAAGAGAGAGAGAGAGAGAGAGAGAGAGAGGGAGAGAGAGAGAGAGAGAGAGAGGGAGAGAGAGAGAGAGAGAGGGAGAGAGAGAGAGAGAGATTTGCAGGCCCGCACGAGCGCAAAGATCAACCAGGATCGTGCGACCCGGACCCCTCGACCTGTGCGGTTGGGATATACAGTCCCGTGCACCCCCGCTGCCGCTGTCTAGGTCCAAGAGTCTCACCTGGCCAACCGTATATACACATTGCCTCTCACTTTTTTCCACCTATCATATATTACGATTCTCTCACTCTCCTTCTTCGCAGCTCTAAAGATTCGATCTCTCTCGATTCTCCGACAATTAATCGCGACACGTGCAGAGAAAAATAAAACAACAATTATTTTTCACGGATAATCCAGTAGTACGGCATTCCGAGCTGCAAATCATGTACAGTACCTCTTCGATATAAGAGCGTTCTAGGGCGGTTAGGGGAAGTACATTCCTAGAAATTCGTCGCCAGAGCATTCCCCCACTACTATACTAGAGCTCCATTATAACGTTAGCCAGTATAATGAACAAATCTTGCGGCTGGCGAGATTTGTTCGTTATACTGGGAACCGTTTTTTATGGCGCAGTATTGTTCCATGACGAACAGAATTTGGGCAATAACCCCCCCCCCCCCCCCCCCATTCTGTTCGTTATACTGGGACTCTAGTGTACCTGCAGAGTTAGAGAATCGCTTCCTCACTAGAACTCGATATAAGAGCTCGTATGCCATATACGTATAGGTAGAGCAGGGGAAGCAATAAAACTCGCTCAAGCGGAACGGAGGGGAAACACTCTTACATCGAGGAGGTACTGTAGTACTTCATGCGAAGCTGTCCTCGAAAAATTACTGGACTGGCCCATGAATTCTAAACAGGAAGTAATTCGTGGTTGAATAACAAGCACATTTCACTGTGGCAGTCCAGTAACATTTACGGTTACAGCCCTAAATTTCAAGCTAAAAATGGCCCCACAAGAAAATGAGGTACACAGTTAACCTCATACACGAAGATCTATTTAAAAAAAATATCTAAATACAAAAATATCCGTGGGTATAATAACCACGTACGAAAATAACCAAGTATAAAAATGACTCGATAATAATATTCACTAAAAATTATTGACTAAGGGGTGAGATGCAGTCAGAGGCGTGAAAAAACGAGCATTTTCAATAATTTTTTTTTAAGAATAGTAATTAAGGTTGTTTTACAAAAGTGGTAACGCAGACTTTTTCTGTTATATTTCAACTTAGTTTGTCCAAATTTTCAAAAAAAAAATTGATTATTTATAAATTATCGCCATCTTTGTCGGACCCTCTTCGGCATGTAGTGCTTTGCAGTGACTATCATAAAATGTTACTGGATCATCTGAAATCAAAGAACAAAAAAAAATTAGTTTCATAATAGTCCTTAATCGGAGCTTTTTTTCAAAAATTAATAAAATGTCGGCTTCCGACAGATAACTTTCGATTTTCGTTTTTGGGCAAAAAATTTACAGCTTGCGACCAATATTCATTGCGATGGATTTTCAAAAGTATCAATTGTTCAATGACCAATTTCAGTGAGCCGTATTTTTTTTCAATTTTGCTCAACAATCCATATTTTTTGTTCAAATTTTAATGATTCTAGGAATCCACTATTGCTCAATAGATAAATTGTTGTTCAGAGATACAGATAAGAAATGATAGATTTTTTTAGTCTGACAAATAAATGATCATAATTATGAACTGATAATCGTACAGATAAAAATTTACATGATGGATCGATAGTGTTGGAAAAAAATGGTAAAAAAATACGCCTTGCTAGAATTTGCCTTGAATCCATAAATATTTTCAAAAATCCATGATAAAACACGATTAGCTATCGTCGGTTCCCACACGGAACATTAGAGCCATATGGGACGTCCAATATTCATACATGGTGGATAAAAGCTCCATCCCAGGGACGTCTATCAGTATCCCTCAAACTTCTAAAGGAAGTGCGAAACGGCACCTGTTCTATGTACTGGGAGCGTCCTGTATACGTACCCTGAGACGGTTTTTTGACGGATTAGACCTCAAAACTTACGTATTTGAGACGAATAAACCAGTGATCCAAAATATGTCCAATGATCATCTATTATACGTCCCTTAATTGAAACAATTAAATCGTTATTAATTAGACATTATGAATTAATTACAAACTTTATTACAGATTATATAATATTCGGGGTCTATAAGACATCAATATTTTACAGGAAAAAAAGGAAAAAAAACAGTTTTCGATTTTTCACCGCACGGTCACCCATCCAAGTATTGGATTTAAGGAATGCTGCTTAACTTTTCTAATCTCCTATCTACCTACCTATCTACCTACACTAACTTGACTTATGATAAATTTTTGCGTGTAAAAACCTTATACGATGTAGTTTGCTGATATACTCATATATCTTTGTCTCAAAGGCCTTAAATAATGGATAATCAGTAATGAAATTAATTATAATTAATGAACAATGTGTAATTAATAGCGTTTAAATTAAGGGACGCATAATATATGATCATTAGACATCTTTTGCAACATTGGTATTCGTCTTGAATACGTACATTAAACGTCACTTTATGGGGTTTATAGGTACGTCTAAAAACTATCTAAGGGTACGTATACGAGACGTTTTCAGCTCATAGAATCGCTGCCGTTTTGCATCTCCGTTAGTGGTTTAAGGAATGTTCATGGACTTCCCCGGAATGAAATTTTCATCCTATATATATGATTATTGGACGTCTCCGGGCTGTTAGGTTAAGCGCGGAATATATTTACAGCTTCAAAAATATGTGTCGTGGACGTAGAATAAACTTCCGCGTTATCCTTCGATAGACGTAATTTGTACGTATATATGACGGTCAAGCGGCGTATCCATATCGTAGCTGCTCGAAATACTTGAATGTACATCTAAAGGCCGAATGCCTTTGATTGGACAAAACGCGATGGATCACACAGGACGTATATTATATGTCCACGACACGTACTATTTCTTGAGCTACAAATATAAACAACACGGCCATTCATGGTACGTCCACAGGTAGACATGCATTCAATAGCTTTTAATTCAGGATAGTAATTGGACATCTATTGGACGTTCTAGGTTCACGTCTATATGAAATCCTACATGGAACATCCGATAGACGTTCAATTGACGTCCTCCAAATATGATTTTCGTTTACGAACCTGGAACGTCCAATGGATGTTCAATTACTATTCTGAATTAAAAGCTATTTAATGTCTACCTATGGACATACCATGGATGGTCGTGTTGTGTATATTTATAGCTCAAGAAATAGTACGGGTTGTGGACATAGAATATACGTCCTGTGCGATCCATCGCATTTTGTCTAATCAAAAGTATACCATGGATGTTCAATGTATATTCGCATTACGTCCATCGTAGATGTAGACGTGTTGAGGAACTATGGATGATCGATGGATGTCCAATGGACACTCGGTTCCGTGTGGGTTCATTTACAAATATGCGTATAAGCAATATGCAAATCGTTTTAAGTTTCATAATTGGTCATTCAATTTGTCTTTTCTTTTCACTCGACAAGTCACAAATTACTTTTTAATACAAACTATAAAACAATTTATCTTATTTCCTAATCCAATTCGTAAGTTAATTCTGCACCACTTCGGAAATTTCAATAAAGGCCAAAATCAATCCCAGATGTCATTGAATCTGACAGCAAATTTTCCCAAAATACGCCATTCTTCACGGAAAAAACGAGTTGATGGTTGTGGCAAACAACTGGGTTGTACTAGTTGGTTGGGACAATCATTTTCGTGTTTCCCGCAAACAACTTTTTATTGGTTGGGTGTTTGGAAACCAATAATATAGTTGTGGTAGCTACAAAAATGATTGCCTCAACCAACTTTTAGCTTAGCAAGCATATTTTACAAACGATTTGGTTGCCACAACCAACTCGTTTTTTCCGTGTAGCTCATTCGTCTTTTATAATCTTCGTTCGTATCCCATATTGCCTCGTTTTTATTTTCGGTGTACAAGCTCGAGAATCGCGGCACGAGAGACGGAGTCCGCTAGTTACATCTCGCGAATCGCGTTAATATGGCAAATAAAATCCCAGTTGGGACTCGAGGGCGGTAGAAAAACCAGCCCGGATGAGAAGGATAGAGAAAAAATGGCAAAAGCATCCAAGAAGAAAATATATACATATACACCCTTCGTTCCATCTACGAGGGTGGTTACGAGAGGTTGGTGGGAAAAAAAAATTGGTAAAACCGGAAACGGGGAAGTGGATGAAGGAGGAAGCGGAAAAAAAAATTGTTTCACGGCACAGAGAGAGAGAGAGAGAGAGAGGGAGGGAGTTGCAGAGAAAAATATGCGGTTCGCGAGTGTCAGAGGCTTGCCCGCTATTTTTCCCGACGGATTCCATTGCATCAAATCGCGCGGGGGTAGGATGGCAATGGAGGGTCGCGCACCTCGCGCGCTCTCTTCCATCGCGGAAGAATCGTCCTCGCGTTCTCGTCCTCGTAGCTATCTCTCGCTGTATCTAACACATCCAGCCATCCGGTTGTCCTCTGGTCCCGTAGCCAAGATGGCGTCGTGTTTACTTCGTTAAGCAGTTAATTACTCCCAGAGTCCCGGGTCCTGCGCCACCATGCTGTGCTGCTTCTGTCCTCCCTCTCTTCCTTCTTCCTTACCAGCAAAAGAGAGAGAGGAAACTTATCGCAGTTTTCGTTCACCTTCACTCTTTCTCTCTCTCTCCCTCATTTGCTTTGCGTCTCGTTCATCTGCGTCCGCGCAAACTTTCAACCATTTTCCTTTCCTGTTAGCTCGCGTACACCCCTTCGATGGAGTAATAGCAGTGTAGCGGAAAGAGAGGGAGAGCGATAGAGAACCAAAGCAATGAACCGCTACGAGAGAAAAGACAGAGACATACTTCAGAATTTTAACGAAGCTGAAGAGAAAGAGAGAGAGAGAGAGAGGGAGGGAGAGAGAGAGAGAGAGAGAGAGAAAGAGAGAGGAAGAAAATATGCGAATCACGGAAATAAATCCAAGAGAGTGATCGTAGATTTGCGAGATGTATAGACAAGATACAAGGGTTGTAAAAAAGGGGAAAAGTGAGTCCGAGGCAAAATACATGTAAAACATCAGTGATCTTTCTCATCGAAAAAGTGTGTAAGAGCGAGAGAGAGAGAGAGGTCGCAGAACGTCATACTGTAAATCCGATCAAGCCCTCCATCCACCCTCGTCCGGCAATCCATTTATCTATTTATCTCGAGAAGTAGCAAAACGGTATAGAAGCGAACAGGTAGATAGCGATGCTGGAAGTCGTCGAGGGTCTCTGTGGGGTAATAAGCTAATATTAAAATAAGTCTGCTGGCAAACCGCGATGATGATGAGGGTGAAAGAGTGAGAGTTAGAGGGAGGAGCGAGGGAGTGAGAAGGGAGAGTTCGCGATGCGGTTAAGTCTCTGATGCGACATTCCGCCGTTAGTTTATTATATAATATGTATATATATATATATATATATATATATATATATATATATATATATTTCTAAATATGCCTCTCGATTAAAAAGTAAACTGATTAGCGACCATGAGATTATTATTCGAATTTAACTCACCCCTTGCTCTCTTATCACACTAATCAATGAAAACTTCCAATCACGACCTGTGGAGCCTGGGGTTCAATATTCTTCTTCATTCCGCAATTTTTACATAATATCGTGAAATTCGAAACTTAGGATTTTTAAATAATACCTAACAGGTTTGCAGTTTAGCTAATCTCACATTAATCAAATAGTAACCGAGTTTCCTAGGGGTGTGTTTATTTTTTACTCACACTCGTGAATTTGAAATATTACTTGGTGATTTTAGTTATATCGGTTCTTTGATTTTCAGCCCTCAAAATTTCTCTAAAAGAAAGTATAAAATTTGACGAACTTTTTCAAACATCCGAGTCGAACGTTTTTTCTTATTTTTCAATGTTTAACGTGATGATAATAAATGCGATATCGGGATAAACCGAAAGGTAGACTTAGCCAATGCTCTAAATATGGGCACAGCGTATCGATTAAAATAAATAAAAAATATAAGGATTCAATAGAAAGCGAGCTACGGATCCTAAAAATATCGATTTTTAAAAACTTTGTTTTCAATCTTTCAAACACCCACACGGAGAGAAGGATCCAGTAAAAATTACCAGAGACAGTGGTAATAGTATATTGTGCAACTAGTGCGGCAATTGACAACGCCGCACGAGCTGCACATACTATTTTTTATTGCGAATGCGGAATAAATTCCAATATAAAATTGCCCCGGTGGCGAGGGGGTGGGGGCGAAGCCCTAGCGTGGGTACAGGGGCGAAGCCCCGGTGGGGGGTTGGGGGGGGGGCGGAGCCCCCCCACAGACCAAAAATAAGAACTGAAAAGTTAAGAAATTTACAGGAATCTTAGTTAAGGAACAATAAAAACAATTTTATTTTGAACAAGAACAAGAACTGCATGAGTAATAAAATAGTATGCGATCTGTCACGTCAACCTCAATTCAGTTTTAATATTTCGGTTGCGTTTTTGTTTTTGTTGAATTTCACCAACGTTATTCTTTTATTTAATTCCGGCACTGAATTTGCGTGCGCAAAGAATAATAATAATAATTTGCGTGCGCAAAGATAACTTTGCGCACTCAAATTATAAAATGGGCAAAAAGCTACTTTTCAACCGTAATAAAAAAATTACTTGCCGAAATGGCAATAGGGAGCCTCCGTCAACAGACATAGGAATTTTTGAAGCATCCGTTCGTCAGATAGTATAGGTTAGAGAATAGGTTAGAGCCGCTTATTGAATCTGACCGCTCGCTAGCAAGCACTCTCACGGAGAAATTACTACGTAGGGGAATGTGGGGTAGAATGAGCCACTTTTTTGTAAAGAATTTTTACTCTCGCTATGGTAGTCTGATTAGAAAAACAACTATTAGAATCGGTTTTTCTAGACGTTTAAGCGTATAATAAAAATATCATCTTTTTTTTTTAAGTTGAAAATACCAGAATAATTGGATGCAAAAAGATTTGCAGAATGGCACATTGTACCCCACTGGTGGAGTACAATGTGCCACTCGGTGGGGTACAATGAGCCATTCATGTTCTATGTGTTTAACCTCAACAAAATTTGACAAAACATCGACGTCATATATAATTCGCGCCAACTTCGTGGTGTTCGTGGTCAATGGGAAATATCGGCTCATTGTACCCCACAACTCGTTGGCTCATTGTACCCCACTATGAAAAAATTTGATTATTGATAAAAATCATTATTAATTAAGAGATAAATAGAAAAATACAAGTGACTAAGTGAATCATGAATAACAACACTATCGATTAAAACTTGAAACACGAGCTGTCACGGAGAGTGAAATTATATTTTACGTTTTTCCGGCAAGCGAAATTTTTTTTTTCCAGGGCACAAATCAATAATTTTTTTAAATAATTTTTTATGGGCTGCTATTGACGTTTTTTTAGGTTTGATGAAATTCAATATAAATTGTGGTCCTACACAAAAAATTTCGATTCTTACAAGCTACAAACCTCCGAGAAATCGCATGTGGCTCACAGTGCCCCGTGGCTCATTGTACCCCACTCTCCCCTACAATAGAAAGTTGTCATTTTTTCAATTTTTTTAACTATGTAAATTTTTTTATCGTACTTAACTTTGATATTTTACTATAAATCCTGTATTCTTTTGGGAAGTAACCTCTTGAGAAGTTCTAGAAAGATTTGCAAGTCAAAATATTAAACGGTATATTTTTTATAAGAATTTTTGTCTTTAGGGTACAAACGATCCCAGTGTGTCAAGTAGGTACGTTATTCTGCAGAAGTGTGTCAGCTAAGGGTTAAAGAAATTCATTAAAATTAAATAACTCCTGTCATTTCATTATATTATGATAAAAATGATTAAATAATGAAAATTATTAACAACCAAACGAGGTTCTTCTGTACTTGTACTCTTAAACTTTCTGTAATCTTCCTGTACTCTTCAAACTGCTAAGCCTCTTTATTAAAAAAAAAAACTTCTGCTCAACACAATACTTAACAAAAATTCAACATTATAAAAGGCATTTTTTTTATTTTTTTGTCTAAAAGAAAAAAAAATTACATACTACTCGAAAAAACGCGTGTACGATGCGTTAATATTCGTTAATATCTTTCAGAATTCTTATATTGAAAGTTGTTTCGTCAATGTAACAAATATACTAGAATGGTTGTGGAGAGGTTGAAAAAATTCATCAAGAGGAACAAGCGTTCGGATTTTTTCGAGATGATTTCTGAAAATAAAAAAATATTTATAATGTTTTAAATATCGGTCGTCAACCCAACAATCAGCCAGCCCAACCCAGGAATTAGCACGGAATTTCCTATATTCTGCGTAACGGATATTTCTGTTCGATATCCTGATTCTAAGGGAGCTATCAGAGAATGTTACATCCCATCAGAATTTGATGTATCAACGTTTTCCAGGAACGGTGCAGCTTGCGATTTCTGTTAGAGCGCAGAGAGGTTTCAGAGAGTGCGAAAACGATATAGTATTTATAAAAGCCCGGGGGGGGGGCGTTTGGTGCAGAAGCCCCCTTCCCCCTCCGCCTCTTACGAGCACTAGGCACTTCTAGTTTCCATCAGCAAAGTAATTAATTTTTAATGTACTTTGCCTGCTTATTTCTTTCCGTATCACGCTGGTTCCTCTCGCACCAACCCCCAGTTTGCCCTGATATACGGTCTTTCTCTCTCTCTCTCTCTCTCTCTCTCTCTCTCTCTCTCTCCCTCTCTCGTTTTTTCCTTGCTGTATCGTGTGTCCTCGCGTTCTCTTCGTCTCCGTCCACCGCATACGAACATAGGAACATCGCACCCTCTTGCGCCTCATCCCGATGACGCTCCGTCGTCGGACTGCGGGGGTGAGTTTCCGGTAGGTGGAAGAGGGGGAGAGAGAGAGAGAGAGAGAGAGAGAGAGAGAGAGAGAGAGAGAGAGAGAGAGCACGAGCTCGAGTTGGGCGACGGTTATGAATTTCTAATGAGATTCCGTGGGAGATCTGCGAGAGATTAGCGTGAGACGGTGGAAAAAGCGTGAAAAAGAAAGAGAGAGAGAGAGAGAGAGAGAGAGAGAGAGAGAGAGAGAGAGAGAGAGAGAGAGAGAGAGAGAGAGAGAGAGAGAGAGAGAGAGAGAGAGAAGAGAGAGAGAGAGAGAGAGAGAGAGAGAGAGAGAGAGAGAGAGAGAGAGAGAGAGAGAGAGAGAGAGAGAGAGAGAGAGAGAGAGAGAGAGAGAGAGAGAGAGAGAGAGAGAGAGAGAGATAGAGGAACGAGTGTGAAAGGAGATGAATTGAACGAGAGAGAAAAATAAAGATGCCGTCTTCAAGAACGAGCCCTCTTCGGTTAAAGTCTCTTATGCTCTCCCTCTTTCTCATACTTTTTTTTCTTATTTTATCGTCCTGTATGTATCTTGCATAACTAAGGAACACCGCAAGCTCACGAGAAGAAATCGCTTTCGGGGGTAGCGGGATGATTATCCTACACTTGGTGTGTGCTGCATCAGAAGGATACGAAAGAAAACGAAAGAGTCCCCCCCCCCCCTTATCGTTCCGTTCGGGTGTACTGAAATAGTTGAGTGAGAGAAGAAAAAAAAAGGGAACTAAGATAGTGACACGGTGATGGGAGAGAATATTCGCGATAGTAGCAAGATAACTGTCGTCTCGGGAAAACATTGAACCTCTACAATATCTCTGCGCGAGCTTGTCGAGCATCACACCCTTTTCTAAACCACTGCGAAATATCAAGCGCGTCCTCTTAAACCAGATTTTATTTTACATAATCCTTTTGAGCAAGCTGAAATCATTCCTTCCCTCGTGTGTTGGAATCGTAAATGTTTGACTTGTTTTTTTTTTAAATCGGCAGAGGGGGAAGGGAGTAAATGTTTGGGATTTTGAAAAATTGTGTTTATGATAATTAAGCGGGGGGAGGGTTTTCAATATTTTGCTGCCTCATACGGGAAGACATTGTGTTAGTAAATTTTTGTTTCCAAATGCACATGACATTGCTGCAACGTTGCAGCAATGTTGTCATATTGCACGTGCGATGAAATATTGCAGATATGTTGTGGCAACATTACGTACGCAACATTGCACTGAAACTTCTCTGCAATGTTTCGGGAATGTTCCTAAGCAACATTTCTGCAATATTTTGTTGAAACGTTGTTGCAATGTTGCCGCAATGTTGTCATATTGCACGTGCAGATATGCAGATATGTTGCGGTAACATTGCTACGCAACATTGCATTAAAACTTCTCAGCAATGTTTCGGGAATGTTCCTAAGCAACATTTCTGCAATATTTTGTTGAAACGTTGCTGCAATGTTGCAGCAATGTTGTCATATTGCATGTGCAATGATATTTTGTTGAAACGTTGCGAGTAAATTGCAGCGATATTAATGAGATTGAGCTTCAAATTTTACAACTACACAAGCGTAATAAATATGAAAAAGATCTGTTGAAAAAGATCTATTCATTTATTCCTCATAAAACATCAATAACGATTAATTCCACGTCATTTTCTTTTTCTTTTTACATTTTTTTTTTAAATTTTTCTGTGCTTTTGACATTAATAAGACATGTGATATTGCAGCGATATAATATAATTAAGACATTGTGATATTCGTATTGAAAAATGTTCAATATCAAAACGCTATAAAACCAAAATGTTTTTTGTTTCTGAATGATTCTTATTCGCAAAATATGACTATATAATGTAACGGGATGACCTGGGGCCTGCCACGATCTCGTCACTTCGCCTGAGATCCGTTAGGTGGCGGCGGTCGGTGCGCGCTCGCGCGCTGGCGAGAGCGCGCACCGGTAGGATAGGTATGATGGTAAGTAGGGTCGAGGGTTCGAATCGCGGTCGGACAAAGAAATTAGATCGGAGAATTGGCGCAGATTTGTCTTTTTTTTCTATTCATCTCTTTTTGGGGTCACTAAACTATGCATACTACATATTAAATTATTCGGCAAGGGCTACATATTTTTTATAAAATGTTTAGCAACAATTAATAAATACGCATTTGATTGAATCAATCATTTTTTCTGTTGATTGGACTAATTAATTTGTTGATTCAACAAATTTTTTTTCTCAGTGCTTCCTGTATTAAAAGACATGCATGTTTTGAATGATAAAATGTGTTCTTGATTCAAACTTCAATATTACATATAATTGATAACATATTGTTAGATTCAAGTAAATTCGTTTATTGAAACAGAAATTTATGGAATTGACTGAAAAAAATGAACCAAGTAAATGTATAAGGGAACCAATCTAATATGTTTTTGAAGATAATGAAAAAAATGATTTTTTGCCTTCAAAAATTTATTTTATTGGTTCTAGTAATTTTTTATCTCAGTGTATGCGGCGGATATCGATCGACGTGGCACATGGTGTGAGAGCCCCGGTGTGAGAGCGGGCACGGCTCTCGACTGGTGTGAGATGCGCATTGCACGCACGGGCGACATCTGCGCACCCTCGATTTTTGCAAGTGTCTAGCGGTGCCAGTCCTGCCACTCTTGCATAAATCGTGATCATAGTGTACTAACTTTTTAGAAGAGAATCCACAGATTCGAAAGAACGCATTTTTAATGCACGCAATTAGAAAATATTATAGTTCTTCGGTTTTTTGGTTAATACGTAAAAAATTAAGACAGTTACAGTGTAATTACATAAACTACTTAACGATAGTGTCATTTTTAACCTGTTAAAATATTCCATCGACGGCACTTAATTCTGCAGCTTACGATGATAGAAGTGTGTTTCGATGGAAATTAGGCAGAAAAGAGAAAGAAAGAGAAGAAAGAAGACAAGTTCGAAAGCGCGTATGTACCCACTACTGAACATCAAGGGAGGATTATGAAATTAGTCGCTCTAATGCATGAAACATCGTAACGGTGAATACGAGTTTTTGAGTGATGGTAACAATGGGCATGAACGAAGGAAAGAGAGAGAGAGAGAGGATGTAAAGGAGCCTGAATTTGAAGAGCAGACCGAAGAAAATGGCCTAACGATTGCGAGTAAAATTCTTGGGAGAAGGAGAGGCATGTTTGAGTAAATGCTAACCTTAAGAAGCGAAATATCGAAGTGGTTTTGCACAGCTGGAGTTCAATAATCCTTATTGTCTTCCTTGACCCAAAACGCTTACATACACGTATGAACACCTGTGTGTCCCTCTTCCATTAAGTATACAATTTATTGGGCATATTTATTACTCTTTAGATGTATATATGCGTATGCGAAGTATGCGATTGGCAAGAATCAATAGCAACATATTATCAATGACATCTATGTCCCCGAGTAAAATTTTATCGGCGATACCAAAAAATCATCCAAACAATTTCGACAAATATAAAATTCAGTCGCCTTTGTTGCACTTTTTATTTACTCATTTTATTGAACTTTCTATCATCTATTGAACGATTTTTAATTATCGAAAAAATATTGGTTATCCATATGAAACATTTTGATCATGATTAAGGTAAATGTCCCAATACCCAACCATCTAAGAGGGGACGAAAAAGTTAACTTGTTTTCGCGTTCAAAAATGAACTATTTTCTATAACGACTATGACTATTGGAAAGCTCGAAGTCTCTAGTTTCCAAAACACAGGGTATAGTTGCTGGTACAATTAGTTGTTTATTCATAATAATCAAAAATACTGAGAAACGTAAATGTACCAGTACCCGACCACCCATTTTTCTATATGACCCAATATCCGACCACACATTATGACCCTATAACCGACCACTCATCTCGATGGTGGGGGGAAGGGAGGGGGTGAATTAAGAAAAATGCGTCGCTGCTCGGAGAATGTATCACCGAATTTTTGAGGCTATGCACGAATAATATACATGTCAGCAGATGTCCGGTTACTGGGACTGAACACAGTCGCGAGCAAGTACCGATATCCGGACACATGGTCGGTTATCGGTACATGATACATTTCGTGTGTACCAATAACCGGACATGAAAATTAAGTACTTAAAACGCATTTTTGGCTAATTGAGATAACATGATCAAATTAGTGGTATCTTTCCGAATAAAAACAGCTAGGCTCAGTTCGAAAACAATAAAAACCACTTCGAAACAGATTCAATAAGATATCGCGATTACTCAGTACTTCAGCTTAGATAATGGCTTCCGTGCCCCGAATAGTACGCGTGCTGTCAAATTTATCCGAAATTAAATTACAGACGATTCTTGAACTATTAAAAGTAGTGTCATATACGTAGATTATGAATCCTGGATATTAAATCAATTCACAGTTTAAGGTTTCTCTTAAATGAACGCTTAACTTGCTGATATATTGGTTCAAGTGGTCGGGTATTGGGACATTTACCTTATGATAAAAATTGTTATTTTGTTCAGAATTAAGCAA
Source organism: Alloplasta piceator (assembly GCA_946863875.1). Lineage (NCBI taxonomy): Eukaryota > Metazoa > Arthropoda > Insecta > Hymenoptera > Ichneumonidae > Alloplasta > Alloplasta piceator. Next base: position 19,535,847 of record OX333074.1, read on the forward strand.
ATTTCAATGAACGTAACGCGTTATTCATATATCTTCAAAATTTAAATACTGAGTTTAAATGCATGTACATGCGAATACTTTAAGGTGAGTTTTGATCCTTCGTACTCGACTGTGAGAAAATTTGTCCGAGCTACCTGTCCCATTTATTGCCATTGGCTCTTGTTCATACAAGAATATATGTCTGCTGTAATAAACGGTGACAAGCTTACCTGACGAGAATTGTCCGAAAAACACAATGACCCGCGCCAAACACTTCGGATATTTCACTGCGTTTTCTCTCGTCGACTCCAGAGCATCGTATAAGGCCCGTGAAAAGATTTTTGCTGTTATTTTGTTATTTCTCATCATCTTACATCAAGAAAATAACTATAATATTGGAACAAAAATGCATTAGAAAAATTTAGCTCATAGATTGATAGTGTCTTTCGATAACCAACAAAAGCTGCTTACTAGTCAGAATTCGAAATTATGATTTTTAAAAAACACTAAACCTCAAAAGTGATTTTGTTTGAATTCAATAAAAACTGTCATGATCTTGTGATACATTTTTGGAGCAAAAATGGAAGCTCGATAGCTGTGAAATTGCGAGAAATTGCAGCATTACCAAGCATTTATCGTCATTTAAAAATCTGCTTGAAATTGAAATTGAATTAAGCAATTCTCTCAAAATTCAATTCTGACTATTCTTGTCATTGAAGGTATTTGCACAAAAAATTTGGGATTGACAGTTGATAAATTACGAAATTTAGGATAATTGAAAGCACATTCCTTTTGAATATATAAATGTAATGTATAAGAAAATGAGGGATCGTAGAGTCGAATGTTTATGGCATTGTCTTGGCATTGTTTAGTATATTGTCAAGATAGTATCTAGATCATACTTGCGACGAAACGATTCTTGTGAGACTTCAATCGTCAAACTGCTCATATGGGACATGATATATGCAAAAATATAAGTGTAAAATTTTATTGGAACTGATTTACAATATTAATTACTAATAATTATTGAATTTGATTTATCGAACATCTATAAATAGAAAAACATGCCCACCATTCTCTGGACAGATCGAAAATATACTTTTCTCTTCATATATTTAATACATAATCCAAAATATGTATCATATATGAAATTTTTTGATGGAAATATAATTGATATATTTGCGATATACTCTGGATAACTCGGCTTGTACTGCACGTTCGGTTACAGTTCTAAATATCAAGTCAATATTTGCCGCTACAATAAATCAAGAATAAACTTAACTAATCTAAGTAATATCTAAAAAAATATCCATGTTTAGATATCCACGTACAAAAATAAATCCATAACAATATCCACTAAAAATAATAATGAATCGAGAAAAGACGTGAATGCTTGGAAGAAAAAATGTATCCTCCGCTAGATAAAATTTCCCCGGACAAATGGTCTTAGAATATTTAACCTCAAGCTAGATATACTAGTTTACAGTAGAATCTTATCCGCGATGTTCTCAAACAACAATACGCGACAGAATTTCTATTTCCGTGAGTATCTATACAAAGTTTGGATAAGATCAAGTATATAATTACTTTAATTACAAAATAAATACGCTTCATTTATTTTTGTATTAACAATATCGCATTGCAACTATTATTTTAACTCTAGGTTACCACACTTATCTTTTTGGAACATACTTGCCACTCTGGGGCTTGTGGGACCCCATTCAGGTTTTCGATCATAAGTTATGATCGAAAACCTGAACTGGGAGTTATGATTCATAACTCCCAGTAAAATAGTCGTATTTCGATGATTAATTTTTAAATCGATAGCCAATTAGTCCAGAAATCTATCTATGCATTGATCGAATCGTCAAAGTTAAGAACTTCTGAGATGTGATCGTTTGAAAAACACGTTTTCACGATAAAAGTGAACAACATTTATTTTACGTTTTTTTTCCTCAAAAATTCATATATTTTTTCTTAATCGACCGAGTTCAAAAATTTTTTCAAATTCTGAACGAGCGCATTTGAAATCATGAGCCAACAATTTGCAATCAAATTTTCGAAACTTATCAACAAAACTGCAAGGATTTCAATTGAAATTTTATCCTTGTAATTCTTATGCGGTGATTTTTCCAGAATAATAGTAACTAGTTATTATTAATATCATTATAACATATTTTCAGCCCGATACATACAAATCCGGATATTATTACAAGAATATTTTTGATACTGTATAAATGGTTATTGTTTTTTTTTTTACATTTCAAGGGAATACCCCTTTTCACGGGGGTGGTATGATAATTTTTTCCAAGACGCCTAATGAATCCTAATGCTTGGCCGTGGCCCACATGGAAATAAAATATATCGGTAAATATTACGGAAAATATATTTTTGGATATATTAAGTATATTTTGTCCGAAAATGTACTTATCACGAATATATTTTTGAGTATATTTCTTATATGGAATCTACATATTATATATATAATATATATCTGATATATATTTTAGATACATCTAAAATGTATTTAGAATATATAATGTACACTTCAAATATTTTTTAAATATTTTTTTTACGTATATCGAAAAATATATTTTCCGGTATATTATATTTCCGTGTGGGGGATAACGTTGACAGTAATAAGGAAAGATACAAGACGGAAAACGATTAAAAATATACTTAAAGTATACGTTTTTCCACGATTTGGTAATCTGCTTCTCGCTCTCTCTCTCTTTCTCTTTCAAGTTCTCGTTTATTTTTCGCGGTTTGGCCTTGCCTCCACCCCGATGTAGCCTCGGTTCGTTCTTCGGGGAACGCGTAAACTCTCCCTTGCAACACCAGCATGCGCACTCCTTTCGGTTCTCGTGGGGTCCCCTCTCGAAGCGCATTATGTGTTTATCCCTCTGTTCCTCGGGTCCACCTTATACTCAACTTCTCCCTTTTTTGGTGGGTGCATTCCCCCCCCCCCCCTCCTCTTCTTCATCGCCATCTCTCTCGTACTCGTTATTGCCCCTCCTCTGCAATCATCGAAGCAACGAAACTTGTATAGAATTCATGTGATGCAGGTGCGTACATTCTCCCTTACTCCTTCCGTCTCTGAACGAGTACGTTCACTTGCTGTTCAAATAGCGCATGCATGCCTCGGAAGGATTGAGCGTCAGTGAGGATAATGCAAGTGGGAGGGAGAGAGGATCAAGAGGGGGAAGAAGAGGAGAGAGAGCGAGAGAGGGCTGAGTAAAAAAAAATAGGTACGGAGGGCTAATAATTATGAGACATTAAGTGACGAGAGTGAGAGATGGAACAAACATTTCAGGAAAAGACTATACGAGAAGTTCTCTTGTTTCGACGGCTAAGTCATCTTCCTCCTCGTTGTCTTCGTCTTTACCGGCGTTTCTTCTTTCCATCTCGAGGAAATAACAAGAGAAAGAGAGAGAGAGAGAAAGAGAGAGAGAGAGAGAGAGGGAACGAGCGAGGAAGGGAGTGAAGAGGGAGTTGCAGAAGTGCAGAGATTCCGGGAAGTGAACCGAGTGGCTAAGACAATGTTTCTGCCGGTTCGCTTTCTTCTCTGGAAGGTCCGAGAACTCGACTCCACGTGCTCTTCTTCACATCTCACTCACTCTTTTTAGCCCTATTAGCCCATCGAGCCCTCTATCTTCGTTCCTCTTCTTACTCTTCCTTTCTACCCTCGTCTCTCTCTCTCTCTCTCTCTCTCTCTCTCTCTCTCTCTCTCACTGTCTCTTTCCTGCATTACACCGAAGGTGTGCGTTTCTTTGTCGATTTTTTTAATTTATTTTTTCTAATTTTTAATCCTTTTCTTTACCCTCGGCCACAAAATTTGTGCCCTTCGGACTCTACCAAGTGTTACATTCGGAAAGTGCTTTCCAATTTTTGTACTCCACAAAAGCTTTAGCGAGAATTGAAAAATGACTCATTTAAAAATAGATTCACTTGTAACTATTGGTTCGATGCAGGCAAATATTACTTTTTGTTTGTTAGTTTCTCTGAAATAAATTTTATTAAACTTCGTTGCGCAATTTAAGTCTCGATAGATCCTTTGATTTATTTAATTTCATGATTTTGCTTCTCCATTTTATGCAGGCTTTGCTCCCACGAATATTTTCACGAGATATTCTCATACAGTTGCATGAAAAAATGTCCGGCCGAAGATAATTTTATAATGTAGTAACGTTTAAAGGATGCAAAATGGAAACAAAAATATGAGGCGATCCATGCCACTTCAGCCAGTACAAAATAAAAATTTCACAAATAATTTTTAAGAATCGAGTTACTTTATTGAAAACTATTCACCGAGTGTCAAAATTAAAAAAAAAATCTGACGTTTTTTCACGTTGATTACTATTTTTTAACATTTTTTCATTCAATTGGCTGTATCTTTGGCAAGATTTGACGTATTTCCATTTGTAAAAAACGAATATCTGCGTCTTTTTATAGCCTTACAGAAAAAAAATAATTTACATTTTATTGAGCAAGTCGAACGTCCGTTTCAAGGCAAAATATGTAAAAATATTTTTTTTTTTCAAGGAAAGAGACTCGTTATTTTTTTTTTTTAATTTCCCCGAATTGTGAATATGAAACACGAATTTTTGGTATTTTTTATATTATGGGATTCCTAAACACCGTGAAGTAACAGCTATTTTTTTAATTTTTTATTAATATATTAATAAAAAAAATTAATAAGTTAATTTAAAAAAAATAGCTGTTACTTCACGGTGTTTAGGAATCCCATCATACACTGGGAGAAAAAATTACTGAACTTGAGAACATGAATTTATATATTAAATGAAAGTATTGATTCGATTATTTATTTGTTGAACCAAGAAAATCACTCTTCATTTACAAAAATATTTTCACGAATCTATTACTCCATTATATTAAACTCTTATTTAATAGTAACAATTAAATGCATGATAGATTTGATTGAATTTGTATTCATTGGATTAATTACATCGATCGTATCATAAACATGAGATTATTTGAATCTAAAAAACGACTTTAATACGAAATTATTTCTTTTTAAGAAAATTATTTATGGCATCATAAATATGAGATTATTTGGATCTCAAGAATGACTTCGATACGAAATTATTTTTTTCGAACAAAAATATTTCTTTGCAATAAATTCATCATTATTTTACTTCTAAAAATATCTTTATTTAAATAGATTTTAATAAATTTGCATTCATTCGATTAATTAGATTTATTGCATCATAAATATGAGATTATTTGAATCTGAAAAACGACATCAATATTAAATTATTTTTTTCGAACAAAATTATTTCTTTGCAATAAATGCATCATTATGTTACTTCTAAAAATATTTCTCTAGTATTTTCAATATTTATTAGATATAAAATTGATTGTGATTATTTGAAAAGAAGCTGTAGTAAAATTAATAACACATTATTTTATTCCAATAGAATATTTGTTTGGAATGATGGAATTTATATTTCTTTCAAGCAAAGAATTATCATTTCTATAGTATACTTTAATAGTATACATAAGTTGTTAAAAATTAAAAAACTGGTTTTTTGAATGTTTTCTTATATTCGAATCTTTATAACTCGTAACTTTTTTCAAGTGCATAGTAGTAGTCGATAGCGTAATAGGTAGCGTGTTAGGTAGTTAGGTTGCAGTCACAAAATAATACGTCCCAAGTACGTCTTTTGGATGATCCCATGGGATACCCATGGGCTCTAAAGTGTCTGCTGTGTTTACCGGAATGGGACGGTCCCACGGCCATCCCGGGATGTCTTCAGGATATCTTCGGGACGTCTCCTGGACTGCCAATGCAGTAGTCGATAATAATTCTTGTTTCGATTTAATTTTAATTAATTTCAATTAATTAATTAAATGTTAACAAAATGTGTACGGTACAAAGGGAGTCAGCAAGGACTCCTTGTATTTGTAATATAGCCTCTTTCGAGTTCTGACTTCTGTCGGTGTCGAATTGATATCCGTGTTCGCGCTCGCCTATATAAGCATGCTCTTCACATTATCCGCATGTGAGTAGCGTTCGCCATCTCGCGGCAAGGTTGGAACTAATACTGCGCGATGGCTGACCTCCTACAGATATCCCTAAGAGAGTTGGCTGGGATCGTCCAAGCATGGTTACCACGGGATATCCTCAAGACATCCTATATTAATCTCGAGCAGACCAATGTCTTACTAGTACCTCCCACAGACGTCTATAAGAGAGTGCGTTAGGATCGTCTTATCACGGTCACGACAGGATATCCTCAAGACATCCTATATTAATCTCGGGAAGACCAATGTATTACTAATATCTCCCATAGACGTCTATAAGAGAGTGCGTTAGGATCGTCCAATCACGGTCGCGACAGCATATCCTCAAGACGTCCTATATTAATATCGAGCAGACCAATATCTTACTAGGATCTCCCAGAGACGTCCATAAGAGAGTGCTTTGGGATCGTCTCATCACGGTCGCGACAGGATATCCTCAAGACGTCCTATATTAATATCGCGCAGACCAATGTCTTACTAGGATCTCCCAGAGACGTCTATAAGAGAGTGCTTTGGGATCGTCTCATCACGGTCGCGACAGGATATCCTCAAGACGTCCTATATTATATCGAGCAGACCAATGTCTTCCTAGTACCTCCCGCAGACGTCTATAAGAAAGTGCGTTGGGATCATCTCATCACGGTCGCGACAGGATATCCCCAAGACGTTCCATATTAATATCGAGCAGACCAATGTCTTACCAGTACCTCTCAGAGACGTCTATAAGAGAGTGCTTTGGGATCGTCTAATCACGGTTGCAACAGGATATCCTCGAGATCTCTTATATTAATCTCGAGTAGACCAATGTCTTACTAGTACCTCCCATAGACGTCTATAAGAGGGACCGTTGGGATCGTCTAATCACGGTTGCGACAGGATATCCTCAAGACATCCTATATTAATCCCGGGTAGAACAATATCTTACTGGTACCTCCCATAGACATTCATAAGACGTACTATCTTGGCAGGACACGAATGGGACTGTCTCAGGATGGTCCCGGGATCAATTTTGCTGTGTGGGTATTATCAAAATATTGAAAATCTATTAGCGAAATACAGAAAATATATCGCGTGCCTAATGCCAAAAGGGCCTATAAAAGTTATAGGCCCTTTTGGCTTTGCAAAACCAAAAGGGCCTATAATTTTTTTTTTGCGCCAATCGTTTTGCCAACATTTTCTAAGCCTAAAGACAAAAAAAAAATTTCCAAAGCCAAAAGGGCCTATGTCTCAAATTTTGGCTTTAGGACATTGAAAATTTAGTGATCTAAAGCCAAAAGGGCCTATAATTTTTTTTTTACTTTCCGCTAAGAAAATTGAAAATTTTTTTTTGAAAAAATTTTTTTTTTTTTGGAAAAAAAATTTTTTTTTTTTTGAAAAAAAATCTTTCTTTTTTTTAATTTTTTTTTTTAAAATTTTTTTTTTTTTTATTTGGAAAAAAAAAGTTTAAATCATTTGTTATTATTTATTTGTTTCAACAATTTGTTATTGTTTATTTGTTTCAACAATTTGTTATTTTTTATTTGTTATAAGAATTTGTTATTGTTTATTTGTTCAAACAATTTGTTCTTATTTTTTTAAACAATTTGTTATAGTTTATTTGTTTAAATAATTTGTTATTGTTTATTTTTGAATAATTTGTTATTGATTCGGATCCACGATTGTAACAATTCATGATATAATATCGTGAATTTATCATGAATTATCATGAATACCTGTATCAAAATAAATTAAAAAAAAAAAAAAATTCTATCGTCAGTGCTTCTGATAATTCTTGGTTTAAATATTTCTGTTCCAATCTGTCGACTCTCAGTGTATCATGCAAGGTAAAAATATGCTTTAAGGTAGAACGATGCCATATATCAAAAAAGAGGGATTTTGATGAAAACTGGTAGATACGTTTGAAATTGACTAAAATGTTCGCTCGACAAATTTCAACGGATTCGATCGAACCGTTTCTGAGAAAATCGAATTAGTTTTTTACATTGGATCTTATGGAAAAGGGTCAAAAACCGCAAAAAAACATTGAAAAAGTACCGTTAAAAAAGCCACTTTTTGATGAAACTAACACAAGTACATGAACCAACTCTCAAGATCACTCCCGCAAAGTTTATAGCAATTTCATCGTACCAATAAGCTGCAATGTGCAAAAGAAAATTATTAAACGCAGTTTTTCTCTATCTTCTTCTATATCTATAGCTATATGCGCAGCAGCCCGGCGCGGCGAACGCGCTCTCTCCGTGCTCTCGTATACCTATATACATGCGACTTATAATTTTTGTGCAGTTGGTAACACGAGACTCTCCCCATGCTTAAGCATAGGAGTACCCCTCTCACCGCCTGCCCCGCAAAAGAGGTATCGTTCTACCTTAATACAAAAAGTACTTGAAATTGGTACTTGATTTTTTAAGTACTTGTACTTTAAATACTTTAAATCTCAAGTACTTAAAGTATAAGTACCTAGTACTTTAAGTACTTCAAATATAAAGTACAAAATACATTAAGTACTTAAAGTATTAAGTACCGGCAGTACTTAAAGTACTAGGTACTTATTACTTTAAGTACTTGAGATTTAAAGTACTTAAAGTAGAAGTACTTTAAGTTTCGTTTTAATCAATAACAAATTACTTTCGTTTTAATCAATAACAAATTGTTCAAACAAATAAACAATAACAAATTATTTAAACAAATAAACTATAACAAATTGTTTAAAAAAAGAACAAATTGTTTGAACAAATAAACAATAACAAATTCTTTAAACAAATAAAAAATAACAAATTGTTGAAACAAATAAACAATAACAAATTACTTCAACTTTTTTTTTTGCAAAAAAAAAAAATGAAAACAAGTCAAATAATTTAAACAAACGTTTAAACAAATTGCTTAAACAAATAAAAAATAACAAAATGTTGAAACAAATAAACAATAACAAATTATTTAAACTTTTTTTTTTCAAAAAAAAAAATTTTTTTCCCAAAAAAAAAAATGCTCTGGTATGCAATTTCTATTCAAAACTTTGAAAAATTTTGATTTTTTTTATAGGCTCTTTTGGTTTTAGGCTGGCAATTTCCTAAAACCAAAAGGGCCTATATCTTAAGATAGGCCCTTTTGGTTTTAGTACATCAACATTTTTTTTTTACAGATCTTCACGTTTCAAGCAATTTTAAGAAGAATGGCAAAAAAAAAAAATTTTATAGGCCCTTTTGGCATTAGGCACGCGATATTATCAAAATATAGGAAACAAATATTTTTGGCAAGAGATGATTTATTTTTCTTTTTTTTATCCTACAGGAAACCATCGTTTGAATATTTAATTTACAAAATGTGTAAAGAAATGTTCTCTGTTTAATTGAAGAAAAAATATAAATTATTCTCGGCCCACTCTCAAACTAGGATGAAAATACTAGTTTTTAGTTATAGAATTAATGCAAAAAATTTCAGAATTTTAAAACGGGGCGTAATTCAATTTTACTCAAAAGTTATGGAAAAAAAATTATTTTATGGGGTAAAACAAGTAATCAAAATCTGAAAAAATAACCTCTTTTTTGGGAGCAAAATATGCAAAAAAAAATTCGGCAACTAAATCCGAGGGGGTCAGGCCGATGACCACGTGATTTGACCTGGAATGCCCCAATATATCTCAATATAATATCTCTATATATAGCAGAGTGCATAATGCACGTGCGATTGGGGCATTCTTTTTTACGTCTGCGACAGCCTTTCTTTTGAGATCACTTTATCGACACGATTAGTTGTTTTCCTAGGTCTTCCAGGACAATATTTATCTTCTAGAGTATATCTGAAGTCTTTAATTCATTTATTATATCGTCATCAACAGTTGATTTTCCAATCGGCAAAATTTTAGCTATTTGTGAGTGAAACTTTTACTTCGTTGTGTAACTTGATAACCACTTTACGTATATCTACACTGAGAAAATAAATTTGTTGAATCATTGATAATTTTGTTGGCCCGACTAAATGCGGTGGACACGGCCTAGCAAGAGAGTGTACAGTATGCCGAACTGAATATTTTGTTTGCTTGAAAGCACGAAAAATTGTTGGTTTAACAAAAGCTATTTTAAACCAACTGAAGTAGAGTTGCATCTAACCGGCAATTAGTCCAATCAATGAATAAAATTGTTGATTCGATGAAAAGCTATTTTGAGTTGACTGAGTCGAGTCGCATCTAACGGGCAATTCGTCCAACCAATACATAAAATTGTGGGTTCAATAGAATGTTATTTTCCATTAACTGACATAGAGTTGTATCTAACCGGTAATTAGTCCAATCAACAGAAAAAATGATTGATTCAATAAAATGCGTGTTAATTAATTGTTGCTAAACATGTTATAAAAAATATAAAACCCTTGCAAAATAATTTAATATGCATAGTTTAGGGGCCCCAAAAAGAGATAAATCGAAAAAAAAGAAAAATCTGCGATCTAATTTCTCTGCCCGACTGGGAATCGAACCCTCGACCCTGCCTACCATCATACCTATCGTACCTAACTACCTAACACGCTACCTATTACGCTATCGCCTACTACTATGCACTTGAAAAAAGTTAGGGGTTATGAAGATTCGAATTTTTTCCGGCAAGGGAAAATCTATTTTGTTAATGAATACCTCTTTTTCATAAACACTTTCAAATATGTATGAGAAATATATAATTCATGTATGCCAAGTATGAATCATGTATCGCAAATATATTAGAAATATATGAGAAATACATGCATTACATATACATAAAAAATACATTATATCATACTTGTCTCATGTATGACGAATATACAAATTTTTGCCGTTTTATATGACATATATTAATTATATATCTGGGATATATGACAAATATACCTTTTTCCGCGTGGGAACAATGGTTCAGTTGAATCGACTTTAGAAAAACGAACCCATTGTTTAGGCTATCCAATAGATTATTCAGTTTCCTGAACTATTTACGTGGATTGAAGCGATGCAGAATTGGATTGTAACAAAAAATGTCATTCAGTTATTACAACCTATCAACTTTAGTTGTTTCAACAATAAATCAGTCAGGTCACCATTTCCGTCCAGTTCCGACAATGCATGACAACTTAAGAAACTTGAATGTAACCAATGATTAGATGAACTAAATATGAGCGTTAGGTTGAGGCGCATTTATCGTTCATCTAACAATGGTTCAGTTGAATCAACTTTATAAAAACGAACCCATTGTATAGGCTATCCAATAGATTATTTAGTTTTCTGAACTATTTGCGTGGATTGAAGCGATGCAGAATTGGATTGTAACAAAAAAATGTCATTCAGTTATCACAACCTATCAACTTTAGTTGTTTCAACAATATATCAGTCAGGTCACCATTTCCATCCAGTTCCGACAATGCGTCATGCATTGTCAGAACTGGATGAAAACGAGAATCAACTATATGAAGTCAACTGTTTATATTAGTATACCGAATCATTTATTTTGTCAACTCTAATAAATATTCCGTTACTCAGACTATTCCAGGTTTGAGTCAACCAATTCGAAGTCAACTAAATTTATTTATTTGATTTGACTATTTACTTTTCTCAGTGTAAAGACGCGCGTGCAAAAGAAACAGAGCTCTCAATGTTTACATGATTTCGCGACTGATAACGTAAACAAAGCGAAGCAAATTATATCTTCTTGGAATTAGGCCAGACGTTTATGAAGGAGCAAAACATGGTATTTTTCTTACAAATAATTGTTAATGGTTATGAGCAATTTTTGAATTACGTATTTCCATTGCATAATAAAAGAACTTTACGATGATCTATTTGTGTTTCCATTTTGCATCCTTTGAACGTTACTTAATCATAAAATTATCATTGGCCGGGCACTTTGGCGTGCAACTGTATCGGTTCATTTAAAATGTCGAGAATAATATTTACAAGGTTAGAGAAAAACGAATTCAGAAATATTGAACTACTCGTGGCAAAGAAGCTCGAATCCTTGACGGTTGATGAAGAAAAAATGCGAAAGCCATGAAAATATTTGTACTTTACACGATCTTCGGAATTTTATGGATGACTACTGTAAAAATTTGTTTTAAAAATATTATACTGATTTGTCCATCGAGAAGTTCCGTAGCAGCTTCCATACTTTTTCCGCCGAATAATGTTCTTATTAAAAAAAACAACAAGAATAGCATTTCAAAGTGGAAGAAAAAAATACGTTGTCTCATGTTGAAGACGGCAATAGAATATGGAAGAGGGCAATAATACTTTTCACCTGGGATTTATTTTTATTTTTGCATGGGTCAGAATCGTTTTCGACGTTTAAACCTTCATACATACCGTCATCCTCAATGGCTCATAGCTTCTAATCCATTTTGAGAAAGGGCCTCTCTCGACGACGCATTATACATCACGTTCGTCCTCTCGTGGACTCTTGTAAGGTGCTTAAGGGCTCGCTCGTATACGTTATTTCTTTCTCTCTTTACCATTATCTCTTTCGTCAGGTTGGTGCCCGACAGGTAATGTTGTAAAATCGTCTCTTCTCACCGAGTATATGTGGGTGTGTGTATTGTACAGGTTACCGTATGAACGTCGTGTACAGTTTTCCGAGAACATTTTACGATGAACGAGGAAAAACGCGTTTAGCCATCGGGAAATATCGTCGTTGAACATTCCTATATCCATTTATATTTATATACATACACATATACACATATATATATATGCAAGAGACAAAGTGACAAAAACTTCCGACCGTCGACTTTGGAGTGTCCATAGAGAAAACACAATTTTCCCTGGAAAATAAAAATCGAGCCTAAAATCCCCGCATGGTGCACCGTATTAGGGGGCGTATATTAATCACGTGATGCATTTTTAATCCATTTTAGACCCCCCTCCCCCTCCGTGATCATCCATGAGGTTTTGTTGAACCCTTCCCCTCCCTGCCGTTATCATGAGATTTTTTTTACCAATGGCAATAGTGATAAATATATTTTCGAGAAATTAAAATTCGATAGTTATGGATATTGCAATTCCCACACGGAAATATAATATACCGGAAAATATATTTTTCGATATACGTAAAAATATATTTAAAATATATTTGAAGTGTACATTAAATATTCTAAATACATTTTAGATGTATCTAAAATATATATCAGCTATATATTAAACATATAATATGTATATATTCCATATAAGAAATATACTCAAAAATATATTCGTGATAAGTACATTTTCGGCAGAAAATATTTCTTTGAAATATATTTTAGATATATGATTATTGTGCATAAAAATATATTTTTTGATATATGTAAAAACATATATTGCGTATATGTAAACATATATTAAAATTACATCGAAAATATATAAAACGTACACTCAATATATATGTTTGATATATTTAGTATATATCTTCAATACATTTTTTATATTTATATTGTAATATTTTTAAATAGATTAAAAATATACCTTAAATCATATTTGTAATACATACATTTTCGGACAAAATATAATTAATATATCCAAAAATATATTATCCGTAATATTTGCCGATATATTTTATTTCCATGTGGGTAACGTGATCCGGATATAAACAATTTTGTTTTAAGAACGAAATAACTTTTATAGATTCTACATGGGGTATTTCATTTCAAATCGACCACTTTTAAACCGACCCTTTTCGATTTGGCTGAAATTTTGTTTTCCTTTTCTACACTGAAAAAAGCTTACTGCGTCAGTAACGTTATTTTGCATAGCTGTCGGTTATCCGCCTGTTTCCGCCAATCGACCTATACATACTGCCACGAATGCCATGTATCATACTTCACAGTAACGCTACAATGTTAATGCCGTGGCAAGCTATTAACATTGGTACGGCAGCGTTTCGTTATACTGCTGTCATGGCTATACCAGTGAACACGCGCATTCAACTGACGAGTCTGACGACCTCTGAGTTCCATCGTATCTTGAACGCTTACGCGCTTTCAGCACGAATCTATAGATATACATCGGCATATTAAATGCTACAAAATGTAGCGCTTCAGCGTCCAAGACGAACGCAGCCATAGATACATGACATAAACATATGCATTTTATTATTTTCAAATTTGATATGAGATACACCTATAACCTAAATTATATTTAATTCAATCACGCGAGAATAATCGATAAGGATTAATAATTAAAAAATATTTTTCAATTATTCATCCTTATAAACTATTCTCGGGTGATTGAATTCAATATTTATAGATTATAAATGTATTTTATAACCTAATGTAATTTATAGCCTCAATATTCTCGCGTGATTAAATTGAATATTTAGGTTATAAATGAATCTAATAACCTTATGTATTTTATAACCTAAATATTCTCGCGTGATTGAATTGAATATTTAGGTTATAAATGTACATGATGGGTCTCATACGGTGGTTATCCGGCATAGATCTGCGGTTGACTAAGATACCAGAATATGCTCTCCATTCGCATATATTGCATATCCACCGTGGCTATGCTGTATAACCACCGTGCGTGTATGGCGAGGGCCCACCGCCAGCATACTGAAATATAGCTCGTGGGCCTATACAAAATGGCTCGGCGCACAGTACAGCTATGTGGGAGACCGTGGCGATAAAATATGCGGAAGCGCACAAGAATATGGCGACTGTGGCAGTAAGGTTTTTTCAGTGTACCCAATTAAAATATTTTTCAGGAAATTTGCAAATTTTGTTTTTTTTCTAATTTTTTTTAATTTCTTTCATTTTTTAATGTACTTTACGTAAAAAAAATTTAAAAAAATGTTAAGATATTAAAATCTATGACATTTTTCATTCTTTCGGAAAAAATCATCTTTTTATCGAAGTTTGCCATTTTTAATTTTTTTTTCACTCAAAAAATACTTTGATCAATTCCGGAAAAAATGCCGCCCAACCTGGAGCGGCTCGACTTTTTCTTCTATTTTTTTTCACCTAAAAAATAAATCGACTATTACCATTTTCAATTTTTTATTTCTTCTCAATTTTTTAAATTCCTAGGTCCTTCATGAATCCTCAAAAATTTTCAGAGTGGTACTTTGTTAAATAAGCCCAATTGAGAATTTTTTTTTCAATCATCGTTAGAAAAAAATAAAAGGAAATGTCGACCTCCAGGTGGGGCGGCATTTTTTCCGGAATTGATCCAAGTATTTTTTGAATGAAAAAAAAGGCGAACTCCGATAAAACGATGATTTTTCTAAAAAAAAAGTGAAAAATTTCTTAGATTTAAATGTCTTGACATTTTTTTTATATTTTTTGTTTCGAAAGTATATTTAAAAACGAAAATTTGCGATAAAAAGAACGTCCCAATTAGTCCATTTTTAAAAAATAAAAGCTTTCTCTTTTGGGTTGGATAAAAAATTTTGAAAATTTCCTGAAAAATGTTTTTCATTGAATATAGAAAAGGAAAACAAAATTTCAGCCAAATCGAAAGGGGTCGGGTTCAAAAGTGATCGATTTTATATGGAATGCCCCATATAATATATTCTATTTTATCAACAATTAGTGAGAGTAAATATGATGCTGAAATTCGCATCGCTTAGATGCAACGAAAATAATTAATTTTTCAATCTAATTCACACTTCCTAACAATTTTCACCGTGAAAAATCGTTAATTCTATTAACATAAATAAATTTATCGCTTGTCGGTAAGCTAAAAAAATCCCAAATATGCTAAGTTTTATGAAAAAAGCACCAAAAAAATACACGTGATATTGCCCGAGACCCCCCCCCCCCATGTGATCAATCGTGATATTTTCAAGAACCCCCCCCCCCCCCCTCCCATCGTAAGTCTCACGTGATTAATGGACGCCCCCTTACAGAAACGAGAAAGACTTTTGAAAACGTAATTTTTCTCATAAACATGAGACTAACAACCAAAATAATAATAAGAAATTGAATTCTGGCTCTAAACGCGTGATTTCCTTTTTAAATATTGAGAGAAGATAAGAATGAAGAAGTGTTGCTTTCGATAAAATAATTGTATACAGGTGCATGCAAAAGTGTCCGGTCAAAGATAATTTTATGATTAGGTAACGTTTAAAAGATGCAAAGTGAAAACACAAATATATCATCGTAAAGTTCTTTTATTATGCAATCAAAATGTGTAATTCAAAAATTGTTCATAATGATTAACAATTATTTGTAAGAAAAATCACACGTCTTTCTCCTTCATAAATGTTCTGCCAAATTCCAAAAAGATATAATTCGCTTCGCTTTGTTTACGTTGTCAGTCGCGAAATCATGTAACCATTGAGAGCTCTGTTCCTTTTTTACATTGTACATTCAGTAGCACTCAGTCAAGATGCCAAAACGCACGTCTTTAGGCATACGTAAAGTGGTTATCAAGTTACACAACGAAGGAAAAGTTTCACGTGAAATAGCTAAAATTTTGGGGATTTGAAAATCGACTGTTAACGATATAATAAATAAATAGAAGACTTCAGGTACTCTAGAAGATAAATATTGTCCTGGGAAACCTAGGAAAACAACTAATGGTGTCGACAAAGTGATCAAAAGAAAGGCTGTCGCAGACGTAAAAAAGAATGCTGCAATCATCAGACGTGAATTACGTGATGAAAATTTGGCTGACATTAGCCAAAGTACTGTTTCACGTAGACTGACAGAAGTGGGACCTTTTCGACGTGTTGGAATAAAAAAAGAAGATTGGAAGAAGATTGGAAAAAAGTGCTGTTCTCGGACGAAACTAAAATTTATTTGTTTGGAAATGATGGGAGAAAGTACTTTCGATGACCAAAAGGAACTAGATCTGATTCACGATATCAAACACGAACTGTGAAATACGGTGGAGGTAGCATTATTTTATGGGATGCATTCTCTTGGAAAGGGGTTGGTCCAATCTTTAAAATTGAAGGCATTATGAACTCTGCTATGTATAGAGATATTATATTAAAAGAAATGCTGCCTGAAGTTCGTCAGACTATGCCACGAGGATAGGTTTTTTAGCAAGATAATGATCCAAAACATCGATCACAGCTCCTTCAGCAGGTTTTTAGTAAGAAAAATATTCAAGTTTTAGAGTGGCCGAACCAATCTCCGGACTTGAATCCCATAGAACATTTATGGCAACATTTTTATACTATAAAACTAAGAGAAGGAACTGAAAATGGTGCTAATGAAGCTGCTTTGTGAGGAAAAGTTCAAGAAGAGTGGGAAAATATCTCTCAAGATAGAATCATCAAACTTATTGAATCAATGCCTCACCGATGTGCTGCCGTAATAGCTTCGAAGGGTATGGCTAGCAAGTATTGTTGAAAATCTTACATTTACTACCATTTCCAATTTTTTTTCTTGAGTTGCTATATTTTTTCTTTGTATCGACGGCAGTATGGAAGAACGTGCTATCTCAAATTGTGCTAGAAGAACGTGCTATCTCAAATTGTGCTAGAAGAACGTGCTATCTTAAATTATGCTAGCAGAACGTGCTATCTCAAATTGTGGTAAAAGAACGTGCTATCTCAAATTGTGCTAGAAGAACGTGCTATCTCAAATTGTGCTAGAAGAACGTGCTATCTCAAATGATGAGAGAAGAAGGTGGTATCTCCAATTGATCACAACTGGAGATACCACCTTCTTCTCTCATAATTTGAGATAGCACGTTCTTCTAGCACAATTTGAGATAGCACGTTCTTCTAGCACAATTTGAGATAGCACGTTTTTCTAGCACAATTTGAGATAGCACGTTCTTCCATACTGCCGTCGGTATATAGTGCGTAATTCGTGCTTGGCCGGATAGTTATGGAAAAGCGAAAATCGTTATTTTTGTTATAAATATTTTTTCAATAACATGCTTCGATAGCATAATAAAAGAACTTTACGACGATATACTTTCGTTTCCATTTTGCATCATTTAAACATTACTCCATCATAAAATTATCTTTGGCCGGACACTTTTTCATGCAACTGTATATCTATTTTTCTTCAAAAATCGGGGATGAATTTGTTGTCATTATTGGAAATTATTCTTCATCAATTATTCTTAATCATGCGAGCATGATTTTTCATCGGGTTTGTGAATGCTTGAGCCTAATCAGAATCTTGCTGAATATATATTTTCCAATTTTGATGATATAATCGTTCCACGAACGGAGCTTATCGAATTATCCATAATTAACGAAATGTATGGATGAAAGTAGTTGCTATATATATACTCCATCCGTCTGAGACGTCTCGACTCACCCACATTCGACTGATGTAAATCCCAGACTCGGTGCGGGTGAATGAAAATTATACTCCCATTTTGTCGATTCAACCGATGTCTCGTCTGGATCCCGTTGTTCAACGTGTCGATGACGTATTTTCCGCACATACCTAGAAATTACTCAATCACATTCCCATGTCAGTGTATAAGTTCATGCAAGTATATTTTCATGAGAATACTTCTTTTTTCTGTACGAATTAATCCCGTCAAAACTATACGTAAGTATTTTCAATTTGTTCGGACTCTGAATTTTTATATATAAACTAACAATTTAGAGAGAACATTTGAAATTGAATTTCACTCTCACGATTTCGCAGCGATTAATCCGAAAATCTTTTATCGAAATAAGTAATGATGGGATAAGTATCGTCGGCAAGGAATTCAGTGAAAATCCCTGAGAGGCTTTCAGATTTTGTAAAATTTCAAATTTCTCGAAGAATAACGAAAAATCGCATGAATTGCAAGTATGCGTGTAGTTTTTGTAATTTATTTTCATAGCTTATGAATTTACTGTTGTAATTAAGTACATGAACTGAGCAAAACTAAGATTCAAAATTTATTTCATAATTTACTGAGCGAAGCTTAGTAAACGATCTGTCTCTAAAATTAGTAAGATGGTATTCTGCAGTGAGAAATTTTTTTTGATGAAAATGCAAAAATTTGTTTGACTCCACCAAATATTTGTTTCCGGACGTTCAACGAGATCATTTTGGTAATTCAACGAAGATACAGTGGAAGTTTTAGTCAAATCGGTTAAATCGTTGCTTGAATGGGCAAAGTTTAAGTTCAATCAAATAAATATCTTGGTACCAAATAAATTGTGTGATTGAAAATACGAATTGAGTTTTTGTTAAAGCTAAATTTATTTAGTTAAAATATACTAGAAATCAACGAAATATTTCTGTACAGCAACTCAGTAACGTGTAAATAGGACTAAACTGTATCTGGAAATTGACCAAATAATTTAGTTCATCTCGTATCTTATGGTTAATCAAATTCATTTGTTGAATTAATTATAGTTTCATTATTTCAAACAAATTAATATTGAATCAACTAAATTTTTTTCAACTAAATGGATTTAGTTGATTTAACTGAACTTTTTTCTCAGTGCAAATACGTATAATGTGCTACATAAATTTGACACGACATTTCTTATAAGATATCCGTAATATATACATATAAATCTACATAACCTCAAAATGTCTTGAATCATTTTGAGGTTATGTAGATTAAGGAACGCAAACAATATGTGAGTGTAATATGTCAGTGTAATTCGACTCTAAACCTGCTGGAATAAATTTCTACTATGATTTTCGATGCTATTTTGGGATAACATCCCCCTCCAAGACCCCATGAGGGTTTAAAAAAAGTGTCTCCGAACGAGATTTCGATCAGGTTGAAATTTTGTTGAACGAATTCATAAGATAATTTCACGTTAAACATTTTTAGCACCCCTATCACCTCCTCGCCACCGGCGTGAACCGGCCCCTTAATAGTGATCATTTGTCCATGATTTATCAACTTTAAATCTCCTATAAAGAATTCGTTCAATACGTAAAAATAAACTTCAGTGACTCATGTACCCCAAATGTAATATAAACATCACGGGTTAATAAGTAGATGATAGGGCAGTGGTAGCGTGTCAGTTTAGATCGTTAGAAAGGTTCAGTGTTCAGGCAGGTCCCAGTCCCCCACAATCGGCAAATTAACTTTCTCGGATTCGCGCAAAGTTGAGGAGCATAACCAGGAAAAATATATACCTAGTCATAAGTTAAATTTGAAAAAATGCAATTTTTTAATTTTTTTCCCTTCTATTTTTGGATATAACCATGAAACTGGTTGTCGCGAGTTCAAATCCTGATGGCGACGTCAATTTTTTTTTTTTTCTAATAAACCCTAATATTGTATGATGTTTAAAAATAATAAAATATTAATAAAATACCTTTATTTTATCGGGATTATAAAAAAAATATAATATTACGAATAAAATAAAAATTGCATGTGTCGTTACGTAGCAGTTACACCAATGTGCTGAGTGTGTTGTGGGCAGGCTAAATCGCTTCTTCCCGCGCGCGCGTTCCCGCTCTCGTGAGTGCGAGAGAGATAGAACTAAAACTTTTAACACATATTTCTCGAAAACGACAGAATGGAATGAACAAAAAATGGTGAAGCCACCTGTACAAATTAATTACGCAAGTAGCTCCACTGTTCTTTTTTATTCCATCAAGCCATCTTCAAGAAAAATGTGTTAAAAAACTTTTGAGGTTATGTTGACCGTTAGACTCCCTTTATGGCTATGAGACGAGTTTGTTATATCTATGAGCTGAGTTTGTTACATCTACGAGTTGAGTTTGTTACATCTATATGAGTTGAATATTTTACATCTTGGGTATGAGTATGTTTCATTATTATTCTTCGTAGATTTTTCATATCTGTGACTCGTTTAGGGGATCACATATTTGAGAACAAACTCTGCTTCATTTACGGAGTTAGTGACGGAGATGTTATATCCAATGTAGCACGCGTTACATAACATTTTCGTAACTATTTCGGTATTGTGTTTGCTGGGTAACTTTTAAAAGAAAATTCGTCACCAACCTTTTAATGAAATGTAAAATTTAAGATTTTTTTTTAGATATTATGAAAATACATCGTTAGAAAAATTAACAAATAATTTCAATACGCTGATTGTTAGTCAAGTGTAATTGAGTTTTTCAAAAGTTATACTCTCTTTATTTATCTGCAATATATTTCTCCCCAAATAAAAGGAAATTTTAACAACAATAAAAAATAGTCAGTCTCCATCTTTCGTTTCTCTTTCTCACCCTTAACAATTATTGAATGATAAATAACAAATAATTTTTTATTGTTATGATCGATGACTGTTTTTCTTTCTCGTTCTGAAATCTGGCTTTATTTTCAGCTACGGACATTAATTTATTCAATAATTTCGACAATACCAATATTTATTTAGGTTTTCATCATAAACAGCCATTGCCGAATAATTTGAGCTATTCGAATTATTCGAATAGTTCGAATATTCGCACACCCCTACAAATTTTGAGGCTTGAGCACCTGTCGGAAAATATTGAAATCATTCGTGTTGAACTTAAAATACCATTTTCGGTTATTAGAAACTGAAAGTTTTTTTGCCACGTCGATGGATATACACCCAATAAATAGGGGGATGGTTGGCGAAAGCTCACTGGAAACTGTATGAATGGACGGTTTTGTCGCGACGCTCGTGCCACTTATATCGCACTTCCTGATATTCGGAAGAGCTTTTGGCACGTCACGAGAAAACGGTTCAGCACACGGCTTTTGATTCTGCATTTAGATGTATATTGGCTGTTGAGAACAATGTATAAATATATATGAATTGAAGTTAAAGACAAGAATATACGCATCCGTTTTGAATGATAGAGTCATGTCATTTTGAGGCATTGAATCGGCAATTAGAATCTCGTTATAGCTATATACAGAGGTTGCATAGCAGAGTCTAATATCATGAATGAAGACACCAGAAATAGTATCACAATGGAGAGAGCACAGGAAGTGTCGCTTTCGTAAATGCTTATTCTCATTCTCTCCCTCTCTCTCTCTCTTTCGACTAAATTGCTAAATTCATGTTCCACAAGATCGCGAGCTTCGTAAAGATCAGAGGAATGAGAAAATAGCTAGTAGAGGTTAATTCAGGATTGGAATGAATTAAAACTCCTTTATATCCAAGATAGACAAACCTGTATTGGAGAACCCCCTTAATAATTCAAAACAAACCTTCCGCTGGTTCTAAATCCCCGGATAACTGAATCATTCGTTTAACCGCCGAAAAGACGGGAGTGAATAAGAGAGAGAACGAGAGTAAGAGTCTGGCACATTTCATAATTCAGATTGTACAGGAGTTTTCCAAGCAGGGTGATCCATGATTTTTTTAAATTCATATTCAATCAGACCCGAATATAAATAGGTGCATTTGTTCTCCAGGAAGTCGAATCAATAGATTCCGACTGGATTTTCTCTTTTGCTTCCTCATAAAGGAAGCTTTGTTTTCGTGAAAAAAATTTTTTTCGCGATTTTTATGCCAATATGTTCAAAATGTCCTAAAACATCGAGAAATCATATTTAGAAAAAATGTCCGGATGGATGTGTGTGTGTGTATGTATGTATCCTGAGTTTCAGATGTAAATGATTAATAACTCGAAAATGCTTCGAGATATCAAGCTAAAATTTGGCACACTTGTCGAGCACGAATTGCTCTTCGTTATGAATTTTTTTTTTTTTAATTATAACAGGTGTTCAGATTTTATCGACTTTTTTCGTTTTTGCCAGAATGGCGTAAACGCTCTAGCCTCTGCAATTTTCAAGATATTCCACTCAAACTTTGTACAGAATTAGTATAGCTATTAAGATTGTTTGGTATTGAATTTGGCGAAAATCCATCGAGGGATTAAAATTTTATGAAATTTTGAATTTTTTGAAAAATCGCCTAAACGCTCTAACTTGCGCAATTTTTAAGATATTGTACTGAAACTTTGCACAGAGGTAATATAGCTGTGAAGGTTGTTCGCTATTAAATTTGGCAAAAATCTATCGAGGGATTAAAATTTTATGAAATTTTGATTTTTTTGAAAAATAGCGCAAGCGCTCTAACTTGCACAATTTTCAATATATTTCACTGAAACTTTGTACAGAACTTGTATAGCTATCAAGGTTGTTCGCTATTAAATTTGGAAAAATCCATCGAGGGATTAAAATTTTATGAAGTTTTGAATTTTTTGAAAAATAGCGCAAGCACTCTAACCTACACAATTTTAAATATATTTCACAGAAACTTTGTACAATACTTGTATAGCTATCAAGGTTTGTTCGCGATCAAATTTGGCGAAAATTGATCGAATTTGCACATTGATTACTAATATTTTTCAATAGTTAACAAAGCTTCCTTTATGAGAAAGCCAAATTTAATCGCCATACCGTGTGTTAAAGGAAGCTATGCGAACTATGGATAAAGATGAGGAAGCAATGTGCGAATTTCAATTTGCAGGGTGTTTCATATGATTGTTTATCGGAATTGTGCCAAAGGTTCGCGTTCGTAACGCCGATTCGTGGAAATGCATTTTCCATCATTTTTCTCCCGTACGAGTGTAACATGACTCCATTGATGCCTTTAGCCATTGTAATTATTCAATTAGCTCGGGATTCTCGCAAGATGAGTACCGGGGAATGAAGAAGAAGAAGAGGAAGAACAAGAATACGAGGAAGCAGAAAGAGCTCAGGAAGAGGGATCGTTGAAACTATGTGAAATTTCCAATCGATATATACAATTACGATATGCGAGAGAGAAAGAGAGGAGAGGACACGGTTCGACACAAAAAAGAGAGAAAGAGAATGAGCGTTACACATCGAATAAGGGCGGAGAGCTTCGTGGAAAAGCCGTAAAAGACGCGCGAGTGCAGTGATTCGAGTGCGGGAAAAAATACGAAAAAAAAAAATTAAGGGGAAAAAGACAAGTCACGTGTAACAGTGTGTATTGCGGCAGCAATGGTAACCACGAGACGATATTACTTTTCATACGTACAGTAGAAATTCTCGCAACTGTACAACCCGAAATTGGGTCATCCTTAAATCTCACCTGACATTACTTAAGGGGGTCGAGTCAGCGTCAAAACGTCAAAACCCAAATAATAATTTATAATTTTTGTAGAATGCCTACAAATATGATGTATCATCCACCATTTGAGGTTCCAAATGAAAAATTTTTTGGGACTAGTTAAAACCCTTGAGGTGCACCGGTGTCCTGAAAAGCCTAACCTAGTTTTTAGTTTTTACACTCTGCGCATGATTGAGAAAGAACTGCTAGACGGATTTCGTTCTACGACATCTCATTTTCTTCGTAACGTTTCTTCCCATGGGATGAACGCGGCACATTTAGATTCAAGTCAAAATTGTGACCACGACATGCCTGGAAAGTTCAAAATAGGCTACCAATTTCAAAATTGGCCTGCAACTCTGAAATAAAGGGCAAAAACGACATGTGCCGCGTTCATCCCGTGGGAAACAGCGTTACGAAAGAAATGTGACGCCGTAGAACAAAATCCGTCCAGCGGTTCATTATGAATCATGCGCAGAGTGTAAAAACTCAAAACTAGGCTTTTTGGGACACCGGTGCACCTTAAGGGTTCTAACTAGTCCCAAAAAATTGTTCATTTGGTACCTCAAATGGTGGACATAACATCCCAGCAAACACACTAGGATGATTTACGAAACATTTACGTATAATTGAAATATAATAACTACGTCATATAATGTTCATCACAAATTCGTAACTTTTTCATAACGCACGTAAACGAGATGTATATAATACGTCCTGACGATATGTAGTAAGGATGTCAATGAAAGATGTAGGAATTACGAAAAACTATAGACATCACAAATACGTAACATTGATACGTCAAGATCTCGTCACTCTTATACGAGATATTTACATGTACTGTAAACTTGTCAAACTGTTACGAGTCGATGCTGTAACAATTATAGAACATTGGTGATATTATAATCTCGTAGTATAGGCTACGTAGCAAATATGTATAATGTGTGACATAAATGTCACAAGTCATTCCTTGTAACAAATCCGCAACATATACGTATCATATATTACGAGAAATGTCTTCAATCATTTTAAGGTTATGTCGATTAAGGAACGTAAGCAATATGTGAGTGTAAAGTACAACGAGGTGATATCGAATAATCCAGCATAATACAGAATAAACCAGAATAATACAGCATACATTGCAAGAGGTAAGTTTAATGTGATCCCTTTATTTAAAAGAAAAAAATAAGTTATATGGGTATTTGCCGTGATGGAAAAACACCCAGGAATTTCCCTTATTCGCGTTGCACGTTCGCTTAATTTCTCTTTGCCCTTTCTTTCTGTGTTGCAGGCCTGTTTTGAAATTAATAGCCTATTTTCAATTTTCCAGGCATTGTCCTGGTCACAATTTTGACTTTAATCAAAATTTGCCGCGCTCATCCCATAATAAAAAGTGTTACGAAGGAAATGAGACGTCTTAGAACAAAATCTATCTAGCAATTCTTTCTGAATCATGCGCAGAGTGTAAGAACCCAGTTTTGAGTTTTTACACTCTGTGTAAAAACCTAGCTTTGAGTTTTTACACTCTGCGCATGATTCAGAAAGAATTGATAGACAGATTTTGTTCTACGACGTCTCATTTCCTTCGTAACTCGTTTTCCCATGAGATGAGCACGGCATATGTTTTTTGCTCTTTATTTCAGAGTTGCAGGCCTGCTTTGAAATTGTTAGCCTATTTTGAACTTTCCTGACATTGTCCTGGTCACAATTTTGACTTTAATCAAAATGTGCCGCGCTCATCCCATAGGAAAAAGTGTTACGAAGGAAATGAGACGTCGTAGAACAAAATCTATCTAGCAATTCTTTCGGCATCATGCGCAGAGTGTAAGAACCCAGTTTTGAGTTTTGAAACTCTGTGTAAAAACCTAGCTTTGAGTTTTTATACTCTGCGCATGATTCAGAAAGAGTGGATAGACAGATTTTGTTCTACGACGTCTCATTTCCTTCGTAACTCATTTTCCCATGAGATGAGCCTGACACATGTTTTCTGCTCTTTATTTCAGAGTTGCAGGCCTGCTTTGAAATTGTTAGCCTATTTCGAACTTTCCAGGCATTGTCCTGGTCACAATTTTGATTTTAATCAAAATGTGCCACGCTCATCCCGTGGGAAAAAGTTCACAAAGGAAATGAGACGTCGCCAGCAGTTTATTAGCGTAGAGTATAAAAACTCAAAACTAGGCTTTTCAGGACACCGGTGCACCTTGAGGATTCTAACGAGTCCCAAAAAATTGTCCATTTGGTACCTCAAATGGTGGACGATACATCATATTTGTAGGTATTCTACAAAAATTATAAATTATAATTAAAATGTACTTTTCAAATGTTAAAATGAAAATAAAACTCCAACCTAATATGTAGGTTGGAAATACATAAATTTCTTGTAATTTGTTCATAAAATATATATACGTAAATTACCTGTAACCACGGAATCACATTGACATCATTGTTACGAGTATTATGCACCAGGGTTACGTTTCGTTTCGTAGGAGTTACATCAATGAGCTGAGTTTGTTACAACTATAATCTGAGTTTGTTACATCCATTATCTGAGTTTGTTATGGCTAGGTGATGAGTTTGTTACATCTATGAACTGAATATGTTACATCTTGGGTATGAGTTTATTTCATTATTATTTCTCGTAGATGTTTCGTATCTGTGACTTGTTTATAGGATGACATATTTGAGAACAAACTCTGCTTCATTCACGGAGTTTGTGACATAAATGTTATGTCCAATGTAACACACGTTACGTAACATGTTCGTAACTATTTCGGAACTGTGTTTGCTGGGATCATATTTGTAAGTATTCTACAAAAATTATAATTTATTATTAAAAATTGCTGTTTTGACGCTGACTCGACCCCCTTAAGAGAGTCGAGCCAGCGACAACACGCTGATTTTTCAACATAAATATAGACGTTCGTTGAATACGTGTAAATCTGACCAATGGTCCATCACTTGACATATCAAATGAAGAAATTTTTGACGGTAGTTAGAACCCTTAAGGTGCAGTGGTTCTCTCATAAGTCAATTTTTGAGTTTCACTACGCTGTGCTCGATCCTGACCAAACCGCTTGACGGATCTTATATTACGTCTCATTTTCTTCGTAACACTTTTCCAGACTGCTTAAGTGTGGCACATTTTTTGAGGACCTTATTATGGCTTTACAGGCCACTTTTTGAATTTTTGACTCATTTCTTGTCCCAAAAAATAAAGAAGAAAATGAGACGTCGCAGAATAAGATCCGTCGAGTGGTTTGGTCAGAATCGTGCACAGCGCAGTGAAACTAAAAAATTTATTTATGCGAGAACCGCTGCACCTTAAGGGTTCCACCTAGCGTCAAAAGTTTATTCATTTGATACGTCAAATGATGGATCATTGGTCAGGTTCACACGTATTCAACAAACATTTAAATTTATGTTAAAAAATCGGCGTTTTAACGCTGACTCGGTCCCCTTAATGGTTTATAAGTCAGGCGCCCGAGAAGAGCAGATTTTTTTTTTTCGAATCGTGATAATAAATTTCCACAGAATTCTAATATTACAATAAGTAACATCTGAAGAAGTCCCGATAATTCTTTTCACTGAAAATCTATAATTATAACGGAGTTACAGTCGATGTGAGATGTAGTCATTATCGAGTGATGAAAAAACGCCAAATGGCCGGAAGGAACAGTCGTCAGATAAATTGTCAACTTTACAGGGATTTTGTGGGTATATTGAGCTGTAAAAGTCACGCTCAACATTAGTCGTTTCGTCAATATTTTGAATTTGGCCGTTGATTTCTAAAAAACGATAAATAGCCCCTTTTTCCTGTTTTTTCAAATTCATGGCAAGGAGGGAAATTTTTTTTTTTCAAAAAACCATCATCAATCTTTGTAGAACATTCATTCAAGTTTGTGAAACGTTCCTTCTGATTTCTGTGCGATCATTGGTTGCTGAGATATCAATGGTCAAACAGAAAAGTATCTTTATATCACTCAGTACAATAATGGACGCTTTTACGTCCGCAAGCGGACGTGAAAACGTCCATATTGCACCTCGTGATATAAAATATCGTACATCATAATGTAATATTTTTCGTAAAAGCCCGATATCTCAGCGAAAATTGGTCGCAGCGAGGTCTCAAAAATGCAAATTAAAGCTAAATAAACAAGCTATCTGGTCCATGTAATGGTTTAGCTGGAAGAATTTTGTCCAAAAAATAACAGCCAAAAAAAAAGTGATGCAAATTTGCCACATTTTTTTTTCTTGGTATTTCTCAGAATTGCGGGAAACCTGTAGCTTCGAAAAAAAATTTGCTACAAGACCTGAAAACTAGAAACTTCAAGCTTCAAAATACTTTTTTTAAGACTTCGATACGACCATTTTTTACTGAGATACAGCATTGTTAAAAACCACTGAAAATTTGGAAAAAATTTTTGATCCTTTAATTTTTTCCACTTGTGTAAATAAAATAATTTTTAAATACATACATTTGTTGGTGAATCCGGTGATTTTAAATTTTGAAAACCACTAAATTTTGCGAGACTACAAGTTTATCCCGTGATTAATCAAATGAAGTTAGGAAATATCAAATTAAAACAAAATGGATGGTATTCACAGTACCTCGGTTTTATAGAAAAAATTGTTATTTTTATTTCGTCAAATAAAAAATATACATATTAAACAGATTTGTCGATCTTGAAAAAAGCCAGAAATTTCTAAAGAAGTCAGTAACTGTTTCGATGCTCACTGACTTCCAATAAGTCGGGTAAATTTCACCCGAGTGGTTTAAAATTTTCAGCAAATTCTAGGAAATAATATTTATTGTAGATAAAAAAAGTGATTGATTTTTGCAAATAAGTATAAACTTCTTATGTCTGAATTGTTCTCTGTCTTGTTCTCTTCAATCTCTTATTCAAAGACCTCCATAGGTCTGTTCTATAGAGGGTAAATTTTAACTTAAAGGGTTGATTTTTTTTGTTGACGGCCGAAAAACAATAAATAACATATGAAAATTGTCAGATAAATGTTTCGTAGGTACTGTCGAGTTCATATTTTCGAAGACTTATCAAACAATTTTTATCAACAATAAATCTGTGATTTCAGACTAACAATACATTTCATTAAGCATTTCCTTATATGTGAAAAATGATCGATTGTTTAATCGAAGAATTATTCAAAATCTTATCATGGAAAAAAGAGGGCATTTTTGGTCGAAAACAACGCAATAATTTTCGTTCAATAAAAGAAAAAAGGTTTTCGAAATATTGTGATTGTAAATCTGTGGAAAAGATACATTTCGACAAAACCGCATTAAGACTTTTATATCTAGTTCGCATATACCTTTTTTTTATTGGTACCTTGAAATGTGCAAAACTTGCTTGGAAATCATGATAAAACATTCACGAAATTTAAAATTCTAGAACATTTTCGAGACCCCAAGACAATTTTTTAAAAGTCTCCACAAGACGTAACTTCTCAAAATATACGACTGAAAAAAATTAAGAGATACAAAAATTCAAGTTTCTGAAACCCCCCTTTTATTTGCAGTGCGATTATTGGTTGTTGAGATATCAATGGTCAAAGACAAAAGGATCCTTTTATATTAAAAATTATCGCATCGAGGTCTAAAAAGAAGAAAATTGGAGCTGAATAAACAAGCTATCTGCCCCATGCAATAGTTTAACTGGAAAGAAATTCGAAGTCACTGCAGCCAAAAAAATAACATAAAAATTTTAAAATTTATTTTCACACTATTTCTTAGTATTGCGTGGAACCTGTTGCTTCGCCAATTTTTTCGCTAACAGATCGCAAAACTAGAAATGTGAAGCTTGAAAATGCTTTTTTTTGGACCTCGATACAACAATTTTTCACTGAGCTACAGCATTTTTAAAAACCACTAAAAATTTAAGAAATTTTTTTGATTCCTTAATTTTTTCCAGTAGTGAAGATTCTCATATGGATGGATAATTTTCATTTATTTTTTATCCATGAGGTATTCCCCCTCATCCGGACCCTCTTTTAGGCCGACCTCTTTCGGATTGTTTGAAACTCGAGTATTTTTTAGTATTGTCTGAAAGTATATTGTACAACAATTTTGTATCTATATCTCTTTGGAATACACCAAAAGTAATATTTCGAATTTTTTGCGTATCTCTTCGCAACTTAGGCACGGCGTGAAATGAAATGGACAAAATTCTCTTCTAATAGCTTTCGATCGGAAATTTCCTGCGCTTTTCGAAAAAAATATCAGCGATTCCGAAGGAAAAACGAATTCATTCAAATTTCGGCCAAAAACCGAAAAAATTGATTTACAAAAAAAGAGCATAATTTAATTCAGCGGGATATTTTTTTTCATATTTTGTATATAAGGTAAATGTCCCAATTATTGAACAGCTAAGGATCTGGGGATTGAATTCGGTGAGAAAAAAAAATAAAATCAAGAAAAAAACCATCGCTTTCATGTTCAAATGACACTTTGATATTTTTACTTTCGAAAAATGACCCTTTAAATGATTTTTAAATGATTTCAAATGAAAGAAAAGAATAACAATGTGAAGCATGCAAATATCCCAATTATTGGACACTGGAAGTGCCTATGTCATGTCCCTAATATTGAACAGGCATGTCCCAGTTATCGAACACTCTCGAGAATTCTTTTTCCGTTTTGAAAATATTATTTTGGGTACAATATTAATAAATAAAAGCAAAATCAAACACTTGTATAATCTTTTATTAATCATGTAAAAATTCAAAAATATACATTTAGTCTCTTTCGACAGGTTTTTGGTTCATTCGCATTTGATTTATTTTTGCTTTTTAACTCGAACTTAACTTTTTTTTCTTTTCAGCTCCCTCGTTTTTATGTTCTGTTTTCGTTTTTATTTCGTCGCAGCTTTCTTGTTTTTCGACTAAAATATCGGAGAGCAAAAAATATTGAACATTACATTCGTATTTTTAGGTTACATTTAGGTTATATTCTCTTTTTACTTTTCTTTTTATGTTTATTCCACGAAGACACATAAAAAAATATATTTGACGATCTTAGAGTTATCATCAAAAGAATAAAGGTAAGTTCCTTCAGGAACTTACAGTTTTTGTTTGAATAAATCCGATTGACACGATCTGTCCCACGTTAACTGTCTCGATGTTTTGATGGGTTTGAAGACGCCATCTTGGAGAATTCGGGTGTTCAATAATTGGGAGACACTGCATTTTCTATGTCCCAATGATCGAACACCGTATTTTTTAACAAATAATTAATAAAAAAAAATTTTTAATTGTTATTTTTAAGAAATTTTCTGAGGAACCTGAAACTCCTTTACTTTTTGAGATGCGACAGTTTTTGAATTTTTTATGCCCTTACGCATGAAGCAGCGCATCTTAGCAAAAACGATAAGCAGTTACCACGTGACGTCAAATCGGGTCACCGTTGCTGATTAAATAATTTTTTTCTCCATTAATTAAAGCTTTTTTTTGCACAAGTAAGATAACATTCCGATAGCTAAAAGTTCCATGTATGTAATGAAATTTTTATAAATAAGCAAATGCATGCAGGTGAATGAGAAATAATAAAAATGCAAGATAGTGTTCAATAATTGGGACATTTACCTTATCTGAGAAGAAACAATATAAATTTCACGTTGGAACTTGCATCCGTTTACTAATGCCAAGTCTTTATTAGGATAAAAATTCTTAAATATTGTGTTTTTCATATTCAACAGTTCTCTAATATATTATACAGTTTTTTTAACGTATTTCGAATCTTATAAATTTATTAAATTCAAAATTTAATAAATTTGATTTAATAAATTTAATTTAATACATTTGATTTAATAAATTTAATTATTTAATTAATTTAATAAATTTACTAAATTCAAAATTCCTTTAAAAAAACGCTATATAATATATCAGAAAACTGTTGAATACGAAAAACACGATATTTAAGAATTTTTATCTTACTAAAAGACTTGGCATTAGTAAATGGTTGCGAGTTCCAAGTTGAAATTTATATCGTGACTTCTCAGATATATACAAAACATGAAAAAAATTGTTCCGCTGAATTAAATCATGCTCTTTTTTGTAAATCAATTTTTTCGGTTTTTTGCCGAAATTTAAATGAATTTGTTTTTTTTTTTCGAAATCGCTGATATTTTTTTCGGAAAGCGCAGGAAATTTCCGATCGAAAGCTATTGAAAAAGAATTTTTTCGATCCAATTTCGTGCCGTGCCTAAGCTCCGAAGAGCTGAATACGCAAAAAGTTCGAAATATTACATTTGGTATACTCCAAAGAGTATTATAGTTAAAAATCTGAAAATTGGTGTACAATATACTTTCAGGCAACACTAAAACATACTCGAGTTTCAAGCACTTTCATAGAGGTCGACCTAAAAGGGGGTCCCGATGAGAGGGAATACCTCCCATACAAATTCGTTGATTTTTCCTGCCTCAAAGTATTTTTCACTTCAGGAACTCAAGAATTTGAAAACTCAAGGTGTGAGAACTTCTACTGTACGTGCACGAAATGTGTGTCCCGAGAAGACAATAAAATTTATTATCATTATTATAAAATTGTTCTTATAATGAGAATGGCGTATCGATGATGTAAAATAATGAAAGCTCTACGTCTTTCTGGCAGTTTGAATATTGAATATGAAAATATAGGACTGTATATATCGATCATCCGCGAGGGAGAGGCTTTATAATTCTATATACTAGTTCAACTCGAGGCTCTTTCTCTTTCTCAGGATATCATGGCGCCTTGTAATTTCCGATTCTAATTGCCCTCACTCGAGAGACATACGAGAACTTGTGATTATATATACTACATACATACACATGTATAAAGACTTGCCTGTATGTGGTGATATGCCCTTGCTCACCTCCTTTCCGCGGACAAACGTGTGCCCGGACACGGTATCATATCCAACTTTATGGGCTCGTAAAATTCACCCGGAGAATAATTATATTCGCAGCCATTTTTATTTTCTCTCCACAGTTTTTTTTCTTAGTTTTCTTCTTGGTTTTCCGATCGCATTCTCCAATTTTTTCGTATGTTCGAGTGATTCCGTCTCACTTTATCTTTTCCTCTTTCGTTGAATATTAAAACGTAAAAAAAGTTTTTAAAAAATTGATTTGAGTTTTATTGCCTTTCGCGCCGATTTACCGAGTTTCAGTGAAGTGATTTGAAAATCGTTAATCTACCATTAAGGGGAATATACACCTGGAAACGGAAAAAAGGTAATTTTCGAGAACTTTTTCCAGGGAAAGTATTGGAATAATCGGAACGGGGTTTTTCCTAATTAAAAATATACACTTTCAAGAACGTTTTCAATTTTTTTTATTTAAAAATGTTGCCAATTCACGGAGTACACTGAGAGAAAAAATTACTGAATTTGAGAACATGAATTTATTTATTAAATGAAAGTATTAATTCGATTATTTATTTGTTGAACCTAGAAAATCACTCTTCATTAAAAAAAATATTTTCGAGAATCTATTACTCCATTATATTAAACTCTTATTTAATATAAATTATCGTTGGATGGATTTGATTTGAACTAGTTTTATGTTCTTTGTAGCAAATTTTCACATCGTATAAGGGCAGCGCTAATTTGATTAAAGTCCAAATGTCAATGTGGACATTGCTCTGAAAATGGAAAATATGTCAACAATTACAATGGTCATCTGAAACTCTGAAATGAGAGCCTAAAAAAATATGTTACGTTCACCAGATGTGTAGTCAAACGGGCTAGCAAGAGA
This sequence comes from Alloplasta piceator, assembly GCA_946863875.1. Taxonomy (NCBI): domain Eukaryota; kingdom Metazoa; phylum Arthropoda; class Insecta; order Hymenoptera; family Ichneumonidae; genus Alloplasta; species Alloplasta piceator. The sequence continues at coordinate 19,569,494 of OX333074.1, forward strand.
GTGTACAGTATGCCGAACTGAATATTTTGTTTGCTTGAAAGGACGAAAAATTGTTGGTTTAACAAAAGCTATTTTGAACCAACTGAAGTAGAGTTGCATCTAACCGGTAATTAGTCCAACCAATGAATAAAATTGTTGATTCAATGAAAAGGTATTTTGAGTTGACTGAGTCGAGTTGCATCTAACGGGCGATTCGTCCAACCAATACATAAAATTGTTGGTTCAATAGAATGTTATTTTGCATTAACTGAAATAGGCTTGTATCTAACCGGTAATTAGTCCAATCAACAGGAAAAATGATTGAGTCAATAAAATACGTGTTAATTAATTGTTGCTAAACATGTTATAAAAAATATGAAACCCTTGCAAAGTAATTTAATATGTATAGTTTAGCGGCCCCAAAAAGAGATAAATCGAAAAAAAAGAAAAATCTGCGATCTAATTTCTCTGCCCGACTGGGAATCAAACCCTCGACCCTGCCTACCATCATACCTATCGTACCTAACTACCTGACACGCTACCTATTACGCTATCGCCTACAACTATGCACTTGAAAAAAATTAGGGGTTATGAAGATTCGAATTTTTTCCAGCAAGGGAAAATCTATTTTGTTTATGAATATCTTTTTTTCATAAACACTTTCAAATATGTATGAGAAATATATAATTCATGTATGCCAAGTACGAATCATGTATCGCAAATACATGAGAAATATATGCGAAATACATGCATTACATATACATGGAAAATACATTATATCATACTTGTCTCATGTATGACGAATATACAAATTTTTGCCGTTTTATATGACATATATTAATTATATATCTGGGATATATGACAAATATACTTTTTTCCGTGTGGGAACAATGGTTCAGTTGAATCGACTTTAGAAAAACGAACCCATTGTCTAAGCTATCCAATAGATCATTCAGTTTTCTGAACTATTTACGTGGATTGAAGCGATGCAGAATTGGATTGTAACAAATAATGGCATTCAGTTATTACAACCTATCACCTTTAGTTGTTTCAAAAATAAATCAGTCAGGTCACCATTTCCATCCAGTTCCGACAATGCATGACAACTTGAGAAACTTGAATGTAACCAATGATTAGATGAACTGAATATGAGCGTTAGGTTGATGCGCATTTATCGTTCATCTAACAATGGTTCAGTTGAATCAACTTTATAAAAACGAACCCATTGTATAGGCTATTCAATAGATTTATCAGTTTTCTGAACTATTTACGTGTATTGAAGCGATGCAGAATTGGAATGTAACAAAAAATGTCATTCAGTTATCACAACCTATCAACTTTAGTTGTTTCGACAATATATCAGTCAGGTCACCATTTCCATCCAGTTCCGACAATGCGTCATGCATTGTCGGAACTGGATGAAAACTTGAATCAACTATATCCCGTGTAGAAATTTTGGCAGGGAAAAACTTCTGCCCCTGACTTGCCCTCCCTAACTAATGTAGGGAAATGATCCGCTCATCCTAACAGGCCCTGTTATGCCATGTAACACCTGGCTGGACATTTTCGGATCCGGCGGTCATGATCAGGCCCCTATGACGATATGATCCGGCCCTAGCAGATCCTGATCAGGCCCCTAAGATTTTTAGAATCATACCCTTAAAGGCTCTGATCACGGCCATGAAGTTCCCGATCATACACCGAAGCGCTTTTTGAACAGTTCGTTTTTACGAGGTACTCCTTTTTCAAAATATGCATCTTATTATTTATTGCGAGGCAACCCTTTCTTAGGGTACACTTTTCTTTTGGCAATCCTCGAAGAGAATGTTAGATTCCGAGTGAACGGAAATTCTCTACGAGAATTAAATAAATAAGTACAATTACATAACACGGCAGGAACTCCTTGTATGGATTCTTCCGACACCGACTTCTGCTAACATCCGTGCTGGCACCCGTCTATATAAGCACACTGAACACATTATCCGTATGGGAGTTCAACGGTTGCTGTCCTGCGACATCTCGCGCCAAGTCTCGGAACTAACGCGATGCGGTTCGTGGTGATAATAATAATAATCCTCTGCTTACGTAACGAACTTGTGACAGGCGCACAATTGCTTGTTATTCTCGCGGAATAAAAGTGATAATGTAAATAATAATTAAATAATAATAATAATAATAATAATAATAAACGAGGCAATGATTGTTAATTTATTATTATTGTTATTGCTATTATTGTTATTGATTATTATTATTATCGATTATTATTATAATAATAATAATTATTATTATTATCATTATTATTATTATTATACTACTGAAAGCCGACATACAAATAATTTTATTTTAATAAATACTTAGGGGAATCCAATAGTTTTCACATCAGAGCCCTGCCAGGGTAATAAAACAAAAATATGTTTGGCTTGAAAGTGTAAAAATAACATCGTCGGAAACTGTTCATATTCTGATCATGCAGGGCACTGGTAATAAGTGATTATTTCAATGTAATAACTAGGGACCTAGTCGTTAAGTTCCATGTCAGGGCCTTGCCAGGAAAATCGGATCAGGCAGGGCGGATCAGGGGCAAGAATCAACTAATGGTTGCCCTATTACATTTCTACACGGGATGAAGTCAACTGTTTATATTAGTATACCGAATCATTCATTTTGTGAACTCTAATAAATATTCCGTTACTCAGACTATTCCAGGTTTGAGTCAACCAATTCAAAGTAAACTGAATTTATTTATTTTATTTGACTATTTACTTTTCTCAGTGTAGTTTCATAAAATCATCGGAAGATGAGCGATTCTTTTTATTTATAGAGGAAGATTAATAATACGTATTTCCGTTTCGAAAATGCGATTTCACAACCAACTCAGCTGCTTCAAGAATAAAATATATTTCTATATAAATATGATCTCCTGTGACGTGAATTCTCGCCAAATGATAAAATCAAATGTGAATTATACGAGGTGAAATTTTATTGGATCGTTTTTCGAAACGACGAAGCACTAGACGGGGCCAAAGTATGTTCAGTCAGTAATTAAGAAATTAAGAAGGGAAAATTACATTTGCGAGTTAAGCAGATCTGTGAGATTATTATGGATGTGTTCATACGGCTGTTAATTCGATCTTCCGAGCACTTGCCTCTCGTGTCTCCCGACAAATTTTGATGACAATTGCTATTCTTATTTGTAATTTTGATATACATTGATCTAATTTGACTGAAATGCGATACTATATAATGTGTTTTATATATAATGCCGCGCGATGATGTTACAAAATGTTTGTGTCTGTGAGTGGATAGAAGCTGCGATTGATAAACTAGGATCTGTCGCGAGACGAGCACATCTCTACCAGTTAAAACTCTCGAGAATCTCCCCTGCGGACAAGGTATAGTTGACAGAAAAAATATTTCGAATATACTGAATATATTTGGGTTTACCCATTTGGGTTTACCCATCTACCATTTGGTAGACCCATTTGGGTCTACCCAAACCCAAATATTTCGAATATACTGAATATATTTGAGATAAATATGTTTCATATAAACTAGACTGGTTGTTAAAAATGATATTTTTTGCGATGACCCCTAAAAAGCTTCCGTTTAATGAAAAAACGCGAGGTAATTTTTTTTTTTTAAATAAAAAACAACACTTGCCGCAAGACGATCTAAGTTCATTTTCATCGAAGAAGAATTATTTTTTTTTTTTACAAACGACTAGACCGATTTGAATGAAATTTGGACACGTTACAAAGGTATATAAAGGCTATTTTTAGAAAAAATAACAGCTTGTAATCTTCATAATAACTAATGAAAACAGTTAATTTTTTCGGTAATTAATTTTTTTCTCCAGAATAACGTTCTGGTACAATTATGAAAATAATTGTTTCTTTGTGTTTTACTATCCCATATAATGTCTCCAAATTTCAAATTGATCGAAGAGGTATTTCATAATTTAAAAAAAAACCATTTTTTAATGTAAACATATTTTATTTTTTTTATATGAAGTACCTCTTCGATCAATTTGAAATTTGGAGACCTTATATGAGATAGTAAAATAGTAAAAGTAAATAAAAAAATTATTTTCATCATTGTGTCAGAACGTTATCCTGGAGAAAAAAAATAATTACGGAAACATGTACTGTTTTCATTAGTTATTATGAAGATTATGAGCTGTTATTTTTTCTAAAAATAGCCTTTATACACCTTCATAACGTGTTCAAATTTCATTTAAATCGGTCCAGACGTTTGTAAAAAAAAAAATTGTTTTTCGATGAAAATGAACTTGGATCGTATTGCGGCACGTGTTATTTTTAATTTGAAAAAAAATGTACCTTGCGTTTTTTCATCAAACGGAGGCTTTTTAGGGGGCGTCGCAAAAAATTTAATTTTTAACGACCAGTCTAATATACACCGACGCTCAAAAGTTTGGATACACCAGTCGATATTTCGGGACGCACTAGAAGTTGCATAACTTCACAAAAAAAAAAAGATTGCCGAATTTTTTAAAAACTGTTTTAGATGTTAGTAATTCAGCTTTGTTTCGCTTTTTCAAATATTTTTTATAATTTTTTTTCGACCCGGTATGAACTTTTGCACGTGATTGTTTTTTGGCTTTTTTCGACCATCGCGAATTGGGCGCACATCTTGAGTACTTTTTTTTTTGTTTTTTTATCTACGGCACATTTGGAAGGGTCAGCAGACGCTCCATTTTTGTTTTCTAAAAATTTGTGTACCATTTTTTCTCGCAAAGTTATTTCACTTTTGGCTAAAAAAAAGACAAATTTCGGAAGATGCAACGTGACTCAAACACTATAGAGTTTAAAAGAAAATGACAAGTATGAAAAAAGTAGCGTACGTATACATGGAATCGCCTGGAATTATTTCAGAATTTTCCTATAAAAATTTTTTTTTACTATTTTCCTTCGAAACTGATGATCATGTCCCAGCAAAAAATTGTGTCTGATTGAAATTTCCGTACTTGGTGATACAATAAAAATCTGAAAAAATTGAGCAACATTTGGCATGTTATAAACAGTAATTGTCAATAAGTTTTATTGATCATTGTTCATCAATAATAACAATGATTAATAATTATTATTGATCATTGTTGTTTGCGAGCATTGTTTTATTATATTCTGTAGGGATCTTATTTGGGGGCTGAAAATGTTGGTGATTCATCGGTAGAATTGTATTTCAGCAGAGTTGTTCAGCAGTGGAGTAATAATCGGTAAAGACGTAAATGTGCCGTGAGAGCTATCATACAGCTTATTTTCGTAACTTACGTTTCTTAACCATAAATTATTCAATAAGTTGCGATCTAAGTGATTAATTTTCATTTCCATTTATTCCGCTCTCATTGTTATACAGTATATTTATCGTTAAATGGCGGATGATCCATTCGTTAGTGGAGAAACAAAACACAGGCTCCACGCAGAGCAAATCATTTATTTTCTCCACAAGACATATTAGATTGTCAAGCGAACGGAATTTTATTTAAAAGTTAAATCAGCATCACCGTTGAAAGAGTTCTTATCGTTGTCGCGAGATAATTGAAATCGTTTTCTCGATGGATTCGTAATTTTCGATATAAATATGTACGTAAATTCGATTTTCTTCGTGACTTCGCGTTTGTCACTGTATTCAAATGTCCGTTTATAGGAATTTATTGTTGGAACGGGAGAGACGCGACAGTCAATCCACCGAACAGTATCCTTTATCGGACGTTGGCGAGCAAAATGGCGCGCAAAACGATCGATATTCGGAGCGCAGCGGATTTTAAACGACAATTATAGGAAAATAATATTCGGTTACTTGGGCGCAGAGGTTAGGGTGAAACAGGATGCATAAAATAGTCATAGGATTCTGAGATTTTCCCGAACTGAGTAACGAATCGATCTAATTGAAAGATTGTCACGTGTATACCACAATCATCTTATTGAGTGGCTTTCGTCATTTCCCACGAGCCGATTCTACCACTTTTTCCATGTATCGTTCGTTCGATGCCAATGAAAAATGTCAATCAAACACTTGCTTCTTTGTATTCAGAATTTATTTTGACATCGAAAAAAGAGCTGGGCAAAGTACTATAAAGTACTTCAAGTACAAAGTACAAAGTACTGTACGAACTTGGAGTTTCAAGTACAAGCAGTACTTGAAGTACTTAAGATTCGAAGTACTCGAAATACAAGTACTTGAAAAATCAAGTAGAAAGTATCAAGTACTTTTCAAGTTTTCAGATATATCTCGTAAGTTCTAGTACCCCTACAGCACACAATATTGCAGCAATGTTGCTGAAATGTTGCACGACAACATTGCAATATTGCATGTAACATTGCAGCAACCTTGCTGCAATGTTGCTATGTCCACCGATTGAATTATTGCTGCAAAATTCCGCAATATTGCAGAAATATTGCATGCAATCAATATGCAATATTGCAGAAATATTGGATGCAATCAATATGCAATATTACTCGTATTGGATATGCAATATTGCAGGAATATTACGTGCAATGGAAACTTTATCATTTGAATTATTGCATAAAATAAAAATATGTAGTCTTCAGTCCATCGAACTGCGCTATCACAGGGCGCGGGTAAATGTTCCAACAATTGATTGGTAATTAAGACCCCGATACTGGACCTTTATCGGTGCTCGGTGGCGCTCTCGCCAGCGCGAGAGCGCGCACCGACCGCCGCCACCTAACGGATCTCGGGCGAAGTGCCGAGATCGTGGCAGGCCCTAGGTCATCCCGTTACATTATATAATCATATTTTGCGAATAAGAATCATTCAGAAACAAAAAACATTTTGGTTTTATAGCTTTTTTGACATTGAACATTTTTTCAATACGAATATCACAATGTCTTAATTATATTATATCGCTGCAATACCACATGTCTTATTAATGTCAAAAGCACAACGAAATTTTAAAAAGAAATATGAAAAAAGAAAATGACGTGAAATTAATCGTTATTGATGTTTTATGAGGCATAAATGAATAGATCTTTTTCATATTTATTACGCTTGTGTAGTTGTAAAATTTGAAGTTCGATCTCATTAATATCGCTGCAATTTACTCGCAACGTTTCAACAAAATATTGCAGAAAACATTCCTGCAATATTTTGTGCAATATATCATTGCACATGCAATATGACAACATTGCTGCAACATTGCAGCAACGTTTCAACAAAATATTGCGGAAATGTTGCTTAGGAACATTCCCGAAACATTGCTGAGAAGTTTTAGTGCAATGTTGCGTAGCAATGTTACCGCAACATATCTGCAATATATCATTGCACGTGCAATATGACAACATTGCTGCAACATTGCAGCAACGTTTCAACAAAATATTGCAAAAATGTTGTTTAGGAACATTCCCGAAACATTGCAGAGAAGTTTCAGTGCAATGTTGCGTACGCAATGTTGCCACAATATATCTGCAATATTTCATTGCACGTGCAATATGACAACATTGCTGCAACGTTGCAGCAATGTTATGTGCTGTAGGGGTACTCACATTTCATTTCTTATTCTTATTTGATTTTTATTTATTAAACATTTTTTCCCCTTGTGCAATACACTGAGATTAGGCTGTTCAGCAGATTGGAACAGGAGTATTTGAACGAAGAATCAAAAATAATTAAAAAATAGCATTGACGATTGTAATTACGATTTATTTTGATACAGGTTTGAAAAAGAAGAAATAAAGAATATGGTACATGAATTGTTGCGACTACTCCAACACCGTGTTCGTCTTAAAAAAACCGTTGTAGGCAACAGTTGAGGGACAGTGTGTCCATACGTCACGAAATATTAGTTTCAATTACATATTCAAAGACTATCAGCAAGACACATTCAAAAGTATTTGTTACTTGCACTTGAGAAAATACTTGAAGTACAAAAAAGTATTTAAAATTTCAAGTACAATACTTGAAGTACTTTTTAAGTACTTAAAAATTCAAATACAATACTGCAAGTACTTTTGATGTACTTCAAGTACGTTGAAAGTACAAGGTACTTCAAGTACTGCCCAGCTGTGATCGAAAATATTTCTTTACTCGGTTCTGAGTCTCTGCAGATAGTCAATCAGAAATTTGATCGCCAGTGATCGAACTTTTATAAGTAGCGAACCAAGCTACTTAAGCTCGCTGCAAGAGGCGGTTTTTCGCTCGAAGACGCGAACAACCTTAAAGTTAAACTTGCGACTATCGATTAGTACTTGAATTCGTTGGTCAAGCTTGCACGCACAGTATACCCGCTATTATTTTGTGTGTGTGTGTGTGTGTATGTCTGTATACAGGATGGGCTGTCCGCTCGATCGAGCTGCTGTCTCTCGCGCTTGAGGCCGAGAGAAACCGAGCTGAGAGAAACCGGCGTATCGAGTCAGCGATACGCGAGTTGTCGAGGGAATTTATCGTGCAAGATGCTGGTGCCTCCCTCCCCTCGGGCCCAGGGTAGTTTCATCGTTACTCGAGAGAGGCCGTGTGAAGGTGAGAAGGGTTTGAGAGGGATGGTGCAAAGGAGAAACGCCGATGCGAGGGGAGAAGTCATGTTGAGGTTGCCCGGTTATGGATGCAAGGAGAAGAGAACGATGAACGACCTCTAGATGGGCTTTGCACAATGTGCAAGGATCGTCAAGGGGCCAAAGCACGCGAATAGACTACAATAATAAGAGAGACAGAGAGATGTGACGGAGACAGAAAATGTTCACTATGAAGAGAAATCGAGCTTGACTCTATAAATGGTAAATATATCATGAATCAATGATAAATAATGATTGAGATTCAACCAGTACGTACAGAAATTCGATTATTATCATTTTTGACAACGCTGGATGTTGATTGGGATAAGGATCTCTTTTTGCAATTCTATAACGATGGAATGGTTAATTATATGGAAGAAATAACTTACTTCCATCATTTCCAAACGACACTCACATTGTTAAGGCGGTCGAGTCAGCGTCAAACGGCGGATTTTTAATAACAATTTATAATTTTGGTAGAAAGCCTACAAATATGATGTATCGTCCACCATTTGAGGTACCAAATGAACCATTTTTTAGGATAAGTTAGAACCCTTTAAGTGCGCCAGTTTCCTGAAAAACCTAGTTTTGAGTCTTTACACTCTGCGCGTGATTCGGAATAAACCGCTCGACGGATTTTACTCTACACGGAGAAAAATGGGGCTTCAAATTCTAGCACCAGTTGCCAGAATTCTAGTAATTTACTACCAGTTCGGAATTCTTGGACTGGTTGTTATAGAAGTGTAACAATGATTTTCACACCGTATAGTAAAAATGATGCGTGCATATTACATTTGAAACTATTCTCGCACCACACGGAGAATCTAGAATTTATGCTATGCGTATAGTGAAATCTAAATAACTTCGTAATATTTTTCGCTATACACCGAAGACTTATGCTATGCGTATAGTGAAATCTAAATATACAAGAAGATTCATGCTATACGTATAGTAAAAACCATATAAAAATAGGACTCGCGCCTATGCTAGAATGGTTTCCAATGTAATGCACGCATCATTTTTACTGTACGGTGTGAGGAATCCCCGTGTAGAAATTTCGGTAGGGAAAAACTTCTGCCCCTGACTTGCCCTCCCTAACTAATGTAGGGAAATGATCCGCCCATCCTAACTTATGCTATGTAACACCTGGTTAGCCATTTTCGGATCGGACGGTCATGACCAGGCCCCTATGACGATATGATCCGGCCCTTGCAGATTCTGATCAGGCCCCTAGGATCTTTAGAATCACGCCCTTGAAAGCCCTGATCACGGCCATGAAGTTCCCAATCATTCACCGAAGTGCTTTTTGATCAATTAGTTTTTACGAGGTACTCCTTTTTCGATGTAGGCATCTTATTATTTATTTCGAGGAAACCCTTTCTTAGGTTACAATTCTCGTTTGGCAATGCTCGAAGAGAATATTAGTTTCCGAGTGAACGGAAATTCTCCACGAGAAAGAAATAAATAAGTACAATTAACATAAGCCGGCAAGAACTCCTTGTATGGATCCTTTCGACACCGACTTCTGCTAACATCCATGCTCTCACCCGCCTATATAAGCATACTCTTCACATTATTCGTATGGGAGTTCAACGGTTGCCGTCCTGCGACATCTCGCGCCAAGTCTCGGAACTAACGCGACGCGGTTCGTGGTGATAATAATAATAATCCTTTGCCTGCGATACGAACATGTGACAGGCGCACGATTGCTTGTTCTCGCGGGATAAAAGTGATCATGTAAATAATAATTAAATAATAAATGATAATAAATAAATAATATTAAATAAGAAATAATTATAATAATTGAATAATAATAGTAAATAATAATAATAATAATAATAATAATAAACGAGGCAATGATGGTTAATTTATTATTATCGTTATTACTATTATTGTATCATATTTTCATATTACGAAAATACAATTTTTTTGAGTTCACAAAATATGTTCAGGACCTTCTCATTTTTTGGCCATGTGATGCATGAACTGAGAGCCGATATAGAAATAATTTTATTTTAATAAATATTTAGGGGAATCCAATAGTTTCCACATCAGAGCCCTGTCAGGGTAATATGTTGCTTAAAAGTGTAAAAATAACATCGTCGGAAACTGTTCATATTCTGATCATGCAGGGCACTGCTAAATAAGTGATTATTTCAATGTAATAACTAGGGACCAGGTCGTTAAGTTCCATGTCAGGGCCCTGCCAGGAAAATCGGATCAGGCAGGGCGGATCAGGGGCAAGAATCAACTAATGGTCACCCTATCACATTTCTATACGGGTCATTGTTACACTTCTATAACAACCAGTCCAAGAATTCCGAACTAACAGTAAATTGCTAGAACTCTGGCAACTGGTGCTAGAATTTGAGGCCCCATTTTTCTCCGTGTACGACATTTTATTTTCTTCGTGACACTTTTTTCCATGGGATAAACGCGGCCCAGTTTGTTTAGCCCTTTATTCCAGAGATGCAGGCCTGTTTTGAATTTTTTAGCCTATTTTAAACTTTCCAATTGGTTACAATTTTAACTTTAACCAAAATGTGCTGCGTTTATCCCGTGAAAAAAAGCGTTACGAAGAAAATTAGACGTTGCAGAACAAAATCCGTCCAGCGGTTCTTTCTGAATCACGCGCACATTGTAAAAATTCAAAACTAGGGTTTTCAGAAAACCGGTGCACCTTTAGGGTTCTAATTAGTCCCAAAAAATTGTCCATTTGGTACCTCAAATAATGGACGATACATCATATTTATAGGCATCCTACAAAAATTAAAAATTATTATTAAATATCGCCATTTTGACGTTGACTGAGCTGCGTGAGCTTCCGGCTGAAAAAATTGTATAATTTTTATATTTTCATTCGATGAGAGTATTGGGTTTATAAGGTCATGATATCACGCTAAATTATTATGTAATTCTTCCAAAATCCATTTTTTTCAATATTGAAAAACGTAGATGAACGATTGGAAAATTGTTTCAAAGTAAAATCCAAAAATGCTCTTCTACTATAATAATAAAACGTTCGTCTGAAGGGATACCTCTTTAAAAATTTAACAATTATGAAGATGGTCAGCCGAGTGAAAGCAATTCGCTTTTCGACAAAAAACAACTTTAATAATTTGTTATTAACAATGGAGTATTTCTTTAAAAAATCTTCCAATCATAGGATTGAAAATGTTGGAAACTATACTCTTCGGATCAGATCGCTTCTGTAGCTTCGTGAGTGATCTGACCCTTCACAAAAAACGACATAACGCAATCAATTTTTGGAAATTTTACAAAATCTCTGTTGCAAATTAAGATTAGGCCTTAGGCTATTAAATTATGTAATCGAGAGCTCGATTCCTTGAAACTGCAAGTTTACGCAAACATCTCAAGTAAAATAATCGGTAATAGTTTTTCATATTCGAGTATCTGCCCATCCCTGTTGTTCAGTGTCCACGTCATTCTCAGTATTGAACAGATGCACTGTAGCCAATACATGTGTATACTGTTCATTATATATATATATATACTCTATGTATATTTATTAGACTATCGTAGTAAGCAGTCCAGAGAAATAGAAGGAGGGAAGAGAGAGGAGCGGAAGAACCATAGGTAAGGAACGCGTGTGAGTATTGACTGCCTGACTTCTAGCAGAAAGCCCTGTAGCCAAGACGTAGGGTGGGGATGAGAGAGACTGGGTGAGCAAGGAAGGACTAAGGGTGGCGAGGCGTTCGACTCTAGAGAATCTGAGAAGACCACCACCAAAGTGAGAAGGAGAGAGGGAGGGAAAGAGCAAGACATGTGTATATATCTGTTGCAGGGAGAAGCAACGATCATAGGCAAATGGTGAGAGAGAAGAGAATAGAAAGGGGTTGTCAGGAGCGAAGACGCGGATGAAGGGAAGTTCGAGGCCTGGAAAGGACGTCCGAGCAAAGAGAGAGAGAGAGAGAGAGAGAGAGAGAGGGAACTGCTAAGGGTAGTTCCGGCTAAATGTACCTATATGGACCGAAGCCGTAAGGGTAGTTTCACTTGGTCGTCTTTCTCTCCCTACAAGAGGGAGGGAGGAAAGGGAGAGGAGAGGAGAGGTTGGGTATTCGCTGCTGGACTACAACCTAAGACTGATATGGATTGTAGATTATTCTGGACCTCGGGGGTGCGGCGTTGGTTTCGCCTCGCTTGGCCAAGGGTTAGCATCTAGGACCCCTCGCGAGCCCTCGAGGCTAACTCTCTGTCTTTCTCTCTCCGTCTATTTCTCCGTCACTCTTACATTTCCTTACGTGTTTCCAGCCACGGTTCCTCCTCGTCTATCTCTTAGACACTGTGCAACCGGCCACGATCGCCAACGCCGGGCATCCAGGATATATCTTTCATCTCTCTCTCTCTCTCTCTCTCTATCTTTCTCGTTCATTCGCCTGGCATCTATCGTACATTCTCATTCTCTTCTTGGCTAACTCTGGCATCTCGTGTTATTTCCCATCTATCCATACCTCTGTCCACCTATATTCTAGCTTGTCTATCTTCATCTATCTCCCTTCCAACACGACCTCGCAGTCTCTTCACCCACATATACACCCCCATCAGAGTGTAAAACCCTTACCCCCCATTTCGAATTCGTAATTCTCCGAGAAACCGTTCAACCGATGTACATGTACAACGTAATGCTTATACATGTGTATGAGTGTGTATGTGTGTGTAGCCAGAAACTTGGTTTCCGTTGGCCAGCTCCTTCCTTAGTCCTCTTCGAAGTGGTTAGCCTCGCAATCCTTCTTACTCTTACTCTCTCTCTCTCTCTCTCCCTCACTCTCTTAGTTGATCGGCGCAGCCACCTCAGCTCCTTCGCATGCCTCTCGCGATAATTCCACGTTGTACGAATTTCGCATTTTGATGCAATGTCTTTCGTTGTATACACACCCAGAGATAAAACGGGGGAATGACGGTCATTGGGTAATGACGGTCAACCCATTTACAAAAACCTCGTGATTATTTAGTTTTTTTCTAGTCGTTTTTTCTCTTGTGGCTTATCGGAAATGCCCACGTTCTAATAAGGAATTAGCTACATCTATCTTTTTGGAAACGATAAATAACAATCATTTTTAACACACGAACAGGATTATATGGTATTTCACTTTGAGTCCACATACATACGTCGACAATTATCGTCAACGAATCGTGCCCATCATTACAGAAAAAAATGGATGGTTGGGACAACCCACTGATTGCCACAAAATCAACTGAGGCTCACAAAAAAAAGTCGTGTATGCTGGGGGTCAGACCATATTTTTCTCTTGTATTTTTTCCCGTTGAATACGAATCTGAAGTCAGAATCCATAAAAACTGATCAAAATCATGATCTAGAAATTTTTTCTGTTTGATGATAATGTCTGTTTAATTTGCATCGTTGCCTGACCCTTTTGTCTTCAAATGATCTATGCAGTGGATTACTGCTGTGGATTTTGCATAGGAATACTCATTCCGGGGTTGCCTCAACAAATCCTGATCGAGATTTAATCAAAATATTAATTTTTAGATTGCCGGTTAGCGTTAATAAGAACACCGCTGGGGACCCACCAGCGATCTAGCAAGGAATCGCCTTTTAGGGCATCCTGAAGAAATATCAAGTGGGACTTTACTGGAAATTGGGATACCCCAACAAATTTCTGCACGGGAGAGAGAAACAAAGAGAATCGGAAGGTCCCGGGTTCGATTCCCTGTGCCGTAGTTTCGTCGAGAAATAAAAATATGGGCGTGACAAGCTCCAGATATATATATATATATGTGACATACACAAGTACTCGTACAGGTGTGAGTCACATGTATATCGCTGTAGTTTATGTTTACAATTTCTCGACGAAACGTGACGTAGCTCCGGCATCGGAAGACGAACTCAGGGCCGGCTGTAGTGGCACAGGTTTTCCGAGTTTCCCGGTGCCTATATGGAAATCCATTCCATAGCAAATGCGCTACAGAGAGGGAAGTCGGATGCGGCCGCATGGGGACCGGGTTACTGATCCGGACCAGGTCCTCAGGGGGGACTGGCTACTGACCCGGACCGACCCTGTAATAGGCGAAAGCCTCTACACGGGGGGAAATGCAGCAAAAAAAAAACCACATAAAAATCGCTGATCCAACCAACTTCTCGTCTGGCGCTCAGGGCACTAAGATAGTTGGTTGGGTCAGCTATTTTATTAGTTACCACAGCTGAGTCGTTTTTTCCGTGTTGCATACCATTGAGAAAATATGATTTTCCATCGTAACATTTTTTTGCGAAGCTCTTCAATTAGAAAAAGGTGAGCAATTGTTCAAGATTTTGTTTTTGATGCTATTATTCCAATTGATCGCGAATTAAACGGCTTCGATGACTTTTTTCGCCAACAAGGATGTTTCCGCTTTACTTTTCGCACAAACGTTGAGAAAAATTGCACTCGAAAAATGGATTCAAAATCGAATGATGATGCGGAAGAGAAATGTACAAATTTTATTGGATCAGCGCAGATTACGATATGCTTTCTATTGTGTAAGATCTCGTTTTTCCAGTTTTAGTATGGATATTTTCTACGTCGGAAGGAAATTTGCGATCGCTCCGGCAAACACAAGCATTTTTTTTTTAAATCGTCTTCTTTTCTTTCTCTCGTCTTTTTTCGTACTATTTAGTCCTCGTCACACCCAAGTCCAGCTCACGAGACGGTATAGTATTTGCAGAGCGGAGTAGCCATGCGTTAATAACGACTGTTAATGACAGGTGTTGTTGCAGTAGTCTCCCGTGTATCTCTAACGTTCTTTTTTTTCCTTACCTTTTCTCATTTTATTTTTCCTCTCGAGAATCTTGCGACCATTGTGTTCCCGAGCATTGTTTTGTCTTCTATATGCGCGTTGGCGTTACACGCGGCAGTGTGCCTCAGGCCCTTGTTCACGTGCTGGGCCCGTGTGGAAGCGAGCGAAATTTTCAGAACGAAATTGGCGCGGCAAGACACACGCGGCGAGTGAGTAGATGATAACGACGCGTTTGTTACAAGTTAATACGTGAGTGTAATAATTCTTCCGGAAGTCGGCGCGTTTGACTCCGTTTTCTTTTTGCTCTCTCCTCGCAATTCGTCATGTATTTTTTCTCTAGTGAGTGCGAGATTTACGCGAAATACATAGTGTGGAACCTCGGTTCTTCAACGTAATATGAAGAGAGCGCTCCTTGGATAAGAGAAAACTCAGTCAGGTCAGGAAGTATTATTTTTCATTATTCAATAATTTTTTCTTTCATTACTTAACGAGTAGTCTACTTCAAAAGGCAAAGAAAAACAAATTTTCAAGATTTTTTTTCTCAGGTGCTTTATTAGATATGGCTATGAAACTGTTTTTATAACATTGTTTCATCCTTCGAAAAAACAAAAAAATATTTTTTATTTTGATTCTCTGAATAATTTATAGAAGGCGCCAAAGTAGAGTATTCGAAACTGTCTTGTTCCATGGCCGACAGTTAATATCAGCATTGGCAAGTCTGAAACGAAAGAATAAGAAAGCATTTTAACGAACAAGGTTTCTTAGGCAAAAAATCATCACCGTTAATGAACAATCGGAAAAAAGGCGGATGTTTGAAATAAATTGTGAAAAATTAAATTTCTCATTTTTATTCCAAACATCTGCCTTTTTTTCTTTAACAATTTTTCATCAACGGTGGTAAATTATTGTGTAAGAAACCTTCCGCTTTAAAAAGGTTTTTTATTTTTTTGTTTCAGTCTTGCAAATCCTAAGAATAACTATCGGCCATGGGACAAGACATTTTTGATATTGGCGCCTTCTATAAATTATTCAAAGAATCGAAATAAAAATAATTTTTTTTTTTTGCATTTTCGAAGGATGAGACAATGTTGTAAAAACCGTTTTATAGCCATATCGGATCAAGGAGCTGAGAAAAAAATCTCAAAAATTTGTATTTCTGTTGACCTTCTGAAGTAGACTAGTCCCTTAATAAAATATTTATTCATTAACCGTGTCCCCGTAAAGATTTGGGTTTCGGGAATTTCGTATTACTTGAGACCTTAATCTTCCATTATGCACGGTGAAAACGAGTTTTGCCTCGTTTGAGCGCTTTTCAAACGCCATTGAATTGATCCCAATGTTTTGAAACTTTGAAACTTTGAACATTGAACTTTGAAAATTGCGCTAAATCGATCTGAAAACAGCCTACAAAAATTTTACAATTCTTTTCAATACCAACGGCATTTCAAAAGCTTATTCGATGGAAACTTAATTAGAAAGCACGACAAATTTTGTAGTTGCTTAAAGTTTCCATGGGTGCTTTCCATCTACTTCACACAGTACAGGTAATAGAGGAGCCCGTTACTCTTGTCCATAATGCACTAAAAGGCAGGAGTTATTTTTATTTTTAAATAGGTTCAGTATCACGTACTGAATGTAAATGCACAAAATCCTTACAAATTAGGACGGTGCAAGTGCCGCCATTTTGAGAAAAACCGTTTCGGCCTATATCTCCGTAACTGTGCACTTTAGACAAAAAATGGTAATGACTTTTATTGTAGATAACTGAATTTTCTATCTTTTTTGTTAAATAATTTTTTTTTTACAACTCACCGTTTACGACTTATACGACTATTAATATTGATTTATTGACTTTTTGACCGATATCTCTTCTAATAATTGTTTAAACAATAAAATACAAATAACCCAACTTTCAAATCTACTAATTTCTTACAACTTTTGCTTCAAACTTTTCTTTCTAAAATTGATATTTTCGAAGTTATAACGTGTTAATTTCAAAAATCCTGTACTTAGGCGGTTGACGCCAGTCTAGGCCCGAAAATGCAGTCATCCAACATCTGGTCATATATGTAGTCCCTTTTTGTAGAAGGATCCCCAATTTATCTGAAGGATCTCCAACGGTTAATACATATATAAATCGACAATTTTGAAAACTGTTGGCTACCCTCAAAAATCAAAGATATCGTTGAAATAAAGGTTGCAGTGCAACGATCTGATTTTTTGGCAATATATGGAGGGCGCGCGGAACGTTTAAAAACGCTATTTTTGGTGCTAAATTCACTTTATCACTGATAAACGCAAACAGATCATTCAAGAAATTCTGAATTTTTTATATAAGGTGCCCAAATATGTAATTTCTCAAACCCATATTTACAGAACATTAAATAATAGTTCATTTCTTCGAAAAAAATCTCTGAAAATCAATATTTTCACTATTTATCAATGAATTATATTATTAAATATTGATTTTTGTCTTCTAAAACGTAAATATAGGTTTGAAAGAGTACATATCTGGGCACCTTATATAAAACATTCGTAATTTTCTGAATGATCTGTTTTCGTTTATATATCTATCTAATATTTATATATCTCTATATGAGCCGACGATTCACCATCATTACACTGTGTATATACCTCGTTTTTATTAACCTTCCACCCGATAGTGCAGCATTGAACACGTTATAACTTCAAAAATATTAATTTTATAAAAAAAAGTTTGAAGTAAAAGTTGTAGAAAATTAGTAGATTTAAAAGTTGGGTTTTTTGTATTTTATTGTTTAAACAATTATTAGAAGAGATATCGGTCAAAAAGTCAATAAATCAATCTTTATAGTCGTATAAGTCGTAAACGGTGAGTTGTAAAAAAAATTATTCAACAAAAAAGATAGGAAATGTAGTTATCTACAATAAAAGTTATTACTATTTTTGACCTAAAGTACACAGTTACGGAGATATAGGCCGAATTGGTTTTTCTCAAAATGGTGGCACTTGCGCCCTCCTAATTTGGAAGGATATTGTGCATTTACATTCAGTACGTGATACTGAACCTATTTAAAAAAAAAATAACTCCTGCCTTTTAGTGCAGGAAAAAATTCTCTATTGCCTGTACTAACAGAGCGACACAGTGTGAGACGCTGTTCAACAAAATGCGTTCCATCAACGACACGGCACGACACGGCGCGACACAGAAAAACGTTGTGTTCGAGCGTGTCAAGCCTATAGTTACAACCGTAAGAGCTGCCATTGGTTGATTTTGTATTGCCCCACTGCAACTACTTCGCGGTAAAATCAAATTTTCATACAAAATTTTCCACAATACATATTTTCCACTAAAATTAGCTAGATATTAAATAGTTGTTATTTACCCGAGAGTTTTAGGATATTTTCGAAAACTAGAAAATACTTCCAATGCTCAAAATATTTTCTTACTATCGGATAACTATCCAAGAACTCAAGCGCTGTTTCTGTCTCTCTTCGCGCTTGTGACAATGCATAGCATTAGTTTTAAACGATAGATGAATCATTCCCTTATCCTGATCGATGAAATATCATATTTCTATCCTGATCGATGAAATATCATATTTCTATACAAAGTATTTTTATATTCGATTTGTAACATTTGTGTTAATCAATTTTTAGGTTAGGCAGCAAGTGTAGAACGTGAAGAAAGAGTTTCACAAGCGTTCACTAGCGGCTGTGCCGGGACCTACAGCGTTCCATCAAGCACATGAACACTGTGTAACACTGTGTCGCACCGTGTCGTGTAGATGGAAAGCACCCCATGGCTGCAGTCTGAAAGTCCCAGAAGCGTGAAGAGATCGTGTTTTCTTCAACGTGTAACCAACTTCCTATGTATGATCAGGATTTTTTAACGGTATATTCGATTTGACAATATCTATCTTAAGAGGAGGCTAAATACCATTTTTATTCCATCCCTACATTATCGACGTATCATCGTCGTTTAATCTTTCTCCGAAAACCGTGGATGAAAATTAATTACATTTTGACAATTAAGAGGGGGATAAATTAATTAACAATTAATTACCAATTGAGAGGCTAAAATGCGTTACAGCTAATGCCAACGAACTCATTCGAGCCCCCTAAATATTATAGGTTACTCGTCAGAATCCATGGTGCTGCCCTCACTTGCTCGTCTGTGAACTACATTTCGCCATTTCATCTTTCAATAAAACTACAATTTATCGATATTTATCTCTTGATGCGCCATCCAAACTTACGGCGTGTCATTTTGATAAAATAATGTCGGAAACATCTCGATATTTGTATCGTGGCGTTCTTCATGGAGCCTCACTCTCGGTTTTACCTGAAATGCAGTCAAAGTTTAATAATTTAAGTTTTTCAATTACAGTTTCTTAGTGGTAAATGAATCTGTAAATTTTTTTTTTGTTTTTCGAAAAAACTTTAGTGAGGCTCCATTCCTGCCATTGTTCTGATGATGTTGTTAAAATTTTATTCAATTCCATCCATTTGTATAAGAGCAAGTTTGGATGGCAATTTCGAGGTGTTAGTGTCGGTATTTAGCCTTCTCTTAAGTGAAGACACCCGCGTTTAGTAGGAAGAATTAGAAGAGTGAGCCGCTTCGAATAACGCGGCGTGTTGGTTAGTTGAATGAAGAATAATATGAGCACCCCTAACAATAAGCGTATCGACAAGGACCTAATCGAATACTGACTATAAAACTGGATATTTGTTACAGGGTAACAAAAGTAGAAATATACGCCCAATGGAAATTTCAGAAAAACCCAATTTTGATATTTTGATGTTTTCTTAGAATATATTTCTCAAAAAATTGAAAGACAATTCGATTGAAATCATCTAAAAAATCGCTTTGGTTAACATTGTTGTTAGCTTTTTGCATACATAAAAAGCAGTTGATCAAAACATTTTTTTATTGAATATCTAATGAATACAATTATTATTTTTTAATTTAATTAATGTAACCTTTAAGGTTCTATATTTTGAGATAACCTCCATAAAAGAACTACAACATTCCATACAAAAGTAAATCTGTGCGGTTTTCTTTGTTAAAGGGTGCAGCCGGATAACAATGGTGAATCGGCCGCCAGCGAATTTTGTATCGCCGATTTTTTCCAAAGTTCCTAACCTAAAAAAACAATTTTGTGCAAAATTACAGTTTTCTACATCGATGCCGAGGGGTTTTGCTGCAAAAAAAAGTATTTTTTTTTTCGATTTTTGCATATTTTAAATACCAAGGGCGACCAAAAAATCTTAAAAAATTCTGAAAAATAAAAAACATGTTCTAAGTTTATGAATTTTTTTTTTTTTTTTTTTTAATGCTAAATTCTATTTTTAATCTTCAAATCGTCTTTTAAAAACATTATTTTGTAGCCAAAAGATTTTTCTACTATTATGAAAAAAATGGACATGACTTGACTTTTAATTCCCTAAATCCCAAAATTCGACCTGCAACACATTGAAAAAAAAACGACAAAATTTCTCATTTTTCATTGGAAATCCATACCTAAATCATTCTTAAGGTTTAATTAATGGGTGATCATGGCTGGAGTAGTTGTGAGGCATAATAAATAGATGTAAAAAATATGATTTTTTTGCTAATTTTGCTATTCACCTAGATAGTAGGGGTGAATAGCAATATAGAGATATACTGCAATAGTAGCAATATAGATATATTGCTACATATTAGTCTTCATCGCTATCCCTGTTGATCATGACATTGACCTCTTCAACATTGAGGAGTCCTGTTTCCTCCAATTCATTCAACCGAAAGCATGATTTATTTATGGATTCGATTTTCGGAATTTTTTTTTGTTTTGAAATGTAGGGACTGAAAAGTCAAATCATGTCAATTTTTGTCATAATAGTAGAAAAATCTCTCGGCTACAAAATAATGTTTAAAAAAAAAGATTCGATGATTAAAAATAGAATTTAGCATTAAAAAATAAGAAAAAAAAATTTCATCAACGTTGACATGTTTTTGATTTTTCAGAATTTTGTACGATTTTTCGGTCGCCCTTTGGTATTTAAAATATGCAAAAATCGAAAAAAAACACTTTTTTTTTAGCGAGAAGACCCTTCGGCATCGATGTAGAAAGCTGGAATTTTTCACAAAATTGTTTTTTTAGGTTACGAACTTTGGAAAAAATCGGCGACACAAAATTCGCTGGGGGCCGATTCACCATTCTTATCCGGCTACACCCTTTCAGATGTTTCATTTCCAACAATAATCTATGCAAAGTATCGATGCATCATCAAATAAAGATAAATATTAAAAGTTTCTAGGAATTATGCTCTATAAGGTGCGAAAGGATATTCATGAAACAAAAAATTATATAAAGTTCTCTTGGCCGTCGTCTGGACATAACCCTTTGGAACAAATGATCTGTTTGAACAAATATTTCTTAGATTTTGAAGAAATTGAAAAATGTTTTTCTGCACCTTTCATTAAGGCGGTATTCTGTTCTAGAATTTTGAAAAAATCAATTTTGTTTTTTTTTTCATATGCTTAAAGTTTAGATCCTTAAGAATATAACCTCGGAAGGGAATTTCTAAATTCCAATAATTCAGGGAGTTATAGCTATTTTAGTGACGAAGCAACTTGGCCCGTCACATCGGAGCAAATCGGACTATAAATGTTTTTGTCAAAACTATTTTCTCAACACGGTTGGCATGATATCTCAAGTTCAACTCAACCAATTTACTTGAAATTTTTTATCAATCTTCAATATATAACTCTCTATCGTTCGTCTCACGATTGTTTCTAAATTTTTATGTTTACTATTGTAAAAAAATTAAGAACTGAAAAAAGGTCGAAAAACGCTTTTTTTGTTCAGATAGCCGCCATTTTGCGTTTTTTTTCTTTTTCTGTGATATTCGGACTATAACGACATTCTTACTAATCAGCAAACTTATTGAATTTGAAAAAAAAATTTCACGAAAATTTGTTTGTATATTGTCAAAATATAAACGAATAGATTCGAAAAGAAGAATGGTAAAAATAATTTTTTTCTCGACAAAACACTCAGAATGTATTTCTCTAGACCAGAATACCGCCTTAATCAATTAAGTAGAAGATTAAACGATTTGACCTATTCGAAGGACTAGATCAAAACTTTGGTAGTCCCTAAAGCAGGCCAAGAAAAATGCACGAGAAAGACAGAGACACATTACAGTGGGGTTAATCGTTGGTAGTGAGTTTAGAAAGTGGGAAGAAGGAAAGGCGATGGAAATAGAGGAGTACTTGCTTGGAAGCAACAAGCTGTTTATGGCTGCTCCACTCTCACCTTCTCTACTGCGAGGAACCCACGGAGTCGCGTGTGCCATACACTTTGCACAGAGCAGAGAGTTCTGAGATTCCATACATCCACGAGACCATCACCTTGATCGCATTTCATCTCGTTTGTCCCACTATTCACTTTGCGTCTCATAGAAAAACTCTTACAGGTCTTCGGTTGAAGTTTTTTTTACGATATTCCATACAAATAGCATGTCGTCTATCTATCTCTCTCTCTTTCCGTCTACGTTTGCTTTGAAAGAGGACAACGCCCTAAGCATCTCGGCAATAAACCCCCGTACCTGTTATACGCAAAGGGGATGCTGCGGGCGTTATCACGACGAGAGAGAAAGTGGCAATAGAGCAACCCCTGGGGAGTCTTTCATGGGAAGTCTTTCATTCTCGAATAAAAACATCCTCGTTTCCCTAATACTCTCAATTTTATCCATAAACCGATATTTTCTTGTGCAGAGATAAACTATCAATTTCTGTCAATTGTTTGGTGACATAAATCGTTTAAAATCTACTGGGTGCAGCACGATAGTTGGGCAAAGTTTATCTAGGTAACTGACTGTACGCAGCTGAGTCCTGCGGTCATCCCACTTCTGCTGTCATATATATATTAGGGTGATGCAAAAAAAATTGATTTTTTTATTTTTTTACAGCTCCATCGAAAAACGTTAGTGCATTAAAAAAAAAAATTTTTAGATAGTGCTCCAGCGGTTTTTCGGTCTTTTTTTAGATTTAATTTTTTTTCCCTAAAATAAGCGGTGTAATTGTTTTAAAAAAATCACATTTTTCGCTCCAAAATTTTATGTTTCAACAAAGCCAAAAAAAAAAGTTGAAATGATTAGTTCTTATTTTTCTGTATTTTTAACTACAGATTATCACAAAAAAGATAGAGAACAGAATGAACAGAATAAGTGGGATGTTACTTGGAAGATCCGGCTGAACAATAATTTCTTTTGGTGCTAGACGGATACTTTTTTCTGTGTTCCTTAACAATTTGGAGAAGATATTGTTTTTGGTCTTCATTTTTTGTGATGAGACCGTTAAAATCTTTCATCAAAGATACTGCACGCTCGGCCGTATCATTCACAACTTGCATATTTTTAAACGTTGCCAAACAGGTATCATAATCTTGGTTATTCTCCCAAATTGCAGGATTAACGTCCAAGAAACTGCACGGGAGCTCAAAACTCTTAAATAAATTCAACGATTTCGATGTGACGAAATCAATCAATCAATTTTGAACCAAGCAATTGTAGTTCGTCGATTTTAACTGCAACTGGTTCTGCAAACGGAATCGACGAACTACAACTGCTTGGTTCAAAAGACTTGAGTGATTTCGTCACATCGAAAGCGTTGAATTTATTTCGGAGTTTTGAGCAGTTTCTTGGACGTTAATTCTGCAATTTGGAAGAATAATCAGGATTATAATACCTGTTTGACAACGTTCAAAAATATGCAAGTTGTGAATGATACGGCTGAGCGTGCGGTATCTTTGATGAAAGATTTTAACGGTCTCATCACAAAAAATGAAGGCCAAAAATATTATCTTCTGCGAATTGTTGAGGAACACAGGAAAAAGTATCCGTCTAGCACCAAAAGAAATTACTGTTCAGCCGGATCTTCAAAGTGACATCCCACTTATTCTGTTCATTGTGTTCTTTATCTTTTTTGTGATAATCTGTAGTTAAAAATACAGAAAAATAAGAACTAATCATTTAAACTGTTTTTTTGGTTTTGCTGAAACATAAAATTTTGGAGCGAAAAATGTGATTTTTTTTAAAACAATTCCACCACTTTTTTTAGAGAAAAAAAATTAAATCCAAAAAAAGACCGAAAAGCCGCTCGAGCACTATCTAAAAAATTTTTTTAATCTCAAATTTTGGGAGAATTTTTTTTTTTTAATGTACTAACGTTTTTCGATGGAGCTGTAGAAAAATAAAAAAAATCGATTTTTATATATATATATATATATATATATATATATATATATATATATATTTATAATTTTACAAAAAGTAATCACAATATTATCACACCTTGTTACACTAATTCGCAATCTCCCCCGTTATTGATTATGCGCTTCCAGACTGTTGGCAAATCTTGAACATCATTCAAAATACCACTTTCATTTCATTCATCAATAACGTTCTTCAGTTTAATATCTAACTCCTTTTTGCTGCTGCATCGAGTACCCGACAGTTTCCTCTTCACATGGCCAAAACAATTGAAATCACCCGTAGTAAAAAACTCCATTCATCGCCATTGAAAAATTCCCATTCATTCCCCATTGCCAAAATAACCAACGGAGATGAATGCCGAATTGCCTAAGGGGATTTTCGCCATTGAATTCCCCATTTGAAATCGAATGAGGATTTTCCAATGAGGATTGACTTCCCCATTTGAAACGGAATGGAGATTATCCTATGGGGATTCAATGAAGAAAATCCCCATAGGCAATTCGGCATTCATCTTCATTGGTTTTTGTAGGCAATGGGGAATGAATGGCGATAATCAAAGGAGATTCTTTCATATAGTGAAAAACTCCATTCGACACCATTGAGAAATCGCCATTCATTCCCCATTGCCAAAATAGCCAATGGAGATGAATGCCGAATTGCCCAAGGACATTTTCGCCATTGAATTCCCCATTTGAAATCGAATAGGGATTTTCCAATGAGGATTGACTTCCCCATTTCAAACGGAATAGGGATTATCCCATGGGCATCAGTCGGCAAGAACTCCTTGCATGGATTTTTTGGACACCGACTTCTGCTAATATTCCGTGCTCACACTCGTCTAGATAAGCATACTCTTCGCATAATCTGTATGGGAGTTCAGCGGGTTACCGTCCTGCGACATCTCGCGCCATGTCTCGGAACTAACGCGACGCGGTTTCCAATGGACATCTTTGGGTAATGCTGATCATTCAGTTCATCCGCATTTACTTCCCAATGGACATCATTGGGTAAAGCTGATCATTTCGTTCATCAGCATTTGCCTTCCAATGGACACCATTGGGCAATGCTGATGGCTCGGTCCATCAGCATTAGCTTTCCAATGGGCATCATTGAGTAATGATGATCATTCGGTTCATCTGCATTTGCTGTCCAATGGACGTCATTGGGCAATGGTGACTTTTCAATGGATATCCATTCACTGATCAATGGTCGTTCCTATACGCCATTGAAAAATGCGGAAATCTCAATGGGTCCCCATTCATTGTCCAATGGAGTCGTATGAGGACCATTGGTTGCCATTGGCGATTCAATGGAGTTTTTTACTACGGGCATAGGGGATTCATATCCGGGGAATATGGCTGCTGAATAATTTCTATCCATCCTTTATCTTCAATTAATTGCTAAACCATTTTTGATTTCTCTTCATTCATATAGTTATATTTTCTTCGTAACCAATCAATCAATAGTATCTTTCGTTCATGTGTAGCTCTTTACGTGGTTCATGTTCAGCTGAAGTGTTTGGTTCTACTCAAGATCGTGATTAATGTCTTTAACGCGGAGTATAAAATTCAACCAAAAGTTTCATCTATGCATATGAACCTGTTGAGTATCCTTTTCTTACGGCGGTGCCATGCTGAGTAACTACGTGCAGTTTCATAAGGAAATACCTTCTGGTCCGCGTTCAGGGTGTGGGGTACCCATACTGCACTTTTATTGACCAGACCTATCCTCGGTCAGTACTCTATGGACAGTGGAATGAGGAATTTTTAGTTGGGTGGAAAGATCATTGACACTCACTCTACGGGACTGACGAAGTGCTTCCTCGATTCTATCTTTTGCTTCGAACCTAGTTGATGACATTGGTCGAGGTGCTGGCGGCTCTTCTTTAGCTGTGGTTCTAGCTTGTTTATACATTTCAAGCCATCGTTGTACTGTTCTTGTATTTAATCCATTATGACCAACACTTGTCACCAACATACGTCATGTGCAATTCCCTCAGAGTAATTTAGTGTGGCACAAGTCTTCAGAAATATACGTTGCTCCATTCAATTAATAGATCCTTTTAAGTCTTCCATTTTTAATCTACAAACGTCTTTACAATACAGCATACGAAAATAAATTAATACGATTGCAAAATATAATGCGTATATCTACTATGGCATGACCTTGCGCAATACATAAATAAATGGAAATAAAAAGGTGACATTGGAAGTCTGATAAATGATCATAACAGTTAACCATACTCTACCAAACAATGAATTCTGGCATTCTAGCATTACAAATTGTACCTAGTAGCCCTTCTTTTACACAATAAGCTGAAGTGCGTAATATCGTAATTACAAGTATAAAAATTACAGCTGCAACTAAAAAAGTAATTTAAAGATCGTTCTTTAATTGAAATTTTTTTTTATATAGTTTTTCTGGTCATGTTTTCAGCTAGAGTTGCTATAAGATGTCTTGACTGATCTAAATAAACTGAATCTAAATAAAATGTCCTTAAACTGATCTAAATGCGGTAAACCTTTTCTGTAGTTAACCAAGCAGATGTCTGGACACAATCTAATACTCTTATTTCTCTTCGATTTCCTCCTTTGACCCATTGGCTCAATGGTATTTCGGCATTACATCTGTCGTTGATAAATCTAATTATTTTAATGTTGGTTTTAATTAATAATCTGGTCCCAGGAAGTAACACTTGAATCCCGCTATGACCTGAATGTTATTCAATGAAATTCCATCATGGCATATGTAAATGTGTGCGAGTTCTATGATGTGAGAATATTCACGGAAATTTTACAAAGTGAGAAAAGTTTTCCATGTGTTCTGGAGCTACGAAGGAAATCGGCTACTTGCAACACATATACAATATAGAATGTATATTTATATATATAGTTCAAAAAGTAGAAGGGAAGTGAACTTGGCCGGTCACCGGACTTTGAGAGCTCCCCCTTCCTCTTTGTCTTTCCCTTTCTCTCTCCTGGTCTTGATGGTAGTGTTTCTTAGATACAGAGGGTCCAGCGATCCAGGAGTGCGCGAAGAACATAACGACGTACGTGGTACAAGGAGGCCCCGGGTTAGGAACTAAGTGCGAAGGAGATGCAGGACTCGTTGTCGCGTATATATTCGCATGGAGAATCAGAGAGAGAAAGAGAGCGAGAGGGGAAGAACATATATCAGGAGAGTGAGAGGAAGAGATCGCCTACCAGTGTGCCATGTCCAGAGGTGGTGCGGACGGTGAACACCCCCGGGTTTTGGAGGATGAGGCGTGCAAGGGTTGCCAGTGGCAGCGACGACGACGTTAGACGGCGTCGACGAATCGAGATACCAGAGAGGGTCAGAGGGAGCATAAGAGAGAGAGAGAGAGAGAGAGAGAGAGAGAGAGAGAGAAAGAGAGAGAGAGAGAGAAAGAGAGAGAGAGAGAGAGAGAGCTTGAACGTGTTGGTAGCACATGGAAAAGCATATATACGTGGCAAGAACGGCCAGGGGCCAAGACGACGAACGGGCATGGAGAGAAGACGTGAAGCATACAAGGAACCTAGTGAAGACCACGACAGAAAGAGAGAGGGAGAGAGAGAGAGAGATGGAGAGTGGGTGAGAAACACACTGCTAGGGTTCTCTGTATACAGGATGAAAAGGATAGGAAGCCTTGCTTCAAAGGCGGGATGTGGGGACTGCGAGAGGGAGAGAGAAGTTGCCGTTGGGCTCTGTGTATAGATTAAATATATATGTATATATGAGAACGATGAGGGAAAAGGGAGTTGGGAGGATGTAAGGAGAATAACGCCGTTAATTTCCCGATACAATGCTCATATCACCTTCCACCACCCCTGACCAGAACAGAACCCAAGAGTGAGAAAGGATGATGATGGGGGGACTCGGGAGAGTGGGAGGGGGTGGCGAAGGCGGGAGGAGGATAGCAAAGACGCGAGGTAAGGTAGCAGCACATCGTCAGGACGACTAGACGAAGAGAGGCACGGTCCAAGTAGTCTAAGGACTCGTGGTATGCATGAAGCAAGTGAGAGAGCGAGAGGGAGAGAGGAAAAAGCAATTCTCCCCCTGCAAGCACCTTCGAGAAACTCCACTATACATATGTATATATACATGAAGACCGCGGACGTTCCTTGTCTTACTGGCAAACTTAATCGATATTTCACAGTTTCTTACCCCCACCATGAAAACCCGTGTACTCACCCGGACCCAGGGAGAGAGAGAGAGAGAGAAAGAGAGACAGTGAGATGCAGAAGACTATGCCCACGCAACTCTCTTGCTGTCGTGTCCGGTCCGCTCCAAAGAGTGAGAGAGGTACAGGGTGGAATCCTCCTACAGCTGGCTCTCGCTCTTTTCCTCTACCCCGCTGAAAATCTCTCCTACCCGCCACCCTCACTGTGTGCTCTGTTGCTACTTCATTCTCTCCATCCGCACACCCCCAACAGCATCCCGAGCGACTCCAAGCCACCCACACATTCACCATCAACAGCAGCAACGGCAACTCTTCTCTTTCTCTCCTCCTCCCTCCTCAATTCACCTCCCATTCGTGCAACAACCGTCCCCCTCCCCCATTACTCCAGCCCTACCTCATATATACCCGTTAAGGGTGGTGGTCTACTTGCTGGTGTGTAGAATAGAATGGCTTTGCGAACATTTGATATGGGTATGTTTGTGTGTGTGCGCGTGTAGGTGAGATGCAAATATCTATCTGTATATTGTATTATACGTCACGATAATGTAGACTGCCATATACTTGGGTTTCTTTTGCGCTTCGCGTCTTGTTCTTCATTTTTCATTTTCTTATTCTTGGGACTACCCCTTCGCTTGTTCTTACGCCCTCCTCCTCCCTTACTCCAGTTCTCTCGTTACCCTTATCCTGTATATTGAACAATATTTTCACGATATTCACGTCTTTTGCTTCGCGGTTTTAGATATGTACGTATATATATAATACATAGTGATGCATCTCTTGGTTCGGCTCATTTTTCATCGACGCCTGAGCCATCCGAGCCATCTCGCCTCAACACACTCACAGCTCATCCCTCAGTCCTCTCTCTCTCCTCCTCTATTACTCGCTATCCTCTCTGTTCAATATAAGAGGACGTTCAAGTTAACGAGGAACCCCATCTCATTATTGTAATTGGACAATGTACTTTTGCCTCGGTTTATTTATCGGAAGGCTTGCGAACTGATGCTTCACTGCCGCTGTGAAGGAGAGGTGGACGCGAAGCGACCCGTTCGTTAAGGGATTATTTTGTCGTTTTATCGTGGAAGAAGCAGCAGCAGCCGAGAAACCCGAGAGCGAGATTCGAGGAAGTATAGAAGACCGATGGGGAGAGCGAGAGAAAAAAAAGCCGAGGGAATAAAACCGAGAGTGGGACAATTGCACGCGGAGATAGAAATCCAAAAGTTCTGTACGAGATTCTTATTATCGAGAAGCGAGAAAGAGAATGATGAATTTTTATGGAGACAAATGAGAAAAGAGAGTACAAAAGAGAATGAGAGAGATGGAGAGAAAAAGAGGGAGAGAGGAGTGATATTATAGTTCGAGTTCGATGAGGCTGGCATCCGAGTTCTCTCAGACATCCTTTCCATGCCTCTCTCTTTCTTTCTCTTTATCTCGTGATTTTCGTAATCTTCATGATTCTCTTCGGGATTCGATGAATTCCGGATGGAATAGAATATAAGGTCTATTCCTCTCTCGTGATATCGAACGAACAATATTACAGCAGGAATTAACGATGTAAACTCGTTGCATGCTGATTATCAACTGTAGTATCATAATTAGTCGCGTTGTTCAAGTCCAACTTTTCGAAAAGTTGGGGGAAAAAGGACCGCTAAATTTATCTCCAATAAAAGAATTGAGAACATGATGAATCGAAAAGACATAATTAGTTAAAATATTAACTAATGATTGATATTGCACACGATTACATTATTAAGGAATAATTCACAAAACGAGTTATTTGAAAACTTTTATCAGTCGTATTCAATTCCTCATTTCAAGATGCATGCATCCGTCCGAAGACATTGAAACTAAAGCCAGAATCACCGTGTAAAACAGCATCCTCAATTCTTGATTGTACTTAAATTTTGAAGTACTTAAAAAGTACTTCAATCATTTTACCTAAATTTTCAAGTACCTGGCCTGTACTTCAAGTTTGTACTTACAATTTAAAATACTTCAAGTACTTGTTCAAGAACAAGTATACTTTTGAATGTGTCTTGCTGATGGTTGCACGTACGAAGCGTTTAAATATGTAATTTAAAATAATATTTCACGACAAATGGACACATGTCCCTCAACTGTCGCCTACGACAGTTTTTTGAAGACAAACACGAAGTTGGAGTAGTTTTAATAATCAAACCTGTATCAAAATAAATTCAAATTACAATTGTCAATGCTATTTTGTAATTTTTAATTCTTTGTTTAAATACTTCTGTTCCAATCTGCCTAAGCCTAATTTCAGTGTATTGCACAAGGTGAAAATAAGTTCAATTCAAAAAGTACTCGAATAAAAATTAAATGAGAATAACCAATCAAATGTAAGCACTAGAACTTACGAGATATACCTAAAAACTTGAAAAGTACTTGATACTTGATTTTTCAAGTACTTGTACTTTAAGTACACGGAAAAAAAGTATAGATGCAGTGAGCTTATTCTGTTGAGTCTCCCCACGTACTAGACGGTTTTGGTCCTTATTTAGTAGTATTGTGGGCCGAATCATCGTGCATAAGCGCGGCAACTGTCTATTAGTAAGCTGGCGGTCGATGGGTCGGTGGCAAGAAGATTAGAAATCTTCTTGGTCGGTGGTAATCTGGCATAGTTATGAAACATATGCAAACCGCTGGCATAGGCGTAAGAGCAAAGGGGTGTGCTGTAACGCCAAAATGGATACTTACCACGGTTATCTAATGCAGCCTTGCGGTGAATCATTATAATTTGACATTCACGGTAATACCGAAAGGGAGAGGGACTCTGCCGACAGCTATCAAACAGAGAGGTACTGCCGCTATCCTTTTTTTCAGTGTATTTAAACTCTTAAGTACTTCAAATACTGCCAGTACTTGATACTTCAAGTACTTACGATGCTTTGTACTTTGTACTTGAAATACTTTCGGATACTTTGCCCAGTTTTGGTTTTAAGCGATATATCTTTTACGTTCAGTTCATTAATAATGAACTTTTGTGGTTGTGGCACGATCTTACGAAGCCTAAAACATAAATAATCAATCAAATTTCTTTCCTCCACTCCCACAATACGTAAGGGTTGCAGATCTGGATCGACAGGTAGATAAATAGAGTAGGGAGAGAGAGCGAGAGAGAGAGAGAGAGAGAGAGAGAGATAGAGAGAGAGAGAGAGAGAGAGAGAGAGAGAGAGAGAGAGAGAGAGAGAGAGAGAGAGACTGGGCATCCAGGACACACAGTGCATCGATATGAAGTGCAGCATCGCAACATCAGCAAGATCCTCTCTCTGTCTCTCTTCATCCCTTGTTCTTAGTGGAGTACCAATGGGGGTGTGGAGGCAGCTTCTAAGCGTGAGAGGGCTCCGTGCGGGTACGTGAATCAATAGCATTAACCCATTCCAGGAGCAAGAAGAGCCCATCAAAAGAGAGAGAGAGAGAGAATGGAGCGTATGAAAGGAGGTGGGAGTTTATAGCGGTGGTGTGTGTCCCGTTCGGTGGACCGGACGAGGGTAACAGGAGAGGGAGGGAAGATCTCTCTACGAGAGCCGCAAAGTAAGAGGAAGGAAGGAAACAGTGAGGCATATACAGAGGCAATCCAGGCCGAAGCCTTGTCTCGCATGCATCTCGCTCTTGCCCCTGAGGGTGGCAAAGACGGAGAGGAGGTGGCGTGGCTGCTGCTTCGAGGGTGCAATGGGGGGTGGCAATAGTAACAATCCTGAGGTATTTAGCCGCTCGCCCAGCCACCCCTCCGACTCTGAATCGCTCTCTTACTCCTTCAACCCTCTCTCTCTCGCTCTCTCTCTCTCTCTCTCTCTCTCTCTCTCTCTCTCTTTCTGTATCTCTGGTATTGTATACGGACATCAGCCATTCTCGCATATACACATTACACATACACCATTACTAACAGCGGCAGTATCGAAGCAACGGAAGAGCCAAGATACCGCTAAGACCGTCCGCATGCTCCTCCGTGCATCTACCCCACCGCAGGTCCACCCTCTACGACCACCGCGCACCCCCGAAGGCCCCCTCCCTGCTCCAACTCCTAAATGTATCTCAGTGTTTCCCAGCTTTCTCCCTTTCTCTCTCTCTCTGTTTCTCTATATATATGTTTACTGCTTGAAGACCGTACAGCGAGATATACAGTATGTATGTGTTTGTTACGTGTCCGCATGTATATAATGTCTATAGAATGCATGACTATGTATCACGACGTATCTACGTATATCCACGTTTATCCTGTAACAGGACCTAACGGGTGATCGTCCCGATTTCGCAATGTCCGAGGACGTACGAGCGATTATTGGGTCGACCCTTGAAAAACAGAAATTGTGTTTATCTTACTCCTAGGATATTCGGTGGGAAAAAACGCGACACGGTCGAAAGGAGAAGTCTTTATGCGTTGACGTTCAACGAAAGAGATTTGGAATCGAAAATTATCGCATTCATTAATTTTTTCTAATATTTAGTATCTATTCGCTATCGGGGATAACAGAACCGAAAGAAACATTTTTTATGAACTAGGTAATCGGCTGTCAGTTATCAACTACCCTACACTTTGAATGCAGAATCTGTCAAAGGGGGACAATTTATTGAGAATGATACACAAATATACAATTTGCAAGATATTTTTTGAAAGCCTCCTTTGATTTCAATGAAGCAAAAAGTTTTTCATGACGCTCAGAAACAAAAAGAAAAAAGCGCGAATTGCAACTTGCACAGTGTTCTACTTATATTTTTTATTGTTTCGTAATTACTGTATTCCTACAGGACTTATGGGCATTTTCAAAAGCAATGTCTGGAGAAAAATCGATAATTTTTTGTGTGTGAAGACATATAACTATAGCGAAGTTATAGCCAATGTCCGATAAGCACTTTTGAAGAAGGTTTCTTGCGGTAAGTAACGCTGGGATCAGGCAATCGAATAAAAATAAACTAAACCAATTTTATTAGTATATTTTTTTATCCTTCATTGCATTAAAAAGTTCAGGCGAAAGTTTTGATTTTTGTAAAAATAGGGCCGTTCGTTATTCATCAATTCGAAAGTACTCACTACAAAAAATCTTCCCTAAATAATAGATTTTTACGTCCATGAAAAAATCCACACATTTTTTAAGAAGATCGATGCAGCCGAACGACTTTGAAATCCTAGGTTTGAAAAAACGCATTTGCAGTTTCAAAAGCGGATTTTTCCTGAATAAGGATGTATGAGCGCTAGGCTTAGTATTAGATTAAACGCTGATTTTTTTATATGATAATATGATAAATATTACAAGGCATATGATTTATTATAGATATCGATATCAAATTTGTTGAGCTCAATAAATGCACTCTCAAAATGTATAAAACCGTTTTTATTTTTTTATTTTAAACACTTTTTATGGTCACAAATAACAGGCAAACGTAACTTCTCGAGAAGTATATATGTCGTTGGCGGCGTTGATATCTAGATAACGGCTCATCTAAAACGAAAAACTAAAAAATATTTAGATTCAGTATGACTGTGGGTCTCGTGCATTCTACGGATATTAATATGGGATTTAAATGAATGAAGATCGTTTATTCATCGCGTGTAACAAAAATACAATACATTGAGTTTGTGAATTTACACGTTTTATCATTCTCCGCTGTCTGTTATCAACTAACTCTTGTCGCCCTAGCAACGCTTAACTCTTCTCGCTTTTATTTATTTATCGAATAGTATGGAAGCGGCTTTCATAATATTATACAGTAAATAAATGATGATGATCATATGAGATCATTCGATTATTGATAAATAATAAAATGGCGGAGATTTTACAAAAAAAAAATGACGTTTTTTTCACTGTTGTTGGCAAAAAAAGTAAAAAATAATAATTTTAATAGCGTTATAGAATGCGCTGCAGCAATTCATGTGTAGAATATGTGAATAAAATTTCATAAGAATCGGTTCTGTGGTTCCGAGGAAATCACCGCCACCGACCGAAAAAATGTTGTTTTGACAAAAACGAGTTTAAAGTTTACCCGAGCCCGCTCAAGTAGTAAAGGTAGCAACGTATAAGTCACAGAATAACATAGTTAGACTGCTTCGATGGTTTTAAAATTTGTACACAATACTTTTAGATACATACACTTTCGAAAAATATGAAAAAATCGATTTTTTTATAATTACAAACCAGAATGATGACTTAAGAAGCTACTTTCCTAATTTATGCCTTTCCATGAACAAGGTTTTTTATGAGCCGCAGTTTAAGGTCGAAGCATGATCAAGAATCTTGACCACTTCATGCTTATAGAGATCAAAAAAGGACCTGATCCTAGGCCAATGAGCTTGGGGCATGTGATTTTTCAATTGACACAAATGGGCAAACCTTTCGGGATGGAAATTCGGTCAATTCTCAGACGAAGCTTCGTCTTGGTATCACATCGTCACCGGTCAGCAATATACATATTCTAAGGCGGACTCACTTCCCCCACAGAAATTTATATATTTTTAATATACGCAAAATATATGTGGATATGTTTCGAATATATGTACATATATTTTTAATCCACACATATATGTTGCATATATATTAGCATATATTCTTAATATATGCTGATATATATGCAACATATATGAGAGATAGGTGTGATTCACATATATCTCTCATATATTCTACATATATTCTTAATATATGCTGATATATTTGCAACATATGTGAGAGATAGGTGTGACTCACATGTATCTCCCATATATTCTACAAATATTCTTAATATATGCTATTATATATGCAACATATATGATAGCATAACTAACTAACTAACATAATATTTATTTAATTATTTAAGTTTATTGTATTCACACTTTTCATTATGATTTACATTATAATGTTTATCCCGCAAGAACAAGCGATCGAGCGCCGGCCACATGTACGTAACGTATAGGCAGCGCTGCGATAGTTTCTAGACTCGCCGCGAGATGTCGCAGAGTGGCAGCTGCTGAACCCCCATACGGAGGACGCGACGAGTATGCTTATAAAGGCGGGCGCGAGAACGGAATATTAACAGAAGTCCGGCGTAAATGAAGCCACATAAGGAGTTCTTGCCGGCTTCTCATGAACTCGTACTTTTGTATTTGATTCTCCTAGAGAATTTCCGATTTTCGGAAATTTCTACGCGGGTATCGCATGTTCAACCCATATTCGGGATGTATGCAGCCCATTTTTCAACTGTATTTGGAATACATGCAACATATATTTAATCTATATTTCAGATGTATGCATCATATATTTAAAATATATATTGTATGTATGTGTCGTACATTTTAAATACATTTAAGATATACGTACATATGCGAAAAGCGGCAAAATCTATCCAAATAAATATATTACACATCTATAAAAAATATTTTTTAAATACATTCATTTATATACGGTAATTATATTTTGAATATATTTCATACGCAATTTTGCATATATTTTAAATATATAAATTTCCGTGTGGGTTATGGAAAGGACCACCCAGTATGACCAGCCAGAGACATCTACGAGAATCGAGGAAGGGAGGAAGGGAAGAAATCGCTTATATCTTCAAGAAATACAACCATACAGACCCGTATACACTCATGATATCGAAGTATGTGTTATTTGTGCAAGATAAGAGATAGTGAATATGTAGAGGGAAAGCCTCTCGGACTCGTTGCACACACAAACGAGTTGCAGGGTGCATGGGTCTGTGTACGCAAAATCAATGCCCGGCTTAGCCGCTGATTGTACTGTAATGTCGGGAGGTAGAGAGAAGATCCGATCCCTCGGTACGACCGTATATACCGCTCTACGTTCTATTTACTATCCTTCTCAAACGCCGGTGAAGAGGGAGCAGGAGTAAAGGCTTTCGCGCGCCGACCGTCTTAGCTTTGTCGGACTATAACACGAGAGAAGTGCGCGGCGGGCTCGTTCTCCTTCGGAGACGCAAGCAAAAGCAGCGATGGAAGAGGCAATGTGGTCGTCCACCTCTTCCTTCGTCCTGCTCATCCTTCTGGGTACTATGCGCGATGGCATATACAGAGGAGACGAAGAGAGAACCTCGGCAATCCTAAAACCGGACGATCCACCAACATCCTCCAGAATTCTATCTCATCCCCCTATTAAAACCTCAACCTTCCCCTCTCATTTTCACTGCTATTCTACGCCATTCGCATATACACACACAGCGTCATTTCGCTATTTCGCAAGCTCCCTTCTCGTCGAATTTTCGGTCAGAGCCATCGAATACCGTAGAAATTAATCAGAATTTCCTTCGAATTCGATCAACCGGTATGGCAAAGAAAATAACGCATTTCGCGATCGCTAAAATACCGAAGATAACAATCCGTTGAAATCGTAAATAATTTTATGTGCAAGTTGACAGAATTACAAAGCACTTTTATGAATAATAATTCTCAATGGATTTCCTACTAATTTTAATTATTTTTCGATACATTTATTATTCTCCATTTCTTTTATTGCTATTCTATGACGAATCGAATTATCGTTCGCCATATCATAATATCATACATAATTTTGACAATAAAAATGATAACTTCAACTGCAATAGTAGTAGACGTTTAGTCAAGGTTACAATTTTGAAAGCTGCGTCGTCATCATAATTTTAATCAAGATTGCTGTAGAATTCGGAGGTCCTTCGAAATATTTTGAAAATAATAAATCATTTCTTTCACTGTATGACAAGTTCCCTCTTCGTTAAACCCCGAGAGAGTGGGATCGAATACCATAGAAATTAATTGGGATTTCCTTCAAATTCGATCAACCAGTATGGCAATGAAAATAACCCTGTCTGAGATTGCGAAAATACCAAGGATAACTATCGTTCCTTTAATCAAACTTTGTTATTTTTACGCGCTGATGCAATTTATTTGATCAGCTGGTATGTTTGTATGCAGATTTGTAGAATGAAGGTCTATTCTACTGAAAAATCATCTCTGACAATTTTCCAGGAAACATCGGTTATTTTGCTTCTTCGTAGAGGAAACTGATTCTGCAGGAATCTTTCTTTTCGAGAATTTGTCAAACGATCGAGTCAACTTTTTTGCAGTTATTCAGCTGAAATAGTTTGTATTGATACACTTGAAAAAAAGAGTTGAAATTGAATTCGTCGAATTAAAGGTAATCGCTTCAGGGGTTTAATGTTTTAAATAATTATCAAATGACCAAATACTGCTATTAACTGCTCTAAATTTCTTGAACGTGCAACTATCAAGCTAAGATT
Organism: Alloplasta piceator; assembly: GCA_946863875.1. Lineage (NCBI taxonomy): Eukaryota > Metazoa > Arthropoda > Insecta > Hymenoptera > Ichneumonidae > Alloplasta > Alloplasta piceator. Next base: position 19,607,402 of record OX333074.1, read on the forward strand.
TTTTTTATCTTTCCGTTGAGTTTGAAGTTACTGACATTTTGAAATCTTTGTATAATAAAGAAACAATGGCATTGTTAAAGTCTACTTTAAAACGCCAAAAAAGAAAATTTTTTAGATTTTTTTTTCTCAGTTCCTTTATCAGATATGGCTATAATAGTATTTTGTGCATCTAGGGCCAGAGATAAGTCTTTTTGTCGAGCGTGAAGTTTGCCGCAACGAGCGAAGCGAGGGCCGCAACCACGCGAGACAAAAGACGAATCTCTGGCCCGCGTTTTTTTTCCCCATGGGAGATTTTCGTGCTTTTCAGTATATGCGTGGATTGCCAAATGCGTGGATACCCTCTGGGGAAAAAAGAACCGAACCGTCTGTTTTCACTCTTAACTGTCAAAAAAGAGTCACTTTTCGGCTGTCTACGCATATGGTGAAAAGCACGAAAATCTTGCATGATGGGTGAAAAAAAACTGTTTTTACAACATTGTTTCATCCTTCGAAAATAAAAAAAAATGTATTTTTTCCTTTCATTCTTTGAACAATTTATAGAAGAGGCGCCAAAGTCGAAAATGTCTTGTCCCATGGCCGACAGTTAATCTCACGATTAGCATGTCTGAGGCAAACAAATAAAAAAAATTTGGAGAGACAGGTTTCTCTCCAAATTTTGGAGAGAAAGGTTTCAAAAATGGCGGATGTTTGAAATTAAAATGAAAATTTGAATGTTTCACAATTCATTTCAATCATCCATTTTTTTAAAATTGATTTTTCAATAACGGTAGTAAATTGATGTGTAAGAAACTTTCCTCTGGCAATGCTTCTTTTTTCAGACTTGCCAATCCTGAGATTAACTGTCGGCCATGGGACAAGATATTTTCGTAGACTCGACTTTGGCACCTTCTATGAATTATTCAACAAATCAAAATAAAAAATAAATGTTTGGTTTGTACTTTCGAAGGTTGAAGGTTCATGAGGAAGCCATAATAAAATTACTCATCATAAAGAAGCTTAAATATCTGCTCATAAAGAAGGCTTGAAGATCGATGGGAAAAAAATGAAATGTACAAATGACTGATTTTCAGATCACAGTAGAATCTGAACATCTGATGGAAGTATCCACAAAGTGCCCTTCTGTCCTTTGCTACTAAATTCATTATTAAGTACACACCTGATGATGTGTGAAATTGACCCCAGCGTTATTTATATATATGTATACACTCAGTTGAAAATTTCAGAAGATCCTGTGTACGTTGAGGGCGATGGAAAAAGTGAAGGATAAAAGTGAATAGGATAAAAGCCGGATAGTTGTCCCGGCTTTTAATACACTATGTTAGAGATGTCTCCGGTGTTAGCGCTTTTCTGTAATTAGTAGTATGCCCTCGTAGGTCTCAGTGCCCAAAAGACACAGTACAGGGCCCACAAGTTTCGTCTGTGTGAGCAAAACTATTCTGCAGCAAGACCTCGACGAGCGCTGTACTAATATTGGTGACTAATTTTGATTGAATAACTAATGTTATGGTTGAGGATTCAATCAACTATTTGTTTCCTCGCATGCACTGGAGTTTCAACTACACGGTCTGATACGGTGTGTCGTTAAATAGCTTTTACTTTTTTTTTTAAATAAAAAGGGCGCGCATCCGTATCGAAAAGGATAGTCACCCCATATTCTATTCCGGATAGTTGCTCCAACGGCAATATGACAAAAACCCAGGCGTGGTCCTTGCTGGTCCGAAGTTAGTTTAGCACTAGCGTTTAAGGAACTAGATAGAAACGAAAAACTGTTAACTAAAGGTATTTGAAGAAATAATGAAATTATTAATTATAAGATAATAAATTAATAGTAAAATATCAAAATAAAAAAATAAAATTAAGAAATATAGTAAAATAAAATAATCTGTAACTTAATATTAATTATAAATTCCTTCGAAGTATTTTCGACGTAAGGCGACTATCCGCCTCTTTGGAGAGGTCAAATAAAACGGGATTTACTTAAAAACAATATTAATTGGGTTTACTAAAATAGTGTACAATGAAAGTGTCACGTATGACTAAAATTGTTGTTTATTTTTATGTGCAATTCATTCAGACCCTCCACTACCGCCTTGGTTTAGTTAATATTTAAGAAAATTAGTTCACGACGACCTTTTCCGTTGAATTGTATCAACTCGAAAATGATAATAATTATAGTCTCTTTCTGGCCGTATACATAGTGCACTTAACTCGAAAACATCTCACGAAAACACGTGCATACTAGAAACCCCAATGTGTTTAAATATCTGAGCATGAGGAAAACTCATATAATCATCAAACCGGCACACACGTACTCGGGTCACCGTAAACAGAGCATCCCTGCTGCTTTACTCACAAGTATATGAGGCAATCCACACCATTTCGCTCGGCCCTGACCCTGACCATTTTTTATTTTTTTCCATTTTTTCTTACAAAATAGTATACTATGCAAGGAGTATTTTGACCAATTTTTTAATTTTTATCGCACGTATTTCAGAAGTTACAATTTTTCGAAAAATCTGGATTTCAGAAATTTCGGAAACGTTCTAACACCGATATCTCTTAAATTAATCAATATATCGACAGATGTTTGGAGATCGATTTTTTTCATATAAGTTCACACTTTCATAAAAAAAGGGGAAAATTTTTTAAATCATCGTTATCAACATTTTTTCAGCGTGCAAAGTGATAATTATTTTTTTACAAGATGATTGCCATTTTTCATTTTTTTCAAAAAATTCTCTAAAATAATATGATGAATTATATGAATTCTAACGCTAGTCCCATCGTGGGCCCATTTTTCCTTCTATTTAAAAAAAAATCAATTCAATTTTTTTCACAAAAATTTTGAGTGTTTTGTATGAATTACTATAATAATTTGTATTACTAATAATACACGTAAGTAATAATTATTGTATTTATTTACAGTGAGTAATTGTAGTGATAATTTTACAATTAGTAGCCCGATCTAATATGTTGAAGAATTATTTTTCCATTACTTTCCTATAGAAGAAATGTATCTATTATAGGAGAATATATGAATGAAACACTTGCATATATTTTTTTTATCTTAAGAGAGTTATAGATATTTATTCTCTTTTACTCTTAGGGCACCATCATTATCAAGCACAATACAGTGCAATTTTTGGGTTCCCGTTACGGTTTTCACCCGTTTATACCGGTCGCTTACTTTTCGTGCTATACATTTTAATATCTGATCAGTCTCGATTGTGTAAACTTTTTAAATGAGTGAGAAAATAAATATCTATAACTCTCTTAAGATAAAAAATATGTAAGTGTTTCATTAATATATTCTCCTATAATGCATACATTTCTTCTATAGGAAAGTAGTGGAAAAATAATTCTTCAACATATTAGATCGGGCTACTAATTGTAAAACTATCACTATAATTACTAATTCTAAATAAGTATAATAATTATTACTTACGAGTATTATTAATAATAAAAATTATTATAGTAATTCACACGAAACACTCAAAATGCCACTGAAAAAAAAAATTGAATTTTTTTTTTTTTTCAAATAGGAGAAAAAATGGGCCCACGATGGGGCTAGCGTTAAAATTCATATAATTCATCATCTTATTTCAAATAATTTTTTGAAAAAAATTATAAATGGTAATCATCTTTTAAAAAAATAATTTTCGCTTTACAGGCTGAAAAATTGTTGACAACGATTATTTAGATTTTTTTTCCTTTTTTTTTATGAAAATGTAAACCAATATGAAAAAAATCGATCTCAAAACATTTTTCGATATATCGATTAATTTAAGAGATATCGGCGTTAGAACAGTTGCGAAATTTCTGAAATCCAGATTTTCTGAAAAATTGTAACTTCTGAAATACATGCGATACAAATTTAGAAATTAGTCAAAATACTCGTTGCATAGTATACTATTTTATTTAAAAAAATCAATAAAATTAAAAATGGCCAGGGTCACGGCTGAGTGAAATGGCGTGGATTGCCTCATATAGACAAGGTGTATATGATCGGAGGCCTAGCGCTCCGGTACAACACACAAACACACTAACGTGGTAAGCTCTTTTCTCACGAAGGATCTTCATTTCCTCAATTCTCGAAAACTATTTTTTTTTTTCATAGAATCTTAGCAGGAGATCGCACGTGTTACCTCAGCAAGGGGTTAAGCTTTTTATAACTGGACCAACGTGGGTAACAACTGCATTCACCAATAGAAACATAGGAAAGATCCATACGCCCGTATTTATAAACCTTATCTCCCACCGAGCGCTTCTTGCCTATAAAAACCCTTAATTTTGAGATACTTCAAGTTTAGTCTTCGTTTAGTCTTCGATGGCGTTGAGTCGTCACGCTCCGAACCTTCGTCAGAGGGTGAGGAGTAGAACTATCCTAGTGTGTCCGCAATCGCGTATCTAGCCTCGGAATTGACATCGTCGTGAGCGAACCTCCAATTGTCATTATTTATTGTTTAAAGTTTGTTTTTGAAATTGTCCGTGAAGAGTGATACCGCGTGGACCTGTAATTCAAAATCGTATTCTCGAAATTGTAAACCGTGCGTATTAAAAATAATAATTAAAGGCATCGACGTTGAAATAATAAATAGAATCACCTGTCACCTGGTCAAATTTCAGATCATTCGGTTCAATCGTCAAGGAATGGTTGTGTCGCAAAAATTAACATACACTGTTTTACTGTAGCGTCGATAAAACAGATCTTTCACATGCTCGTAATGATGAAAGATACGAAGTAAGAAAAAAAATTAAAAGAAATTGAGAACTCAAAGAAAAAATAATCAATCGTATTATTACTGTAATTTGTAAAACATTGAGTTATTGAAAAATTACATTTTCAGTATTGTGTTTAATTTTGTATTCATCTCGTGGTGTATTTTTATCGATTATCTCACCAATTAAAAGAAAAAAATTTATTAAATTTCTTAATATGAATATTTAAAGGTCACTCGAAAACATATAATGCAATGCACTTATAAATATTAAAAAATTATGAGCGACCTTTAAAAATGAATATTTTGAGCTAATAATTTGAGAAACTTATTTTGTTTTTCGTCTATAAAATTCTACCGTAATGAGCAAAAAAAAAATAAAAAATAATAAAAATTCGATATTTGACGATTTTTGAAATTTTTTAAAATCTTGAGTAACCCTTAAAAAATTTTTTGTTGAGCTCATTTTTGGTGAGGGTTCTTAAGGGGGGGGGGGGGGGTAAGGTCAATTCGTAAGAAAAAAGACATGTTTTTGTGAATTTTTTGTGACGACACAGTTAAGATCTCTTTATTAAAACCAATAGCACATTAAAGTATGACATTTGAAGAATGATGCGTAAAATTTTCACGAAGAAATATTAAAAAATACGGCAATGGCAGCAATTATTCGGATGTGTCGCGGAAAAAAGTAGAATTGCGGTGCCCTTCATAACTTGGTGCTCAATCATCTGAAATGAAAAAATCAAAGTCCATTCGTTGGATAATAGTTTTCCCCAGGTAACGCTGGGAGGGTTTTCCGAAATTTCAATTTTTTCACTTTTTTGGAACACTTTGAAAAGAAAAACGCGATATTTCGTGAAAAAAATCGGCTAATTTGTTATTGTAAAATAAAAATTATCAACAAAATTGAAAAAACTCTCCAGCGTTACCTCGTAAATTATGTACAGGAATAGTGTTCAAAATTTCAAAAGGATCGGTATAATAATTTTGAAGTTATGAGGGGCACCGACTTTGAAAACGTGAGTTGTGGGAAAAACGCTCTAAAGTTTTGAACACTAAAAAATTTTATCAGCTTACCTCACACTGAATCATCAATACCAGGTGCATAAAGGATGTTGCTATCATCCATGATGTATAAAGCACCTTTTTGCTCCTGTCTACGACGAATCCTGCCTTCTTTAGTTTGTTTATAAATTTAGTTTGTCTATAGTTTAGGTATAAAAATACTCGTAACTTTGTCAATTTTGCTCCAATCGACTTGAAATTTGGACACAATATTCTTAAAATATTGAGCATTCATTTAAAAAAATTTTTAAAAATAAAAAATAAATTCTAATACCTTATCCCCCCTTAAAACATAAAGAACTAACATATCATCATAAGAGATTCGAAAAAAAATAGTCGGTTATTTTGCGCCACCCTAATATATATATACTAGGGGTTCTTGTATCTTGGGCGCCACGCGCCCTCGCGTCGTTAAGGTTTGGGTTTGGGGATTTGGGTTTGGAGGTTTGGGTTTGAAGGTTTGGGTTCTCGATTATTGTACACGGTGGCGGCGGCGGCGGCAAAATATTTATATAATATAGAGAGATATATTATTTAGAGCTCGGACGAATTTTTTACCAGAGCCCCCCCAAATCGACTCTAAATAATTCAAAAACAATATCCTAATTTTTTCAGATTTTCATTTAGACTCCAACCCCTCCCGCCAAGAAGGTAGATTTCCCCATTTGAAATACACGTGTTTCGGTCATATTCTCAGGATGTATTTTATTTTAAGTGTAATAATTTTTTGTTAATCGGTAACTGCGAGATTTTAGTGCTCATTGGTGCTACTATTTAAGGAAAACCCTTCAATCTGACTTTTTTTTTCAATTCAACAAAATATGGTATCTATATGTGAAAATGATGAATGTTTCATAATTTTTCTCCTTTTAAGATTATTCAGGATTGTAAGGTAGGACATTACATACCAATTTTCTGTAATTGCACCTTGCCAATTTTCATATGCTTCTATTTTTCTACAAAATCGTAATACAAACCTAAAAGATTCATTTTTTTAATCAAAATAAAAGGTATTGGGCATCACCTAACGTTAATATAAATCGAGTTTTTACCCTATAAGGCGTAACATGAGCCTTTCCCGAACGGTTTTTCATATTTTTGCGGATAAAATAGTAAGAGTTGGAGAAAGAAAACGCAACGCAGTCGAAAAGCTTAGTGAATTTTACAGTTTACGAATAAAATTAAACCCAAAAGACACAATACCACATATGATGCTGACGTGATAGTACATACCTCTTATTTTGACGAGAAAAAGTCGATTTAAATGTTTTATTACGATATCGTAGAAAGAAAGGAGCATACAAAAAAATGGCACGGTCCCATGACCGAAAATTTGTATGTAAAAATGCTCTACCTTACAATCCTGCGTAACCTTAAGAGAAGAAAAATTATGAAACATTCATCATTTTCACATATAGATACCACATTTTGTCGAATTGAAAAAAAGTCAGGTAAATATTGCGAATCGGGTCCCCAGCTGGAAATCGCTTGGAATTTTTTTTTAGTGGTCAATGTCGAGATGAAGACGACTGCCCCTCCTTTTAATTAAAATGGGTATTTACAAATTATTCACCGCGATATTGACCATGAAATTGACCATAAAATATAATTAATAATAAAAATTGAATACTATTAAAAAACCTTTTAGTCCTTCCCCTGCCTCTCCCTCCACTTAAAATAAGTATTTACACATTCTTCACCTCGATATTGACAATAAACAAAAAAATTTTAACAATTTCCAGCTGGTGACCTGATTCGCAATATTTACCAAAAGTCAGATTAAAGGGTGTGCAATTCATGCAGATTGACTCGCATGGTAATGTGAATTTTTCCTTAAATAGTAGCACCGATGAACACTAAAATCTCGCAGTTACAGATTTTTGAAAAAATTATTACACTTACAATAAAATATATCCTGAGAATATGGCCGAAACACGTGTATTTCAAATGAAGAAATATACCCTCTTGGTGGGAGGGGTTAGAGTCTAGATAAAAATCTAAAAAAATTAGGGTATTGTTTTTGAAGTATTTGGAGTCGATTCGGGGGGGGGGGGGGTGTCTGATAAAAAATTCGCCCAAGCCCTAGATAAGAACCACCCTAATATACATACATATATAATATATAGTGCAAGGTCTGAAGTTGGAAGCGTAGAATCGTCCGACAATGCCGGATGTGGACTGCGGTCTCTGTCATGCATCAGCGCTTCGTATCGCCGGGATTTATCGTTCGGTTCAATGGTATTATACCCCGCCTCACCGTATTCCTCATCGCCAATGGCTCAATGAACAAAAAGGCCGATCGAGGATTCACAATAGCTCATATAGACGCCCCTGTATCGCGCAGGGTCATCGAAATAATATCGATGCTGAACGCTTAAGTGCAGACGGATGATATTGCACGAGCTCAGAAAAAAAGCGTCAAGATATATAAATGTAGAATTATGTGCATTCTCTTTCTCTTCCCTCTTCTCGATTGGGGCACTTGGAAAATATGTGATGTTATGGACTTTGTGAATAATTCAAAAATTTATTGCGCTGAATGTTGTTAGCTGTGAAACGCAAGTTTAGCGATTGCTCACAATTTTCCTTATTCTTATTTTTTTTTCAATTTTTTCTACTTCCCTTTGACCTGCTTCTTCTTTTTTTTCTACTACCTCTTCATCTTCTTCATCTTCTATTTCGAACGACAAATTCTGATTCATTTCTAAGCCGCTCCCTCCATTTACAAAGTCATGATGTATTAACTCGCCAATAAAAAAGTATTAAAAAAGAAACGAAATCTGATGGATATTTGGACGAGGGTTTAATATCGTATTCACATGTCGGATATGTTTAACAAAATAGATGAGCGAGAGAGAGTGAAAGAGAAAGAGAGAGAGGGAGAAGGACCGAAAGCTTTTGGAGCTAAGCCAAGGGGTGAGTTTTGTGCCTGCCGTGAGGGTGGCAAAATCACGCGAGCTACATATCCTACGTTTATACGTGGCAGAAAGTGAGGTAATATGAATTACCCTAATTCATCTGCCCGAGGAAGTTATTCACGTTCGAATTTTCAGTCTTAAAATTGGTTCTATAACAAAACATCCCGGAGGAAACGTCCTGTCATAAAACGTCCCGTACAAAACATCCCGCGACAAAATATCCCACAACAAAAAAATCCCGTGACAAAACATCACATAAAAAAAATCCCGTGATAAAACATCGCACAAAAAAAAATCCCGCGACAAAATATCCCACAACAAAAAAATCTCGCGATAATACTCAACATTCAATTCCATAAATTTTATTCCATTCCAAGAAACTCTGCATATGAACTTTCAAACAGCACCAAAACCACAGAAACTCTGCAACGGGGATATCCATTCCGGTAGCAAATTTCGGCTTCCACCACCCGAATATCATAATTTATAACTAAATAAATGAGGACGTGGTGAAAGAAAAAATTTAGTACAAAATTTCAGTGTAAAATTTTAGTGCAAAATTTTAGCTCCCTCCAACTGAATATCACTTATTATGATGTAATATAAGAGTTTATAGCGGAAAAAATGTCTCATCCAACCCGATTTAAGAGTTGGCTATTTTCGGCATTTATTGGTTCATGAAAAATTGGATAATAAAATACTTCAGCTTCTCCCAACGAAATTAGTATCATTGATAGTGACATAATAAAGCTGATCATCAAGAAAAAAAAAATCCCGTTGATTTTGTGGTATTCTGTTTTGTCGGGAATGTTTTGTCGTGGGATGTTTTTTCCGAGACGTTTTGTCTGAATTGGTCCCAAGCAAAGCTGGGCAGTACGTGAAGTATCTGGTACTTGCAACGTACTTCGAGTACTTAGAAAGTCCTTCAAGTTTTGGACTTAAATTTTTAAGTATTGTACTTGAATTTTTAATTACTTGACCGGTACTTCAAGTATTGTACTCAAAATAGTTTTCTGTGCTTCAAGTACAAGTATCAAGTACAAGTATCAAGTACAAGTATCAAGTACAAGTATCAAGTACAAGTATCAAGTACAAGTATCAAGTACAAGTATCAAGTACAAGTATCAAGTACAAGTATCAAGTATCAAGTACAAGTATCAAGTATCAAGTACAAGTATCAAGTACAAGTATCAAGTACAAGTATCAAGTACAAGTAACAAGTACAAGTATCAAGTACAAGTATCAAGTACAAGTATCAAGTACAAGTATCAAGTACAAGTATCAAGTACAAGTATCAAGTACAAGTATCAAGTACAAGTATCAAGTACAAGTATCAAGTACAAGTATCAAGTACAAGTATCAAGTACAAGTATCAAGTACAAGTATCAAGTACAAGTATCAAGTACAAGTATCAAGTACAAGTATCAAGTACAAGTATCAAGTACAAGTATCAAGTACAAGTATCAAGTACAAGTATCAAGTACAAGTATCAAGTACAAGTATCAAGTACAAGTATCAAGTACAAGTATCAAGTACAAGTATCAAGTACAAGTATCAAGTACAAGTATCAAGTACAAGTATCAAGTACAAGTATCAAGTACAAGTATCAAGTACAAGTATCAAGTACAAGTATCAAGTACAAGTATCAAGTACAAGTATCAAGTACAAGTATCAAGTACAAGTATCAAGTACAAGTATCAAGTACAAGTATCAAGTACAAGTATCAAGTACAAGTATCAAGTACAAGTATCAAGTAGAAGTATCAAGTAGAAGTATCAAGTAGAAGTATCAAGTAGAAGTATCAAGTACAAGTATCAAGTAGAAGTATCAAGTACAAGTATCAAGTACAAGTATCAAGTACAAGTATCAAGTACAAGTATCAAGTACAAGTATCAAGTACAAGTATCAAGTACAAGTATCAAGTACAAGTATCAAGTACAAGTATCAAGTACAAGTATCAAGTACAAGTATCAAGTACAAGTATCAAGTACAAGTATCAAGTACAAGTATCAAGTACAAGTATCAAGTACAAGTATCAAGTACAAGTATCAAGTACAAGTATCAAGTACAAGTATCAAGTACAAGTATCAAGTACAAGTATCAAGTACAAGTATCAAGTACAAGTATCAAGTACAAGTATCAAGTACAAGTATCAAGTACAAGTATCAAGTACAAGTATCAAGTACAAGTATCAAGTACAAGTATCAAGTACAAGTATCAAGTACAAGTATCAAGTACAAGTATCAAGTACAAGTATCAAGTACAAGTATCAAGTACAAGTATCAAGTACAAGTATCAAGTACAAGTATCAAGTACAAGTATCAAGTACAAGTATCAAGTACAAGTATCAAGTACAAGTATCAAGTACAAGTATCAAGTACAAGTATCAAGTACAAGTATCAAGTACAAGTATCAAGTACAAGTATCAAGTACAAGTATCAAGTACAAGTATCAAGTACAAGTATCAAGTACAAGTATCAAGTACAAGTATCAAGTACAAGTATCAAGTACAAGTATCAAGTACAAGTATCAAGTACAAGTATCAAGTACAAGTATCAAGTACAACTATCAAGTACCACTATCAAGTACAAGTATCAAGTACAAGTATCAAGTACAAGTATCAAGTACAAGTATCAAGTACAAGTATCAAGTACAAGTATCAAGTACAAGTATCAAGTACAAGTATCAAGTACAAGTATCAAGTACAAGTACCAAGTACAAGTATTAAGTACAAGTATCTTTACTACTTTTGAATGTCTCTTGCAGATGGCTTCATGTACAAAGCCTTTGAATATGTAATTGAAAATAATATTTCGTGACGTCTCAAATACTCAACTGTCCCTCAACTGTTGCCTCTAACAGTTTTTTTGAAGACGAACACGAAGTTGGAGTAGTTTTAACAATCCACGTATTATATTATTTATATCTTCTTTTTCAAACCTGTATCAAAATAAATCATAATTACAATCGCCAATGCTATTTTTGAATTATTTTTAATTCTTTGTTTAAATACTTCTGTTCCAATCTGCATGAATTAACTAGATTAGTGTATGGCACAAAGTGAAAATATGTTTTGAGACAAAAAGTACTCGGATAAAAATCAAATGAGAATGAGAAATCAAACGTAAGTACTAGAACTTACGAGATATAGAGGGGAACATGGGGTAAAACAGGCACGTTCTAAAACTAAAAAATTATAAAATTCAAAAAATTTCTCATTTTTGAAAAAACTTATAGTTTTAAAGACTGAAAGTAAAAATCAATGTTCAAATTGTAATTAATGATTATTTTGTTTATATTCTACAAAAATCGCATTGGTAATTTATTTGATCGTCCTCAACGCCAGCACACAAGGTGTGGGCCCACTTCTGGCAAGTTGTGCAACAAATCTAGTATTCGGAGGATAATGAATACAGTTGTTCACAAAAAGTGCAAGAAACACCCTCCGAAGACGAGGTTTTGGCTTTTTCTGTTATGTTGTTTTTTTTATTCACTAACCTGGTGCGATTTGAACTGGTAATTTTATTTGAGAACAATTTAATTACGGTGTATGTATCTTTAATAAGTCAGAATCATTAATTATAGATTTTTACCGCCTCTCAGAGGGCGTACCCGTTTTGCCCCTAAACTTTTTTTTTACAAAATTCAAAAAAAAAAGGATGGGAAATGAATGTTATGATTCATAAATAGATGAATATGTAAAAATAAGGTCATTTGTTCACCAACAAAGTCATATCGTAGTCTATTTTCTACATGGAAAAAAATTGGAGCAAAGTGGATCTGAAGATTTGCCTTGGTTTTTGTATTATTCCATCCGAGGGACGATCTTTTGGCTTAATTTCTTCGTTTATCTTGTCGAGTTAATATTTCATTCAGGCACAGTAGATTAGAATACCTGTATTATCGAGAATCGTTGCGTATCGATTTTTCTGCATCCAAGATGGAGTGCCCATTTTGCCCCAGATTTTTTTTTTTAATTCAGAAAACTAGGATTGGGTGTCAGTTTTGGGACTTGAAAATAGTTGAAAGACCATGTGGTTACCGAAAAAAACCGCTTAATTTCTTAAGTGCCCGTTTTGCCCCACGTTCCCCTACCTGAAAACTTGAAATGTACTTGATACTTCATACTTGATTTATCAAGTATTTGCACTTCAAGTACTTTAAATCTTAAGTATTTCAAGTAATAAGTAAGTAGTACTTCAAGTACTGCCAGTACTTCATAGTTCAAGTACTTACGGTACTTCGTTCTTGAAGTACTTTCAGGTACTTTGCCCAGCTCTGGTCTCAAGATTCAATTCAAAATCCATTTTTATATCACAATTACGCTGCGTGTAAGTTCAAAATTACAAGTACTTCGTCATGTACTTGAGATTAATATTAGGATCGTTTGAATGAAAAAAATCGGGCCTAAGATATTAAAAGCATAGTTTAATTAGGGATGCCATTTGTCTCGGTTAAACAAGAATGAGGTTTGGGGTTGACATATATCACAGTCGGTCATTTAGGTTAATTATCCGGGATTCATCGCTGTCGTCCGTTTTTGACGTTTTTTTCGTGTCCAGCTAGAGCTGGACGATGCGGCTATCTCAACACAGTTCAGTATTTGATAACAATATAAACTAAGCTAACCAACGTGACGATGATAGTTTTCCTAAATCAAAATCAAGTTTTCGAAATTCAGTAGACATGCTATGTTTATTTACTAATAAAATCAAAAAGTCTTTCACGAAATTGCCTGGGCCGTATTCCCTAACCAACCCTCAACTTATACACGTGTATACCTCTCCCTTGCGTTCTCGATTCCGGCGTTCAAGAGTCACGCACGAGGTATCGCGTCTCTTTTATTCGGCACATGATCGCGCCTCGTCCTCGTTGCGTCTCGTCACGAACCTTTATTGTGCACGGTCATCAGTCGAGGGTGGGGGGTCGTAATTTTGTTTTTTTCTTGCTCCCTTAAATTTAATCGAGTCTATACCGACCAGATCGACTACCGTTGAATCGTATTCTTTTTGAATCTCGAAAAACACAGAGTCAAGGGATAATTAATTTTAGTACAAGGGTAATTCAAGTCACATTATTGTGATAATAATTATGACAGAACATTTTTATCAGCCAATGAATGATTTCATAAAACGCAGAATTTTGGTTAATGCTAAAGACGGTACTCCTCGAAATGAGACATCGACGATCCCACAGCGCGAACACGATGAGGACGATGATGACGAGGACAAAGACGATGAAGGGTGGAGATGCCATCGACACGCGATAGGGACAACTACGTCATCAGCGAGCTCTCGATATAACACACGCCCGATTTAAGGTTACGTAATCCGAGTAGGAGTGATATGTTCCCGATCTCTCTCTCTCTCTCTCTCTCTCTCTCTCTCTCTATTTTGTTCTCCGTTATCGATACACCCCTCAACATCCCTCCTATCTCCTTGTTCTCCTGAAGATATTTCAACCCGTTTATGAATCCTCTCTGCTGACCACAATTGGATGCAGGTGGATACAATAGCGCAAAAATATCAATTTAAGTCATAATTTATGATTACTTTGTCGTATCTAATTTCGCTCGAATTCCTGGACTGATAGAAACCCCAATTGATTTTAGAATTTTGAGCTCCACGATATCTACGATGGTTGTCCCTCGCATTCGAACGACGAGGATTTCATGTCTGAGAGCAACGTAGTGTATGGGCTGGTTTCGCGGCCAAAAGTAAAAGAGAAAGAGATTTGAGAAGACGAAAGAAAGAGCGACGAGGGGGTTGTATGAGGGGGAGGTATAAGAGAGAAATGAAGAAGGTGGGTGGATCGTGGCAGCCGACGAGGGGGTTGTCGAGGAGGCGCCAGCCAGCAGAAGAAGCAACTCCAACGGGGTAGGCTCTCCTCGTTTTATTCTCTCTCTCTCTCTTTCCCGCTCCCTCTGACTCTCATGGTCTCTTTACTCCGCTGGGTGCTTGCTTGGCATGAGGAGCGTTCATCAGCCCCGAGGTTTTAAATACGAGGCGTGCGCGCCTTCTCACTCTTACCCTCTTTCTCTACGAGGAAGGGAACTAAGAAACCATCCCCGTTTCGCCTGTGGCCCGTCTCTCAGCTCCGCGTTCGAAACCTTCTTCTCCTCCTCCTCCTTCTCCTCCCCTTCATCCTCGTCCTCCTCCTCCTCCTCCTCCTCCTCGCCCTCCTCCTCCTCTTCCTCATCCTCTTGCTTTGACTCCTCTGCAGGCTCTCTTTCTCTCTTGCCCGCCATCATCACACACCCCTCAACTTCTTTACCGCTCTACCTCCTTTTCACCCTCTCTGCGCCCCTCCTCATCCCTCCTCAGAAACAACCTCCTCACCACCTTTCTCAGTGAATTCCAGTGACGGATTGATTAAAAATATAATGGGGCGAATTTAACGCAAAGTTCCCGGGGCAACTTTGCGTTACAACGTCTCATGACATTTGATCAGACTCGATGAAAAAAAATGATAAACTTAATGATTCGCGAAAGAGCTTTTCTAGCTCTACTTGGCGAGAAGATTCGGGTAATTATCATTTGGAAATACGCGAATCTCAATTATGATACTGTTTGATGGAAAATTCTTGAAAATGATTTTACATCCTTTAATCACTTGGCCCCACGCTGGGCGGTCACCACGTCTGATCAGATTGGCTTAAGAAATTGAGCCATCGGTCAATGAGATCGAACGGGTAAAGCGCCTACACTGAATTTGAAATTTTGAAAATTAGACCAATGTACAATCTTAGATGTTAGGGTCATATCGTAAATTTGCCACAAAGATATTGTAAACATTTGGAAAATTCACCGGAGTTATAACAATTTGATATTCTCTACCATACGCTTTTTCTACGTGTTTAAATCCTTTGTCAATAGAAAATTATCAGAATTTTTGTTTTAATGAAAATTTAACTTTTTGTACCGACCTTTAGATGTAAGGAAATTCCAAAAATTAACCTAATTATAACAATTTATAACATTTTCTACCGTACGACCGGATGAATATTTGACGTGTTTATCGTTTGTCAATAAAAGATTATCAGAATTTGTTTTTCGATGAAAATTGATCTTTTTGTACAGACTTGTAAATGTGATAAGATAGCAAGATTTGCGAAAAGTCTCCATAGCTGCTTTAACTTTTGTAAACTTTCAAATATCATGGTTAAACTTTTGACATGAATCAACTGTAGGTGATGAAAAACCAGGTTTGATATCGAATTCGTTATGAATCGCAGCAATTTGGATCAAGTAGTATTTTGAAAGTTTCGAACGAAGCTTATAAACGCTCTGCGTCTCGTTTTTTCGCAACCATCGAGCTAAATATCTTAGGCAAATAGATTTTATACCAAGCATGGCTAATATTAGATAAATAGAGAATCATTTAAGAAGCTACGCGGAAAAATGCGAGTAATAATTAATAGACAACAATCGTGATAATTACTGGAGTATATAAAAATGGAAAAATAAATTAATTAAAAAAGTGAATAAAAAAAAGTAAAAAGTTCGATGGGAATTACTGCAGTGCCGGAAGAGGCATTATGATCAGTCCAGTAATATGTACTGTTTCATAGTCCACGGAAAATAACTATTCAGTCCATCAATGCTGTCTCTTCAATTGTACATAATTGGAATGGCTGAAAATATATTGCAAATAAGTGATAATATTATGCTATTCAAAATACTTAAAAAAACGTGTCCTTGTGGATAAGTAAATAGATATATATAAATAAATATATGTAATTTATTTATATTATCATTTGTTGTTCCGACAAATTTCTGTCTCTTAATTTAAATTGCAGTTGTACTTTACTAAATCGTCGATAATCGATTATCCCATGCCATTGAATATTACTGTAACGGTATAGCAAATTGCGCTAGATATTCGCCCACAGATTATTTTCCGTTTAAAGTTTACGGAGTACTCCAGTAATTTTTCGGGGCACTTCCGAATGAGATAACACTGGTTTTACAGCTCAGGATGCCGTGCTACTGAATTTTCCATGAACAATCTGTTGTTTTTTTCCATGCAAATCTTATAAAACCTCGAAATTTTGAAATATTGATTGAGAAACCGAATCAATTAGAAATTTACACATCTTGATATTTATTTAATAATTTGCCAAGCTTCTTTTGTCAGAAAGCTAAAATAGGCAAAATTGATAAAATTCGTCGAAAAATATGTTGGGTGGATCGTCAAAAAAAAAAACGTGAAACTATGTGCAAATTACCAATTTACATGATCTTTTTTTATTCGTATATCATGATCGTCAACCTGTATCTTATTTTACCATCCCAAATACATACGCGAATGGATTGAACACCGTTTCTAATTCGCAATCTACGGATTTTTCTCACAATGACGATGGCACGCATGATCTAGGAGATTTATCCTGAAGAAAGGTAGATTAAGAACGGTTGTAGAAAAATGAAACGTGTGTGAGAGAGCGTGAGTTAGAGAGAGAGAGAGAGAGAGAGAGAGAGAGAGAGAGAGAGAGAGAGATACGAGCTACCAACTCACGAGACTCGTTAAGTCGGCCCTGGAAGGAGGTGGCTGGTAGTGCTGGGGAACCCCCTCATTCGTTCCTTTTCCACCGATTCACGAAGCCCTATTTTCAACTTGCAAGTACCACATACACACTCACACACATACACATACATATATATACAATATGCCTCTCACCGTCGAAAAGAAAGACAGCTTAGAGAAAGTGAGACGGAGCACAAGGGATGAAAGAGTGGAAGAGAGGGAGGCAGACCCCGTGCGTAATTTTAAATAGTCTGGAAATAGGTAAGGGGTGGTGTTCCCTCTCATTCGGCACTTTTTCCCTCTTCGCCTCACCGCCCGCACATGCCACTAAGACTGTAAATGCGACTGGATATTTCGGGGTTTGCTGATTTTCAGAATAAGGTGGTGTGGTCGTCGTCGTCTTCGTTTCCTTAATTCTCTCTCTCTCTCTCCCTCGCATTACCATGGAACGATGTGTTGGTATTTGTTGGACCAGAGTCTGGACTCGGTATCGCCATGGGGGATGGGGTTATCGCGCGGAATAAGAGGGGAAGCAGGAAAGCGGACGAGAATGTGCAAGAGAAAGAGGAAAATGAGTAGGGAAACGGAGAGATAAGATATAAGAAGTGGGTATAGGTTGGAAAGTAGTGAGGATGCACACACTCTCGCTCTTAAGGAATCGAGGAAAGACACCGAGAGAGGAAGTGGAATAAAAAAAAAAAAGAAAAGAAAAAACCAAGAGCGAAGCTAAAAGTCCAGGCAAGCTGGAAAACGGGTTTTCGCGAGTAGATGAGAAATAAGAAGAAGAGAGAAGAAGGGAGAAAGAACTGGAGAGAGCATCGGAGATAAGACGCAAACGAACCCACCACCATTGCCACCCTCAAACTCTTCGTACACTCTTTCTCACTCATTCCTCACAACCCTCTATACATACATAACATATATATATATAAGTGTACCATACACCGATGTGGCTATAGTACCATCTACCAGCAGCATTTCGCCATCCTCCTCCTCCTCGTCCTCCTCTTCCTCCTCCTCCTCCTCCTCCTCCTCCTCCTCCTCCTCCTCATCTCTCTGGCCGCCGTTGCCGCGTGTCTCGATCGATAGCTCCACGCGGAAAATTCGAAAGTAAGATGCAATTAAACAGCGAGAGAGAGAGAGAAAGAATGAGCGAGAGAGACACAGAGAGAGAGAGAGCTCAAGCGAGGGTAAGCAAGAAAAGGGGTGAGTTTTCCAGTCCCCGGCGAGTGAACCACCCTCCCTTCTTCTACTTCTTCTTCTTCTTCTTCTGCTTCTTCTTCCACACTAGCTCCTTCGCTTTTGCGTATATTTCTCCTTCTCCCTTTCTCTCTTCAAACCACCCCCTGTCTCCTTCCACGATCCTCATCGCCAAGAGGGTTTTCCACAACCCTCTACCGAAACATACAGAGTACGCGGATCTCTCGGTCCACCTCCGGCATGAATATATGTCTCTCTCTCACTCCCAACCCTCAGCCTCTTGCTTTCACTACATCTGCCTTCCTCGACTACCAACTCTTCTTCTACCGCTTGCCTCGTGCTTCTCTCTTTCTCTGTACGCCGTTGTCGACGCTAAGGGAAAGCAACCCTTTTTCTCAAACCTCCGAGCTCACCCCGCTCTTTTTCACGAGTTCTTCGTCTCTCTCCCTCTTTCTCTCTCTCTCTCTTCAGTATTTATATTGAGCGTCTTAAAGCATTTCCCCTCCTTGTTCTCCCGTATTTCTACATACACATATTATACATATATGTATAGGTGTATTTACATATATATACATATATATACGTGTGGGTCCGTGTTTTATCTTGCTTCGCCATTCGCCTCTGTCTTTGAATATGTATATGTATTATCCATCTCACTCTTTCTCTATCGTTCCTCCATTCTCAGCCTTGGCAACCCCTCCTTCGTTGCGTCTCACATTTTTTCTCTCTTGCGCGCGCGCGTCCGCGCGCACACACACACACACACACATATACATATACATACATATATATACCTCGTTCCGCGCTCATCAGATCTCGTCTTTCTCTTTAATTCCCCTCTCGCTCAGGCCTTTCGAGCCGTGACGTCACTTTAAATACTCTTTTGCTCGGAAGGTAGGGTGAGTTGTCCCAAGATGCGATGCTCAGAGTGAGAGAGAAATATCCTCTATCTCTTCGGCGCGAGTCGACTGTACGCTGTATATAATCGGGCAAGGGTTGCTCCGTGTGTTCCCTCTTACGTTCCCACGTATTTTTCTCTCCCTTTCCCTCAATACGAAGCTCTTCGTTACTCTATCTCGTTATTCTTCTTATTTTTCCCTCATGCTATCCACGCTGTACAGAACGGAGTCCTTCTTCACCCCCAACCCCATCCATCCGAATCTCTCTCTCTCTCTCTCTCTCTCTCTCTCTCTCTCTCTCTCTCTCTCTCTCTCTCTCTCTCGCTCTCTCTCTCTCTCTGTGCTGGAAGCTCTTTTACTTCCACGTTTTCTCGGTACGCCCTCCTGGACATTTCTCATTGCCTCGCCGTGGATAGATACACCCTACACCGAGAGTATCCGAGCTCACTGAAGGATATGTACATTGTATATGAGGCAATCCACGCCAATTCGCTCGGCCCTGACCCTGACCATTTTTAATTTTTTCCATTCTTTCTTATAAAATAGTATACTATGCAAAGAGTATTCTGGCTAATTTTTAAGTTTTTATTGCATGTATGTCAGAAGTTACAATTTTTCGAAAAATCTGGATTTCAGAAATTTCGGAAACCTTCTAACGCCGATATCTCTTAAATTAATCGATATATCGAAAAATGTTTGGTGATCAATTTTTTTCATATTCGTTCACACTTTCATAAAAAAAAGGAAAAATTTTTTTAAACCATCGTTATCAACATTTTTTCAGCGTGTAAAGTGAAAATTATTTTTTTTTAAGATGATTGCCATTTTTTATTTTTTTCAAAAAATTCTCTAAATCAATATGTTGAATTATATGAATTTTAACGCTATTCCTATCGTGGGCCCATTTTTCCTTCTATTTAAAAAAAAATAAATTCAATTTTTGTTCGCCGGCATTTTGAGTGTTTCGTGTGAATTACTATAATAATTTGTATTATTAATAATACTCGTAAGTAATAATGATTATACTTATTTAGAATTAGAATTAGCCCGATCTAATATGTTGAAGAATTATTTTTCCATTACTTTTCTATAGAAGAAACGTATGCATTATAGGAGAATATGTGAATGAAACACTTGCATATTTTTTATCTTGAGCGAGTTATAGATATTTATTCTCTCACTCATTTCAAAAGTTTACACAATCGAGACTGATCAGATTTTGAAAAATCTTTCACTCTTAAGGCACCATCATTATCAGGCACAACACAGTGCAATTTTTGGATACCCGTTATGGTTTTCATCCGTTTATACCGGTCGCTTAGTTTTCATGCTATGCATTTTGTCTCGATTGTGTAAACTTTTTAAATTAGTGAGAAAATAAATATCTATAACTCTCTCAAGGTAAAAAATATGTTTCATTCATATATTCTCCTATAATGAATACATTTCTTCTATAGGAAAGTAATGGAAAAATAATTCTTCAACATAATAGATCGGACTACTAATTGTAAAATTATCACTATAATTACTAATTCTAAATAAGTACAATAATTATTACTTACGAGTATTATTAATAATAAAAATTATTATAGTAATTCACACGAACCGCTCAAAATTTTCGTGAAAAAAATTGAATTCATTTTTTTTTAAATAGAAGAAAAAATGGGCCCACGATGGGACTAGCGTTATAATTTACATAATGCATCATATTATTTTAGATTTTTTTAAAAAATATAAAAAATGGCTATCATCTTTAAAAAAATACTTTTCACTGTAAGCGGTGAAAAATTGTTGACAACGATGATTTAAAATTTGTTTCCCTTTTTTTCATGAAAGTGTGAACTAATATGAAAAAAAAACGATTTCCAAACATTTTTCGATATATCGATTAATTGAAGAGATATCGGCGTTAGAACGGTTCCGAAATTTCTGAAATACAGATTTTTCGAAAAATTGTAACTTCTGAAATACATGCGAAAAAATTTAAAAATTAGTCAAAATACTCCTTGCATAGTATACCATTTTATAAAAAAAAAATGAAAAAAATTAAAAATGGTCAGAGTCACGACCGAGCGAAATGGCGTGGATTGCCTCATATGTACGAAGATATTTAGGAAGGAAAAAAAGAGAAAAAAAAACATTATCTCCTGGTACGCAGTGAGAATTAGTAAATGTCCTTCGAGGTTTGTCGCACACGGCTCTGTCTTGGTTTTTGTGTCCCACGAGATCCAACAAGACCTGCAAAGACTACTAGTTGGCCTCATCCTGAACGCATTTCAACCCTTGCCATAGGAAAGGCAATTTTAAAATGTATATTTGACCACCCTCACTTCCTTATACCTTATCAGAGTCGATACAACCGCATGGAGAGATAATGAGATACTGTAATATCGGAGCAAGGAAAGAAATGAGGTGCAATGTGGTGTTGACAAGACGATGAATAATTCAATGCGTACCATCAATATAGCAATTTTTCTGAAATCAGTCTCGATGCTTCCGCACAATTTGGAGTGCCTTTGTTCTTGTCCGTACGCTCCAAGTTCATTATTTTATAACACTTTTGTGTGATCACTATTAACACGCTTTGAAACGAAACCCATAAAATCTGTTAAGGGGCTACATCTATCTGCAGACCCGAAAAAAAGTGACCGGATTCGGAATTTTCGTTCTATGAAACGGTTGGTTATACAGAAACGCTTTTCTGTAAGTAAAAAGTTGGGGTGAAATGGGGTGGTGTGAACCGCGGGTTAACGTGAACCACGCCGATATATTCTAATAAAAATCGACATGCGCGTACACATAGTGGTGCTATTGCTTTTGTGCTTAATTTTTTTATCACGAATAGTTCGTGTGCACTGTTCAAGTCTTCATCCCAGATACGGACGAAAAAAAATTTTACGCGAGTTTTGAAAAACGCTAAAAAAAACGTGCTGTTTGGTTAACCCTTGCTTGCCACACCTCCGGCCACCCCAGCCATTAAAACTGTAATCAAAAATTAACTATTGGATATTTTTCTTTGAAAATCGGTTTGGAACTTCTCAAAAGCTTACTTTAAGAGATCATATAGGTTATATGTTCAAAAATCAAATTCAAGTACACTAAAAAATATGCAAGAGCAAAAAAAAATGATCTTACATTATTGCTTCCTCATGGACGAAGCTTTGTTTCCGTGAAAAAATTTTTTTTCGAGATTTTCATGTCAGTATGTTCAAAATGTCCTAAAACATCGAGAAATCATGTTTATAAAAAATGTCCGGATGTATGTATGTGTGTGTGTGTGTGTGTGTGTGTGTGTGTGTGTGTGTGTGTGTGTGTGTATGTGTGTGTGTGTGACTGCCTCGAAAAATTCGAACGGCTATATCTCAAGACCGTATTGGAGTAGCGATCTGAAATTTTGCACATAAGTTGAGCTCCATAGCCTCTTTGTTTGCTATGAATTGTGCAAAAATTCATTGACATTTGCGAATTTGATGCGACTTTTAAATTTTATTAAAAAGGGCGTGGTTGCTCTAGCGTCCGCAAATATTGTGATATCGAGTTGAAAAAAATTATACCGACAGTTTGAGTGATAAAGATTGTTGGTATTGAATTTCGCGGAAATCGCTCAAAGGGTTCGTGATTTATAAAATTTTTAATTTTCGCAAACAACGCATTATCGTTCTAGCTTGCACATTTTTCGTGATATCTGGCTCAACATTTTTATAATGGTAGTTTAATGGAAGAAGTTACTTGGTATTCAATTTTGCAAAAATCGCTTGAGCCGTGCAAATTTTAAGCGATGTTGACATTTTCAAAGAAAAAGCTCGATCGCTCTAGCGTCCGCAAATTTTGCGATATTAGGTTAAAAAAAAAATTATACCGATAGTTTGAGTAAAAAATATTGTTGGTATTGAATTTCGCGAAAATTGCTCAAGGAGTTCGTGATTTATAAAATTTTTAATTTTTTGGGAAAGCGCATGATTGCTCTAGCTTGCACATATTTCGTTATATCAGGCTCAAAATTTCTATAATGGTAGTTTAATGGAAAAAGTTACTTGGTATTCAATTTTTCAAAAATTGCTTGAACCGTGCAAATTTTATGCAATTTTGGAATTTTCAAAAAAAAGCTTGATCGAAAATTGTAAGATACAAAGCTGCCGTTTTATTACTCCGATAACCAGAGGTAGTAAAAAAAAATTGCAAATCGGAAATTTGCACATCGCTTCCTCAGTATTTTTTCGTATTTACAAAGCTTCCACTATGAGGAAGCCAAAACTGTGGTGGCTAATATTTACTAAAATTTGCTAACATTTCCTCATAGAGGAGGATTTGTAAATACGAAAAAATACTGAGGAAGCGATGTGCAAATTTCCGATTTGTTTACTAAAAATGATGGAAACATTATTCGACAGAAAAACAAATCAATTTGAAGTATCATTTTAAATATCAACTGTCATTGCACATAGGTACGCTGTGCAGTTGACATACTGCACTATGACCGGATGCACAGCCTGATTTGCTTTTCCTATCTTCTTTTCTTGTGCAGATTTCACATCGACGTTGAGTTGACGCATTTCAAATAAGAAAGGTACAAAATTAAAGCGGTCGAGTCAGCGTCAAAACGCCAATTTTTGCACATAAATATAAGTTTTCGTTGAATACGTGTAAACCTGACCAATGGTCCATCATTTGACGTATCAAATGAGTTCTCTCATAAATGAATTTTCGAGTTTCACTGCGCTGTGCACGATCCTGATCAAACCGCTTGACGGATCTTATCCTAAGGTATCTTAGTTTCTTTGTAGTATTTTTCCGGACTGTTTAAGCACGGCACATTTTTTTTAGGTCTTTATGGTAGAGTTACAGGCCGCTTTTTGAGTTTTTTGAAAAAAAAAAAGTTAAAAATTCAAATAGTGCCCTGTAACTCCACAATAAGTACCTAAAAAAAATGTGCTGCGCTTGAGCAGTCTGAAAAAGTGTAACGAAGAAAGTGAGACGTCGTGCACAGGCGTAGTGAAACTCAAAAATTAATTTATGAGAGAACCGCTGCACCTTGAGGGTTCTCACTAGCGTCAAAAATTTCTCCATTTGATACGTCATTTGATGGACCATTGGTCAGGTTTAGATAAAAACCGGATAGTTTCCACACTTAAGGAAAAAGCTCTATTACTTAAAAATTAAGTATCTACTGACAATATGCTTCGTGTATATTAAAATATTGGTTTTTAATCTTTCATTGTGCACTATTTTTGTAAACCCAATTAATATTGTTTTTGAGTAAATCCCGTTTCATTTGACCTCTTCAAAGAGGGACAGTTGCCCAACGTGGTGGATAGTCGCCTCACGTCGAAAATACTTCGAAGGAGTTTATAATCAATATTAAGTTACAGATTATTTTATTTCATTATATTTTTTTAATTTTATTTTTTTATTTAGATATTTTATTATAAATTTTATTATCTTATAATTTATAATTTCATTATTTTTTTCAATACCTTTAATCAACAGTTTTTCTTTCTTATCTAGTTCTTTGAACACTAGTGCTAAACTAACTTCGGTCTAGCAAGGACTACGCCTGGGTTTTTGTCATATTGCCGTTGGGGCAACTAACCGGAAAAGAATTTGGGGCAACTATCCTTTTCGATACGGATACTTGTCCTTTTTATTACAAAAATTAATAAAAGTTATTTAACAATATATACCATATGAGACCGTGTAGTTCAAACTCTAATGCAAGCGAGGAAACGAATAGTTGACTGAATCCTCAACCATAACATTATTTATTCAATAATAATTAGTCACCAATATTAGTACAACGCGCGTCGAGGTCTCACCGCGGAAGGATTTGCTCACACGGACGAAACTTGTGGGCCCTGTCCTATGTCTTTTGGGCACTCAGGCCTGCGAGGGCATATTAATAATTACAGAAAAGCGCTAACGCTAGGGATATCTCTACATAGTGTATTAAAAACCGGGGCAACTATCCCTCCGGGGCAGCTATCCAGCTTTTACTCTACACGTATTCAACGAACATTTATATCTATATTAAAAAATCGGCCTCCTGACGCTGACTCGACCCCCTTAGAATAAAAAAATTAGAAGTTGAATAATATTATATAACAAGTACGCTTCGCGCACTCGTTGGGAGGCTTTGCCCCCCCCCCCCTCGCGCTTTGCACGCCGTTGTCGTCGCGCTTCGTGCTCCGTATTCTTGATCATTATCTTGATTTATTCCATTGTGATCGAATATATTTTGACCGTTGGTTAACATGTCCTTTAGGGACGTTTTAATAGGCACTCACACCGGAATTAAAACTCTTTGACTCATTGTGAACATCGATTATTCTGATAAATTATATTAATCGTTACTAATGACAGATTTGACCGCGCTCATAACATAGCAACATGCTTCCATAACTCACCGACCTGGCGGCGCTGCCACTGCGGGCTCCGTCCGGGTGGTGATTTTGAATCGTCGATCTGCAATTTGTCGTATATTTATTTCTTATCACCCGAGCAGAAATTTGATTCAGCTAGCATAATAACGGATAAGGGCCTGATCAGGCATCGGTAAGGATAGACTGATCAGGATAGCCTGATCCCGCACAGATCTCAGCCGGATCATATTTGGATGTGACATAGATGCCAGGCTAGCCTTACATTATCCATGTCAGAAACAGATCAGGTGGTGCTAAGGACCGGCAAAAAAACCCGAGCAGAAATTCGGACCTGATCAGGCATCAGTAGGGATAGCCTGATCAGGATAGCCTGATCATGCACAGATCCTATTTTGGTATGACAATCATATTTTGGATCATATTTTGGTATGACATAGATGCCAGGCGAGCCTTACATTATCCATGTCAGGGACAGATCAGGTGGTGCTAAGGACCGGCAAAAAACCCAAGTAGAAATTTGATCCAGCTAGCCTATAATAACGGATAAGGACCTGATCAGGTACCAGTAAGGATAGCCTGGTCAAGATAGCCTTATATTAGCCATGTCAAGGACAGATCAGGGAGTGCTGAGGACCGGTAAACTTCGGTCCAAATAATGTGGCTAGCCTGGTATTTCCCTGATCCGGGACGGAGCAGGAGTGTTAGTTCCGAGACTCGCCGCGAGATGTCGCAGTACAGCGGACGCTTGCTCCCATACGGATTAGGTGAATAGTATGCTTATTATGCAACTGCGAGCATGAAAGTTGACTTCTATACTGCGAGGAATCAGACCTCGCGAGAAGCCATATTACGAAAAGTCCCTTGCTGACTTCCTCGTACTGTACCTATACTGTATAAAAAATTCTCGAAGAGAATTTTTGGTGGCACGGAAACCAATCACCTCCTCCCAATGTCCTCCTCGAGAATTGTTTATCGTGTGCCTTTCTTTTAGATTTATAATTTTTTATTATTTTCACGTCTATATCACTTAATTATAGTCGTCATACACATAAATTTCTTGTGGAATAAAATAAATAAGCGGTCAAGACCGGATGAGGCGCCTGATCAGGCTAAAAAACGTGCGCGATCAGGACCAGATAAGGCGCCTGATTCCAGCCTGTCCGGTAATAGCGTTATTCTCCTGACATATAGCCTGATATGTAGTCTGATCAGGACCTGATATATAGCCTGATCAGGGCCGGATGTTGTTGTAAGGCCAGCCTGAGGTGGTCCTGATCCCAGCCGGAATCAAATTTCCGCTCGGGTTAGCGCAGCTTATAATACTGAAGAGTAATATTGAAATGCGTAATGAATAATATTGAAATGAACTCTTCTCGATTGCAGTAATATTGGATAAGCTTTATTATTATTATATTTAGTGGCTACATATTTCTTTTTTTTTAATATTGCAATAAAAAAGGGCCCCTTCGAATTACACACATGCTACGCTCACTCGACATTAATTAATTAATCATTCAATATGTTATTTCGGTTGTTTTTGCAATAGTTGATTTCAATGATGATAAAATAAATAATTTTAATTCTCACACATATTTCCTTTGTAAATAATAATAATTAACATTTTGAATGACAATTCATGTACGTTAGCGCTTTATTTAATTTTTTTACATAAAAATAAAGAGAAAAAAATTTAAGATAGAGTACTAAAAATTTACATGGATACTTCTTTTTGCATGTATAATAACATATTAAAATATATAAAAAATCGGAAGGGGTCACCGACAAGGTTGAATTGTTATGGAATGACTCATATATGTATGCGCAACTTTTTATTACATTTTCTGGAAAAATGTATCTCGCGCATTCCAGCGATTGGACAAATGAATTTTCTGTTTCATTCTTTTCATTTAGAGTTATTAACATTAAATCCATCTCAATCTTCCATAAACTAACAAAATATACCGCTGCCAGATCTTCAAATGTATGTCTAGAAAGCGGAAGCACAAGTTTCAGGTTGAATTTCACGCGCTTTCTCTACGCATGGTTCGACAAAAGAACAGTACGCATGCGTTAAAACACGAGAGCGGGGGAATGAGCGGAAAGTCAAGTTATGGGAGCGTCCATTGTATCTAAACAATCATATCATTAAATGCTTTGATAGATTACATCCACCGAATTGTTAAAGTATTAGGCAGTAATAAAGCATAATAGTAACATTTGAGATGGGCATATTTATCATAATTTAATTATTAGTAGTACATTCATAATAAACAAAAGAAGCTTTTGGTTATAAATCAATGCTCAGTTTCTATTCTTTTACGTTTACAACACGCGGGTGATCGCCATATTGCCAACGAAGCGCAAGCACACGAGAGTAGAGAACTCTCATGTACTTTTTATAAGAGAAATATGGGTTTTGAATTTGGTGCGCTCAGGCCGGAAAATGTTACTTGAAAAATCGGCCACCAAGGGAAATGCATACAAGAACGCATTTTGTGTGTCTATACCAAAATGGTCTCTATGCTTTACGTGAAAGTGATCTACGCTTGTTTACAATCATGTGAAGAAATTCTGTTCGTGAGAAAACAGTATTTTTTGGTTAATAATGGTGCTTTTGTGCGAAAATTATTCACTGAGCGGCTTCTAATTGGATTAAATCTTTGTGGGACATTTGTTTACTATCATATACGGAAATTCAGTAAGTTAAAAAAAAATCCGTTCGTAAAATTTCAAGTTTCAACTGCATACCGACATAAAAAGCTTTTTTTTGCTTAAAAATATAAAAAATTCTATGTTAGAATTATTTGAATTACTTTAAACTTTTGGAATAGTTTAAATGTGTTAAAGCGAAAGTAAATGGTGGAAATTAAAAAAAATCGTTCACACGTTTCCGTGCAACGAGTGAAAAATTGAAAAAAAAGTTATTTTTGCTAAAATGAAGTTGTTTAAAAAACTGTGAAGACTTTAAATTCTGGAGGACACTTCTTTGTGATCCTATGAAAAAAGTCGATAAGTCACAAAAACGTTAGTTCTCAGGTTGCGTAAATCTGACTCTGGACGGACACAAAAATTGATTTTTGCTCAAAAATTGTTGTTTTTTTGGGAAATTTCATACTCAACATTGTCTGAATGGATCGAGTCGAACAAGTTTTCGAGATTCTAGTAAAACAAAACTGTGCTATGAATTTGAACCGGATCCGTTCATGGATAGCTGAGTTACGAGCGCATAAAGACGGCCGAGGGGAAGGAAAATCGAAAATTTAATTGTTTTGGTATAATATGCCAACATAATATGTTGGCAAAAAGTTTGTATGGTTGTTTTCATAAGGAATAGGTTTTTGGAAGGCAATACTAATAGGCACTTGGCATATATAAGTGAGTGCCTAAAAACTATATTCTTCACTCTGGAATCAAAGTGTACTCGAAAAAAAAAATTAACCCGAAACATCAATTTCGATCATACTTACTACACTGGGGTGTTTGAAACCCCATGCAACTTTAAACAGTTACCACAGACACGTAAGCTAGTGCAGCGCTAGGCCAATACCCTGAATAGGTACTGCCCATGGAAAAAATGTTCAAATGGCCCAAGCTCGGCACAGTATTGCGCCAACACTGTCCACCGGTTACCCGACAGTTAGTGTCGCTAGTAGGCCGACGCTTGAACCAAGGTTGGAGTGATAGGAACGGTCTTACGGTAAACTAGGACTGACAGATAGCGTTGGGCCAGTACTGGTTTGTAAAATATCCCAATACTCCGCCAGCGTTGGCCTGACGATTGCACCAATACTGGCGTAGAATTGGCATCATTACTAGGCCAACCCTCGGGATTAAAGTTGGCCATTCATCAACCAAGATTCGACCAATGCTGATACCAATACTGGCCCGATTGTCTTGACAGTTTTGGTCGGGAAAACAACCGAACGCTCCACCATTTTCAGTCCGATGATTAGGCCAATATCGGCGTAGCGTTGGAATTATTACTGTAGCAATCTTTTGCTAAAAGGCGATTGAATAAGAACAGGTAAGTACAAAAAACTTATTTTTAATATACTTTTAATGTATTATTCGTATTGTATATAAAAATACGTCTACAATTATTAATTTATATGTCGATTTTTTTTTTAATTTTTTTTTAAATTTGTATTGGCATTTTCAGTATTTGAATACGAGTATTGTAATGGAAATTAAGGTTATAATCACCAAGAGATCAAGATACTATAAAGTAATATCACATCGAGATCACATGAAGTTTAAAGATAATAAATCATCACGCTCTATTCGTTATTTTTTGTTGTTGTTAGGACCAATCGTCATCCGTACCGCACGGCCACCCTCGCCATCTCCACCACCCGCTAGCCAACGGCTCAAATGTGGCAGTAGAGCAGTGGATTTCTTGGTGGCGTATTATCGGATAAAGTATTCGACAGCTGCTGCATCGATAATATTTCGATGCACTCGCCTGGCTCGCTGTTTGCATCATTGCCATAAGAAAATTCCATTTATTTAAAAATACTAAAGAAATAAAAAAAAGTATGAGTAAAGGACGTAACAGCATCTTGACGCTGAGTATTAAGAGAAAATGAAAAATTCTCATGTACAGGGGAAAGGGTTTTCTTTTAATTAGACTTAAACTTTATAAACTTACGTGCATGGTTGATTATTTTCCTAATCGAATATTTCTTCCAATTTGATGCCGGCTCCTTCTCTTGCTCGACCCACTAGCGAATTTTCTTTGCGGTGACATTCTCAGCGTACCAGCACCCCCTATTTTCTTCATCTATATTGACCCACGATATAGGAACCAAATCTACGACAGGTTCGTCATTAATTTTTTCGTTCAATTTTATAATGAGATTTTATGCATTGGTTTCGCGTGCACATGCCATGCTGAAAATGAATAGGTTATGTTTGGCAACCGTCATTTGCCATTATCAAAACCATATTGACCCAGAGTTGGCGATTCATTGCATGCCAATGCTCGAATTGAACATGGGTTCGACAATGGCAAATAACTTTGGCTCAAGGTTGGAGTAACGTTGGTCACCAACGGCCGTTTGCCATCGTTGAACCGATATCGGCCCAGCGTTGGAAATTCGTTGTATGCCAATGTTCAAACTGAGCAAGGGTTCAGCAATGGTGGATAGATTGGCCCAGGTTTGGGCTCAACGCTGACCGTCAACGATTGGTTGCCTAGTACAGCGTTATCGCTGACCATATTGTAAGCGTTGGGCAATTTTCCTAGGTGGCAAGTAACCCGTATGTGGCAAGTAAGGGTTAATTTTCATTACTTTTTCAAACTATAGGTATAATGTTGCTTTTGCTTGTAGATTTGATAATCCGAAAAGTGATTTCTTTACATTGTATTCATGCCCACACAGCCAAATTGATCCCAGGACCATCCTGAGATAGTCCCATTCGTGTCCTGCCAAGATAGTTCGTCTCATGAACATCTATGAGAGGTACCAGTAAGATCAAGAGACGCGATAGCGTCTCGAGATAAGTACATTTACGATAAAGTTCACGGACCTCGAGACGCGCCAAGTCTCTTATACGCCAAGCAACGTGAATTAGCCCCATATTTGAGTTTTCGTTAATTATATCTTATGAATTATCGAGTTAATTATGCACATTAAAAAGATTTTTTTTTCTCTTCCGAATGGGACCAATACCAAGACTGTAGCTATTGGCATAACGATACTATCGGCTTTTATTTTTTCGTTTGAGGCCACATCTGCTTTGGGGTGATTTTCTCCTCTGACGATTTTTTCGCACAGTGTCGTCTGCTACGCACGTCACGCGTAGCGTTAGCAGAACGACACGGCTGCGTTCGCTTGGACGCTTATTAAACACTTATTTTAGTAACTTACTAGGAAGTTACCGGACTAAATTCTAGTAACTTTCCAGTTATTTCCTAGTAAGTGACTAAACTGCTGCTGCTGCTCACTGCCCATGAAATGCCGGCTGCTCTTCAGTCAGTTTGGTGAATAATAAGAAAAATGTACCGACTAGTAGTAACTCTCGACTCGACGACGGTATAACGAGACGCGCCAAGACTCCTATACGCTAAGCAGCGCGTTTTTCGATGTCTCCAAAACAGTTTTTATGCCGGCAATTGAATGCCATTTTTCGTTGCCGATCGATTGTGACGAAAATGAAAGCTGTAGCTTTAGCCATTAAATATATATCTTGAATTTTCGGCTTCGGTGTTCTCGCGAGAATGTGGATTCACTCGTTCTTGGCACACTACATATTATGATTATTAGTCCCTGTGGGCATCGCCATGACACCTAAGATGGAAACGAACCTAACTTCACGTCAGTTGTTATACTTTGCAAAAAGTAGTGATAAAAACCACCTTCGAGTTATTATTTAATTTATGTATATATATATATATATATATATATATATATATATACATATATATTGTGTATAACCTATAAATATAATATAATATCACCTACCTGAGTAACTTTTTGTTTACTAAATGCCGTATTGATTTTATTTAGATGTGATATAAAACCTGCTTCGAGTTAATATTTATATCGTCGCATTTGTTTCAGTTTATTTTAATAATTAATTATTATTAAATAAAAAAATACTATAGTGATTTGTGCTCCCGCAATAAAATAATTTTGAATTTATTGTGAAATGTCAGAAAAACTTTGAAATTCTTTATATCTTTGTTTCACCGCTGAACATTTTATTTTCTATACTGCTACACCGTAGGACTAGAAAATGTGAAAAAAGTATTCTTCGAAGGAACAAAGAGGCAAAGCGCTCTAAATTTTCTCGTTGAATAATGCGAGAATTTGAAGCATTTTAATCTCAAGTCCTTCGATGAATTTTTTTTTCACATTTCCGAGTCTTACGGCATAGTAGTATAGAAAAAAAAAACTGCTCAGCGGTCAAACAAAGATGTAAAGAGCTGCAAAGTTTTTCAACATTTATTCAAGTTATGGGCACGAAAGTGTGATATTAAATGTCCAAAGATTTGAGACTTCTTTCATGGTTATCCATTCCTTCAATTAACATTTTTTTCCGCCACACCGCTAGTCTCACGATCAGTTAGCATAGCATCAAGGAGAGAAAAAAAGGTCCCTAATCTATCGTGAACGAAAGTGCTTATAATTTTTTGAATATTTATTTCAACACTCTTATGTCCAGAAAATGTTCTCATTGAGCGTTGGTACAATTTACAGCGCTTTTGCTTTTAACTCCCTCGAGAAACATTTTACTTCACTTATCGCTGCATTCCAGGACTGGCAAGTGTGAAGAATAATGTTGTTTGAGAGAGTTGAGATCAAAAACATTTCATATTTTCTCAAAATTCACTGAGAAAATTTTCTGGACATGAAATTGTTGTAATAAGTGTTCAAAAAATTATAAGTACTTTCGTTCTCGATAGCTTTGGGAACGCCGTAGGACTAGGAAATGTGAAAAAAAATATTCATCGATGAATTTGAGATTAAAATGCTGCAAGTTCTCTCATTATTCAGTGAGAAAATTTAGAGCGCTTTGCCTCCTTGTTCCTTCGAAGAACATTTTTCTTTACATTTGCTAGCCCTACGGCGTGACAGTATTGAAAAAAAACGTTCAGCGATCAAACAAAGATGTAAAGGCCTTCAAAGTTTTTAAATATTTAGTCAAGTTATGGGCTCGAAAGTGTGATAGTAAATGTCATTATTATTAACATTTTTTTTCGCCACACCGCTATTCTCAATTAGCATAGTGGCAAGGAAAAAAAATGTTCCTAAAACTATCGAGAAGGAAAGGGATTATAATTTTTTAATTTATTACAAGAATTTGTTGTCTAGAAAATATTCTCACTGAGTGTTAAGAGAATATTAAATGTTTTTGCTCTCAAGACTCTCTCGAAGAACATTTTTCTTCATACTTGCCAGTCCTGGAGCGCAGCAATGTGAAGTAAAGTGTTCTTCAAGGCAGTTGCAAGCAAATGTGCTTTAAATTCTCATGGCATTCAATGAGAACATTTTCAAAACATGTAAGTGTTGTAATAAAAAATGTTCAAAATATTATAAACACGTTAGTTCTTGATAGCTTTGGGAACATTTTTGATCTCCTTGCTGCTAAGCTAACTGATAAGCAGTATGGAGAAAAAAATGTTCATTGAGGGAATCGATCACCATGAAAAAAGTTTCAAATTCTATCACACTTTCGTGTCCAGAACTTGAATAAATGTTGAAAAATTTTGAAGCACTATACATCTTTGTTTGATAGTGAAACCGTTTTTTTTTCTATACTGTTATGCCGTAGAACTAGGAAATGTGAAAAAAATTCTTTAAAGGAACAAAGAGGGAAAGCGCTCTAAATTTTCTCATTGAATAATGGGAGAACTCAAAGCATTTCAATCTCAACTCCCTCAATGAACATCTTTTTTTCATATTTGCTAGTCCTACAGTGTAGAAGTCTACTCTTTAGAAATAATTGTTGAAATATTTTCGAATTTTTTAAAATTGTTATTTACAAAGTTGTTGCAAGCTCTCTGAATTGTTTGTTGAATAATACTTTTTCTCATTTTTCGTTCAACTGAAGATTCAAGACTTCAAGTGCATAAAAATTAGCGACATTATAAATTATATAAAAACAATATAATTACATGAAATTATAAATAATATTCACTTGTACAATTAAATGAAATTATGAATTATGTAAAATTAAAAAAACCGAATGGAAACACTCTGCAAAAAGTTGACAAATCACCCCCAAAACACCAAAAATGGTGTACATAAATTGGAGACAAGTACATTTACGAAAGTATCTCTAGTTCAGTCTTCTTGCAAAAAGTTGTGAAATAAATAGACATGAAACTCACAACATGCATTGCCAAGCACATGTAGTTTCCCAATGTAACGTTACCTGTGCAATCATGATTTTTAAGGGTGGAATCGAAATAAAAAAATTCGAAAAAATCTTAACGGTCAAAATTCAAAACATAGTGAAATCAAGTGAAAATTGTTAACAAAGAGAAATTATCAATGAAAAAAATAATCAAAAAAATAAAAAGTACTTGGCGAGTTTTTTCACTGAGAACATTCTGGTATTCACCTGTTCACTAAAAAAGTATTTTGACTTATCGTCCGTTAAAAAAGAACTCGCCAGGTACTTTTTATTTTTTTGATTATTTTTTTTTTCATTGATAATTTCTCTTTGTTAACAATTTTCACTTGATTTCACTATGTTTTGAATTTTTACCGTTAAGATTTTTTCGAATTTTTT
Source organism: Alloplasta piceator (assembly GCA_946863875.1). Taxonomy (NCBI): domain Eukaryota; kingdom Metazoa; phylum Arthropoda; class Insecta; order Hymenoptera; family Ichneumonidae; genus Alloplasta; species Alloplasta piceator. The sequence goes on from OX333074.1 coordinate 19,642,345, forward strand.
CATTTCTATTCCGCCCCTAAAAATCATGATTGCACAGTTAACATTACATTGGGGAAGTACATGTGCTTGGCAATGAATGTTGTGAGTTTCATGTCTATTTATTTCACAACTTTCCGCAAGAAGACTGAACTAGAGATACTTTCGTAAATGTACTTGTCTCCAATTTTTGTACACCATATTTGGTGTTTTGGGGTATTGTTCTACCCGGGATCAATATAGGATTTTTTGAGGATATCCTGTCGCAACCGTAATTAGACGATCCCAACGCACTTTCTTATAGACTTCTGTGGGAGGTATTGGTACAACATTGTTCTACCCAAGATTAATATAAGATGTCTTGAGGACATCTTGCCGTCACCGTGTGTAGACAATCGTACCGCACTCTCTTGTAGATGTCTGTGGGAGGTACTAGTAGGACATTGGTCTACTCGAGATTAATATAGGATCCCTGTTGAAAAGGACCGATAGAACTGTTAGAATCTGTTAAAATCAGGGGTAAATCCACACAAAATTCCAATAAAGATTTATGAGGATTTATAGTATTCTACCGGTATTCTTACCGGTGTCTCTGGGAGACACCGGTAAGATATTGTTCTACGCGAGATTATTATAGGATGTATGGTGATATGCTGCCCAAGAAAAAAGTTCATATCTGAGTGGATATGTTCATATCTGTTTCAGATATTGTCATATATATATCGGATATATTCATATCTGATATTTTACAGTATCATATTTGATTAGGTCTGATCATATTCCACATCATATATGCATATATAAGATTATATCTGGTCAAATACGGTATCTGGCCTGACCATATATGAACTCATATCTGTTTATATCTGGCTAATTACCAAGGCGAGTCAGTACCGTAAATTCGTATCTGACCATACATGATGTGACATGTGAACGTATCTGTTCGTATAAGATCATATCCGATCAAATACGGTATCGGACACTGCTATATAGATCTCATATATGTTTATATCTGATCAGGTACCAAGACGAGTTGGCAGCGTGAAGCCGTATCTGAACATACATGATGTGATATGTGAACGTATCTGTTCGTATAAGATCATATCCGATCTAATACGGTACCAGACTCTGCTATGTAGATCTCATACATGTTTTTATCTGGTCAGGTACTAAGGCGAGTTGGCAGCATGCAGCCGTATCTGAACATATATGATGTGATATATGAGCAGATACGTTCATATAAAATTCTATCCCATCAAATACGATACCAAACCTGGAAAGTATACGAAGTCTTATACACTCATACCTTATCATAAACATCTTGATATCTTAATGACTGCTCTAATAAAGGTTTGATCTGTTTCTAAGGGGTAAGGTTTGCTCTGATATAGTCGAAGTCATACCTAGTATGATAGTTCAGATAAACTATGATTCTATCATATGGGATGCAAGTTCATAGATGTCCAGGTCTACTGGGATCCACGATATTTTATTCTTACATGTTCAGATCTAGCCCGGCAGGATCAGATCTGTCTGACATGATCAGATCCAGCCCAATAAAATCAGATCTGTCTGACATGAGCGGATCTGGCCCAATAAAATCAGATCTGTCTGACATGATCAGATCTAGCCCAATAAAATCAGATCTGGTCCAACAAGATCAGATCTTACCTGGGGATTTGATCTGGTCAGACCTGCTGTGATATGCGCGGGTCTGCTCTCAAAATTATAAAAATGCACTTGATATGATCATACATGGTCAGATATAAGTACACATGATCTGTCATGACACTGTATGATCGAATATGGCCAATTTTCTTGTCTGATCATATCTGATTTTAGTGATATGCTTCAGATACATTCAGATATATTCAGATATGAACTTTTTTCTCGGGTGCCATAACCGTGTGTAAGCAATCTCGACGGTCTCACTTAGAGATATCTGTAGAAGGTCAGACATTGCGCGGCGTTAGTTCTAAGACTCACCGCGAGATGGCAAACGCTTACTCACATACGGATTATGCGAATAGTATGCTTATATAGACAAGCGTGAATAGGGGTATTTGATACCGAAAGGAGTCAGAGCTCAAAAGAGGCCATATTACAAGGAGCACTTACTGACTCCCTCTGTACTGTAACCATTTTATTGAAATTTAATTAATTAATTGAAATTAATTAATATTAAATCGAAATAAAAATAATTATCCACTGCTGTGTTGGCAGTCCAAGATACGTCCCGAAGACATCCCAAAGACATCCCAGGACGGCAGTGGGACCATCCCATTGCGGTAAACACTGCGGACATTTCAGAGTCCATGGAAATGCCATGGGACCAGACCATCCCATTACCATCACGGGACAATTGACGTGATGTCCGAAAGACGTACTTGGGACGCATCATTGATGTGTCTAATAATTCTGGCACATCTTGGTGACGTCTTTAAGAAGGCTCGATAATATCTTATCGATATCTTCACTTTGCTGTGTTTGGAGTCCAAGAGACGTCCCGAAGACATACCGATACGACAATGGAACCATTTTTGGTGGGGTGGTGTAAATTACTCATCTAACACTATTTTATCGTTTATTATTTTTTTTATATGCGCATATGTATTGATTTCAATGAACGTCTTTTATTTTTGTAGTCAACATTCCACGAACATATAAGAAAAAAGGTAACGATGAACAGATTGGTTGTGAGCAAGCAACGGCGCGAATCTTGAGAAGACCGCGATTTCTATATGATTTGCACACTATTGATGCAATAAAAATGAATCGCAACGACACGATTTACGGCAACAAATGTGACCGTTCATTTTATTTGAAATGCGTACACATGGTGAATCGCGGGTTCTTCACATGCAAAAAATTTCATTCAGATAATGACAGCGACAAATAAATGTTTCAATGTCTGTTTCATTTCAATTTCTCTACCTTTGTGAGCTACATCGTGACCTACATTAATAAACATCACATTTGAATATAATTTGTGTCCCTTTGATTCTATTAAAACTTGTGTGCAGTACATTACAAGAATAAATGCTATACATATGGTAAATAGAAATGATTTTATTGTCACATTACCATTTATTACTATATGAAAACCTTAATCAAATCACCCCACTATTTTGTGAAATTGCTAAAAAATGTTTTTTGGGAAAATTAAATTTTTTTTAACAAAGAACGAACATTTTTCTAATCCGCCCGTACCAAAATGTACTATGTGACTCTTTTTAAAGGATATAGCCAACAGATTTGCAAAAAAAAAACATTCTTGACAGCTATATTGGAATTTGAAAAAACGTGGTGCACGGCACCCCACTTTACCGTAAGTTTTTTGTGAGTATTAAAAAAGAATCACCAAAAAAATATAGAAAAGAAACAAAAACATTGCTATCAGCAGATAGAGAAATTTTTTAGCAACGTTTGGTGGTGTCCACTCTCCAGCTGAAACGATCCATTTGAGTTCTTAAAACTGAACGGGTCATTTGAGTTTGCAATAAATACGCTTAAATTATATTAAAATAAATTAATAAAATGATTTTTTAAATCATTTTATTGTTTTAACAAAATTAGGGCGTATTTAAATTTGAACATATAAAATCCAACTTTGAAAACAGTGTTTCAAGAAAAATGCCCTTAAAGTTTGAATTTTTCTGAGATCTTCCAGTTTCCTGTAAAATCTCCATCGGGATTTCTCAGGGATACCCTAATAAGGGAGTCTTACTGGATCCCTAGCCGACCCCTGGTTGATTCCTTATTATAACGCTAAAGCTATATATATTTTTTATTTCATATTTTTTGTGATCACATTAATTGTGACCAATTATAGCACGCGCATCAGCAAGTCATTTGGGAAACATCACACGGTCACATAGTATTTTAGTCATTAATGAAGACAATGTGTGTAGTTTAGGTGCCGTCCTGAAGAGTGCCCATTTAAATAAATATAATTTATTCACGATCCTATAGGATTCTTCAATAATCTTCTATGGATCATTCAAACATCAAATAAGATCCGCCCTGGACACAGTCACGGATCCGTTCGGGAGTCCCTGCTAGATTCCATTTTACAAACGTTTCATTCCGGTCATGGAATCTGGTCCGATCTCCAGAAGGATCCTGATCCGTGACTCAGATGAATTACAGAAATCCAGCTGGATCCCTGCCATAATTTCTGCACGGGTACAGGCTTTACCGGTAGTGTCCTTTTTTTGTTTTTTCTTCACGTGAGTTTCATCTATTCTTGATTTTTGTTATTTTTATACGTTTTCTTTCATTCCTACATTGTCTAATATTATTTCTATTGATTTGGTTCTTTGATTTTTATGTAATTTTTTGACAAACTTTTCAGTCTTCTTGTAAGTCATATTTTTTAAATATTACTTTTTGAAATATGAATTCTCATTACCAATATTATGATTATAATTATAAAAAAATAGTCGCAGGAAAACTCTTTTTTGGTTACCAAAAAGCCAGCACGTCTGCGTCGTTTCAAAACATTCATTCCGCAAAATATGAAAAGTGATTGCGTGATATCGTTTTGAATCAACGCACTTATTTTTGCGATTGTGGGTGTGCAGAATGTGGGCATTAAACGTGCAAGCCACAGGCCGTCACTGTACTCGATCTATCAGGTCAAAGGGCACCCGAGTTCAAACAGTCGAATCGAATCGAACGGCGTTCCCCTCGGATCGTTGAAAAACAAACGAAAAAATAGCAATGGGAGTATTGAGATAAAAATAAAAATTACCTTTGCCAATTCGTTTAATAAACGTGACGTTTCGTTTTCTCTCACGGTGATATATATATGAGGCATTCCACACCAGCTCAATGGTGTTTTTTCCTGACCCCCTGCGATTTGTTCCATTATTTTTTATGTTATTCAACTTATCAAAAAAAGTACTCCCAATTTTTTTCAATTTTTTTGGACCAGCCACCATCTCAAAAAAAATTGACGAAATCTGATTTTTGACGAAAAAAACGCCCATTTTTTAAAACTCCAAAAAAATCACAAAAATTCTGTGTCATGAAACAAAATTTTTGGGCCATAAAACATAGTGGAAGTATTTTTTTTCTGGGTTTTATTTCATTTTACAAGTTTGATAAAATTATTTTTTTATTTCGCACATTGACAACGTCACTCTCGGTAGCTTATGAACGTTGAAAAATTAAGTTTTTTTCAGAATCTTATGACATGCGTAGATAGATAAGAATAACCAATTAAGAATTTTTAAACTCAAATCACAAATCCAAATCGAATCTATATGATATTGTTAGTCTGAAAAAGAGCGCTTTATTTTGAAAAACTGGAAGAGATTAATTGTTAAGAGCATTTTCAGTCCTGGATAGGGTCACAGTGCATTTCAAGTCGGAGACATACTGCATTTTTATACACAAAGGCTTATACACAAAGGTTTTGCCGTGTCAAAGTTTCATACTGCAAAAAATGGCCGGTAAAAGCAAGTTCGACGAGGCGTTGTCGGTCACAATGTAACACAACAGGTTCGGTGTACTCAAGTTTTTATATGAAATACTTTAAAATAGCAGTGTGACAGAGTATTTAGAATTACTATGTCATTACCCATACATGCCTCACGTAAAAATTCAAAGAATACAAAAATGTCGATCTACTTTTTCCTGCATAAACCCAGAAAAAAAAATACTTCCACTATGTTTTATGGCCCAAAATTTTTGTTTTGTGACACAAAATTTTTGTGCATTTTTTGGGATTTTTAAAAATGGGCGTTTTTATCGTCAAAAATGATATTTAGTCATTTTTTTTTTTAGATGGTGGATGGTCCAAAAAATTAGAAAAAAATTGGGAGTACGTTTTTCTATAGGTTGAATAACATAAAAAATAATGGAACAAATCGCAGGGGATCAGGGAAAAACACCATTGAGTTGGTGTGGAATGCCTCATATATATATATATTTATTTATTTATTTATTTATATATACACATAGATGTATACATGGAAAAGTCCTCGGATATGCTGCTGAAACACGACATGGCCGCTCCCACATCAATCATCTTTGCCAGTTTCGCATTGGAAAGGATCGCGCCCAAGAATCGTCGAAGCCATTTGAAAAGAGGAACCACGAGAGAGAGAGAGAGAGAGAAAGAGGAAGAGACGAAAAGGAGTGAGAAGGAGAAAAAAAATTTAAGGACGTGGAAAAAAAAGTTGATGACTCGAGGGTGGGAGAGGGTTGCAGTTGTGCAACGAGTCAACGAGACAGAGTTCCCAAGTTACACGAGACGAAGTTATGCTATTTTCAAACGATCAGTTGTTAACGATGTATATAGATGTAATATCGATTTTACCAACGACAGAAGAATGTCCAAACCATGCTTTTGATACACAGACATTGGCCCTTTCGTCTCTGAAGGAACGTTATGCATACATAACATAAGCTACTTTTATCGCGTTTCTCTCGCGTAAGGAGAGCCTTTACCCGGTTGATCAATTTGATGCAAATCATTCGTTTGCTGTATACACTCTCCCTAATGCAGCATCACGATCGGATGTATACTCAGCAAATCAGAGAGAAAGAGATAGAGAGATAGACGGAGAGAGAGAGAGAGGGCCTTTCATTGTCTACGTAAAACTCTTCTGCATGAGCATTCTCTCTGCCTCTCTCTCTCTCTCTCTCATCCGTCAGCATTTGGAAATTAACGATTCGGTCAATTATGTCGTGGATAAGTGATTACAGTTCGTACCATCGTCGCTTATGGCTGAATGCCACGACGATAAAGAGAGTGGACCAACTTCTTTGAACTGTTGCAGAACCAGAAGCGAACGAAATACTTCATGTACTAGCTTTGTGTGTATCGCGTTTAGTGTGGGAATTTTGTGGCTAAGATCGTGATTAAGGGAAGAAAAGTATCCCGAACTTCTGTGAAATATGCCAAATGTTTGGACGGTATCGTACACCAATAGAAACGGAGATGGAGAAAGAAGGAGTCAGGGATAGAGAGAGAGAGAGAGAGAGAGAGAGAGAGAGAGAGAGAGAGAGAGAGAGAGAGAGAGAGAGAGAGAGAGAGAGAGGGAGAGAGAGAGAGAGAGAGAGAGAGAGAGAGAGAGAGAGAGAGAGAGAGAGAGAGAGAGAGAGAGAGCGAATCGAAGTAGACAAAGGGAGTGAAAGTTCACAGGGCATCGACTTTGCCATTTACTTGAGCCTCAATCACGGTAGCACAGAGGATGCTAATTCGATGTTTGGCCATTATTTGTGACGAGAATGACGAAAAAAAGGCCAAGAAAACTCTAGCGATGAAAATAACGAAGATGATGTTGATGAGAGGTCCCAAAGATCCATGAACATATACATACAGCACAGGTTAACCAAGTTCTCAGTGCAGTAGAGACCAAGAAAACTGACGATGTATAATGCCAAGGAGGAGGGAATTCTTTGGGCCACGTGAGAATGATTGGGACGTCGTGACCAGGCCAACCCGGGTCTCGGATTAAAAAAAGAGGGAGATAGAGAGAGAGAGAGAAATAAAAAGATAGAATGTTACTTGCTATGCCTGATGGCAGAGATCTCATCTCCGCAGTTCGTAGTCCGTACTCGCATATGATGATTACAACATACCACATATACATGTATGTATTATGCTAGGAAGAGAAAGAGGCAAAGGATAAAAGGCCAGAGTATGAAAAAAGGATATTGTGTAGGAACGTATCGGTCCAAGCGAGAGAACGTTAAAGGAGGAGGAGGAGGAGGAAGAAGAAGAAGAAGAAGAAGAAGAAGAAGTGGAATAAGGAAAGGATGACGAGGATGAAAGAGGATGAAGAAGAGCGAAGCCGTTAGAAGACACCAAGCCATCACATACTACTGTACGTATGCGAGGGTAACTAAGCGTCGGCGTGGAACAGAGCGAGCGAGAAAACGGACGCAAGAAGAGAATCGTATATATATATATATATATATATATATATATATATATATATATATATATATATATATAAATGAAATGGCATAAGAGATGGAGAGCAGTATACGAACTGATCTTCGAGGCCCATGGCGCGGAACAGGACTCGATGGAGCGGAACTACCAGTCACCTGCTCGCTTCCGGCACGCTCTCTTCCCGGCCTCTCCCACCTGCTTAATCCCCTCTCTGTATCTCTCACTCGCTTCCCGTCCATTATACGACGAAAAATATCACACGAATGTGTAATACAGCGAGAACGCGTCCGTTGTCGAAATTATCGTAAAACAGTCTGTAGTAGCAAAATGGCCATAAGTGACAATCCCTATTAATTTGCGTAGATCATGGTATCTGAGAAATCTTGAGCCATTGACTCCTTTACCCGAGGATGTTGAATATCCCGGTGTATTGAAAGAGCGGACAGAGCCATTTCTTTTTCAAATATTATGTCAAATTACCAATGACCTGAACATCAATCTTATCCACGCGTTGATACGATTGTCCCAGATGTTTTTGCCGAGGCTCAATATGTTCTTGACGTATTCAACGTGGTTTGGAACAGGGAAGCTGGAGGAGGAAGAAATGCATGATAAGTTGAAGAAGAAGAAGAAGAAGAAGAAAAAGACGAAGAAGAAGAAAGGGGCGAAGAGAGAAACGGAGGCAGTGGAGGAGGTGGATAAGGACGAAGAAAAGGAGGAGGATGAGAAGGACGAAAAGAAGTAGAAGGAGGATGAGAAGGACGAAAAGAAGGAAAAGGAGGATAAGAGCACGCGAAGCGAGAGAACACGGTGAACACATATCCTCCAGAAGAGATCGCGGTGTGTTCTCGATCCCTGGGAACGCTTCGAGAAGCAGCATGACTAAGCCCAAGTCCTCGTTGCTCTCTCGCGGACCACGGGGCTCGGTGAATCCGAACGGTCCGCTCTCGATCCTCCGGCTGGACGCTTCTGCTCTGTTACATACGTATAAAAAGAGTGAGAAAGCCAGGAGAAAGAGAGAAGGAAGGAGGACGATATCTCACCAGGGACCTCCCACACACGTCGAAAGAATAGGAAGCATATATACGTATTTCTATTCTTTCGTTCGCTTTCCAACTTACTCTGCTGCGTCAGTGACTGTGTGAGGTGCACGCGTGGACGAGAGCGAGAGATCAGTCACGAGTGATAACCAGAGAGAAATCATTCCAACTTATATGTATATGTATACATGGCTTGATATATACATATGAAAAAATGCTATGATCGAGACCGAATCACTTCTATTAAGGGGAATATTGGTTAATACGGTCTGGAGGGTAAATTGACCAAAAGGGCTTATCAAGTATGCGTAAGCACAAACTCGACGCCTCTCTGGCGTTGGATCATTGCGAAGCGTGTGAGCACCAATCTCGATTGGAGGAAGAAACTTTTCTTCTGCTCGTTCATAATGTTAACGAAGAAAAATGCGCGAAAAGGGGAGGAGACGAATTTGTTCGGTGGTCAGAATGAGAATCGTAAAGGGCGTGAGCCAATAGCGATATGCGCGATGTAAGAAATAAAATACGAAAGAGAGAGAGGGAGTAATAGTGTTTTACGGATTACCTTCAGCCGTCGAATGGTCGTACAATGTGTGGTAACGTGGTACAGCGTGTGGTAAAACACGAATTACATCGTCGGAGTCTGGTTTCTTATGGCTGGAAATAACGCCGCGATTTTCAAGAGATACGATAACTCACGATGACCCTCGAACCCCACACGAGTGTGTCATACTCTCTGCAGGGTTGTTCGCGAGGAGAAGAGGGACAGAGAAAGAGGAGAGGGAGAGGAGAGGAAGAGGATATACGTTCGAACTCACAAGAAAACTCGCGGGGGGTCTGGCGTACACTTCGAACTCTGGGCATCTTCTCTGTGGGTTACGTGTACACCTGGCGGGAAGGATGTACATAATAAAAGAATAATAAGAATAAAGGGGGTCCCGGATCGCCATGAGACGTATTAATCGCGAAATCGCCAAGATCTATAGGATATCCCCGTGGAATTGAATCGTTTTCCATCCTAATAACAACGTGACGACTCGATTAAAACGTGACGGTGTTCATTATCAATTATTATACAATTATTGTATACAGGTACTATCACTGCGATATACAGACTGAGATATTTATTTCACGAATATTTTATATTTCATTTACAATTTTCATGCTTATGTTTGGGTGAAATTTTGTGAGTCCTCAGACAGTGAAACAATATTTTGCAATTGCTAAATTTTCACTTTCGATGATTTATTGCTGAAGTTGTCGATTTTGGTATTTAGTATTGTAATGTATGGTATTAGTGTGGATTTCATTTGTCTATTTGTCTATTTATTTTATTCATTGATTTATAAATTTCGCAATATATTTCACGTGAAAACAGACGATTTCGGTTCTTTTTACCCCGGAGGGGAAAAAAGAAGCGAACTCGTCGGTTTTCGCTCTTAGCTGTCAGAAAAGAGTCACTTTTCGGCTGTCTACGCATATGGTGAAAAGCACGAAAATCTTGCATGGGTGAAAAAAAAGGATTTTTCATCACGTCGTTATTTCATACATTTTTTTTATTTTCACGGAAGACTTTGATATGCTAATAATTTGTTACAACTGCAAATTCAAAGATTTTTCAATCGGAAAAGAATATATCACGAGATGTGGACGGTATATATACGAGATATATAACTTATTTCCTCAATATATGTGTCATCTATTCATTATATATCTAAAGTATATCCAAAAACATGTATTCCCATGTCGATTTGAACATTGTTACCTCACAATTCTTACGCATCTACAAAGCTTCCTCTATTAGGAAGGCGGCAACGAGAAAAAAATTACTCTTGCTCATAGAAAATAATTTTCAAGTGCATGGAAATTATGAAAAAGCAATGTATGCAAACGTTAGATTCTCATATCAGAACAAAACATACAAAAAATTCATATATTTTGAGTTGTCAATTCTTTGTACGCTTCCTGCATCTGAGTTTTTTTTACCGCGACAGATATATCATACGTTTCAAAATATATAAGGAATATGTAACTTATTTATATATCTATAAACAAAACGTATTTATATATCTATAAACAAAACGTCAGGGGAAAGGTGTCTAAAATGACGCCCTGATCAGAGCGCTTTCCCGTCGAAGGGAAAAGCGCTTTATTGATGTAAAGCAGGGGTCTCCAAACTACGGCCCGCGGGCCAAGTTCGGCCCGCCAGTGTCATCATTTCGGCCCACAACAGCTAATGACCAGTGTCATCTTCTGGCTTTTTGTTGTAAAATGAAAATGGTTGTGACCCTAGGAACTTACTGGAGTAATCAATATGGCCCTAAGGCTGGAAAGTTTGGAGACCCCTGATGTAAAGAATCAAGATATTACTTCTTCCATCAATACGCAGTGAAACTGTAGTTATCAAACTTGTACTTTTTCGATTCTAATAAGTATTTGAACTTTAAATTTTTCAAGTTGTCAATAGATTTTTGAAATTCGACAAAAGGATCATTTTGTATGTAAGTATGGATCCTCGATTACCTAGTACTGAATTTAAATAATCGAGGCTATTTTTATTTCATTTTATATTATTAAAAAAAAAACGTTTTAGACTTAAACACTACAAAAGTCACATATGAATCTACAACAATAACTACAAAGTAAAATTCATCGGGATAAAATGAGCTGGGGATCATCTTGTACACACGATGGAGGTTTATTCTGCCCCAAGCAACATTCTTACACATGATACGTCAAACTAACTCAACAAAACCCATTCAAATAGAACCAACATAAAATCCCACACTTCAGAGCAATTATAATATGTATCAATAATGGGCACATCCACATATACAAATATACACATATACAAATATGAACATTTTGAATGAAGCTCGCCGTGCAGAAATTGTGGTGAGGATCCAGCTGGATTCCCGTAATTCATCCGAGTCACGGATCAGGATCCTTCTAGAGATCGGACCAGGTGATGACCAGAATGAAAGGTTTGTAAATGGAATCCAGCAGGAACTTCCGAATAGATCCGCGACTGTGTCCAGGGCGGATCTTATTTTATGCTTGAATGACCTATAGCAAATTATCAAAGAATTCTATAGGATCGTTAAATAAATTATATATATTCAAATGGGCACTTTTCAGGAAGGCACCTGAACTACACACATCGTCTTTATAAGTGACTAAAATATTGTATGAACGTGATTTGTTAAATGACTTGCTGAAGCGCGCCCCATAATTAGTCGCAATTAATGTAATCACACAAAATATGAAATTAAAAATATATGGCTTAGCGTTATAATAAGGAATCAAACTGGCGCCAACCAGGGATCCAGCAAGGATTGCCTTATTACGGTATCCCAGAGAAATCCCGATCGACATATTACAGGAAACTGAAAGATCCTAGCAAATTTTTGCTCAGGAATACTCATTTCGGAGTTTCCCCAACAAAAGCTTGTCGAGATTTAATCGCAATATATGAATTTTTAGATTGCCGGTTAGGGATAATGAGGACATCACTGGGGACTCACCAGGGATTTAGGGCATCCCTACAAAATTCCGATTGGGATTTTACTGGAAATTGGGATACCCCAGCAAATTTCTGCACGGGTAGTAGATTCAATAAAATCAATAGGGATCATGTCACCTATGGGCATCTTTTTGGACACCTTCCTCTAACATATTCGAAATGTATTCACTGTATACCTCGCTTAGACTTTATTTCAATAAAGGTTGATTTATTTCCAATGACGAATGAATTATATAAAGTTAGTGCACACTTATTTGAGGTTGTTTTCGAATTTACGTGTAATTTTGGGTTTTGGAAATGAGAAAAAACGTTGTAGCCACACCCAGAAGCTATGGGATTTCTTGGGGCAATGGCGCGTTCAGTATTATGGCGATCAACATATACATACCCTCTTATATAGCTAAGAGAAAGAGAGAGAGAGAGAGAGAGAGAGAGAGAGAGAGAGAGAGAGAGAGAGAGAGAGAGAGAGGAAAGGACCATTTCATCCGCATCTCCATACAACAAGAGAACGCATCCGCGTTGCATCGTTCATCACCCAATGTATATGTATATAGTATCCATCGCGGATTTGTGCACTAGTTTCTCGCTCGGCTACCGCTCAGTTTACCGCGCACTCCTATTTTATATATCCCATGCATATACGTGCATGTATACATATATCAACTGATGTCAAACTGAAAGGGCGTAACCAGCACAACTTAACCCATCAAATTGTGCGGGGGTTACACCCTTTTAACTTTCACCAGTGGGCATGTATATGCAATTGGTGAGTTTGGAAATACGGGGCACTGTACTTCACGGCCTATATAAACCATCAAGGTGGGTAACAATAAAATTGATTAGGAATTGTCATATTTTCTTCCTTCTTGAATGCTCGAAAAGAAAAATGGTTTAAAAAATTTTGTCTACCTTTATTTTTCAGTGAATGGTTTTTTATTTCATCTGGTAATATTGGTCGTCAAGTCTGGTCCTCTTAAGGGGGAACGCCACTGTGACGGCGTTAAAAATAGCCGATCTTCGGGATTTTTTTTTGTAAGTAGGTATAATTATTTGAGAATCAGACAAAAAGGAATTTATTAAGTATATATTCAACTATATTTATACGAATCTATATTGAAAAATATCAAAAATTCCCAAAGAACGTAATGAAATAATAAAAAAATGACTCCTTCTGGTGTCAGCGATACAGTAATCAAAAATCAGCTGAAATCAAAAACCCAATATTTACTTTAATCTCCACAACAGTGACTATCGTTGAGCGTAGCTATTTTTTAAAATTATATTATTTTTTATTTTTTTTCACCGGTTTTTTTTCATTTTCAAAAGGTCTTAAAAAATTGTATTTTTCAAAATTTTGAAAATCGGCTATGCACAACCGTAGCCAATGCGATAACAAAAATTAAAAAAAATTTCATCGGTGCATTGGTCTTCCAGCAATCGAGGCCACCGTGTTCAAATCAAAAGCGTCGTTTTGAGATAGAAACGCTTAAAGTTTTCATTGCATATTCATTAACTCTGAATGTAGTAATATCTTAAATATTTATTTAAGATATTTTTGAAAATGAAATATTTTTTGTTTCATAAATTATTATGAATACCAATTTTTGTTACTGCATAGTATTTTTTTAATAATTTTGTATTAATTTTGACATTTTTACATTGTTAACAGATTTTTTTAATTAATAATTAATCGATGAGCAAGTAACAACAGTTCGAGAATTGTATCTGTGGACATTGAACTTAAATAGTCTACCGAATATTGCTGTCAAATTTTCATCTGAGAAACACTATTTAGATGCAAAAGAAAGATTTTATTTGCGATACAATACTGTGAAGTCAATCACAGGGGGACCCAAAAATTTCATTGAATTATTCCAATGAGCAACGGAAACGTATTAGCAAAGGAATATTCTAATTCAGGAAATAATCGTATATGTAAGGTTTAAAAAAAAATACGTGAATAAATAAAAACTGGTGTTATTATTGTTCATAAACAGACTTAACGATTAATTATTAAATTCAAGAACCTGTTAACAATAAAAAAGCGTCAAAATAAATTCTAAATATCGAAAAAAATACTATGGAGTAACAAAAATTGGTATACATAATAATTTATTTAAAAAATATATATATTCTCAAGAATCGAGAAAAATAGTAGTTATGGAAATCCCACGATCGGAATAGTCTTAAAAATTGTTGAATAGTGTAACGATCGCAACGTGTGTATATATGTATATAAATCCCCAAATATGTATAGGTGAAGGAGAGTGATGTATATAAGAAAATTCATCGATTATAATTCTGCGATAAACCGGTTTTCGGACCGGAGAGAGGAAAGGAAATTTCGCGTGAAGACTCGTGACTCGTCGTTAGACTCTTATAGAGCACGGTCTCTCTCAAAATTATCTCTCATTAATCTCCATGTATTAATTCTATTGTAATACACTCGAAGCGTCGCCGATTCTTCGATTATATTATCTTCGACAAATCCAGGCCTGGTGCATCCGAATCGTGCGTCGCTTGGGAGATTTTTACTAAGATAAGTAGATCCCGTAATTCTGTCCTCAACCAAAGAAAGAAAGAGAGAATATTTATCATGAGAAAAGAGACGTCTCAAAGAAAGAGCTTTAATTAATGTATTAATGTAAAGACGAAACCATTTATTATATGAGCGATTATTTATTACGATGATATTTTTGTAACTGTGAATATTATTCGTTTTACGGCATTTTCTCAAACAATGCAAGTTTCGTTATGTATCGAAAAACTATTGGGCTCTATACACCCGCAAATTTAACGTGATGCCGTGGCATATGAACGTACGCGTTCCGATTATTGTCATTCTAATTATTATTTTCTTGTTGTTCGTTTATATACGCCAATCATTGTCATTCACGCTGTATGTTTTGTTAAAGATCTCTCCGCCGAACCGGTAAAATAAAACCTTGTCTATAAAATAACTCTCGTAAATCATTATCTGTGTCCATCCCATATGAAATGAACGATCTTATATCACGTAAGAACCTCCATTAAAAATTAAATCGTTATAATAGATAGAAGTTTTAAGTAAACAATTTTAAAAAAATCAAAAATGACACTTTTAAAAACGCGATTTAATGTTTTAAACTCAAAAAACTCATTCAAAAACTCGTCGAATATTTTTGTTGTATTTTTTTTCTAAAAAGGCCATAAAAACAAAAATTTTGAAAAAAAAATTCAATTTGGAACATTATCAAAAAAGTTATAACCAAAATACCAAAAATGAGCGGTTTTTTTCTTAATTTAATATCTTTTGAAGGGGTAATCAAAAAAATCTCAAAATTTAACCGGAAGGGTCTTTTGATGGGTACTAAAAAAAATAAAAAAATTCAGGAAATTGAAAAAAAAGTTTGTCAAACTGTCTGATTTGGGATGGAACGCCCCATCTATACTTAAAGAAAATGAAAACAAAAATCGATTTTTTTAACCCTTCACAGTGGCGTTCCCCCTTAAAGAAAATAGTGCAAAAAGCAATAACAATAAATTTACGATTGTTGCGACTATTATTATAATTATACAAACAACATTCGAGTTATTAAGTTATTTGTACTATAGGGAACGATCGAAACCTCCGAATAGTTTTCACAATTGTATATTATTCTTGCCTTGGTACAGAATGACATCAAAGGGTTATACCCCGTCAGGCGAGTGAGAAAAGCGGATGTTTATGGATTTTTCTTTCCGAAAATCTGAAGATCATTCAGTGATTATTTCAAAATAAAAATATATGATTCATAACGCGTTATCTAAAATTTAAAAAAAAATGAAAAATCTTTCCTTAAATTAGTTTATCCTAATGGCGCGAGTTGATGAAGAGTTTCAAGAAAATCACATCCAAAGTATGATACCTTAATCCACTTCCGATACTTAAAGTATCGGAAGTGGATTACAAGTAATCAACAGGCTTAAACACAAGAGCCCATTTGTGAATTTTGATCCAATCGCCCTGAAATTTTCCAGGAATTATAAGATATTCTGCGAACAAGACCTGATGTCAAAATGTATAATTGAAACAGGATTCTTCGATTTTTACAACTACAAGTATAATCCCTTCAACCATATTCATTACGCGTGCATTCCTATTTATCATTCTAATGATGGATTTCATATTATCAAAGAAATTAAGATTAAAAAGAACACACAAAGAATCTAGAACAGATTCTAGCTCGATCTACCTGCCGGGATCATATTTCCCAACTCACTCCCCGAGTATTTGTATGCACATGGAAAATGGTGTATGAGCTCGTAGGGGAGGGGGGCGGGAGACAAGAAGAGCGAAGAGAAATTTCGCTAGGAACTACTAAAACTACTGCTATGTATGTAATGCCAGGCTTCTCATGCCAGGTAAAGTATCCGGGGTTCCTTGCTCCGCGTTTCCTTGCGCGGTTCGTCCATACGCGCGAAGAGCGCTGACGTGCGCTCGCGCTCGCGCGCGATCTTGCGGGGCCCCCGTGAGGCTAAAGGGGCCCATTACGGGGCCATAAAACCCGCGGGCTGGGCCTCTCCTTATCCACACGGCACGGCTGCTTTACGCATCACACGCTGCAATGCACAGTCCAGATTGCCCACATAGCCAGCGATGTGAGGAATATAAGGATAGTAAAAAGAAAAATGTAACAAAAGGTTAAAACAAAAATGATAAATATCGTGGAGAGTTAGAAGAATGGTACGGCATCTGTGTCATCAGGTACAAAAGATCTGTATAGGAATTCAAGCTTCACAAATATTCATCTTCAAATCGACTTTTCAAAGTTTTCTGACGACAGATAATCGAGAATGTCAACATTCGGGCCCTAAGGCCCGAATTTTAACCCACACAACAATAATACGTCCCAAGTATGTCTTTCGGACATCACGTTAATTGTCCCGTAATGGTAATGGGATTGTTCCATGGGATACCCATGGGCTCTAAAGCGTCCGCAGTGATTACCGGAATAAGATCGTTCCATTGTCGTCCCGGGATGTCTTCGAGACGTCTCTTGGACTGCAAATACAGCAGAGTGGAGGTATCGATAAGGTATTATCGAGACTTCTTGAAGACGTCACCAAGATATTCCAGAATTATTAGACACAGCAATAATACGTCTCAAGTACGTCTTTCGAACATCACGTCAATTGTCCCGTGATGGTACTGGGATGGTCCCATGGGATTCCCATGGGCTCTGAAATGTCCGCAGTGATTACCGCAATGGGATGGTCCCACTACCGTCCTGGGATGTCTTTGGGATATCTTCGGGACGTCTTTTGGACTGCCAACACAGCAATGGATAATTATTTTTTATTTCTATTTAATGTTAATTAATTTTAATTCATTAATTAAATTTCAATAAAAGGGGTACAGTACAGAGGGAGACAGCAAGTACTCCTTGTAATATGGCCTCTTTAAAAGTCCGACACCTTTCGGTGTCAAATATCCGTGTTTACGCTCGGCTATATAAGCATTCTATTTGTATGATCCATGTGTGAGTGAGCGTTCGCCATCTTGCGGTGAGTCTGGAAGTAACGCCGCGCAATGGCTGACCTCCTACAGACATCTCTAAGAGAGTCCGCTAGGATCGTGCACACACGGTTATGGCAGGATATCCTCAAGACATCCTTCATTAATCTCGCGTAGAACTTTGTCTGACTGGTACCTCCCAGGGACATCTCTAAGAGAGTGCGCTGGGATCGTCAAAGCACGGTTACGACAGGATATCCTCAAGACATCCTATATTAATCTCGCGTTGAACAACGTCTTACCGGTACCTCCCAGAGACATCTCTAAGAGAGTGCGCTGGGATTGTCAAAACACGGTTACGATTGGAGATCCTCAAGACATTCTATATTAATCTCGAGTAGACTAATGCCCTACTATTACCTTCCACAGACATCTACAAGACAGTGCGGCACGATCGTCTACACACGGTGACGGCAGGATATCCTCAAGACATCCTATTATATATTAATGTCGGGTAAAACAGTGTCCTACCACTGCCTCCCACAGACGTCTATAAGAGAGTGCGTTATTGGGATCGTCTAATTACGGTTGCGACAGGATATCCTCAAGACATCCTATATTAATCCCGGGTAGAACAATATCTTACTGATGGTACCTCCCATAGACGTTCATGAGA
Organism: Alloplasta piceator; assembly: GCA_946863875.1. Taxonomy (NCBI): domain Eukaryota; kingdom Metazoa; phylum Arthropoda; class Insecta; order Hymenoptera; family Ichneumonidae; genus Alloplasta; species Alloplasta piceator. The sequence goes on from OX333074.1 coordinate 19,660,942, forward strand.
CGTACTATCTTGGCAGGACACGAATGGGACTGTCTCGGGATGGTTCCGTGATCAATTTTGCTGTGTGGGAAGTTCTTAAGATCGATCTTAAGATCTTAAAGTTCGGGCCCAAGTTTAATTGGGGTGTGTCGATTTCAATAAAAACCTCATTTGGTTAAATATAAACAAAGTCAAGGATCTTCAAAGTATCGGTTTTGACATTTTTTTAAATCGATCAACTATGGTGGGTGATTTTTTTTTACTCTTTTAGAATCTCTCAATTTCAATTTAAAATGAGCCATCAGATTTATTCAAATTCATTATATTACATTTTTAAAGAGAAACCACGTACAATTTATATATTTTCTTCTTTACTAATTATGACATTAGTCGCAATCATTGTTGTTATTATTATTATTATTATTTCCGATGATATACCGACATTTAACATTTTATTGTAATTGCTCCGGTATGTTTACTGCTCAATTATCGCAGTTCAGCGAAATAATGTAGTGTAGCGCGATGGGAAAAAATGGGAATTGCGACTTTTGTCACCCCGCAGCAAAATTACGTATCTGTCCTTCCAACGAAGAGCAACCATTGTGCTGGTCTCTCTCTCTCTCTATCTCTCTCTCTATGTTTCTGTATGTTTCTGTGTGTTTAACCAGCAGCCTGTTCGATCGTTATCCTCGAGAAGTCGAATAATGCATATACTTGACACTATAATATATAATAATTGAGTGTCGAGAAGGACGAACACTTGTGGGAAATTTTCAAGCTCGCTAGTCAATCGGTTAGTTGTGAGTTTTTTTTCAAATTCTTCCCATGTTACGAGATTAGGTGATCATACAGGAGCATTTGCACAGAGATTTTGCTGATAAATTCTTGACGCCTCTTCTTGTCGCGTACTGCCAGGAAATGCTTTGCGAGATTCTCCATCTTCGTTCTCCAACTTCTCTCTCTCCTTTTCTCTCACTGGCTCATCGTTCTCTCTGTCATTCTCTCTTGAAACCGATTCCAGGTATTACATGCTCAGTATGGTAGCATCAGAAGGTTTTTTTTTATCTTTTTCAGCTCTTCCTTCCTCTTCTGTTCTCTCTCTTTGTTTCTCTTTCTGAAGAGAAACACCTCCATACAAAGAATGCGACGACGTGAGAACTTTTTATTGATATAAGTCGTTATATTTACAGATTGGGTGATTTATTTTTTATGTGCAAGAAACTTGTTTAGTTTTTGCTTGCTTGAGGGAGCAGCGAGCTTGCTGTAACAATTTTTGGAAAAGGATCTGTACCGTCTAAAATATGTATACTTTTATGATTGTGTGTAAGAGGGTTTGTAAAGTATACATCTGAGCACTAATTCCAATTAAAAAATAATTCAAAATCTTTACCCATCTTTTACACCAGACTCTTTTTGAAAAAATGGGAGTTGGGACTAGTTGTAACAGACTCGGGGCAAGGAGTAACAATGAAAAGACTGACAATATTCATAAGAAAGAACACGTTTTTATTGGTCATCAGTCTTGTATTATCCATGAATTATCCACATCGTGGTTTATTCTTATGACGATTATAATCTTTGACTATAAATATTCTACATGACACTTATTATAAATATCATAACTACATTATTTTTCATCACAACGTTTTACTTAAAAAAAATGAACATGGCACTTTTGACTTATCTCTTCGCTCAAGGGAGTCGGGTCAGCGTCAAAACGCCCATTTTTAACATAAATATAAACGATCGTTGAATACGTGTAAGCCTGACCAATGGTCCATGATTTAACGTATCCAATGAAGAAATTTTTGACGCTAATCAGTCTTTTTCTGTCTTTTTTAATGAGTCTTCATCTGAGTTGCAGCTTAGGCAACTCAGGTGAAGGTAACTTCATTTATCGTCTTTTTCATATATCTAGAAAGTGAGACATGGCACAGGTCAAAATTTTTGGCTGCTTTTCGTACGCTGACCCTTTTCTTCCAAAACTTCAGTTCCTCTCTCGGATTTTCTCTTCTAGTTTCTCTTTCTTAAAAAATACAATACAATAACTTAGCATATTCTTCTGGGCAATATTCGGGTAAAGAAGAATAAAAGTATACTATACTACTATTTGTAATAATATTTTATATACAAATAAATGGGGTATTCCATGCGTAGCAAGACAGATTTTGCTCATTCAGCTTGCCTTTTTTCTTTGTTCACTGGCAATTAAATGTGTAGTTTATAGTCGACGCTTCCTCTCCATCGGAATTCGTTTATGAGACAAAATTGATTAATTTTATTGTCAGTGAACGAAAAATAAAGGCAAGCTGAAAAATTTACCGTACGTTTCTACGATATATTGGACAATGTTCAGGAAGTCGTTTATAAGACAAAATTGATTAATTTTATTGTCAGTGAACGAAAAATAAAGGCAAGCTGAAAAATTTACCGTACGTTTCTACGATATATTGAACAATGTTCAGTAAAATTTTTGATAAAATTCAATTTAGACGTCCATTTTTTTTACATATCGGATTGATATTCCATTTGCTTTATTGAAAAGAGAGCGGTTTTCCAGCTAAAAAAATGGATTCAGATTTTAATTTTGCTGTATTGACACTTAAGAGACACACATTTAAAAATACGTTAAATACTTTATTTTTTTGTTTTTCGATTAAAACCCAACAAAAACCCAGACTCAATTGGGGTCCATAACTACATGGACATGTTTTTATATGATGTAAGACGACGATATATTAATGGACGAAAAATATTGAGACCCGCGACCAAAACCGGTCCCGCTCCTCCGATATACACACTTATTATAGAGAGCAGGAAACAATACACGCACACGGCGCAAGTCGTAACATGTTACAACATGCCCGATGGGATCATTATGTCTACTTAATGAAATTTCTCAAAAACTACAAACTTAGAAGAATATTAATAAAGCAAATTACAGCCAGTTAAACAATGAAAACACAATAAACAATTGATTTAATTTTAATGGTCAAAATCAAAGTTCTCGTAAGTATTCTTTTTACGATACCTGGCCGAAAGGGAGCTCGTGTGCACGTACTCTTGCTTCGATGTCCGGCGGAGCACTAGTGGTTTTTAAGTTATGCCTTAAGTTATAAAAAGGACATTCAGCTCAAAATTGAAAAAAATAGTGCAAGTTCCTTGTCAAAATTGAGTGTTACTACTTACACCTGTTGCACAAGCCCCTCGCTCCCCCACACAGAGAAAGCTTTTTGAATACGGAACAAATACGCTTCGCGTACTCGTTGGGGGGATCCGCCCCCCAAACCCCCCTTAACGTTTTGTTGGGGGGCTTTGCGCTCCGTATTTTTGACCATTATCTTCATTTATTCGGTATGTCAATACTATATTGTTTTTATGTTATTGAACATTGTTTTTGATAATATTGAGTCACATTTTTCATTCTCAATGAGGGCAATGATTCATAAAGTTAATGACCGAATTCTAAGAATCATATTGGTAGGCACTCACAATTTCATAATATAATGATCATATATTTTGTTTTAGTGATAAATTTCGAATGTTGGTTAACATGTCCCTTAGGGACGTTTCAATAGGCACTCACGCCGTTGTTTAAACTCTTTAATTCAATGTGAACATCGAGTAGTCGTATAAATTCTATTAATCATAATTAAAAAGACAGATTTGAATATAATCAATATGATATAAAAGTATCTAGACAATCATATCATTTAAATGTTTTGATAGATTATATTCACAGAATTGTTACAATATTGGGCAGTAATGAAGAATATTAGTGACATTTGAGATGGGCATATTTATCATAACACTTCAATCATTTAATGATTGAAGTGTCCATTTATAATAAGTAAAAAAAGCTTTCGGTTATAAATCAATGCTCAGATTCTGTTTTTTCACGTTTGAAAAGCGTGGGTGATCGCCATATTACCAATGGAGCGCAAGCACACAAAAGAACCATGTACTTTTTATAAGAGCGAAATATGGGTTTGAATTTGGCGCGCTCAGGCCGTGTTTAGTTCCTCTTTTACTCTGTACGTGGCATAGCGGCGTCGTGACGTGCGTGGCGACGTCGCGTGCGCCGGTCTATGCTTTACGTGAAAGCGGTGAGAGTGATATGTGCTTGTTTACAGTCATATAGAAATTCTGTCAGTGAGAAAAATAGTCTTTTTTTGTTAAAAATATTGTTTTTTTGCAAAAGTTATTCACTTAGCAGTGTCTAATTGGATTGAAACTTCATGGAACATTTGTTCATAATCATATACAGAAATTCTGTAAGTTAGAAACAAAATCGTCCGTGAACTTCGGAGATCCAAGTGTATATTCACAGAAATTGCTTTTTTTCGTTAAAAATTGTGTTTTCTTTGCAAAAATTGTGAACTTGATGGTCTCTGATCGGATTAATACTTCGTGGGACATTTGTTTACAATCATATACAGACATCGTGTGAGTTAGAGAAAAATTCGTCCGTGAACTTCGGAGATCCATGTGCATATGGACAGAAATAGCTGTTTTGTCGTTAAAAATTGTGTTTTCTTTGCAAAAATTGTAAGCTTAATGGTGTCTGATTAGATTAATACTTTGTGGTACATTTGTTTACAATCATATACAGACATTGTGTGTTAGAGAAAAATTCGTCCGTGAATTTCGGAGATCCAAGTGCATATAGATAGAAATAGCATTTTTTGGTTAAAATTGTGTTTTCTGCCAAAATTGCAACCTCAATGGTGTCTGATTGAATTCGTACTTCGTCAGATATTTGTTTACAATCGTATACATACATTCTGTGAGTTAGAGAAAAATTCGTTAGAGAAATTCCAAGTTTCAACTACATATGGTCATAAAATGTCTTTTTTTGCTCAAAAATGGCAATTTTTTTCAAAAATCTTTATTTTACAATATTCGTTTGGATTTAAACTCCTTGGGCATAGAGATTACAACTATACACAACTACCCTCTAAAGGAAATTGAATTCCGTACACCGGTTTCTGAGATCTGGGTCTGGACGGACATCCGACACAGATTTCGAGGTGAATGCAATAGGCACTTTCTGTCATAAATGAGTGAGTGCCTAAAAATGATGAGAAAAGAAACTGTCCCAGTTTCGGATGCTCTTTTTTCTTACTAACTCCAAATTACTTATGTAAGGACTTTTGTGTGATATCACCATTTGCAAAGATAATCGAAACTTTTTCACACTCGACTCTCATAAGCGATTCTCGCTAAACTAAATATCGTAAAATATATCGGCTAAACGATCTATGTTTTTTTTTACCCTGATACCGCAAAATCTGCGAAATCTTACAGCAATAACACCGCTTTTTTGGAAAATTGCAAAATCAACATTGCATAAATCTGCACACTTCAAAGAATTGTTGATGAAATTTTGAAATTTGTTCATAGTTGGCTGCAGAATGACGAAAGAGATTTCTTATCCCTTTAACTGCCATTCAACCTCTTTTTTACTTATCGTCTTGATCATTGAGGCAAAAATGATCCCAAATTTTATTCCTTCCTCTCCTCTTTCTCCGCATCTTCTTTTTTGGTCAATAAAAGCCTCAACTTTTCTAATACCACAAATCTTTTTTTTGTCATTTCGTCGAAAAAGCAACAAAAAACTCATAACGTTACTTTTTTGACCAGCGTCTTTCTTCCTCTGTCTCTTCATCTTATTACATGAAAATTCTTACATTTTCTTCGATAACCGTTCGATAAATTGCGAAGGATGGAAAGAAATACTAGAATAGCCTTAAAATATCTGTATCAGCGTCAATTTTCACTGTTATTCTCGCCAGAGTCTCGTCACTAAAATAGAATGCTCTGTAATTGTTTCACGTATAGCTACGTGAAGATAACGGTGAATATTCGGCGTCAAACATAATCGATATTCATTTATTATTCATACTCATCCATCTTAAAATAGTTTCCATTCATTCAAGCGTGGTGAGCACGTGTATATATATATATATATATATATTGAGATATTCGGTGTTGCACCTACGATAATTCTACGGTAAAAGAGAGGAACAGAGAGAGAGAGAGAGAAGAAGGATAGGAGGAAGAGAAAGATTGAGAACTGTGTAAAATTGGCCACGATAGGTAAGAGCGTGGAAACAACGAGAGCGACGGAGAGATATTTGCTCCGTGAACCGGAAGCGAAGTCAATGATCCCGGACCACGGCATCTATATGTCCCCCGCGAGTTTTTTCTCCCTTTCGGCTAGGATGTATCTCAACTTTGCCTCTTACTTTTCTTCGACTCCCGAAAAGACAGAAAAAAACTCTTCAAATTTCCGTCTGATTGAACATCCGGCCACAACTCTCAATGCCACCCCTTCAATGAGAATTTCAACTTCATAACGGCGCTTATTAATTAAGATATGGGTGACTACATTGAGGCAGGAATTAGTTAACGCACTGATGATGTATCGGTCGTTTGATAGCAATAAAATTATGTACACTAATTGTTGTTTTCGAAAATTCGACTTTTCAGACGAGTCAATTCACTTGGTCTATTATTATTTCCTATTTAAATTTAATAGGTTTTATTGATTGAATTAAAATATATATTGGGTTGGTGTGTCAATAGGCGTCTATTTAGCCAATATTGAAAAAAGTCTATGTGATTCAAATAGTTGATTCAAAAAAAATTTGGTTTCCGTTGTTTGATTAAAAGAAAGCTTTAGTTGATCATAGAAATGGCAATTGATTACAGAAATTCAATGAACGTTTCGCCGGCGACAATATATAAGATTACTTAAGATGAAAATTTAAGGTGATTTTTACTATTAAGCATCCGCTATAAAACGCACAAAATCACATTGTTCCACTTTGATGACCATTCTGTTCTTAACTAACATCCTTAAAATCACATTTTGAATGACATGGAAGTCCCCAAGACCAATGTGGGTAGGATACCAATGTCATTGGAGTAATACGTCGTGTAACACATTTGGCTTATTACTTGACACACGAAAAAAAATGGTTGGGTGCGACAACCAACTGATTATTAGTTAAGTATATGTTGGTTACCGTAACCATCTGTTTCGTTATAATAAGCACCTAGCATTAGTTCCATCTACTATTCATAGTTAATTGACACGACTGTAGTCAACACAACTGACCTGATTAGTCAGTCTAACTAATAAAATAGTATTCAGGAGGATAAAGGATGGACAAAGAATTTTACAGGAACTGTAGCTAACTATACAATCATATCTGCAAATTTGTCAGTAGCCCAAAAATCCGCCAGGTGACTTCCTCGCGCACAAACGAACTTTCCCCTCGACACTTATAACATTTCCAAGTTCGTCTATATTTGATATCCTTATTTTTTAGTATGGATATTTAATACTTTGCGGCAAAACGTAAGATGGTCGAATCCAAAATGGATTTCCATAAAGAAGGATGTTTTTTCTTTTACCTTCTCTTAGAAAAGAAGAAGCTTTACGAAATTGTAAACTTCATATGTGTAGCAACATTCAAATATTGAAATGTTCAAAAATATTGTGTAGATGTAAAAAAAAATATAATAAACCACGAGCAAAATAGTTGATACAAACATTTCACTCGTGGTTGGCTGAATTAAAATGTTAGTTAGTCTGGCATTTATGAACCAACTATATAAAAATCGTTGATCCAACCAACTTCTTGTCTGGCGCTCAGAGTACTAATGTAACATAGTTGGTTGAGTCAAGTATTTTTTTTTGTTACCACCGCTAAGTCGTTTTTTCCGTCGGTATTAGGATCGCCACTATTTCAATGCTTGCCCACACGGAACATTAGAGCCATGGGACGTCCAATATTCATACATGGTGGTTGAAAGCTTCATCCCAGGGACGTCCATGAGTATCCCTCAAACTTCTAAAAGAAGTGCGAAACGGCACCTGTTCTATGTACTGGGAACGTCCTGTATACGTACCCTGAGATGGTTTTTAGACGGACTAGATCCCAAAACTTACGTATTTAAGACGAATAAACCAGTGATCCGAAAGATGTCCAATGATCATCTATTATACGTCCCTTAATTTAAACAATTTAATCGTTATTAATTAGACATTAGTAATTAATTATAAACTTTATTACTGATTATATAATACTCGGGGTCTATAAGATATCCATATTTTATAGAAAAAAAGGAAAAAAAAATAGTTTTTGATTTTTCACCGTACGGTCACCCATTTAAGTATTAGATTCAAGGAATGCTGCTTAAATTTTCTAATCTCCTACCTACCTACCGATCTACCAACACTAGCTTGACTTATGATAAATTTTTGCATGCAAAAACCTTATACGAATACGATGTAGTTTGCTGATATACTCATATATCTTTGTCTCACAGGCCTTAAATAATGTATAATCGGTAATAACATTTATAATTAATGAACAATATGTAACTAATAGCGTTTAAATTAAGGGACTTATAATATATGATCATTAGACATCTTTTGCAACATTGGTATTCGTCTTAAATACGTACATTAAACGTCACTTTATGGGGTTTATAGGTACGTCTAAAAACTATCTAATAAGGGTACGTATACGAGACGTTTTCAGCACATAGATCGCTGCCATTTGGCATCTCTGTTAGTGGTTTAAGGAATGTCCATGAACTTCCCCGGAATGAAATTTTCATCCAACATATATGATTATTGGACGTCCCCTGGCTGTTCGGTTGCGGGCAGAATATATTTACAACTCCAAAAATATGTGTCGTGGACGTAGAATAAACTTCCGCGTTATCCTTCGATAGACGCAATTTGTACGTATATAAGACGGTGAAGCGGCATATCCATATCGTAGCTGCTCGAAATACTTGAATGTACATCTAAAGGCCGAATGCTTTTGATTGGACAAAACGCGATGGATCACACAGGACCTATATTGTATGTCCACGACACGTACTATTTCTTGAGCTACAAATATACACAACACGGCCATCCATGATATGTCCATAGGTAGATATTCAATAGCTTTTAATTCAGGATAGAAATTGGACAGCTATTGGAGGTTCTAGGTTCACGTCTATATGAAATCCTACATGGAGCATCTGATAGACGTTCAATTGACGTCCTCCAAATAAGATTTTCGTTTACGAACCTGGAACGTCCAATGGATGTTCAATTACTATCCTGAATTAAAAGCTTTTTAATGTCTACCTATGGACATACCATAGATGGCCGTGTTGTGTATATTTGTAGCTCAAGAAATGGTACGGGTTGTGGACACACAATATACGTCCTGTGCGATCCATCGCATTTCGTCTAATCAAAAATATACCATGGATGGTCAATGTATGTCTGCATTACGTCCATCGTGGATGTAGACGTGTTAAGGATCTATGGTTCCGTGTAGGTGCAAGTAATCAACTTATCGACGAATCAGCCCAACGGATTTTATGTAAGGGAACAACCTTGGTGTCTATGCAGGTGCCCAGAATCGCACCCAAAACTACATTTTATCCCCGAAAAATATAATAAAACTATACACTTGTAAACTGCGCCAAGCCCCCATTTCCTTTCGGCTTTCTCTATTCTCTATTAGTGTTGAAAACAAACGCATAGAGCTGAAAAATGATCGGGAGATTGCGATCGAGGATATTCCCTCGCGTGGTTAATTCAGACGGAATAATAATCAACACCGAGGAACCGAAATCTTCGCTCGAGCGTAAATATTTCTCGGTCCTTAACGGGAAATAAATCGTCTCTTTTCCTTCGTGTCGTTGATATTTTAATGTTCAAGATTCGTCCCGAGACATAAAATAAAAATTCTGTACTGCATGACTTGTCAGCAGAAACACTTGGAGAAACAGTCTCAATGTTATTCACAAAGGCGATTCCGTTGAGGAAAAAATTCGCACTGTTGCGGTGATTTAAAAAAACTTTCCGCAATCGAAAAAAATCAATTATAAAATGATGATTTATCTCGATCTAGAGCTCGTAATTTCGTTAACGTTGGTCGTTGAAATATAATATTATTATTATTATTATTATTTTCAATTCTCCCGACTAATTCGCGATATCGTACGGAAATTTATGGATTTTTTGTTCGGAGCTTCGTTTAAAAAAGTTTCGGACGAGATTACTCGCTCGAAAATACGAGACACTCGTCGATTTCGTCCTCGCCTCCTTCCCACACTCGACTCGCATGATTCTCCATTAATTCGTTCCCCGGACGAGCGAAAGAGAGAGAGAGCGAGTTCCGCCGTGGATTAAGAAAAAAAAGAGGAAAAAAAAATTGAAAAAAAATCAAGTAAAAGCGAGGCAACGAACATGACGATGACGAGAATCCAAAAGAGTGAGAGATGCGTGTCCAAGAAAAGCCCAAGAGCATGTCGAGTGTGCGAAGCGAGCGGTAGCCTCTCGAATCGATCTCGCTACCTTTTAAACTTTTCGTCATACCGCCCTTTATTTCTTCCCGATCGGCTTCCTCGCGCCTCTTTTTAATGATTTTTTGTTTCAATTCTCTTCTCGTATCTTTTTTGTCGTTGTTGCCGATTCCTTCGAGTCATTCCACCACACATGAACCACAACAGAGCTGGGCAAAGTACTGAAAAGTACTTCAAGTACGAAGTACAAAGTACCGTAAGTACTTGAAGTATAAAGTAGTAGCAGTACTTGAAGTACTACGTACCTATTACTTGAAGTACTATTAATATTTAAATTACTTAAAATACAAGTACTTGAAAAATCAAGTACCAAGTATCAAGTACTTTTCAAGTTTTCAGGTATATCTCGTAAATTCTCGTACTTACATTTGATTTTTATTCGAGTACTTTTTGTATCAAACTATATTTTCACCTTGTGCAATACACTGAAATTCAGTTTAGGCAGATTGGAACAGAAGTAGGGTAGACTGGGTACGGTTGTGCCAGGGTATGGTTGTGACAGCCGCCATATTAGCGAAACTATAAGGAATACCGGTGGGGGGGGGGGGGTGCAAGGGGAGAGAGGAGCGGTGGGCCTGACTAAATATGTTTCATATTGTTGCGTTACCCAACACGCGACATTAACGCCAGCAGAGGCCTACATTGCTTTTCACCGGTCAAAAGTAAATATTTTTATTCGATTTCTTTTAATCATGGTTGTTACATGTGTACGGATAGAGTAATGAGTGTTTTTCCTCGGTATCAGTTAAACCTTAGTAGTTAAATATCAATTATTACTTTTTACGTAGCTTATTTTTTATTGTCATGGCGATCGTTTTTTGCGAAGGAGTGCGTTGGGTACGGTTGTGACATAGTTTCTGGGTATGTTTGTGGCACAGGTAAAAAAACATTTTTTTTCACATGCCCAGAAAACGTTTGAGGAAGACGGAAAAAGGGCAATATGACGTAAAAAAATAGAAAATCACCTATGAAGAAATTTTGACTGATTATATGATGTGATATATGATATATGATGATGATAATATATGAAATGATAATATGGAGACTGTTGTAATAACTTATTCGTACAGGGCCTTATGTTACATGTGACTTGCAATAAAAGTGATTTTAGACCATTTTGGTGTATTTTTTAACCTGTCACTACTGGCCCCAAGCACTGTCACAACCGCCCCTGGGATGTGGTCGGTTGTGACACTTTTTTATTTTTTTCTAATTTCCTCCTACGAGTTAACCATTGTACTTAGGGACAAAACTTTAGTATTTATACGTAGACAAATGTACACTTTACTGCAAAAAACAGTTTACGTCCACCTAACTGGCCTACTAACAAAATTATGGACGAGCAAATGAAAATTGTCACAACCGTACCCAGTCTCCCTTATTTAAACACAGAATTAAAAATAATTCAAAAATAGCATTGACGATTGTTATTACGATTTATTTTGATACAGGTTTGAAAAAGAAGATATAAAAAAATATAATACATGGATTGTTAAAACTACTCCCACTTCGTGGTCATCTTCAAAAAACTCTCGTAGGCGACAGTTGAGAAGTCCATACGTCACGAAATATTATTTTCAATTACATATTCAACGGCTTTGTACATGCAACCATCAACAAGACATATTTAAAAGTACTTGATACCTGTACTTGAAAATGTACTTGACGTACAGCAAAGTATTTGAAATTTCAAACAACAATACTAGAAGTACTTTTTAAGCACTTCAAGTATGTCGCAAGTACCAGGTACTTCAAGTACCGCTCAGCTCTGAACCAGAATCATCTACGTTATAATAACAATAACAATAAAGATAATAACAATAATAATGGCAAGAATGGATAGAATATATTCCTTATTTTCCTTACCCTCATGCCATTTTTTCCTTTTTATCAATTTTTACACAATTTTTGCTCGCAATTAGAATTGCAAATTCATTGAGTATCGGCAATTTGATTCCAATACGGAGTTTTTTTTTCTTCATTTATACAAACCACCATTTTTACCACATTTTCTTGTTGTAATTTTCCGAGAACGAGGAATAAGGATACCGAGGCCGAAGGCTCTAACGACCCGAGGAGATAAACTCCACGGTGTGCTCTATATACCTCGCTGAATCTACGAATTTTCCGAAGCCGTTTTACCGATCTCTTTCTATTTCCTTCTTGGACGTATCCTAGCGCCCTTCTCTCTCCCTCTCTCACTCGCTCCTTTCTGTCTCTTTTTATCCTTCGGCGGTTCCCCTTGTAAGAGAGAAATCTCTTTGATCTTCTCGCGGCTACTTAGCCGTCCTCCGCTCGATTCTAAACCCTTTCCTCGACTTGCCTCGGCAAACCGAGGCCTTATATACGCCCTTATAATGTAAGCCAAGCTGAGTTCGAACGATTTTACTCTCTTTGCGAGACTCAAAACGCGAGGAGGTAAGAGAGAGAGAGAGAGAGAGAGAGAGAGAGAGAGAGAGAGAGAGAGAGAGAGAGAGAGAGAGAGAGAGAGAGAGAGAGAGAGAGAGAGAGAGAGAAAGTAGGAAGAGCCGCCGCTGAAAACCGAGAGCCAACATTCATCAGTAAGTCGGTGATATATCTATATATATGTATATATTTGTGGATCTGTGTGAGTGCGTTAATCTGACCACTCGGATATTTTCACCATTTTATTCGCATCCTGTGAAGAATTGCACGATTTTTCAAGATACCTGCGTAGTATCGTAGCCTTTTCACCGAAACATACATGCAACTCAATCCTGTTCAAACGAGAATCCGCACGTGAAAACCCTTAAGGTTCCAGGAATACAGCCCCTCATTCCTTTGGTCATTCCGGTAAGATATTTTTGATCCATACTTAAGTTTAAAATTGAGTGAATTGACCAAATGAAATAAACGGAGACTAGACCATAATGAGGTAAGAAAAATAATTCAACATATCAATAAATTATTCAACTGTTAAATAAACAGTTATTTTCATAATACGGAATTTATTTTAACATAAACCAAATTCAATTCAAACTTTACAAGAAGAGAGTTAAACATCACTATCAATTTTACGTGAAATCTCTCACATATATATGGGTCATTCAATGTCAAATCAACCAATAGTTGGAACCGACCTCTTTCAATTGCGATGAAATTTGGTCAGAAGCTTTCTTTTATTATAAAACGAAGTTCCACCTAAGGAACAAAATTATAAATTTTTTTTCGAAAGTTATGCAACATTTAAAATTTATATTTTTTTCTATTTTTCAATTGCCTTTTTTACATTTCTTGAAAACTATTATAGTTACGACAAAATCATTCTGGGTTCGTCTTGGACTACAAAGAAAAAATATTTCGAAATAAAATTTTGAATGATGGTGAATTTTGAGAATTTTGAATTTTTTAAAATCGCGCAAATCCACGATCAACATTACATTTTTGTTTCAATTTCTTAAATGTAACACCTTGTAATGTTCTCAAAAGATCCTCAAATCTTCAGAATGGTGTTTTTTTTTTTCAAACATATGAATTTTTGAATTTTCGTAAAAACATTTTATTCTTTACCTCTAAGTTAGGTAAAGTTGAGCAAACATGTAATTTTGTAATTTTGAGCAGTAAAAATTTCAATTAATGTCATAAGAACATGTAATTTTGTAATTTTGAGCAGTAAAAATTTCAATTAATGTCATAAGAATGTAAAAACTTAATATACATGTATGAGTAATATACATGTATGTTAAGTTTACACTTAAAACGCTTTACCAAATGAATAAAAACGCAAATTCAATTATATTGCTGTTTTTACATTTTTATGTGATTAATTTAAATTTATACTGCTTAAAATTACAAAATTACATGATTGCTCAGCTTTACTTAAAGCTTTGGGTGAAATTTTTTTTTTTTACTCAAATTAAAAAATTCATATTTTCGAAAAAAAACACCATTCTAAAAATTTGAGGATCTTTTAAGATTCATACGAGGTATTATATAACAAAAATTAAACCAACAATTTAATGCTGATAATTGATTTGAACGATTTTAAAAAATTCGAAATTCTCCAAATTCATCATTTTTCAAAAAGAATTTTCGGAATATTTTTTTTTTTCGTAGCCCTAAGTATACTCTTGAAGACGAACTTAGAACGATTTTTTTGTAACTATGAAAGTTTTCGAGATATTTAAAAAATAAACTTGCAAAATTGAAGAAATTGTGCAATTTGCAATTTTCGAAAAAAAAATTTTAATTGTTTTTCCTCTGGTAGAACTTCGTTTTATTATAAAAAAAGTTTTTGAGTAAATTTCATCGAAATTAAAGGTAGTTGATTCCAATTATTGGTCAATTTGACATGGAATGACTCATATATATGTGCAAAATGGTGAATAAGATACAAGTATGAATATATCTATGCCTCGCAGATTATTCGGGATTAATTAATCCCTCCGGGTCTCGTTTGAATTCTTGAAAAAATCCTCAAAGACCTCAGAATTCTTCGTCAAGCCCTTTCCGTCCGTATAAATTATTAATATAAAAAAATGAATGAAACTAAAATGCGTAAAAGAGAGAGATTCAATTCTTCCTATCTGAATAAACTTTTTTTGCATCATTTTTCTCTAGATGTGGAATAATCCTCGTTGGTTATTTTGACATCTTATTACGACCTAAAATCGATCAATTTGATCAATTTCTCTCGGCGAAGAAAACGATTATTCCGGATAAATCTTAATAATGATATTCCACGATCAATCCTTGTGAGAAATGATATTTATTTAGCAACACGCTACAGCAAAGCGTTTCCTTTCACACCACCGAGCGTTCATCTCATCCAAAGAGTTTGTTGGACCGATGATATCCGAGAAGTTAATAAACCCTAATAACACGCGGGCGCCCTCTCGGCTTTGACTCCGGTGAGAAAAAAGAGATGTTTAGTTACACGCGATTGCCACGCGCTCGCCTCTTCATCTTTCAATCTTCAACTCCTTGTCGCTCCGATTCTCGTCGTATTTAGATGCGAAAAATTCGAGTGAATGAAATTGAATGAAGTAATGGAAAAAATAATTTAAAAGGAAATTAAAGTGCAATTATCATCATAATTATTAACGACCTTTCCGTGCGAATTATTGCTCATCTCGAGCGAACAGAAACCCATGCTTTTTTTTTAAAGAAAAGATAATTCCCGTGGTAGAAGATTAACGATGAAACAATGGAGAGATCCTCCGCTGTGACCGTGGTCCATGGAAGGAGATCCATGTAGCTCTTCGTTACGTGGTTGTGGAACTTTCGTCTCGGTTCTCTTCTGCAAGAGAAAGTCGAGGCAATAAGTACACTGTTGATATAAGCCATACTAGAGAGCAACGACAATAGTTTTCGTGCGTAGTTTGAACAGTGGCCACAGTGGTAGCGGTGGCGCTAGAGAGCTAGCCGCAGTGCGCATGCGCGCGTTGTCGAGAGTTGATTCTCGATTGAGCCGATTAATATTTCGTGTCAGACGTAATTTTCACACAATCATTGTTTAAAAAATAGGGGTATTGTGGCTCCGTTTTTTAGCGTGGGCTGCTTTTTGGTAAGTATTGTCTCAAATAATGAAGGTTAAAGGGGCTATACCAGTGTGGCACTTTCAAAAAATCGATTTTTTTTGGCTTATCCGATAGTTTATTTGGGTTATGAATACAACCCAAATAAACCCGAATATAATTTTATTTAGCAAAAATCGATAGTTGAAACTTTAAACGCGTTTTTCTCGAAGCGACATTTTTCAAAATTGCCGACATCATAACTCAACGAGAAATTGACCGATCGACTTCAAATTGAAACTGAGTATTCTTGAATATATTTACTGTATAATGACCTACGATCTTTTTGATTGGTTGAAAATTGTCAATTTAGCATTAAAAAAACGACTATTTTTTACCCCAAAAAACGACACCTTTTTCAGAACTACGCCATTTTGTTAATTTTTTATATTTTTCAAAAATCGTAGGTCGTTGTATAAGAAATACTTTCAACTTTAATAACCTTTTTGAATTTTTTTGTTTCAGCTACTCATTCGGCCGGAATCATGTCAGCAGTTGGGGAACTTTTTTTTTGCACCTCCGAAGACAGCTGATAACTCCATGATTTTTCAATATTTTTGTAAAAAAAAATCTTAAAATATAGCTGAAAATATACCTTATTATGTCCAAAAAACTTCAAAACATTCTATCGAGTACTTTCTTTTAAAAAAATTCCCGAAAATCGCCTAATTTTTCATGGGTTACACTGGTATAGCCCCTTAAATTTCAATATGCAGGTGAAATGGCAACGCATTTTGTTATTTAACCCTTCGAGTGCATACGGGGTCATTTTGACCCTAAAAATTTTCTGTTAGCGATTGTATCGCAAAAGGCGGGCATCTATTCGCCCGAATTTTTACGCGATAATTTTCTCCCACTCCTATTCTATAGGTAGACACTTAGCCCCTTCTGAAATTCTGCCAGTATACCGAGGACAGCCATCGAAAAAGGACATTTCTTCAATTTTTATATGACATGCTTAAATTCAAACCTCCGAATAAATATGCTTTTTGGAAAGTTGGACGATACTGTATTTTTTTTTGCATCTATAAACCTTCCTCTCGAAAAATCGTGAAGGGTTTTTTTTTTTAATTGAAAGAAAAAAATTCGATTTTTTTCGTGTAAGTACGTATCTTTCAACGTATACCCCACTTTGAACGAATGTTTTAGCATTTAATTTTTGTTTTCGTCAAAAAATGGATTCAAAGCCATAAAATATGGAAAATTTACTACATAAAACGTCTCTACAAAAAAATACAAAAAATTCATATTTACCGGAATACAACGATTCGAAAAACGCCTTGGGTCGGATTGACCCAATATGCACTTATAGGTTCGCAGCGGAAGTGTGCACTCGAAGGGTTAATCTTGCATGTTTAGTCCCTAGTACCAGACACTCGATTTTCCTTCGTGCCGGACGCGATTTTTTTTTTCGTTGTTGGAATATTTATGTAAAACATATGTTGTTTTTGTTGTATTGGTATTTAACTATGGCAAATCAGTTTAAAATAATGACGAAAGGAAACTGGCCCGAGGAAAATATGAGAAAAATCCCGATAACAATAATAACTGGATCCAGTGCGGCAATTGTAAGCAATGGGCTCATGAGGCGTGCGCAGATATTCCGGAGTGTTCCGATGAATATATTTGCGATCATTGCAGAATTTAACCATTTTTAGGCACTCACCATACATGAAAAGTGCCTATTAGTATTGCCTTCCAAAAACCTATGTCTTATGAAAACAACCATACAAACTTTATACCAACATATGTTGGCATATTATTCAAAAACAACATTTTTTGGATTTTCCGTCACGTCGGCTGTCTGTATGTGCCCATAACTCAGCAATCCATGAACGGATCCGGTTCAAATTCATAGCACAGTTTTGTTTTACTATAATCTTAAATCCTTTTATGACTAAATCCATTCACATAATTTTGAATATGAAATTCCCCCAAAAAACAGCCGTTTTTGAGCAAAAAAGCCATTTTTGCGTCCGTCCAGAGACAGATCTCAACAACCTGTGAACCAATGTTTTTGTAACTTATAGACTTTCTTTATAGGATGCAAAACGTACTTGAATTGCAATTCAAATTGTTAATAATTATAGTTTACAAAGGAAATATGTGAGAGAAGTAAAATTATTTATTTTAACATAATTGAAATCAACTATTTTAGTCATAGAAGGAAACAAGATCAAAATTACGAGAAAAAAGTCGAATAAAATTTCTTTTAATATGAGAAGTTATTTGAATTCCATCTTCGGTAAAATTTCAAAAATTTCATTCTTTTACGTAGAATTTGATAATTTTTTTGGAAAAAATTTCGAGGGATCCCATTCAAAAAAAATCCAATTTTTTTTCAGCTTAAAACAGCCAAAAAGACTTAAAATTATTTTTCTCAATTTTTGATATTTTTTTCAAAGAGTACATTGAAAAACAAACAAAAGTGACCTCCTAGCAAATTAGAATATCTTGGTTATTGTGAAAGTTATGATTATTTTAAGAATATTTTTTCAAAAATCAATAACTAATTCGGTATGGTTTAAGATAGATAGCTAAAAATGTACATGGATACTTCTTTTTGCATGTGTAATAACATATTAAAAAATCGTGCAAATTAGAAATTTGCACATAGCTTCCTTATTTTTTTCCGTCGTTCGTCAACCCTCCTTTATGAGGATCTCCTTGATCACCTTTATGACATGTATGTTTATTATCATGGCTTCCTCATAAAGGAAGCTTAACGAACGATGGAAACAAATGAAGAAGCTATGTGCAAATTTCCAATTTGCACGATTTTTTAGCAATTCTGTTCAATTACATTATTAATTGTTTTTGTTGTCCAGTGTATTGGTACTAGAAAAGTGAACTCGATAGCTGCTAAATTAGAAAACTTAGTGTTAACAAGTATTTTGCGAAAATTTCAAAAAAATTTTGCGAACGAACATCTTGAGCGTTTTTCACCAAATTCAACCCTAACCATTCTTATCATCTAGTGTATTCGTGCAAAAAGTTTTAGCTCAATACTTCTAAAAATGCGGATGTTGGAGCGTTAACAAAATTTTGGTGGAAAATTCAAAAAAAAATTTTAACTGAACCCCTCGGGTGATTTTTATGAAATTCGGTATTATTGTTCATTGTCATTGAGTGTATCGTCACAAAAAAATCAGCTCGATAAATGCAAAATTACAAAAGTTAGAGAACTTACAAACTTTTTGCAAAAAATTAAATTTTTTTTTTAAATCGAACCTCTTGAGCGATTTTTCCCAAATTCAATCCCAACCGTCCTTATTATAAAGTGTATCTGCACATAAAATTTCAGGGTGGTAATTGCAAAATTACGAAAGTTAGACGACTAACAAGCAATTTACAGAAAATAGGAAATCCAGCCAAATAGACAATTATTTTGCAATTTCAAAAAAATTGCACTTAGAACAGGGACATACGTAGTCTACTTATATACCAAATTTCGAGTCGATCGGCCAAAGCGTTCTCCAGACATATTCATTTTAAGGAAAGCACAAAGCGTACACACACACACACAAACACACACACACACACACGCACGCACGCACATACACACATACATACGTCCGGGCATTTTTTCTAAATGTGATTCCTCGACGTTTTGGGACATTTTGTACATACTGACATGAAAATTGCGAAAAATTTTTTTTTCGCGAAAACAAAGCTTCCTTTATGAGGAAGCCGAATAAAAAATCAAAGGGGGTCACCGAGAAAACATCGTTGAATTGACGTGGAATGACTCATATACATGTATATTATACATACGAATATTCTGATAAAAATAGAAATTTTATTCTTTCTGGTAAATAAAAATTCCCGTTTCTTCGAGAAAATGACTAATAGTAACACTTAATTGTCGTACGTAATGGACAAACAAAATTTGACAGTTGAGGTTGTGTTGCCCTGTGTAAAATTTCTGCAGCACGGCAGATGAGTTTGGGGTGGGGAAAAAGCGTGATAGGAGCACGATCGTACACACAGGTCTGGGCACTCCGTCATAAAACTATGCTTCGAGGTGCGGCGATTCGTAATTCCGAATTCGGCCACGTCGCTAGTATAGGTGAGGGTTGCTTGCATGCCCGCGTATATCTGTATCTATCACAAAGGACCTTCACCGATTGTGCGCTCCACGCTTTTGCGGCCAGTCCTGAAATCGATGTGGCGTATAACAGAGCACAACTTGGGGTATACGGGATATACAGGAGTGCCCAGACCTGTATGTACGACCGTGGATAGGGGTCGTCAAATTATGGAAGCGTGTTGCTAAGTCACACCGAGAAAAAGGTTTGGTAAAGTGAAAAGAATTTGGCTTGAATTAACTAAACCCGGTGGTTACGGGTGGCGAACGAAATGTGTAATTCAGTTGACTCAAAACGTGTATCAAAATGTAAACATAAATCAGTTGAGTGAAAATTTAACTTGTTTACCCTTGCGCCCATGAAGGGCACGAGTGCCACGAAAGTGCAATGGTGATCTCATTCAAATACGTAGTCTTTAGTCCATAGAACTGAGCGACCACAGAGCGCGGGTAATGTTCCATAAATTAAAATTTTATTGAGGACTCCGATGCTGGTAATACACTGGTACTTATCGGTGCTCAGTGGCAGTCCCGCTGGCGCGAGAGCGCGCGCCGATCTTCGCCACCTTACGGATATCGGGCGAAGTGCCGAGATCGTGGTAGTTACTACACATACTATCAACTAAATGTATTGTGGCCGCATTGAAATATTTGGTCTAATTTATCAAACAATTTGATCGACTTGAAAGCATTCACTATTCTTTTTAACTGGATGAATAGCTCAAATTAGAACTAGATTTTGTTGATAAGACGAAACATACAGTTAAAACAATTTTATTTACTTCCAGTAAATGACTAAATATTCGATTGAATGAGAAAACAATTTGTTGAATCGAACTCGTTTGAAATCATTTTGATCCAATGTTGTATTTGCGGTGAATGCAGTACACATTCGAAACAACGACACCGGTTTTATTATTTCAACAACGAGGTAATCAAATCAAATATGTGACGATTGATTCAAACAAATTTTCCGTGATCGCAGCGGGGTACTGTACTTTTTCATCGGATAATATTTTGCTTATATTCAAATCCGTCATTAATAACGCTTAATATAATTTATTAGAATAATTAATCGATGTTCACAATTAATCAAAGAGTTTGAATTACGGTGTGAGTACCTATTGAAACGTCCCCGAGGGACATTTTAATTAACCAACATTCAAAATATATTTGATCACAACGGAATAAATCAAGACAATGATCAAGAATACGGAGCGCGAAGCGCGACGATAACGGCGCGCGAAACATGGGGTATCCGGTACTAGGTGCCACTCTTCAAACTCGACCATTTCAACTATTAAATTCAAAAATATATTTTTCTTACCCACACAACAATAATACGTCCCAAGTACGTCTTTCGGACATCACGTTAATTGTCCCGTGATGGTAATGGGATGGTCCCATGGGATTCCCATGGGCTCCAAATTGTCCGCAGTGATTACCGGAATGGGATCGTCCCATTGTCATCCCGGGATGTCTTTGAGACGTCTCTTGGACTGCAAATACAGCAGAGTGGAGATATCGATAAGATATTATCGAGACTTCTTAAAGACGTCACCAAGATATTCCAGAATTATCAGACACAGTAATAAATATTACGTCCCAAGTACGTCTTTCGGACATCACGTCAATTGACTCAATTGTCACGTGATGGTAATGGGATGGTCCCATGGGATTCCCATGGGCTCTGAAATGTCCACAGTGATTACCGCTTTAGGATGGTCCCACTGCCGTCCCGGGATGTCTTTGGGATGTCTTCGGGACGTCTTTTGGACTGCCAACACAGCCGTGAATTATTTTTATTTTGATTTAATATTAATTAATTTCAATGAATTAATTAAATTTCAATAAAATGGGTACAGTACAGAAGGAGACAGCGAGTACTCCTTTTAGTACGGCCTCTTTTGAGGTCTGACTCCTTTCGGTGTCAAATGTCCGTGTTCACACTCAGCTATATAAGCATTCTATCTGCATGATCCGTATGTGAGAGCCTTTGCCATCTCGCGACGAGTCTGGAGGTAACGCCGTGAAATGACTGACCTCTTATAGACATCTCTAAGAGAGTCCGCTGGGATCGTCTACACACGGTTACGGCAGGACATCCTCAAGACATCCAATATTAATCTCGCGTAGAACAATGTCTTACCGGTACCTCCCAAAAACACCTCTAAGAGAGTGCACTGGGATCGTCAAAACACGGTTACGACAGGATATCCTCAAGATATCCTATATTAATCTCGCGTAGAACAATGTCTTACCGGTACCTCCCAGAGACATTTCTAAAAGAATACGCTGGGATCGTCAAAACACGGTTACGATAGGATAACCTCAAGACATCCTATATTAATCTCCAGTAGACCAATGTGCTACTGGTACCTCCCACAGACATCTACAAGATAGTGCAGTACGATCGTTTACACACGGTGACGGCAGGATATCCTCAAGACATCCCATATTCATCTCGGGTAGAACCATGTCCTACCAGTACCTCCCACAGACGTCTATAAGAGAGTGCGTTGGGATCGTCCAATTACGGTTGCGACAGGATATCCTCAAGATATCCTATATTAATCTCGGGTAGAACGGAATCCCACCGGTACCTCTCAGAGACATCTCTAAGAGAGTGCGCTGGGATCGTCTAAACACGGTTGCAACAGGATATCCTCAAGACATCCTATATTAATCTCGAGTAGACCAATGTCCTACTAGTACCTCCCATATCTATCTACAAGACAGTGCGGTACGATCATCTACACACGGTGACGGCAGGATATCCACAAGACATCCCATATTAATCTCGGGTAGAACAATGTCCTACCGGTACCTTCCAGAGACATCTATAAGAAAGTGCGTTGGGATCGTCCAATTACGGTTGCGACAGGATATCCTCAAGACATTCAATATTAATCCCGGGTAGAACAATATCTTACTGGTTCCTCCCATAGACGTTCATAAGACGTACTATCTTGGCAGGACACGAATGGGATTATCTCGGGATGGTCCCGGGATCAATTTTGCTGTGTGGATAGTTTTACTTTTTTTTAAATCTGGACTATCATTATCACACCAAAGAATACTTCAAAGCTCGTGAAAAAAAAAAAATCGAAGTTCTTATATATATATAATAGTTTTATTAATGGATAACCCTGAGTGTCCGGTACTGAGGGACTTCCCCCTACGGGGCATATCCAAATTCATCTATGTGTAGAATATAATCATTCACAAAAATGTAACCAAATCTTAAGAGGAGGCTAAATACCGACACTAACACCTCGAAATTGCCATCCAAACTTGCTCTTATACAAATGGATGGAATTGAATAAAATTTTAACCATCAGAACAATGGCAGGAATGTAGCCTCACTAAAGTTTTTTCGAAAAACAAAAAAAATGTACAGATTCATTTACCACCAAGAAACTGTAATTGAAAAACTTAAATTATTAAACTTGTACTGCATTTCGGGTAAAACCAAGAGTGAGGCTCCATGAAGAACGCCACGATACAAATATCGAGATGTTTTTGACATTATTTTATCAAAATGACACGCCGTAAGTTTGGATGGCGCATCAAGAGATAAATATCGATAAATTGTAGTTTTATTGAAAGATGAAATGGCGAAATGTAGTTCACAGACGTGTGAGTGAGGACAGCAACATGGATTCTGACGAGTAACCTATAATATTTAGGGGGCTCGAATGAGTTCGTTGGCATTAGCTGTAACGCATTTTAGCCTCTCAATTGGTAATTAATTGTTAATTAATTTATCCCCCTCTTAATTGTTAAAATGTAATTAATTTTCATCCAAGGTTGTCGGAGAAAGATTGGACGACGATGATACGTCGATAATGTAGGGATTGAATAAAAATGGTATTTAGCCTCCTCTTAAATCACACCAATAGATTTTTCTAATGCTCGTTATATTATTTATTAATATATAGGTGGGGCTTTCCACACCGATTCGACCTGGGTCTGATCCTTCACCTCCGATTTTTTCTGCGGTTTTTTATGGTTTTGTAGTACCTCTGAAATGCACTCAGCATTTTTTTCAGATTTTTTTGGAGAGATTGAACTTGATTATAATTTTATAAACAAGTTATTTTTAGCGCAAACTTAAAAATTCACAAAAACACAAAAATCTCCATTGACTTGAAAAATTTCAAGCGTTGAGCCAAAGTGAGCAGGGGTTTTCTTCCGTTTATAACAAACTTTGAACGAATTTTTCTTTAAAAAAAAAAAAATGAGGAACCTGAATTGAGTGGGCCGTTATCGAAATATTTTTGTATGAATTTGAGGTGTTTAAAAAAATGTTTGAATAATGTCTAGTCCTGATGAGCACGGCCGATCGTCTAAGTCACCAACGACTACGCATTTATGTTCAATAATATAAATACTATTAACATTTGCAATTTTAACCACATTTAGACAAACAATTATAGAATCATCTTTCAATTCACGCAATTGTTTCGCGGATCTTTGCAATCTGAGCAGAAACGAGCACATCTAAGGGCCTTATATTGATCTACAGTGACTTCATCATTGAAAGAATGCAATAATTCAAATGATAAAGTTTCCATTGAACGTAATTTTCCTAAAATATTGAATATCCAATACGAGTGATATTGCTGGAATATTGCAAATCGAGTGGATGCAATATTTCTGAAATGTTGCGGAATATTGCAGCAATAATTCACTCGTTGGACATAGCAACATTGCAGCAAAATAGCTGCAATGTTATATCCAATATTACAACGTTGTCGTGCAAGATTTCAGCAACATTGAATGAATGTTATGCGCTGTTAGGGAAGAGATATCAATTTTATTCAAACAAATTTATGTTTGTACCTTATAAATAACTATTTGAATCGAATAGATTATTCTTTATATTTAACAAATTCAGTAAGAGTTTCAATTTGTAAATACGTAGAATTTATGCAAATGATAAATGACAAATTTATGGAAATATCATCGAAAAAGAATCCGTTATTTCGAATATGAAACTCAAGAATTCTGTAATTCTTTATTCTCTTCCATTATGGTAATATAAAATCTCTGTTCTTGTGACAAACTCTCGGACAGAGTTTTTCATAAGCGATTTGGATTCTGAGGTAAAACGTTATTTATAAATTTCGGTTAAATATTCAACAACATTCAAATTTTCAACAATTCTGGACGATTTTTTGGAAACTTCGGTTGGCTTTTCTGTGTACAGAAAAATTTGCAACATTTTTTAGGATATTCTCTTGGATATCCTGTAGGATTCTCTCATAAATGTATTTTTGAAAAATCAATAAAATAGTTTATCTATCAATTTCACCCCATCTACCAGGAATAATTTGTATCATTCTAAATGTTCTGGAATCAGTAATCCTTTCCGGAATACATTTCCTGATTCTCCCCTATGAAATGTATGTGAGGCATTCCAGCTATAACCGAGCGGCCATTGCATCAACATTTTTTTTTCGTGACGCCAATTTATTTCAGTTACTTTTCGACAAAAAAAAAGTATACGTATGTCTCAAAAAAAAATTATAATTTTTTGCTTCCGTTTTAACACGTTTCAAAGTACAATTTTAACTTTTTCGATAAGAGTGTATCCTTCGATTTTTTTCAAATAAATTGACAAAAGAGTACATGTAAAACCGCATCTTTTGATCGCTATCCCATCATGGAGAAATCGTTTTTCGATTTTTTCTATGCATTTTTCGTTTTTTTTTTTTTTAATGTGTATGAAACTTTAAAAAATGTGTTCGTATTCCTTTGTTATTTATTAAAATGTGTTTTTATTTTTTTTTTACGAATCAAAGCACATTTTTTTAAGTGTCTACACATAGAAAAAATCGAAAAATGATTTCTGATTCGTAAAAAAGAAGTTTCATACACATAGAAAAAATCGAACAACGATTTCTCCATGATGGGATAGCGATCAAAAGATGTGGTTTTAAATGTACTTTTTTGTCAAATTATTTGAAAAAAATCGGAGGATACACTCTTGTAGAAAAGAAAAAAATTGTACTTCGAAAGGTGCTAAAACGCAAGCAAATGAAAAATAATTTTTTTTTAGAAATACGTATGTTTTTTGTCAAAAAGTAACTGAAAAAACTCTACGTATTTAAAAAAAAAAAATATTTTTCATCCTCTTCCGTTTTAACACGTTTCAAAGTAAAAATTTTATTTTTTCGACAAGAGTGTATCCTCCGATTTTTATCAAATAATTTGACAAAAAAGTACATTTAAAACCGCATCCTTTGATCGCTATCCCATCATGGAGAAATCGTTTTTCGATTTTTTCTATGTGTATGAAACTCTTTTTTTACGAATCAGAAATCATTTTTCGATTTTTTCTATGTGTAGACACTTTAAAAAATGTGTTTTGATTCGTAAAAAAAGAATTAAAACACATTTTAATAAATAACAAAGGAATACGAACACATTTTTTAAAGTTTCATACACATAGAAAAAATCGAAAAATGCATAGAAAAAGTCGAAAAACGATTTCTCCATGATGGGACAGCGATCAAAAGATGCGGTTTTACATGTACTTTTTTGTCAATTTATATGAAAAAATTCGAAGGATACACTCTTATCGAAAAAGTTAAAATTGTACTTTGAAACGTGTTAAAACGGAAGCAAAAAATAATAATTTTTTTTGAGACATACGTATACTTTTTTTTGTCGAAAAGTAACTGAAATAAATCGGCGTGCCGAAAAAAAAATGTCGATGCAATGGCCGCTCGGTTATAGCTGGAATGCCTCATGTATAAACACCCTTAAAATGAAGTGTTCTCTCTCTTACTCTCTCTTGCTCTCCCTATCTCGAGGGGGATACAAAAGATGAGCGACCCAGTAGCATTTATGTTTCATTCCGCGAACATTGCGCCAAGTTAAGGGCGAAAATGGGGGAAAAGAAAGAAGCGAATATCTGGGCTTGCAGGTGAAGTATGAGCATCGAAATTTTGGTCAGCGATTCAGTCATGGTATTTATGGAGAAAAAATGCCTTTGGAATAACATAGCTTTGAGTTTCCATTGACTCCCCCTCCTTTCTAAAACAGCGATAAAGTAACCCTCTAAAAAAGAGAGAGGGAGAGACTCTTCTCTCCCTCTCTCTTACAGTTCACTCTTCTTGACTTTTATCTTCTTTTATTTTCAATGCACCGGTAAAGTCCACCCCCATCATGGCATCCCAGTAGTAGTTAGTAGTAGTATTAATAGTAGGTTATATATATATTCTTTCATGCAAGAGAAGATAGAAAAAAAAGATGAAGACAAAACGAGAGGGAATTTAGCCCTTCGTCCACGTCGAAATTCCGTGAGCGAGTCCGAGAATTTCTTCGCTCCACCAGCAGAGCAGAGGTCTAAATTGTTATGACATAATTAGGAGCAATCCGAGTAAAATAGATAGATGGAGGGTAAGAGAGAAAGAGACAGAAAGAGGAATAGAGGGGGAGAAGAGAAAACTGGTACATCGTCAGAGCCTTCTCTACTGCCGCAAACCATTCATTCCCCATTTGTTCTCTATCGTCGTTGCTTCTCTCGTTTTCTCTCGTTCGAATTCTTTCTCTCTCTCTTTCTCTCCCTCGCTCGCTCGTATCCGTTTCATTCACGGTTTTAATAATCTTCTCGGAAACTCACCCCGTTCGCCGCTCTGGAAATATATCTCTACAATGGTCATGCGGACCAACGAAACCGCACAAGCATTTGTAACTTTTTTCACTTCTCGCATTTACGGATATATATATCTGTCAAAACTTTTGTTAGACATGTATTATCGTTGAGGAAAAAAATCGAAAAATTTCACCCCTAATTTCGAGGATCCTCATTTCTTCTTTTCTCATCCCATAATGATCTTGCCATGTTCTTGAAATACTTCCTTCACGAGAGAATTCCGAGTTAAGGGACGTTTTCGCTCAGAGACTTTTTGTCCAAAAGGATTTGCGGGAGACTCGGTTGCCAAAAATGGAACATTATCAACGCTGTTTCCGGTCACTAAAGCAAAAAATGACTTTTCTTTGAGTTTATGATTTCGTAAGGGGTAAAATAAGGTAAATCAGTGTGTGAATGTTTAGTGATGTAATTACAACAGTACAGTTCGACGATAAACTTTATCAGGAATACTATTAAGGGGTTAGGCCACTCTACAGATGAAAAGGGCATATTTCGTGATTTTTTTTCCAACGAAACCATGAAATAAGTCGAATTTACAAAAAGGTGTTTTATTATACATTGAATTGGCAATACAAAATAATTTTTTCATGACGATATGTGTCAAAATGGCGATTGTGCAGCATTTTTCCGATGACGCCTCTATTTCTGGAAGATTAACGGTCAAACCAACAAGTCCCGTGCGTGAATTTGATTGAGGCCCCGACTAGGCCCCGATCGGTTTTCCCTAACTTACTTCGGGCTCTTGACTGGAAGCCCAATAGGGCCCCTGAATGGACGGTCACGCTTTTTCGACAAGGGCCTTAGAAGGTTGTCAAATGAGGGCCTTTACAACCACCTCACGTCTGCCATGTCGAATCCACGACAAGCCTATGGTCAAGCCCTATCAGGGCCCTAGTACGTACGTAGTATCGCTATATGTGTGGATTTGGAAATTGAATTATTTCAATAATGATACATTATTAATAATTCTCCAAGAGAATTTTTACGACAAAATAGTATAAAGCAGAGGATTTCTATGTAGAAATCTTGCGGGTATGACTTCCCTCGAGGCATGACTTCCTGAGAGGCCTGACTCTGCGGTGTTGAATACAACCCGTGCTCCCACTTTGGCTATATAAGCATACTATTTGCATATTCTCTCATTATTTAATGAGAAAATTTAAAGCGCTTTGCCTCTTTGTACCTTTGAAGAACATTTTTTCACATTTCCTAGTCCTATGGAATAACAGTAAAGAAACAAAATTGTTTAGCTATCAAACAAAAATGTAGAAATCTTCAAAGTTTTTCAACATTTAGTCAAGTTCTGGACACGAAAGTGTGACAGTAGTAAATGTCAAAAGAATTTGAAGCAAGGAGACAATAAATGTTCCCGAAGCTATCGAGAACCAACGTGTTTATAATATTTTGAACATTTTTTATTACAACACTCTCATGTCCCGAAAATGTTATCATTGAATGTTGTGAGAATTTAAAACGCATTTGCTTGCAACTCCCTTGAAGAACACTTTACTTACACGGAACAAACGACTCAGCTGGGGTAACAAAAAAATTAGTTGACCCAACCAACTATCTTAGTGTTCTGAGCGCCAGAAGATAAATTAGTTGGATGAACGATTTTTACATGGTTGGTTCTTATTGGCCACACCAACTAATTTTTTGCTCGTGGTTGGCCGAACTAAAAAATTAGTTGGTGTGGCCAATAAGAACCAACCATATAAAAATCGTTCATCCAGCTAATTTATCTTCTGGCGCTCAGAACACTAAGATAGTTGGTTGAGTCAGGTAATTTTTTTTTGTTACCACAGCTGTCGTTTTTCCTTCACGAAGAAAAAAGACCAATTATTAATTTCATGTTTTTATTAAATTAACAACACTCAAGTAAATCAATCGTAAGTTAAATATAATAACGTAAGCTCTCGCGCACTCGCGGAAGCGGAAGGGCCAGGAAGGGGGGAGTTTATCCGCCTCTTGAAGAAAAAATCAGCAAAGACAAGCTCATGCTTAACCTGTGCTTGCCCACGTGCCCGAAAAGCTGGCCGGCAAGAGCATAGTGCACGACGCATAACAAATATCTTCAGTGATAAAAAATAAAAACTCTTCACTTGAAATTTCGCGATGAGCTCGCTGTAGCCCCACATCGTCAATAAATCGGCCACTTCATCGAAATTGTCCATTGTGATTCACATACACGTACACGTTCACGATTGCAGTTTCGGGAAATAATAATATGGCCGTTCATAGATATATACATTGATGGCAAGGTTGCACGCGCGTCGCGCAGGCCACTGGTGCGAATGCAATGCATTGCTAGCGGGTTAACGGGTTTGGTCACAGATGGCGCACAGGCGCGCGCTCCCCTTGCCCCTTACCGCAGCTGCGGCCGACGAACTCACCCGCTGCTCAACTGTGGCGCGCTACAACTCGAGTGCCATCCACACTTGGATACACTAACCACTATAGTTGGCTGCAGTGGCTATAAAATTCGTTGACCGTCCTTACTCTCCTGAATACTATTTTATTAGTTGAACTGACTGATCAAGTCAGTTGTGTTGTCTAGTCGCGTCAACTGACTATGAATAGTAGATGGAACTAATGCTAGGTGGTTATTGTAACGAACCAGACAGGTTACCATAACCAACATATACCCAACTAAAAAGAAGTTGGTTGTCCCAACCATTTATTTCTTTCCGTGATTCATATCGCTGCACTCCAGCACTGGCAAGTGTGAAGATAAACGTTTTTCGAGAGAGTCTTGAGAGCAAAACTATTTAATATTCGATTAACACTCAGTGAGAACATTTTCTAGGCATGAAATTGTTGTAATAAATCAAAAAATTATAAGCCTTTTCCTTCTTGATAGCGTTGGGAACATTTTTTTTCCTTGCCACTACGCTAACTGAGACTACTGGTGTGGCGAAAAAAATGTTAATCGAAGGAATCGATAACCATGAAATAAGTTTGAAATCCCTTGGACATTTACTATCACACTTTCGAGCCCATAACTCAACTAAATGTTTAAAAACTTTGAAGGCCTTTACATCTTTGTTTGATCGCTGAACAGTTTTTTTTTCTATACTGCTACGCTGTAGGACTAAGAAATGTGAAAGAAAATATTCATTAAGGGAGTTGAGATTAAAATGCTTCGAGTTCTCTCATTATTCAATGAGAAAATTTAGAGCTCCTTGTTCCTTCATCGAAGAACACTTTTTTCACATTTCCTAGTCCTATGGCGTAGCAGTAGAGAAAAAACTGTTCAGCAGTCAAACAAAGATATAAAGAACTTTAAAGTTTTTCTGAGATATCACAATATATTCAAAATTATTTTATTGCGGGAGCACAAATTACTAAAGTATTTATTAATTTAATAATAATTAATGATTAAAATAAACTGAAATAAATGCGACGATATAAATATTAACTCGAAGCACTTTTTATAAACACATACATAAATAAAACCAATACGGCATTTAGTAAAGAAAAAGTTACTCAGGTATTTGTTTTTTTGTCGAAAAGTAACGGAAAAAGTGTACGTATTTCTAAAAAAAATTATTTTTCATTCTCTTTCGTTTTAACACCTTTCAAAATAAAATTTTTATTTTTCGATAAGAGTGTATCCTCCGATTTTTATCAAATAATTTGATAAAAAAGTACATTTAAAACCGCATCTTTTGATCGCTATCGCTGGAATATATAGCTGGAATGCCTCACATATATCGTAATAGGAATTCTCCGTGCGAAAACATAGGTATATACATCGTAATAGGAGTTCTCCGTGCGAAAATATAGGTTTACATCGTATAGGAATCCTCCGTGCGAAAACTTCAGTATACTTCGTATGGAAAAAATTGAGGTACGAAAAACTCGCCATGTTAGTGATGAAAACGAGATGTCACGGACGAAAAATAAATCCGCGATATCATCCATATTCTTCCACAGAGCACTGATTGTAGTTTCAATCGAAAGAGCATAATTAATAACAATATTACGTGCGCAGAATAATCTCCAAGATGCTGTCATGAATTAATAATCGGTAAACGAAATTTTTTTATATAAATATATATTCCTGTGTATAAGCAGGATGTGTCGGGTATATAAGTCTCGTGCGCTCCTCGTTTTAATGTACTTGTCTCGAGTCGCTACCGCGACTCTTGATAATAGAAACAAATGCCAAAAGCGTAGCAATGCCAATCAATATAGACTAGTTTTAGAAATTAGGGTGATTTTAAAACAGAATTGAAAAAATGAAACTCGCACATGGCTTCCTCAAAAAAAAATTCACAGTTACATAAAGTTTCCTATGAAATCATGTTTTTTCAATCAGCATTGCTATCTTTGTGGTCTCTTTATGGAGAAGGCTTAATAATTAGCTCGGTATATCGTAAAATATTTGAGCCTTACATGCTACCAAAATTTTAAGAAAATAAACGATTTTTTTTTACGATGGAAATGTTTTGCTCTATCTTCAACAAATTTTAATAAAAAACATTCTTTGTTGATAAGTAATTCATCCAAGATCATTTAACATTGACATGTCAAAAACTCCTCGATTTATTCTTTGTATAGGTGTTTCAAAGGGATTACAAATTTAATGCAGTTTCAATCCATCGATCGATTTTTACTAAGTTCACACTAAAAATTCTTCAGTGATAGTCTGATATAAAAAAAAATACTATAACATCTCCAAAATTGCTCAAGTTATACTCTTAGATATTTTTTTGAAAATTCGCAAATAAACATTAATGTAATTGAGTAATTGAGATCACATAAAAATCATATTTAACAAAAGGGAAGTAGCACCATGTGCCTGAAAAATGCTAGCTCGACCGATTGATACATTCATGGATAATGGCAGCACCATTTTTAGGTGGAAATCCCACCTTTTTTTTTTTGTAAAACTTATTTTTCGATTTTATTAAACATCTCTAAGAACTTTGACGTAAAAAGCTCAAAAGTTTCAATTTTCATTATCACAAAAGCTTCCTCTACGAGGAAGCAAAACCGTTAGTTTCGCATTATGATAAAACTTACATGGGACTGCATAGTTTAATAAAAAATTTTAAATAACGAAAATGGCAAATGGCAACCGAAAATGACAAGCATACAATAGTATTTTGTGCATCTAGGGCCAGAGATAAGTCTATTTGTCGAGCGTGAAGTTTGCCGCAACGAGCGAAGCGAGGGCCGCAACCACGCGAGACAAAAGACGAATCTCTGGCCCGCGTTGCACACGATCTTTTTTTTCCCCATGGGAGATTTTCGTGCTTTTCAGTATATGCGTGGATAGCCAAAAAGGGGCGCTTTTTTGACAGCCAAGAGTGAAAACCCTTTTTTCCCCTCCGGGGAAAAAAGAACCGAACTCGTCTGTTTTCGCCCTTAGCTGTCAGAAAAGAGTCACTTTTCGGCTGTCTACGCATATGGTGAAAAGCACGAAAATCTTGCATGGGTGAAAAAAAAAATTTAATGATATTTATTATTGCAAAACGTATTAAAAATGAACCGGTCATACAACAGAAAATGTTATAAACGACGCTCCATTCGGATTTAAAGTGAACTGAACATATGCATTACGAGATACGACTTACATCGTTCAATAAAAAATAGTTCCGGGAGAAACGCAAAAAAAATGGGTAGTACAAAATTATATTTATCGTGTACACATTTTATCGCTCCATGGCGGTGCATTCTTTTTGTTCGACCCTTTACAAAAATCCTTATAACCCGGTGAACTTTTGGAATTTTTACTAAAACTTTGTTGCAACCTCAAGTCCGACTACAAGACTATGCGAAACAAAATTTCCTTCTTAAATTTCAATCCCAAACCCCACAAAAGTCATTAAATATACCAAAGTATCGTTTATTACACAACGTGGAAGTCGCAATCCGCAGGGGGCCGCGTTTGATATTCAAAGGGGTCGCAATTTGTCCAAAAAAATAATATCTATATGAAACACTGATACGATATTATAGAGAAGGGGTCGAAACGTTTTTTACTCAGCTTTTTTACTTTTGAGGGGGTCAAGTCCGCGGCAAAACGCCGATTTTCGAACATAAATATAAATGTTCGTTGAATACGTGTAAACCTGACCAATAGTCCATTGTTCGACGTATCAAATGAAGAAATTTTTTTCGCTAATTAGAATTCTTAAGGTGCAGCGGTTCTCTCATGAATCAATTTTTGAGTTTCACTGCGCTGTGCATGATTCTGACCAAACCGCTAGACGGATCTTATCCTACGACGTCTCATTTGCTTCATAGCACCTTTTCGGACTGCTCAAGTGCACATTTTTTTTAGATCCTTAGTATGGAGTTACAGGTCACTTTTTGAATTTATAACCCATTTTTTATTTCAAAAATTCCAAAAGTGGCCGGTAACTCTATAATAAGGACTAAAAAAAAATTCGTTCGTATTTTGAAAAACAACTAATAATCGGAAAAAAAATCCTATGACAAAGACTAAATAATTATATATACAATAACCTCAAAAAATTGAAGTTAATCGGTTCAGTGGTTTTCGAGATTTTTTCGGTACCGCTATGGCAGATTTTTTTAGTGATGCCGCGAGACGAGACGAGACGAGACTTGGACGAGACTTCCAACGTCTCGTCGAGACTAGACTCTCGTCAAAATTTTCGAGATTTCAAAAAAACAAAAGTCTAATTATTTTCACCGTTATTTCATTGTTTTTACTCTTTTTTTATTTTCATCTTACCATGTAACGAAACAAAACCGGAGCCTTGGCGCAATTATTCGTTCGTTTCAGAAAAAACATGGAAATAATTTGCTGCTATCCCACGATTACATGAATCCATTGTTCGTTGACTTACTATCGACTTCAAATTTTATACTTGAAGGTTTTGAGGGACGCTGATTACGAATCTGTACCCAAAATTTAGAAATTGAAAATGGCGGATCCAATATGGTGGACCAAAATTGCAAAAAGTTGCTTGATCTACGTGAAAGTTGCCATACTAAAGTTTTTGGGGTCGCTGATTGCAAATTTCCACTGAAACTTCAGAACTTCAAGATGGCGAATACAATATGACGTACCAAAAATAAAAACCTTGCAAATCGTAAATTTATACATCGCTTCCTCAGTATTTTTTTCTCATTTATAAATCATCCTCTTTTGTTTTGGCTTCCTCATAGAGAGAACTTTGTAAATACGAAAAAATACTATGGAAACGATTTGCAAATTTACAATTAGCAAGTTTTTTTACTATCTCTGGTTATCGAAGTAAGAAATTTTCAGATTGCATAAAATTCGCATAACTCAAGCGATTTTTGCAAAATTGAATACCAAGTAAGTTCTATCATTAAACTATCTTTATAGAATTTTTGAGCCTGATATCACGAAATATGTGCCAGCTAGAACGATCACGCGCTTTTGGCAAAAAATTCAAAATTTTATAAATCACGAACCTCTTGAGCGATTTTTGCGGAATTCAATACCAACAATCTTTATCACTCAAACTATCGGTATGATTTTTTTCAAAGCTCCTATCGCAAAATTTGTCGATGCTAGAGCAACCACGCCCTTTTTTTGAAAATTTAAAAGTCGCATTTCTCGATGTTTTAGGAAATTTTGAACATACTGACATGAAAATCTCGAAAAAAAAAATTTCACGAAAACAAAGCTTCCTCTATGAGGAAACACAATATGATTTTCGATTATTTAGGACATTTTAAACATACTGACATGAACATCTCGAACAAAAAAATTTTCACGAAAACAAAGTTTCCTCTATGAGGAAGCAAAATAGTTGTTTGATCATCAAACGTCATAACATTTTGCATTTGCAATGACTGTTTGCATTTTTCGTCCTCTTAAATCTCTAAATTTGCATTACAAATTCGTAATCAATGACCCCAAAAACTCTTGAATGACAACTTTCGCTCTCATCAAGCAATTTTTTGTATTTTTGGACCGCCATCTTGAATTTATAAATTTTGGGTGCAGATTCGTAATCAGCGTTCCTCAAAAGCCTCAAGTATAAAATTTCAAGTTGATAGTAAGCTGACGAATAATGGAATTACGTAATCGTGAGATAGCACGTGAATTATCTTACCTTTTTTTCTGAAAATAATGAATAATCGCGTCAAGGCTCTCGTTTTGTTTCGAAACATAGTAAGATGAAACAAAAAAAAGAGAAACAGCAATTAAATAGCGTTGGAAATGATTTGACGTTCGTTTTTTCGCTAAATATCGAAAATTTTGACGAGAGTCTCATCGAGACCAAGACTAGACTCGTCTCGCCGGCATCACTAGATTTTTTTACGGCACTCCGTAGACGACTTAAGTACTCCTTAAATTTGCAACATTTTTAATAAAAAAAAAATTGGAAACATTCTTGAAAGTGTATATTTTTAACTACGAAAAACCCCGTTTAGATCATTCCAATAGTTTCCCCGGAAAAAATTCTCGAAAATTACCTTTTTTTCCGTTTCCAGGTGTATATTCCCCCTTAAGCAGTCCGAAAAAGTGATGCAAAGAAAATAAGTTGTCGTAGGATAAGATTCGTCAAGCGGTTTAATTGGTCAGGATCGTGCGCAGCGCAGTGAAACTCAAAAATTGATTTGTGAGAGAACCCCTGCACCTTAAGGGTTCCAACTAGCGTCAAAAATGTCTTCATTTGAGACGTCAAATGATGGACCATTGATCGGGTTTACACGTATTCAACAAACATTTATATTTATGTTAAAAAGTCGGCGTTTTGACACTGACTCGGTCCCATTAAGTGGGTTGCTGAACTAAAATGCTTGAGAAGCGACGTTCTAGAGAAAAACTCTTTGATCATTCAAACATCCCAGGCCATATTCTCTGACTCTCTCCTCGACCCAGATATTTCTGATCTAGTCAGCGTGTGTACAGTTTAGAACGCACTCGCTTCGCTGCCTCAACGTGTGTAAAAAAAAGTTTGTACATCTCTCATTGTCCTCGTGGTCTCACTGGATTTTCCTAGCTCGTCTATACTCTTGACGTCTAGTTATCCCATCGGCATATATGTATACACATGCTGCTATATCTACGTACACATGTATACATGTAATTGCGGTCACGTCAGTTGCAATTAGTACGTCAATCGTGAATGCACAAAGACAATCGACGTTTTTACGAGTACAATACAACTGTGGAACATAAAACATGCTCTGTCTATAGTCACCGGTGGTCTCTCTCTTCCGCTCTCTCTCTCTCTGGCTCTATCTTTCTCTGTCCAATCGCCGGTAAACGTTGGTCTCGTTAGTACTTCGAAATCGCCATTGAGATTCATGATTTGTGAGTCACGCGCGTTACTCAATATCGTATACCAAACGTATCGATCTTATTGGCCTTTTTTTCTTCTTCTTCTTCTCCACCGTCAAAACTCCTTATTCACCCCTCTCATCTCATTCGTTCGATTGTCGTCGTCGTTTTAAATTGAACCCGTCGATCGGATTGTGGACTGCCGGCACTGGGCTCTCTCTTACTCTATTTCTCGTCTTTGTCGTCGCGTCTTTATATCGCTCTATAATTCGTTTAGCCGGTAGAAAATATGAACACACGAGAGGAACGCCATCATGATACGTCAGAATCTTAGTCATGCTTGATCAGCATAAATCATACGTTCAGTATCTTCCTTTGTATCTCCATGCCTCTTTCTCCCTTGTGTATCCCAGCGTTATATGTACATGTGTTTTAGCTACTTTCATTCTTCGTCTTCATCTCGAAATCGCGATGTAATAGAAAAAAATAGAATAATCCACGCAAATGCACGAGCGGGACTGATGTCTCTCACTTGATCTGTGTATCTCCGATGGAATTAATACACTGAGAAAAAATGTTGGTTGAAAATGCAAAAATTTGTTTGACTCAACCAACCCACACGGAAATTTATATATTTAAAATATATGCAAAATTGCGTACGAAATATATTCAAAATATAATTACCGTATATAAATGAATACTTAAAATATATTTTTCATGGATGTGTAATATATTTATTTGGATAGATTTTGCCGCTTTTCGCATATGTACGTATATCTTAAATGTATTTAAAATATATTTTAGATATATGTAAAATGTACGACACATACATACAATATATATATTTTATATATATGGTGCATACATCTGAAATATAGATTAAATATATGTTGCATGTATTCCAAATATAGTTGAAAAGTGGGCTGCATACATCCCGAACATGGGTTGGATATGCGATACCCGTGCAGAAATTTCCGAAAAATCGGAAATTCTCTAGGAGAATCAAATACAAAAGTACGAGTTCATGAGAAGCCGGCAAGAACTCCTTAAATGGCTTCATTTACGCCGGACTCCTGTTAATATTCCGTTCTCGCGCCCGCCTTTATAAGCATACTCGTCGCATCCTCCGTATGGGGGTTCAGCGGTTGCCGCTCTGCGACATCTCACGGCGAGTCTGGAAACTATCGCGACGCTGCCTATACGTTACGAACATGTGGCAAGCGCCCGACCGCTTGTTCTCGCGGGATAAACATTATAATGTAAATAATAATGAAAAGTATGAATACAATAAATAGTTAGTTACAATGAATAGTTAGTTATGCTACCATATATGTTGCATATATGGTAGCATATATTAAGAATATATGTAGAATATATGAGAGATATATGTGAATCACACCTATCTCTCATATATGCAACATATATGTGTGGATTAAAAATATATGTACATATATTCGAAATATATCCACATAAATTTTGCGTATATTAAAAATATATAAATTTCCGTGGGGGAAATATTTGTTTCCGGACGTTCAACGAGATCATTTTGGTAATTCAACAAAGATACAGTGGAAGTTTTAGTTAAATCGGTTAAATCGTTGCTTGAATGGGCAAAGTTTCAGTTCAATCAAATAAATATCTTTGTACCAAATAAATTGTGTGATTGAAAATACAAATTGTTTTTTTGTTACAGCTAAATTTATTTAGTTAAAATATAATAGAAATCAACAAAATATTTCTGTACAGCAACTCAGTAACGTGTAAATTGGACAAAACTGTATCTGGAAATTGACCAAATAATTTCGTTCACCGCGTATCTTATGTTTAACTAAATCCATTTGTTGAATTAATTATACTTTCATTATTTCAAACAAATTAATATTGAATCAACAAATTTTTTTTCACCTGAATGGATTTAATTGATTTAACTGAACTTTTTTCTCAGTGTAGTATCCGACATATGTGAGAAATGTATTGAAACTCGGATTTTTTTTCTTAAAAACGATTGATGAAAGAGAAACGCCTTTTTTGAATACAACGGTCCATGTATTGAGAGTGTTTGAGAAAAAATCACCAAAACATATAGAACAACAAAATCATGGCTGCCGGAAGATGGTATTTTTTCGCGAAGTTTGGTGGTGCCCACTCTTCAGTTGAAACGGTCTATTTGAAGTCTGAAATCTAAACGGATTATTAGAGTTTACAATAAATACAATTATTTGATGATCGTCGTTTTTCAAAATCATTTTGTTTTAACAAAATAGCCACGTATTGAAACTCGAACACACAAAATCTATGGAAAGACTCGTCATTTTTATGTATAACTATTAAGAAATGAAGACCAATTTTTGAAAATGAGATTGTCAATTGTCTTTCAATGTTTCTCATTGTCCTCATAGTTGTTTATCATTGTATTTCCTGTGATTTTGGAAACAATCTATGAAATATCACAGGCATCGATTTTAAAAGCAGTATTTCGAGAAAAACGCGATCAAACTTTGAAGTATGGCGATGCTATATCTATAATTTTTATTAACCCTTGCTTAACACACTTCTGCAGAATAACGTACTTGACACACTGGGGTCGTTTGTATCCCAGCGACAAAAATTTTTATAAAAAATATACCATTCAATATTTTAACTTGCAAATTTTTTAAGAACTTCTTAAGGCAGGATGCCACCTTTGGCTGCAATATCTTAAGAATGTTCAGTGAATTTTTTTCACAAAGAAAATTGTAAGAAACAAGATCATTTTGAGGCATTT
Organism: Alloplasta piceator; assembly: GCA_946863875.1. Taxonomy (NCBI): domain Eukaryota; kingdom Metazoa; phylum Arthropoda; class Insecta; order Hymenoptera; family Ichneumonidae; genus Alloplasta; species Alloplasta piceator. The sequence goes on from OX333074.1 coordinate 19,700,602, forward strand.
ATTTACTATATCTTTCAAGTTGAAACAAAAATGTTTAATGTTGAAAAACTTAAAAATAGTTTCTTGTAAGTGGCGCCAAAGTTTGAGGAGCACTCTCGATCTGCGTGGCAAAAATCTCCTTGTAGGTGGCTCCTAGAACAAAAATAAAAAAATTTTCTCATCAAGAGCAATATATTTTATGTCTGTACATAGAGCTTTTTCGAAATTTCGATTCTTTCAAAAATGCCGGTCACTAAAAAAAGTGAATTTTTCAGGATAAAAAAAGTTGCTTAAACTGTGTACCAAAAATAAAACAACAATTCTACCGAAAAAACCCTACGTACGGACATAAAATATATTGCTCTTAAAAAGAAGAAATTTTTATTTTTGTTTTAGGAGCCATCTACAAGGAGATTTTTGTCACGCAGACCGAGAGTGCTTCTCAAACATTGGCGCCACTTACAAAAAGCTATTTTTAAGTTTTTCAACATTAACCATTTTATTTCAACTCGAATGATATAGTAATAAATGTTTTAAACCGATTTTGTTTCTGCCCATTTTCTTTGTGAAAAAAAAATCATTAAAAACTCTTCAAAAATTGCAGCCAAAGGTGGTATCCTGCCTTAAGAGGTCACTTCCCAAAGTTATAAAGGATTTATAGTAAATTGTCAAAGTTAAATATGATTAAAAAATTTAAATATCCAAAAAAATAGAGAAAATGACAAATTTTACGGAAAAAATCATAACTTTTTTCGATAAAAATGCCTAACAAATAATCTGAGTTTGCTTAATATATAGCACTAAAAGGAAAAACATAGTAGCTTGGTGGGCTTTTTAAAAAAGTTATTTAATCTGGAAACTTGAGGGAAAAATGTGATGAAAAAAAAACTTTTTTTTGTAGTCAAGATATGTTTTAATACTCTTCATTAAAACCAAATAATCATAAGCTTTACATTGTAAAATAACTTAAAAATGTTAATCAGAATGAAAGAACACATTGCAATTTTTAAAAACGTGCTAGAGGACGGCACAATCCTTGCATAGCGTGAACCGGTGTTCTCTACAGATAGGACATTGGCAAGCTAAACATCCTATTCGACTTTTCCTGCCTTCTTTTCTTGTATGCATACGCATTATTCGATTTTCGGGAGTTCAATGTTCGTTACAGGAGCATTGGATGAAACATCTTTCTTATCTATCTAATTATTGAAAGAAAATGTTACATAGCCTAAAAAAATTGGACATGATATAACATTGTATACTTGCCGTTTTCTTCACTCTGAAATCGAAATCTAACAGGAAAAAAATTCGCACTAAATTTTCGCACTCGACCTTACGACACACAAGGGTACAGGCGAGACCTCTCGACTTTGGACGGCTACTATATAAAAACTTATTGTTTTAGAGTGTCAAACATTGAAGAGTAGTGAGCATCCTCGAACTAATGACAGATGTCGCTATAAGGCCCTATTTTTTCAATGTAGGTACTTAAAATTAAGAACACTTCGGCCTGGGGTATTTTGAACCCCAGTGTGTCAAGTAAGGGTTAATATATTGCTAAATGGTGATGCCATTGAATAAAAATATGTTTCGAGAATGCAATTTTCCGAATCATCTAGTTAAGTATAGCCTCTTAAACATTTGGAATATATTTGTTCGGATGTTAGATCTTCTCTGCATATTCCGGAATGTATTTTAAATGTATATAAGTAATAAATATATTTCAAACGCAAATCTAAATTTGCATTATTTTTTATTTATTCGGCGCTCATTTCCTCTCTCGTGCAATACTCGATCTTTCGGCGAGTTATCGTAATTAGAAACGGTGTTTTTCATAGTCACAGTTTTCTCTTGTCCCGTGTACTCTCCCTTCACTGCTACCGAGCACAATTAACTGTTAGCACGCTCGAAAGTCGATGCACACGAGAAGAATAATACGTGAAGCGTGTTGGTCGTTCGCTTCAATGGACTCTGCGATGCGTTAAATTAAAGTTCAACCCCCGAACCGAGGGGAAAAAGCGACAGAATCGGCGATCGAAGATACGAACAGCTGCCAACCGTGTATCATTCTACCAAAGAAGACAAAATGTGACGATAAAGACATTATTGATTCTATAAGTTCAAGTGAATGATTAACCCCCAAAAGCACCAAAAATGGTGTACACAAACTGGAGACAAGTACATTTATAAGCGTATCCCTAGTTTAGCCTTCTTTGGTCTACCTTCAAAAAGTTGTGAAATCAATAGTTTTCAACCCTGAATATGTATTGCCAAGCACATGTAGTATCCTAATTCGACTTTTATTTTCAAGCATATAGTGATTATTACAGTATGCGGAAGCGAAATTTATAAAATATGAAAATATCTTTACATTTAAAAATAAGAAAAAAAATTCATTACTAAAAGTAAATAATAAATCGATGAAACAAAATTGATCACAAAAATACAAAGTACTTGGCGAGTTAGGCAATATTCCAAAATATGTTTCAGTAATACAGTTGAGGTTGCTTCAGGTGAAAAAACTTCCTTCTTTGTGCAGTGAACAAAATGCTATTTATAGTATTTCGCGTGCCTAATGCCAAAAGGGCCTATTACAGCAAGAAGATAGGGGTCCTTGCCAAAAGGGCCTATAAAAAATTTTTTTTTTGCCATTCTTCTTAAAATTGCTTGAAACGTGAAGATCTGTAAAAAAAAAAATTTTGATGTACTAAAACCAAAAGGGCCTATCTTAAGACATAGGTCCTTTTGGTTTTAGGAAATTGTCAGCCTAAAACCAAAAGGGCCTATAAAAAAAATCAAAATTTTTCAAAGTTTTGAATAGAAATTGCATACCAGAGCATTTTTTTTTTGGAAAAAAAATTTTTTTTCTTTGGAACAAAAATTTTTTTTTTTGAAAAAAAAATTTTTTTTTTTGGAAAAAAAATTTTTTTTTTTTTGGAAAATTTTTTTTTTTTTTTGGAAAAAAAATTTTTTTTTTTTGGAAATTTTTTTTTTTTTTTTGGAAAAAAAATTTTTTTTTTTTTGGAAATTTTTTTTTTTTTTTCGAAAAAGAAAGTTTAAATAATTTGTTATTGTTTATTTGTTTCAACATTTTGTTATTTTTTATTTGTTTAAGCAATTTGTTTAAACGTTTGGTTAAATTATTTGACTTGTTTTCATTTTTTTTTTTTTGCAAAATAAAGTTGAAGTAATTTGTTATTGTTTATTTGTTTCAACAACTTGTTATTTTTTATTTGTTTAAAGAATTTGTTATTGTTTATTTGTTCAAACAATTTGTTCTTATTTATTTAAACAATTTGTTATTTTTTATTTGCTTAAAGAATTCGTTATTGTTTATTTGTTCAAACAATTTGTTCTTTTTTTAAACAATTTGTTATTGTTTATTTGTTTGAACAAATAAACAATAACAAATTCTTTAAACAAATAAAAAAGAACAAATTGTTGAAACAAATAAACAATAACAAATTGTTGAAACAAATAAATAATAACAAATGATTTGAACTTTTTTTTCCATATAAAAAAAAAAAATTTCAAAAAAAAAAAAATTTCAAAAAAGAAAGATTTTTTTCCAAAAAAGAAAGAATTTTTCCGAAAAAAAAAATTTTTTTCAAAAAAAAAAAATTTTTTTTCAAAAAAAAAAAAAAATTTTTTTCAAAAAAAAATTTTTTTTCAAAAAAAAAAAAAATTTTTTTTCAAAAAAAAAAAGAAAATTTTCCAAAAAAAATTTTCAATTTTCTTAGCGGAAAGTAAAAAAAAAAATTATAGGCCCTTTTGGCTTTAGATCACTAAATTTTCAATGTCCCAAAGCCAAAATTTGAGACATAGGCCCTTTTGGCTTTGGAAAATTTTTTTTTGTCTTTAGGCTTAGAAAATGTTGGCAAAACGATTGGCGCAAAAAAAAAAAATTATAGGCCCTTTTGGTTTTGCAAAGCCAAAAGGGCCTATAACTTTTATAGGCCCTTTTGGCATTAGGCACGCGATTTATACGAAGGTTCATGATCTAACTCTAGGATACTAAACTCCATAAATTATATTTTGGATACAAAAAATTCCATCGATGAGTTACAAAATCATAAATCTCATTAGGGATAAAATGTTTTTCATTGTGCAATGAACAAAATGCTATTAATATTGAGGTTCATAACTTTTTTTCTTTAACAAATATCACAAATTAGATTCTGCATACAAAATCTATCAATGATGAATAAAAAAATCATAAGCCTCATTAGGAATAGAATCTTGTCAATTACGCAGCGAAAAAAATGCTATTGTCCATTGCGCACTGAACATTGTGCAGTGGACGAAGAGTATTACTATTGAGGTTCGCAACTTTTTTTCTTCAACCAACACGACTAATTCGATTCTGCATACATTCTGGATACAAAATCTTCCATCAATGAGTAAAAAAATTATAAACCTTATTTTGGATGGAATTTTTACCAGTGCGCAGCGAACAAAATACTATAAAAACGGAGATTGGTATGAATGATATTAAGTATAAAATTAAGGTAACTCCTGCGCCCAATTGAGTCAAATCATGGTCCGTGAAAAAAAAATTCGATGAATCTCAAAAAAATATAAATTTGGTATTTACAAGTTCAAGTAGCATTATTGCTGCCAGAAAAATATCATAATGTTGTGTAATTAGTCGAATAAAAGAGAAATAATAAAAAAACATCTTGCCGATATGGCTAGTACCAACTGTCAAAATCGCGGAAAATAACACGTTTAAAGAATGACTCTAAAGTAAGCACGCGATTTGGCAACGTCGCAATATTCTCACGTTGGTAACGCCACTTAGCATTGCACGACTTACGTTGTGAACGAAGATAGAGACCCTTCTTTACGTCCATCTATATACATATATAGTGATTGAGGGGCATCTAAATGTCAACATAACCTCAAAAAAATTTCAACGCAATTTTCTCGGAAATGGCTTGATGGGAAAAAAATAAAAGTGAGGTCACCTGCGTAATTAATGTGTACAGGTGGCCCCACTATTATTTTTTTATTCTATCAAGACATCTTCGAGAACAAAGTGTTAAAAGTCTTAGCTCTATCTCTCCCGCACTCACAGGATCGGAATGGCTGGGGCTACCCTCTCTTTAAGAACCCATGCATGTGTATGTATGCTACTGAAATGCGAATTATCAATATACTTCATAAATTGATTCAACCCGAGGTCCCCATTTTATCACGCAATAGCTATTGTTGTAAGCGTACGGACCGAAATTTGTGTATTTTTACTACTCTTCTATGGCTTTTCAAAATTAGCGCCGAAAAGGGGAAGGTTAGGTGCGGTTCCTTCCGCAAAAGCCCTGTTGCCGAGTTTCAATGGCAGACTAGTGAAAACTGATTATCAGCCTACATTTTACGTACTTTAAACTTCTATATCTGGTTTATTCAATGGTGAATCTACGTTTTTTTTCAACGATGTGCCTCATATATCAATTAATAAATTGTGGTATTTTTTGCACGAAATCTTTTATAAACAGTGCTCAAAAAAATTCATCAGTTTGCCAATGTCCAGTTTTCCCTATGTTCTCCTATGTAAAACGGAGGCATTTAAAATTGTTATATCCCCGTTATACAGTGGTCAATTTGTTTGAAATTTATTGTGAACACGCATATACCCATGTACAATGACATAGTTTCGTGCCAAAGAAAAATCTTTGTTTTCGCTAATGCAGGAGTTACCTTATTAAATTTTTCTGACAGATTTAGGAATTTTAAATAAATTTTTGTGATGGATCACAATTATTTCAAAATCATATTCGGACAGCATAAATCACGACAAAAAAATTTTCTACACAAACTGTAAATATTCTTTTTGAATTTTAATTGAGAACATAAATCATTTTTGTTTATTTAAATTTTTTAAATACACTTTCAAGACAATTTTTAATTTTTCGAGGTTATATCTTATAGTACCGGCACCAAACATATCTGCTGCATTCGTCTTGAACGCTTACGCGCCTGTAAGCGGTGTGAAAGCGTCACGCGCCAAAGACCTTCCTCCACCTTTTCTCGCTCTCACATATTATTCCCTAATTGCTATCTCTCTCGCACTCATCTAACATCTGAAAACATACGTGACGATTTTGTAGTCAACTTCATGGTGTGTGCGAAAAATGTGAGACGAAAAATGTGGACGAAAAATATGCGACGAAAATGGAATATTCATTGAGAAAAATTAACACATAAAAATACGTATCGCCCATACGCGACCAGCTACAGCTTTCTTTCAGGTACCAATCGAAAGAGAAAAAATCTGCGGAAGAAACGTATCATCTCAAATTTTCTCAAAAACTATGTATAATGAGTTATTAGGAAAAATATTTTTTTCGCTATACATATACTCCCATGTATAAGCAAGGTTGTTGGCGTAAAAGAATCTTGGTGCGACTCTCGACATGCTGGCAAAGTCGGAAATGTACTTGTCTCGAGTCGCTACCGCGACTCTTGACCCATGACTGTTGCTTTTGGTAACAGAATTTCCTTCTTAGGCACTCACTTATATATGACAAGTGCCAATTAGTATTGCCTTCCAAAAACCTATTTCTTATGAACACAACCATACAAACTTTTTACCAACATATGTTGGCATATTATACCAAAACAATTAAATTTTGTCCCCTCGGCCGTCTGTATGCGCTCATAACTCATCAATCCACACCCACAGAAAATATTTATTTGAAACAAATAAAATTTGCTTGAAACAAATAAAATTTCTTATTAACAATGGGCCCAATACGGTTTTATTCGTATCGAATATTTGGATTTATTTAAATTCAAGTTCACTATTTCTTAGCTTCTTTTATTTGGCCCTAATGAAATATTTATTTGCCTGCAATAAATAAGTTATTTGCTTCAAATAAAAATTTATTTGATAGTAATTTATTTAAAAATGCTCTTATTGAATTTATATTAGTTGCCACTAATAATTTTTTATTTGTTACAAATAAAGAATTTATTTGGTCATGACCATCTGTTCCATGACCATCCATAACCTAAAAATTTGGGACTCACGATTAATATGGGAATTCGGGAATAATATGGGAAATTAGGGAATTTCGATTAATATGGAAATATGCGAGATCATCCTATTTTTGGGTGTCAATAACTTTTTTGGCCAATCAGTCTTGGTTGTTTGCTCACTCATGTGAATCATGCATGTTAACAACCTATTGACTTTTGAAGATGTCGATATATCCTTCGAGCCCCAAATCGCAAAGAAAATCTCGCATTTCCTCGTCCATATCACAATATTTCACTAAAACAACAAAATCACGTATACAAACGGAAACACGTACATACACGTGAATATGCCAACTCTGGACTGCTGAACGTCGTCACGCCAGCAAGCGATGCCATATTGTGCGCGCAGTACGACGCAGCGCACATTTAAATAAATTTTATTTGACGTAAATAAATTGCTAATCAAATTTAATATTTTTAATAGATCATTTATTTGATGTAAGTAAGTCGCTATTTCGACGAACCAATGTAAATGTGGTATTTATTCGGCACCAGTAAATAAATTTATATACTTGTTTCAAGTATGACTAAATGGCATGATCCAATAAAATCTTCGTTAATACAAATAAATCCTCATTAATTCTAAATAAAGTTTTCGCAAATATGTGAATTTCTTTGATTCTAATAATTTTTTTCTGTGGGTGATTGAACGTATCCGGTTCAAATTCATAGCACAGTTTTGTTTTACTATAATCTCGAAACCTTTTTTGACTCTATTCATTCAGACAATGTTGAATATGAAATTTCCCAAAAAAACAGCAATTTTTGAGCAAAAAAGCCATTTTTGTGTCCGTCCAGAGTCAGATCTTCGCAACCTGTAAACCAATGTTTTTGTGACTTATAGACTTTCTTTATAGGATCACAAGGAAGAGTCGTCCAGAATTTAAAGCTTTTACAGTTTTTTAAACAATTTCATTTGAGCATAAATAACTTATTTTTCCATTTTTCACTCGTTGCACGGAAACGTGTGAACGAATTTTTTTAATTTTCACCATTTACTTTCGTTTTAACACATTTAAATTATTCCAAGAGTTTAAAGTCATTCAAACAATTCAAACATAGAATTTTTTATATTTTTAAGCAAAAAAAGCTTTTTATGTCTGTATGCAGTTGAAACTTAAAATTTTACGAACGGATTTTTTTCTAACTCACAGAATTACCGTATAAGATTGTAAACAAATGTCCCACGAAGTTTTAATCCAATTAGACGCTGCTAGGTGAATAATTTTTGCACAAAAGCACCATTATTAACCAAAAAAGACTGTTTTCTCACTGACAGAATTTCTTCACATGATTGTAAACAAGCGTATATCACTTTCACGTAAAACGTAGAGACCATCTTGGCATAGACACACAAAATGCATTTCCCCTGGTGGCCGATTTTCCAAGTAACATTTTCCGGCCTGAGCGCGCCAAATTCAAAAGCCATATTTCTCTTATAAAAAGTACATGAGAGTTATCTACTCTCGTGTGCTTGCGCTTCGTTGACAATATGGCGATCATCCGCGCGTTTCAAATGTGAAAGAATAGAAACTGAGCATTGATTTATAACCAAAAGCTTCTTTTGTTTATTATAAATGTACTAATAATGATTAAATTATGATAAATATGCCCATCTCAAATGTCACTATTAGCTTTATTATTGCCTAATTTAACAATTCTGCGGACGTAATCTACCAAAGCATTTAATGATATAATTGTTTAGATACAGTGGACGCTCCCATAACTAGACTTTCCGCTCATTCTCCCGCTCTCGTGTTTTAACGCATGCGTACTGTTCTTTTGTTGAACCATGCGTAGAGTAAGCACGCGAAATTCATCTTGAAATTTGTGCTTACGCGTTATAGACATATATTTGAAAATCTGACAGCGGTATATTTTGCAAGTTTTTGGAAGATTGATAAGGATTTAATGTTAATAACTCTAGATAAAAAGAATTAAAAGGAAAATACATTTGTCCCATCGCTGGAACGCGCAAGATACATTTTTCTAGAAAATGTAATAAAAAGTTGCGTATATCTATATGAGTCATTCCATAACAATTCAACTTTGTCGGTGACCCCTTCCGATTTTTTTATATTTTTTTAATATGTTATTATACATGCAAAAAAAGTATCAATGTAAATTTTTAGCTCTCTATCTTAAACCATACCGAAGTTATTGAGTTTTGAAAAAATATTTTTAAAATAATTATAACTTCTACAATAACCAAGATATTCTAACTTGCTAAGAGGTCATTTTTTTTGTTTTTCAATGTACTTTTTGAAAAATATCGAAAATTAAGAAAACAAATATTAATGTCTTTGTGGCTGATGTATTGAGCGAAAAAAATGGATTTTCTTTCTATAGGACTCCATCGATAAAAAAAAATTATAAAATTCTACGTAAAAAAACAAAAATTTTGTGATTTCACTAGAAATAGGGATCAAATAACTTCTTATGAAAAAAAAATTCGATTTTTTTTCGTAATTTCGATCTTTTTTCCTTCTATGACTACAATAGTTGATTTCAATTATGTTAAAATAAATAATTTAGCTTTTCTCATATATTTACTTTGTAAATTGTATCAATTAACATTAAGAATTATAATTTTTATGTAAAAAAATTGAGTAAAGTGCAAAACGTACTTGAATTGTCATTCAAATTGTTAATTATTATAATTTACAAAGAAAATATGTGAGAGAAGTAAAATTATTTATTTTAACATAATTGAAATCAACTATTTCAGTCATGGAAGGAAAAAAGATCAAAATTACGAAAAAAAAAATCGAACAAAATTTCTTTTCATGAGAAGTTATTTGCATCCCATTTTCGGTAAAATCTCAAAAATGTTGTTCTTTTAAGTAGAATTTTATAATTTTTTTTGACAAAATTCAAAGAAAATCTAATTTTTTAGTTTAAAACCGCCAAAAAGACATAAAAAATGTTTTTTCTTACTTTTGATATTTTGTTTGAAGAATACATTGAAAAACAGACAAAAACGACCTAGCATATTAGAATATCTTGGTGATTGTAGAAGTTATGATTATTTTAAGAATATTTTTTCAAAAATCAATAACTTCGGTAAGGTTTAAGATAAAGAACTAAAAATGCACATGCATGTGTAATAACATATTAAAAAATAATAAAAAATCGAAGGGGGTCACCGACAAAACTTCGTTGAATTTACATGGAATGACTCATATACATGTATACATACGAATATTCTACAGGAATTTCGTTCTTTCTGGAGAATAAAAATTCCCGTTTTTTCGAGAAAACGACTAATAGTAACACTTAATTGTCGCACGTAACAGACAAACAAAATTTGACAGTTGAGGTTATGTTGCCTTGTGTAAAATTTCCGCAGAGCGGCAGCTGAGTTGGAGTGGGGAGAAAGCGTGCAGATAGGGGTCGTCAAGTTATGGAAGCTTGTTGCTAAGTTATGAGCGAGGTCAAGTCATGGGAAGTTAAGTTGTGAGAGCGTACACTGTACTTTCATATCGAATATTATTTTCATTATATTCAAATCTGTTATTAATAACGATTAATATCATTTATCAGAATAATCGATGTTCGCAATGAATCAAAGAGTTTGAATTACGGTGTGAGTGCCTATTAAAACGTCCCTAAGGGACATGTTAACTAACATTGAAAATATATTCGATCACCAACTTCAAAATATATTCCATCACAACGGAATAAACCAAGACAATGATCAAGAATACGGAGCGCGAAGCGCGGCGACAACGGCGCGCGAAGCGCGGGGAGGTTTGGGGGGCGAAGCCCCCCCAATGAGTATGCGAAGCGTACTTGTTTTTTTTTTTTTTTGATTCATTGATAGTCGCTTGGGGGTTTTTTATGCTTATCTCGACTGTAGTCAATGACTCGCTAAAATTGCACTGAAATCAAAAGAAAGACATATCGATTTTTTTCTTGATTTAGAGTTGTTACCGTAAAACGGGGCTCCTATGACTTTGGGGGTAACTTTGTCGGTTTTTAGGGCTACTTTGACAGAGCGGCAAAATACGGTGAAAACGTGTGCGCAGTGAACCCACGTGACCTTATGCGGCAGGAGGGGGTGCGGGGAGTGGGTAGAAGAGGGAAGAAAGTCATTCATAAACAGTAAAGAAGGGCAAGAAGAAGGACAACAACCTCTGTTACATCTGTAAGGCCCGAATTTCAAGTCATAAGTCCTATCTTAAGATCGATCTTAAGATCGAACTTTCTGCGGAACGCAAGTTGGAACTATTAAGATCGAACTTAAGTTCCGATTTAAGGAGGTTCATCTGGTACACGATTTACAATACAGATGTTGATAAAAAAAATCAGAATATAGTTATTAATATTTAAAAACTCATCTGTTAAAATTTCAAGACCTGAGGGTACGTTGTTCGCGAGAAATAAATAAAAATGTAAATCTTAAATAACATCGGCTCTTATGGGATACCGTCTATAAATATTAAATGCACAATCATTACAATACAGAATTTGACGAAAATTTAAGAATTAATGAAAAAGTATCTAAGGAACATTTTTAGAGCTTCATAAAATCGATTAGGTACTTGTGAGATTCATAATAAATTAATTAGTCTCGAAAATGCTGATTATTTTGAGGTTAAGCATTGTCAATGACTACGCTAGTCACCGCTTATTTTGAGGTTAAGGGTTTCTTTTGACTCTCTCGGTATCAGATGAACCTCCTTAAGACGAATCGTAAGTTTGAACTTGAGAGCCATTATAAGTTCATACTTAAGTTCAAACTTTAATTTGGTTTGAAGTTCGATCCTGAGATCCATCTTGAGCTTGAACTTAAGTGTTGGTTTGGATATGCGGCCGTGTAGAGAAATAATGAAGGGAGGAATCAGCTGTGATTCGACCAGTGGTTCCAAATAAAAATGGACGATTTTTTGTATAACGTTTCGATCTTTATTCGGATTCTCTTCAGATTTATTATTTCTAAAAATTACATTCATCTTAGTCTTATTTTGTATAACAGGTTTTGATGTATTTTACATTATAAGCTTATGTGTTGTGTGTCATGACTTACCCGAATTTGTATGGGTAATTTTTGATCATATGATGAATCTTGGATGATAGTCATTATTTTCATATTTTAGTGCTTAATGAATGTTCTTTGTGAGAAGGTGTGTACGTGTTATTTACCTATGATTTTCGTATTTGATATTCTCCAAGATTCATTTTTGAACTTAAGTTTGATCGGACTTAATTATTTTGACAACTAATATAAAAAAACACGGTCGAGGGAGGCGATGAAAGAAGTTCGATCGAACTTAAGTTCAAACTCAAGATGGATCTTAATATCAAACTTCAAACCAAGTTTAAGTGTGAACTTAAGATCGATCTGAAGTTCGCACTAAAGTTTAAACTTATAATAACACCCAAGTTCAATTTTAAGTTCCAATCTGAGTTCGATGGAAATTTGATTTCAAAATTGATCTTAAGATAGAACTTATGACTTAAAATTCGGGCCAAAGTGTGACTTCCGGTTCTAGCACCATTTACGGTATCTGTAACAAAGGCTCCACTAAACCTGCTTATGAATAGATGGTGTGTGAAAATACAGGCTAATGATTATTTGTATCTTTTTTTCTTTTGTTGTTCAAGTTTATGATAATATTACTAAAGTTGATTGTGATGTTGGTTAAGTTAATTTTAATTCCAAAGATAATTATCAGACTGATTATGTGCCTATCATAGCACCCTAAGTATTTGGTATTTTTATGTAAAATATTTCCCCAATAAAAATGACGAATTTTTTTTCAAAAATCGTTATTGTTCATCTAATTTCACGTGTAATATTTAAAATATTGTTTTTTATCAAAATGATGTCAAAGTTCCATTTACGCTTTGGATCTTTGACATAAAATGCATTTCAATGCCTCGTCAAAGTAGCCCCACACTCGGGGTTACTTTCACTTAGAAAAAAATAAATAAATAAGGAGAGCTGGTGGGTCTTGATATTGTTCTACATTTGATATCCAAAGGATACATTATTCTGTTGACGCAAAAACAAATTTAATTTTGGATGTTAAAGAAAAGTTCTGACCAAAAACGTTCCGAAACATGAACAAAGTAGCCCCATGTTATGGTACGCTTTGGCTGATGACATGTGCGATTTTTGAATATTGTACATTATCAATTTATATTAAATATAAATCGATTTTTCATCAATTTTTCACTTACTGAGCCATTTTAATGACTAGTCTTGATTGTCATATTTGCCAAAACCGTTGACCTTCAATGCTTTGCTGTTTAACCTGTCCTGTTAACCGTACGTAAAAAAAAAAACTTTCAATTCAGCAATCACAAAAGACTTCATTTTCGAGTTTGCTAGAAATAATTCACCGACTTATCACACGATGATCTTTGATGGTTTACAATTCGAATACTTCCTTTCATTCGCGCGATCGAATCACGAGGAATAAGATGTTGAAGATAGTTCAATAGTATATCCACATATACACACATAGGAATATACAGAGTTACAAACGAGAGGAAAACTCTTCCTCCACGACTATTTTGCCACGTTCGCTCTCCTCCGCAACCCCCGCGGGAAATTGCGCTCGTGGAAGCGCGCACGGGCCCAAGCTACGGGTAGCAACCCTTTCCTCACTTAAATCCAAATAAAGGTTGAGATTCGCTATCTCTCACTCTTCTCTCACTCGTTCCTCTTTCAACTCTATATATATATATATATATATCGGATCGCAAGAGAGTGCTGGCGGAGAAAACGTTCGAAGAGAGGCTGTGCGGGGCGAGAGAGGCGAGGAGGGCTTTCAACCCCTGGATCGGAACCACAGCCCTCTCACTCTTCTCTCGATGTTTGTTTTACATCTTCCCGTGTCTCATTCCACCTTCTCTCACTCTTAACTCTCTCACTCTCTCCCTCACAGCACCCACACACTCACACGCACACTTACAAACACCCAATCGCACGTACACGCCAAGTTTCTCCTCTTCTGTGTACGTGTATACACGAATTCACGTAGCCCCATCTTTTACTATATTTCCTCTCTTTCGCTCTTTTCACCCTCCCCCTGTATGCTTACTCAACATCCAGTAGTGTATGCGTTCACCTCATCTCCCTTTTGCCCCGTCTCTCTCTTTTTTCTCAATCTTTCCTCTCTCTTTCTGCTCCAGGAACGACCGGGGCGATGGGGAGGTTCTGAGGGGCCTTAAGGGGTGCTCCTTCGCTCCGGTAACGAGAGGAGAAACACCCTCGCTACTTTTAATCGACCCGCGCTTTCTTCTGCTTATACATACCTATCGCACGGCATGCCTCCCCAGTCTTTTCCACTCTTTCTCCCCACGGCGACCCTCACCCCTTCCCAACCCTCTTCAGCCTCTCGTCCAGCATTTTCGCCTCTCGTCGTCGTCGTCGTCGCCGTCGTCGTCGTCGTCGTCGTCGTCGTCGTCGTCGTCGTCGTCGTCGTCGTCGTCGTTGTACTCCTCATCTCCATCTCTCTGGTGCGCACGGCCCGTTGGTACCACCTTCAGGGGAGAGATTTTCACCACCACCCTTGGCCTCCAGCAACCACCACCCGTACCAACTACCCTTGCCTCGCATCTTTCCTCCGCTGTGTATGGGATATATATATATATGTATGATACTCTTCATGTCCTCACTCTTCTTTCTTATACATCCCCTCACCCTCTTTCTCTTTCTCTATACATTTTCCTCGTGCTAATCGCTCCCTGTCTCTCTCTTTCTCGGTTTCCTCCGCTCTTCACATCCAGAGTATCCCTCCTCTGTGAGTTTTCTCACTCGCCCCAGCTCTATTTCCATACGTACCCATGCGCGCCCCCTGTTTTCAACTCCTCACCCAACGCTGTTGCCTCATCTTTATTACCCGACCCCTTTTCTCCCCCACGGCCCTCCATACTTTCAATCCGACATGTAGGTTCGAAATGAGGGCGTTGTCTTTGCTCCCACAACGAACTATGCGTTTATTTTTTGTTCCTAACCTCCTTCCATCAACGAAAAATTATTCATTCACATTCTGTATAACGGAATCAGTGGAATCAGTGGAAAATCTTGTACATTCTATACGAAGGTTGTTCTATTGTTCGAGTCGATGTTTTTGAAGAAACTCTCCTACACTCAAGCCTCAGCATGACCGGAACTTAATTTTTGTATATCAACTTTATCGATTTTCTTAAAGTCAATTTCTTCAAGATCCTTTTGGAAAAATTGTGTATCAGCCTCCCCATTTCGACCCCCGCTACTATAAGACCGTTTTATGGAAGATCTTCGTTGTTTCCAGTGATAAAGTGTAAAATAATTAATTCATCCTCATGAAAAGCAAGCATCAACTCTTGATGTGACCTGGAACTATTCAGTATCTGAAGCTCTTGCGATCACTATCGAAGTTTTGCATGATATTTGAGTAAAGAAGCAGCGAGATTATTTGGTGCAGGGGAGGCTGACTGTTCTAATCACCATTCAGAATTTCTGATACCGATCATTCCTCCTAAAAGTGCTCATCTGAGCTCAATTTAGGACATTAAAGACCCTCCACAATGTCATGCCCAAATAGGGGAGCGTAGGGCTAGTTGTAACAGTTTTTGGAAAAAGGTCTGTATTGCCTAAAAAATGTATGCTTTTATGATCGTGATTAAGAGGGATTGTAAAGTATATATCTGAGCACTAATTCCAATTAAAAAATGATTTAAAATCTTTTACACCAGGCGCTTTTTGAAAAAATGAGCGGTGTTACAACGTACCGCGTGTCTGGGGCTAGTTGCAACAGGCTCAGGGCAAGTTGTAACAATGAAAAGACTGGCAACATTTATAAGAAAGACCACGTTTTCATTGGTTCACAGTCTTGTATTATTCATCGTGGTTAATTCTTAAAATGATTATAATCTTTGACTATAAATAAACAACAGGATACTTATCGAAAAAATTTTCTTTTACCACAATGTTTTACTTGAAAAAATGAACATGGTCCTTTTGACTTATCTCTTAGCTTAATCAGTCTTCATCTGAGTTACAGTTTAAGCACAAGAACGAATATTTTTCTCCCTTGGCACACTTCATGTGGGCCCATAGTTTGCATTTTATGCATTGGATCCATTTTCCCTTAGATTTACTGTATGGCCCCCCACATGCAAAGCATGAGACATGGCACAAGTCCAAATGTTTGGCTGCTTTTCGAATGCTAACCTATTTTTCCAAAATCTCATTTGCCGCCGACTCAAACACAACCTGGGTTTTTAATCCTCTCTCGGTTTTTCTCTTGCCGTCTCTCATGCTAAAAAAAAAACAAAACAATAACTTAGCATATTTTTCCGGGCAATATTAGGGTAAAGCAGAATAAAAGAATGCACAAAAAGCCGCAAATAATTTGTTATACTATGTAATCACTACTACGAGTTGTAATAATATTATATATACGAATACATGCACGCTTATTACAGAGCAGAAAAAAATACACGAGCATGGGGCAAATTGTAACGTGTTACAACTTGCCCCTGCTTTGTGTTACAACTTGCCCTATGGGCTCATTATGTCTACTCAATAAAATATCTCAAAAACTACAAACTTTATAAGAATTTTAAAAAAAGCATATGAAAGCCAGTTAAATTTACATTGTAACAATGAAAAAACAATGAACAATTAATTTAATTTTAATAGTCAAAATCAAAATTTTCGCAAGTATTTTTTTTTACGATATCTGGCTGAAATAGAGCTCGTGTGCATATCCTCTCATTTTTATGTCTGGCGGGGCACTAGCGGTGTTTACCTACGTTATGCCTTCAGTTATAAGAACCACATTCAGCAAAAAATTTAAATCAAAATGTTTTAAATTCTCGGTCAAAATTGAGTGTTACAACTTACAAGCAATCGATTGTGTGAGCGGCCAGTGAATGATTTGAAATGTAGGTGGAGTAAATATTTTCACGTATTTACGTTTCGATCCTTGGTCCGGATCCTCTCCAGAAAATTTATTTACTCTATGAACATTTTAACAAGTTTTTAGATATAATATAATGTGTTATATGTGGTATGATTTACGTTGTAATAGTCGTTTAACGGGTTCCAGATTTTTAGGTTATGTAAACTGTCATAATAACTAACCTGAATTTGATCGATCGTTCTAATTTCATTTTTGAGTGTTTTGAAGTTGATATTGTGGAATTTATCGATGCGAGACAATAAATATATCACATGAAAGAATCAGTAGATTGATTCTGTGTGTGCATTTTAGTTGATTTTGAAAATGATCGTTTTTTTGGCGATCTTTGTTATCTGCGAAAATTGCTCGTTTTATTGATGTTTTAGTGTATGAGAATTAAATGTTCCGGATTGTAGATGTTATATTTACTAATTAAAATTTTAGAATTTGATATCTTCAAAACCCATGTCGAAATTAGGGATATTAATTTCTCTACATTATTTGTCGTGTGATCTCAGATTGTTCGCGAGAAATACTCAGTGGCGTCTGAATTTTGGCGAGGTGAGGGGGGTATGAATATTCGTTGAGGCAGTGCCGTATCAAAGACTTTATGATTATGTGTATAATGAGACGTATTGAGTGATTTTGAGATTTATGTTTTTGGAGATATATTCTGAGCTCTGTCGGTAATTAAAATAGATGTGAGTGAGGTGAGATGTTGTGAGTGCGTTAAGTTAAAATGGGTGTTTATGCGATGTCAATAAGTAAAATGAGTGTGCATGCGATGTCAATAGATAAAATTCGGTGGTTACATTATTGTGTTATATGTGATGTCAATGAATAATATTTGGTGGTTATATTATTGTGTTATGTATGCTACTTAGTTTTTGAATGTCAGTTCTGAAATTTATTGCATTTGAGTGTGCCTTAATTTGAATCATTTCCAAGATCAATTTCTGTTTAGCCAACTTTCATTGTTGAAGATTTTCACATAATCAAATTTGAAGTCGTGTTTTAGTTCTATTGCATGTGTTGCAAGAGCTGTGTGTCGTGTAGTTGTGTGTTACATTACCTTTACATAAAAGATACTGCGATGACATTATCATGGCTTTTTCGACCAACAAAATTGATTCAACTTTAAAAATCTTCAACTCCTATCACTCAAAATTATAATTTACAACAGAAATAGAAAAAAAACAATGAAATTCTGTTCTCAGACATACTTTTAATTCGAAAAGAAAATTCAATTATCAAAGATTGGTACAGAAAACCAACTTGGTCTGGTAGATTTATTAATTTCTTCTCACACCACCCATTCAGCCAAAAAAAAGGAATAATTTCCATGTTAGATGACAGAGCAATAAAACTATCTCACCCATCAACAGTTTGACACAAAATTGCTATCCCATATCCTTCACTGAAAAAACAACAAAACAAAGACTATCTAAAATCAACACACAATCAAAGGACAATAATGAGTCCGATTCCTCCAGACTAATAAATCTACCATACACAAAAAACATTCACCACCAATTATTCCGTCTTTTCCAACAATACAACATAATATTAGTCACAAATAATAAACACAACATTCTATCTATCATAGGTTCTACCAAAGACAAAATTGAAAATCTAAACAAATCAAACATCGTTTACGAAATTGACTGCAAAGACTATAACTCAGTATACATAGGACAAACCAAAAGATACCTGAAAACCAGAATCAATTAACACAAAAATAGTTTAAAACACACAACTACACAACACACAGCTTTTGCAACACATGCAATAGAACTAAAACACGACTTCAAATTGAATGATGTAAAAATCTTAACCAATGAAAGTTGGCTAAAAAAGAGATTGATCTTAGAAATGATTCAATTAAGGCACACTCAAATGCAATTAATTTTAGAACTGACATTCAAAAACTGACTAACAGATATAACACAATAATATAACCACCAAATATTATTCATTGATATCGCATATTACACAATAATGTAACCACCGATTTTTATCTATTGACATCGCGAACACACTCATTTTATCTATTGACATCGCATATACACTCATTTTACTTATTGACATCGCATGCACACCCATTTAAGGGGAGGCTAAATACCGACATTTGCACCTCGAAAATGAATTCCAAACTTGCTCTGGCACGAGTGGATGGAAATCAATAAAATTTTGACAGTATCATCAGAATTATGGTACAAATGGAGCCCCACCAACATTTTTTCGAAATACAAAAAAAAATTACAGATCCGATAATCATCAGGAATCTGTAATTGAAAATATCAAATTATAATGTTTTTACTGCATTTCAGCTAAAACCAAGAGTGGGACTCCATGACGAACACTAAAATACGAATATCGATACGTC
The DNA here is from genome assembly GCA_946863875.1 of Alloplasta piceator. Taxonomy (NCBI): domain Eukaryota; kingdom Metazoa; phylum Arthropoda; class Insecta; order Hymenoptera; family Ichneumonidae; genus Alloplasta; species Alloplasta piceator. The sequence continues at coordinate 19,719,907 of OX333074.1, forward strand.
TTCGACATTATTTTATGAAAAAACCGCGACGTAAGTTTGGAATCCAAATCACGAGATAAATGTTGATAAATTTAGTGTATTATCGAAAAACAAAGTAGCGAAATCAAGTTCACAGAAATCCGAAAGAGGGCAGCCCCATGTGGAATTCTCATGAAATAAATATTATTCTCATCAGATTCTATCCAAACTGTCTGACAAGTCAGTGGCAATTAATGGGGACGTTGATTTATGTCTCGCGTTTGCATTTTGCAATTCATTCATCATTCATTCATAAATTTAATTGATATTCATCCACCGGTATTGGAAAATGTTTGGAGCACGACTTTGAGTCGATAATATAGGACTTCAGAAATAATGTCGGTATTTAGCCTCGCCTTAACTTAACACACTCACAACATCTCACCTCACTCACATCTATTTTAATTACCGACAGAGCTCAGAATATAGCTCCAAACACATAAATCTCAAGGTCACTCAATACATCTCATTATACACATAATCATAAATCCTTTGACGCGGCGCTGCTTCAACGAATATTCATACCCCCCTCACCTCGCAAAAATTCAGTCGCCACTTAGTATTTCTCTCGAACAATCTAAGATCACACGACATATAATGTAGAGAAATTAAGGTAGGAGTCTCGCTACAATCGTTATTAGATAAATTCTTGAATTTAAAATATATCTGAGTTTATGTGGTAAACTTCTGTATAGTGAAAACTTGGAATACCTTATCGAAGATTCCATCAAGTAATATTAGATTGAAAATCGAAAAATTAACCCATCGATTTATGGGAAACCCGTTCCGTCGGCATTGTAATTACCGAATTCATTACTTTATCGATTTGATAGTATTAATATTAAAGTTGCTACTTGTAAATTAAAATCTGAAGATTTCAACGGGATTATAAAAATATAGGGTCATCGAATTACTTGAAGAGAATTTTTAAGATAATCTCGATGAAAACGTTATTACATAGCAGAAGACAGACTGCCGCGAAGTAGTTGGGTACACTTGGCAACATCGCACGTTGCACTTTTTTGAGAAATAAACTGTCCACTGTCAATGCCGTGCTAGCGCCGAATATTGTATCGCCCCATTTGTAGATAATCGTCATAAACTGTCACAAACTCACCTGAATCACCAACAACAACACCACCGCCGAGTGCAAAGAGGTTAGAGTTGCGACCAATATATATATATACACCCCCGCTCAAAAGTTTGGATACACCTGTCGATATTTCTTGCCGCACTAAAAGTTGCATAACTCCGTCAAAAAAATGTTGATCGAATTTTTAAAAAAGCGTTTTGACGGGAAGGAATTCAGCTTTGTTTTCCTTATTTTTAATTTTTTTTTACGATTTTTTCGACCTGGTATGCATTTTTGAAAGTGACCGTTTTTCGGCATTTTTTCGACCATCGCAAATCAGGCGCATAACTTAAGGACAATTTTTGAAAACTTTTTTATCTAGGGTACATTTGAAAGGGTTAGAAGCCACTCCATTTTTATTCTCTCAAGATTTTCGTACGATTTTTTCTCGCAAAGTGATTTCACTTTTGGCTAAAAAAGGCAAATTTTGAAAGATGCAACGTAACTCAAAGACTATAGAGTTCAAGAGAAAATGTCAAATATGAGAAAAGTAGCATAGGTATACATGGAATCGCCTGGAATTATTTCAGAATTTCATCTTTTTCAAATTTCCGTACTTCGTGATAGAATAAAAATCTGAAAAAATTCAGCAACATTGAGCATGCTCTAAGCAACAATTATCAATAATAGTATTGCCCAAAAGTCATTAACAGATTGTTTGAAAAATTGTTTAAACAATTTTTTAAACAATGATGAACAATGATCAATAATTATTATTGATCATTGTTGTTTATAGCATGCCAAATTTTGCTGAATTTTTTCAGATTTTTATTTCATCATGCAGTACGGAAATTTCAAACAGATGATATTTTTCACTGAAGCAAAAATAGTAAAAAAAAAAATGTTACGGGAAAATTCTGAAATAATTCCAGGCGATTCCGTGTATACCTACGCTACTTTTTTAATATTTGACATTTTCTCTTTAACTCTATAGTCTTTGAGTTACGTTGCGTCTTTCAAAAGTTGTCTTTTTTAGCCAAAAGTAAAATAACTTTGCGAGAAAACATCGTACGGAAATCTTTAAAGAATGAAAATGGAGCGACTCCCAACCCTTTCACATGTACCATAGATATAAAAGACAAAAAAAATGTCCCTAAGTTATGCGCCCGATTTGCGATGGTCGAAAAAATGCCGAAAAACGGTCACTTTCAAAAAAGCATACCAGGTCGAAAAAAAATCATAAAAAAAATCAAAATAGGGAAAACAAAGCTGAATTCCTTCTCGTCAAAACGCTTTAAAGAAAATTCGATTATCATTTTTTTTGCCGGAGTTATGCAACTTTTAGTGCGGCAAGAAATATCGACAGGTGTATCCAAACTTTTGAGCGGGGGTGTATATAGATACAATGTTGGAAAACGAAGCGCTGCCAGATCAACGTCGTACCCGGAAACTGGCATATATATATATATATATAGCTGTTTATAGCTGATTTTGGCCGAATCAAATCAGCAATTCTAAATTATTTGTAATAATAATTTACAAAATATTATTAAGATTGAGTTCGTATCTGTGAAGTTTTTATCGCTCAAAAATTTTTGCGATGCAGAATTTCGACATGGGTTTTGAAGATATCGAATTCCAAATTTTTAATTGGTAAATATAACATCCACAATCCGAAACATTTAATTCTCATACTCTAAATCATCGATAAAATGATAAATTTTCACAGATAACAAAGATCGCCAAAAAACGATTTTTTTCAAAATCAACTAAAATGCACACACAGAATCAATCTACTGATTCTTTTATGTGACATATTTATTGTCTCTCATCAATAAATTTCACAAGATCATCTTTAAAACACCCAAAAATGAAATTGGAACGGTCGATCAAATTCAGGTTAGTTATTATGACAGTCTACATAACCTAAAAATCTGTAACCCATTAAACGACTATTACAACGCAAATCATACCACATATAACATATTATATATGAGGCATTCCAGCTATAACCAAGTATACGTATGTCTCAAAAAAAATTATTATTTTTTGCTTCCGTTTTAACACGATTCAAAGTACAATCTTAACTTTTTCGATAAGAGTGTACCCTTCGATTTTTTTCAAATAAATTGACAAAAAAGTACATGTAAAACCGCATCTTTTGATCGCTATCCCATCATGAAGAAATCGTTTTTCGATTTTTTTAATGCATTTTTCGATTTTTTCTATGTGTATGAAACTTTAAAAAATGTGTTCGTATTCCTTTGTTATTTATTAAAATGTGTTTTTATTCTTTTTTTACGAATCAAAACACATTTTTTAAAGTGTCTACACATAGAAAAAATCGAAAAATGATTTCTGATTCGTAAAAAAGGAGTTTCATACACATAGAAAAAATCCAAAAACGATTTCTCCATCATGGGATAGCGATCAAAAGATGCGGTTTTAAATTTACTTTTTTGTCAAATTATTTGATAAAAATCGGAGGATACACTGTTATCGAAAAAATAAAAATTTACTTTGAAAGGTGTTAAAACGTAAGAGGATGAAAAATAATTTTTTTTGAGAAATACGTACACTTTTTTCAGTTACTTTTCGACAAAAAAACATGCGTATTTCTCAACAAAAATTATTTTTCATTCTCTTCCGTTTTAACACCTTTCAAAGTAAAATTTTTATTTTTTCGACAAGAGTGTATCCTTCGATTTTTATCAAATAATTTGACAAAAAAGTACATTTAAAACCGCATCTTTTGATCGCTATCCCATCATGGAGATATCGTTTGTCGATTTTTTCTATGTGTATGAAACACCTTTTTGACGAATCAGAAATCGTTTTTCGATTTTTTCTATGTGTAGACACTTTAAAAGATGTGTTTTGATTCGTAAAAAAAGTATAAACAGACATTTTAATAAATAACAAAGGAATACGAACGCATTTTTAAAAGTTTCATACAAATATGAAATCTTGAAAAACACATAGAAAAAATCGAAAAACGATTTCTCCACGATGGGATAGCGATCAAAAGATGCGGTTTTACATGTACTTTTTTGTCAATTTATTTGAAAAAAATCGAAGCATACACTCTTATCAAAAAAATTAAAATTGTATTTTGAAACGTGTTAAAACGGAAGCAAAAAAATTTTTTTTTCAGACATACGTATACTTTTTTTTGTCGAAAAGTAACTGAAAAAAAATCGGCGTCCCGAAAAATAAATGTCGATGCAATGGCCGCTCGGTTATAGCTGGAATGCCTCATATATATACATAAACTTGTTAAAATGTTCATAGAGTAAATAAATTTTCTGAAGAGGATCCGAATCAAGGATCGAAACGTAAATACGTGAAAATATTTATTTCACCTGCATCCGGAATCATTCACTGGCCGAATCGAGACGGTTCTACTACAACCAAATGTTACAACTTACCCCTGTTACAACTAGCCTCAGGTTCCCATACTATCTAAAATTATAAACGGAAGAGTTTGAACATTTTAAATCAGCGTTAATTTCGCCAGGGGTTGTTTTTGTCGTTCTTTTCCAATCACAACACTATCGCTGAAGAAACAAACAACGAACTGCCGGACAAATTGGAAATTGAATCTTTCATCGTGGACAATGGAATGGAGTTAAACTTTCTTGCGCATATGCGATATACAAGAAATAGAGGTAAAGAGAAAGAGAGAGAAGGACGGACGGACGTTACAGGGAAAAGCCGGTGTTTTCGTACTTATTCTCGAAGCCATTTTCACCGATAGACAAAGAAGATTGAGTGCAGCTGTCGGCAAACTATCCTTCCAGCTACTATCTTTGTTTCTCTCTTCTTTCTTTTCTCTCGTTGGCTTCACACAGGGTCGGAAGTACTCGAATACCTATAACACACACACACACACACACACACACACACACACACACACACACACACACACACACACACACACACACACACACACACACATATATATATATATATATATATATATATATATATATATATACATACGAAGAGAGACGTTATAACCCAACTCTTGCGCCATCTTTCTCTTTCTCCGTACAGTATGCCGAGGACATGTAGTATGTAAGGATAGTTTCGCGGTTTATGACCGATTACCCAGGGGGGGCCCGAGGTCGTAACGTAACTGCGGGCGCGTAACGCACATGTATAGATAGTAGACCTACTATATGCGCAGATATATATAAAGAGAGAGAGAGAGAGATGGAAAAATCGTCAAATATGGACCAGCCGAAATCCATTCACTGGCAAAACCGATAATCTAATTCGAATTTTCGTCTCAATATTCTTTCTAAAAAGAACTCTTAATCGGTCATGGCATATGATAGTTAAAAAAATTTTGTAAAATTTTCCTGAACATTTATTTTTTGAGCTTCATTATTGGGCGATGATTATTATGATTACGATTATTGGACGGGAAATTATGCCCCGTATTAACCGATTATTGGTCCGCGACCATTATCAGGATTATCAAAATGAAAAAGATAAGAAAGTTTTGGAAAATTGGCCAAATATGTTTGAAATGTACTATATATAATTATCGTCCAAAAGATAGATATTCTAGAAATATTTTGGAGCATATGTCAATTGTATATGGATGAAAATATGTTTCTGATACATCGAAAATATGTTGGAAAAGTAAAGTGGATACTGGATACATTTATAAACGTTCAAAAAATTGGATGTGAGGAATGTATATTCGTATGTATTCTTTTTTTTCCACGGATTTAAATATCCATGAATTGTTTATTCATATTTAAAATAGAGGTGTTTGACTGTGGAATATAATTGATCAAATCGATTGAAATTTCTCAGGCATATTTGGCATTTCATGGCATATTTTACTCATTCAAACACTTTTGCATTTTCGAGTATACAGCTCACACTTTCTTATACACTGGTAAAACCCTTTCAAATCCGATTTATCAAGATCGCAAATGTTCTCTATTACAGTAGGGTACATACCCAACTGATTTACAGATGTGACAAAGATTTTTTTTTTTGTAATGACAATCATGAATGAATAGTTTTTGTGTCTGATTTCTAAATTCACCATTTATATCCCATATGGAAATATACATTCCCAAATGGACAAAATGTATGGGTCATTCCATGTCAAATCGACCACTTTTGAACCCGACCCCTTTCGATTTGGCGGAAAATTTTTGTCTTTTTTCTACCCCATTAAAAACATTTTTCAGGAAATTTTTAAATTTTATTACCCAACCCAAAAAAAGTTATGAATTATGCAAAAAAAGGCTTTTGTTTTTTCAAATAGCTATAACTTCTTCAAAAATTGAGTAATCGGGACGTTGTTTTTTCGAAAATTTTTCTCTTTAAATCTACTTTTCGAAAAAAAATACAAAAAAATTTAAGATATTAAAGTCTATGAAATTTTTCACTTTTTCGAGAAAAATCATCGTTTTCTCGGAAGCAGATTTTTTATTTCATTTTATTTTTTACTAAAAAAAAACTTCGTTCAATTCCGGAAAGAATGCCGTACAAACTGGAGTGGGTGGAATTTTCCTTCTATTTTTTTTTTATCGATTGGAAATTTTTTTTTTTCGCAACTGGGCCTATTTCGCAAAACACACCACTCTGTAAATTTTTGAGGTTTTATAAAGGACCTCAGAGTTTGAAAAATTGAGGAAAAAAAAATCGAAAGTGGTAATCCGCGAAAAAATTTTGATTTTTTTCAAAAAGGTTAAAGAAAAAATAGAAGATACCTATATATAATTTTTTTGTATTTTTTTCAAAAACTACATCCAAAAACAAGAAGAATGAAAAAAATTACCATATAGGCCCATTTTTGACCAAGCCACAGGCTTTTGAAAAAGGCATTCAACGCATATCATTTTGAATCCGCCATTTTTTAATTTTGGGCCGTCTTTGCTTTTTATATTTCTTCTTTGATTGAAAAAAAAATTCTTATCATTTATTCTATATTTTTTACGTTTTCTGATGATTTTTTAAAAATTCTAAATTACATCTGAGAAAATGTTTCAACGGTGTTTACGACGAAACTTATAATCTAGCTTAATGATTTCTACTAAGGACTTCCTGGTTATATAATACGATTAGTAAACATTTATTTAATACTAATTCAAAAACTATTTTATTTTCCTTTGACGTTTAAATATTTTACATGTTCTATTTTCTTCAGAATTTAATTTAATACTTGAATTCTCTATATTTCAAAAGCCTGTGGCTTGGTCAAAAATGGGCCCAGATGGCAATTTTTTTCATTCTTTTTGTTTTTGGATGTAGTTTTTGAAAAAAATACAAAAAAAACCCTCTTGAAAAAATCAAAATTTTTTCGCGGATTACCACTTTCGATTTTTTTTTCTTCTCAATTTCTCAAACTCTGAGGCCCTTGATAAATCCTTAAAAATTTACAGAGTGGTGTGTAATGTGAAATAAGCCCAGTTGCGAAAAAAAAAATTTCCAATCGATAAAAAAACCGAAGGAAAATTCCACCCACTACAGTTTGGGCGGCATTCTTTCCGGAATTGAACGAAGTTTTTTTTTAGTAAAAAAAAAAAATATAAAAAAAATGCGCTTCCGAGAAAACGATGATTTTTCTCGAAAAAGTGAAAAATGTCGTAGACTTTAATATCTTAAATTTTCTTTGTATTTTCTTTCGAAAAGTACATTTATAGACGAAAATTTTCGAAAAAAAACGTCCCGATTAGTCAATTTTTGAAGAAGCTATAGCTATTTGAAAAAATAAAAGCCTTTTTTAAAAATAATTCATAACTTTTTTTAAATTGGGTAAAAAAATTTGAAAATTTCCTGAAAAATGTTTTTAATAGGGTAGAAAGAACACAAAAAAATTCAGCCAAATCGAAAGAGGTCGGGTTCAAAAGTGGTCGATTTGACATGGAATGCCCCGTATGTAAATTAGATGTGTAATTTATGTCAGCTTTATGTTATAATTTTCATACAAATTTAATTTACACTGAGAATATATCTTTCTATATGGGCGAAATAGAAGTAATGTTGACCTATCAGTAATATCATACCTATAATATTATTATATATTTCTTAAACAAAAAAGATGTGTATTTCGCACAGTGAAAAAAAAGGATCGCTGCAGTCAGTATATTCTGGTGAGTCTCCCTATGCGAAATGGTAGTGCCTCTCCCCGTCTTAGTAGTATGTGAGCAGGGATGGGCATAAAGAACTTAAAAAAAAAATAAGTGATAAATCATTTTTGACTCGTGATTTAAACGGGCTCGGAGTATCAAGTACTTTCGGACTTGTGATTTAAACGGGCTTGGAGTATCAAGCCTTTTTTGACTTGGGATTTAAACGGGCTCGGAGTATCAAGTCTTTTTTGATTGGTGATTTGAACGGGCTCGGAGTATCAAGTACTTTTGGACTTGTGATTTAAACGGGCTTGGAGTATCAAGCCTTTTTTGACTTGGGATTTAAACGGGCTCGGAGTATCAAGTCTTTTTTGATTCGTGATTTGAACGGGCTCGGAGTATCAAGTACTTTTGGACCTGTGATTTAAACGGGCTTGGAGTATCAAGCCTTTTTTGATGTGGGATTTAAACGGGCTCGGAGTATCAAGTCTTTTTTGATTCGTGATTTGAACGGGCTCGGAGTATCAAGTACTTTTTTACTCGTCACTCCTTTCGATTAAGAGTGACAAATTCTTTTTAATTCTGAGTATATTCAAGCTTTAAATTCATTTTAATTCCTTTTTTAATCGAATTAAACGACGAAATTCATATTAATTCCTGAATATTTTTTAATTGTACCATGGTCAAATCGATCCCGGTACAACAAATTATAACTCCGCATACGGAGAATAATAATTAGTGACAAATAAATAAATAAATAAATAAATAAATAAATAAATAAATAAATAAATAAATAATTAAATACATAAATAAATAAATAAATAAATAATTAAAATTTTTTTTTTTTTTTTTTTTTTTTAATACGGGCCAGTATGCTCGCGCGTATTAAAAAAAAAAAAAAAAAATTAATTATTTATTTATTTATTTATTTATGTATTTAATTATTTATTTATTTATTTATTTATTTATTTGTCACTAATTATTATTCTCCGTATGCGGAGTTATAATTTGTTGTACCGGGATCGATTTGACCATGGTACAATTAAAAAATATTCAGGAATTAATATGAATTTCGTCGTTTAATTCGATTAAAAAAGGAATTAAAATGAATTTAAAGCTTGAATATACTCAGAATTAAAAAGAATTTGTCACTCTTAATCGAAAGGAGTGACGAGTAAAAAAGTACTTGATACTCCGAGCCCGTTCAAATCACGAATCAAAAAAGACTTGATACTCCGAGCCCGTTTAAATCCCACATCAAAAAAGGCTTGATACTCCAAGCCCGTTTAAATCACAGGTCCAAAAGTACTTGATACTCCGAGCCCGTTCAAATCACGAATCAAAAAAGACTTGATACTCCGAGCCCGTTTAAATCCCAAGTCAAAAAAGGCTTGATACTCCAAGCCCGTTTAAATCACAAGTCCAAAAGTACTTGATACTCCGAGCCCGTTCAAATCACCAATCAAAAAAGACTTGATACTCCGAGCCCGTTTAAATCCCAAGTCAAAAAAGGCTTGATACTCCAAGCCCGTTTAAATCACAAGTCCGAAAGTACTTGATACTCCGAGCCCGTTTAAATCACGAGTCAAAAATGATTTATCATTTAAAGCATGTATTTAAATACTTTTTGATTCGAGTCCGCCCATCCCTGTATGTGAGCCTAACGATCTTGGATCGATAACCATCTATCAGTTAGCTGGCGTTCTCTACTGCGCATCTACCGCTGGGATAAGCGTGACAGCTATCTGAGGGCTCGCCCAAGCGCCAATGTTGATGCTTACCAAGGCTATCTCATGCAGCGTTACTGTCAGCTATCCAAAGAAAAGTTGCTGCTACTATCCTTCTTGACGTGCATACGTCTATGTTTCGTTTGTAATAGGGGTCATTTCGTGAACAGGTTGATATAGATGACCGCCATCTGTTGGTGCATAAATGAATAAAGTCGGTAAGCAATCTACTATATCGACAATGCGCGATATAGTCGATCTCATACTTACCGACTTCATTGTTTGAAACATTAATTCGCATTATTCTTCTAATTGTCTGAATATCAAATTATACATAGACGTATCCACGTAAAACTTAAGGCTGTATCAAGGACACAGTCAACCAGGGATTTTTTTCAGTGCATTTACTTTATGTATATCTGCAATGTATTTTCGACCTGTACAAATTTAACATATATTTTGAAATATGTACACAACACTACATTTTGTCGAACTAAATAGTATATCCAATAAATTTGATGTATTTTCTATGCATATCGATCGCATATAATTTGTATCCGCTTGCATTTATTCTTCATCTACATAAACTTCTTCAATTAGTGCTGTAAGCTCATTTTCAAAAGATTCTGAATCTGTATCCGGACCATATTTACCAACCTTCCCCTGTAAATATACAAACCTTCACAGATCCCATGTATTATATCATCCAAGAGAGCAAAGAACACTCATACCCATATCGTGTGAATCAACAACTTGGGAACTAAAACGGCGTACCTCAAGCCGTTGATTCTTTCAAAGTTACGATCTTTTGTTCACCAAACGCCGACATATGTACATGCCTCAAAACGTCTTTGGCGAGTACGTAGAATTCACGCAGCACGTATAACTTTGTCCGTCGAACAGACAATTTCTACACGATTTTTTTTCCTTCTCCCTCTGCATTTTCTCGCGGGAAGACGCGAGTTATTTTTCTCAAAGAAAACAAGGAAAAAAAATCACGACAAAGATAACACACCCTCGTGTGCGAGTCGGGATAACGTCGAAACTCTGAGCTATCTTGTTCCCTCTCGTTCGCGGTGCGCCGGAAAAATTCTCAAGTACTCAAAGCGCACTATTCTTACGGAGCAACGCATCTTGGTAGCTCGCCTATATAAATACATACATAAACATATATATGGGGCATTCCAGGTCAACTTACGTGGTCATCGGCCTGACCCCCTCGGATTCAGTTGACGATTTTTTTTTGGGCATATTTCGGTCCGAAGAAAAGAGGGTATTTTTCAGATCCTTATCACTTGTTTTACCTCACAAAATATTTTTTTTCCATAACTTTTGAGTAAAAAGAATTTTGACCGGGTTCAAAATTCTGAAATTGTTTTCATAAAATCTATAAAAAAACAAGTATTTTCATCGTATGAAGCATTGGGTATATAAACAAGACCTAATGATGGAGACTACAACGTTTGCGAAACGTCGGCCCATAACTTAAACCAAACGCGGCAATCATCCGGAAGCTAACCATTTCAGTTATTTTCATCATAGTTTGAGAGTGGGCCGAGAATAATTTTTTTTTTATAAATTAAAGAACAAAAATTTATTTACAAATTTTGAAAATTAAATATTCAAATGATGGTTCCCTATAGGAAAAAAAAAGAAAAATAAACCGTATCCTGGAAAAAATATTTTTCTCCATAAATTTTGATAATAGATTTCATAACATCGTTTAATTATGGCATTGAAAAAATGTATTATTTTTCGGACGCAGCACCCAATAAAATAAAAACTTTATCTAACTATTATCAAAATATAGGAGATTTTTTTTTTACCAAGATAGGATTTATTTTCCTTTTTTCATTCTACAGGGATGCGTTATTGAAATATTTAATTCACAGAATTTGTAAACAATTTTCTTTTTCTTTAATTTCGAACGAAAATATACATTATTCTCGGCCCACTCTGAAACTATGATGAAAATACTCGTTTTCAGTTATAGAATTTATGCAAAAAAGTTCAGAATTTAAAAACTGGTCCAAATCCATTTTTACTCAATAGTTATGGAAAAAAAATTATTTTATGAGGTAAAACAAGTGATAAAAATCTGAAAAAAAAACATTTTCTTCAACCAAAGTATGCCCAAAAAAAATTCGTCAACTAAATCCGAGGGGGTCAGGCCGATGACCACGTGATTTGACCTGGAATGCCCCATATGTATATAAACTCTATTTTGCACGAGAAAGTTATTCGCTATATACATGGTACACAACACGCGAATTAAGAATTCAACTATTTCCAAGATGGACGTTTCGTGGAAACAAGATTTAACGCATAATTTCTACTCTCCGCGCTCCGCATATAAAGGTGACACATTTTCTTTATTTATTTATTTTTGGTTGTTGTTTTTCAGCGTAGAAAATCCGCGCGCGAGAAAAAAAGTGTAAATGTTACTTATTTATTGAAAATAAATTGAAGAGAGGTGTCGTCATTTTGTGCCTTTTTGGGCATTTTTTGAGACACTTTGCTCGCTATTGATCATATACATTTATCTAGGCTTGAAAAATATTGGCTCCCAGATCCAGCAGTCCGTTTGAAGTCTCGCGATATCGAGACAGAAAGACAAAAGAAGCATTTCGGGGTGGGGGAGGGCTATTTTCTGTCTCGTTTCTTCTTTCTGGACCTTTCACTTCGTGGTCCAGGGAGCACGTTGTGTGTCGGTGCACGACGACGTGGTTCCCACAAGTGGCGTACCAACAGCTAACTGACTATCCACTACGTACTCCCTGTTGCCTCCCCCTCCATTTTTACCTTTTTATCTTTTTTCTCTCTTCTCTCTTTCTCTCTTCCTATCCTTTTTATATCCCTCGCGATTCTCGCGCGTTTCTTATACATCATACTTTTTCTCCTTTTCGTCGGGAATTCTCTCGGTAAAATTCTCGTCAAAATTGGGGTTGGGGTATTGCGAATAACGCCATATTCTACACTTTTTCTTATTTCGCGTTGAAAATTATCAGCGTCTCATAATTTTACCGACTTATCAGAAGCAAAGACCAGTTGAAATTTATTTATTTGATTCAATTGAATAATTTAATTAACATAACATCCCCGGGAAAAAAATCATATATGATCATATATGAATCATATATGATTATATATGCCTTAATATGACATCATGAATGATCGTATATGCCCATGGATGATCATATATGCCGGGAAAAAATGGTCATACATAATCATATATAATCATATATAATTATATTTGCTTTAACATGACATCATGAATGATCGTATATGCCCATGTATGATCATATATCTCGGGAAAAAAATGGTTATATATTATCATATATGAACATATATATATGTAATTATATATGCCTTAACATGACATCATGAATGATCATATATAAATCATATATAATTATATATGTAATCGTTATTATTCACAAAATAACCATCGTATATATTTTTTTGGATATTAAATTCATTTACCAGCATATATTGTACAGTGCTCGCCATTAATGCCTGCAAATCTTTGAAAGATTCTTTCCAAGATTCTAAGACTCTTTCCAAGATTCTAAGATTCTTTCAAAGATTTGCAGGCATTAGTGGCCAGCACTATACTTCTACGAATAATTATAATAATAATATTTTACACTTGTATTATATTGGAAACGAAGTATTTGTACATTTCCCGGGAAAAAAAATCATATATAATCATATATGACTTGGTCATGCATGATCCTGAACGAAATTTGTCTCTATATGATCATATACGATCATATATGATTATATACGATCATATATGATTATATACGATCATATATGATTATATATGATCATATATGATTTTTTTTCCCGGGATGAAAAATATTTTTTTAATACTTAACAAATTGTTGTTTTTAATATTAATTAACCGTATTTCCACAGAGATTGAATTTTTTCAATTCCGTTTCTATAATCGGCGATACATTGTTCATCGTCCTGATGTAAATTCTGTCTTATCCTTATATCTTTATATCAATATCAAAGTAATAGCAATATTATTCAAGACCTTAAAATTCCGTTCAAATTGATAACAAACAATTTTTGCAAATTCGAAGGATTTTCAAAGAATGTAGGGTAAAGTGAGGTGATGTAAACCGTGGGGTAACGTGAACCAGGCCGATTTATTCTAATAAAAACCGACATCCGCATACACCTATCTATTGCTTTTGTGCTCAACTTTTTTATCGCGAATAGGTCATGTGCGCACCACTGTTCAAGTCTTTATACCAGACACGGACGAAAAAAAGTTTTCACGAAAGTTTTGACAAACGCTTAAAAAAAACGTGCTGTTCGGTTAATTTTAGTCGCTTTTTCATGGTAACTATACGTATAATGTTCGTTTCGTTTGTATATTTTATAATCCGAAGAGATTTAGTAATTTCCTTACATTGTATTTATGGGGCGAATAAAAAAGCGTCAGTGGGGGGATTTGAACCATTTTTGGTGGGGTAATGTGAACCACTAAACTAGCCCTATTGTATCGTTCATTATTTATTTATATGCGCATATGTATTGTTTTTAATGAACGTTTTTTTTATTTTTTTATCCAACATGCCACGAACATTTAAAAAAGAAGGTGACGTTGAACAGATTGATTGTGAACAAACAACGGCGCGAATCCTCGTCGTTCGAAGAAGACCGCGATTTCCGTATGATTTGCACGCTTTTGATACAAAAAAATGAATCGCAACAACACGGTTCACTGCAACAAATGCGACCGTCCATTTCATTTAAAATGCGCACACATGGCGAATCGCGGGTTCTTCACTTGCAAAAACTGTCATTCAGATAATGACAGCGACGATTAAAAGTTCCAATGACTGTCTTATTTCCATTTTTCTACCTTTGTCAGCTACATCGTGACCTACATTAATAAAGATTACATTTGAATATAATTGGTGTCCCTTGATTTTATTAAACCTGTGTGTAGTACATCACAAGAATAAATGCATACCGGAAAGAGGAATGATTTTATTGTCACATTACCATTTAATACCATATAAAAACCTCAATCAAACATTATCAGTGATTTTTATTGATATTTATACGTTTTACAACGGAATTTAAGTGGTGGTTCACATCACCCCACCATTTCGTGAAATAGTAAAAAAATGTTTTTTTGCAAAAATTGAAAACTTTTTAACAAAGAATGGCAATTTTTCATATGCGACTCCCTTTAAAGGATATATATAGCCAACAGATTTGCAAAAAAAAATCTTGACACTTATATTGCACTTCGTAAAAACGTGGTTCACATCACCCTACTTTACCCTAAGAAAAATGATACTTTGCAGACGTATAACCCGATTTCTATTAAGCCTTTTGAGATTTAGTTTGAAAAACAATACGTTGCTTGCAGACTTACAAAATGCTATTGAAATTATACTGATATCTCAATTATTGTCGCATACTTTGAAAATTGCCAAAAGCTAATTTTAAGCGGAGTGCCTGTAAATGTCAGCCTATAAGATTTGATATTAAACGGGAAACACGAAAAACATGTGATGTTCACAAAATCTCGGAAGTCCACCGGAGAAGCGGCACATAATCGTTCAATCGTGTTTTTTCATAATTCAGAAATGAGAGCAATAGTGCATTGTGTAACAAGGTGGGGGAAATAGGACTTTTCTAGACTCGTACTAAAAACATCGCGCGAGGCGTGAAGGTCCCCCCCTCCCTGTTGCACACGATACTTTATATAACAAAAGCACGTTTCCGAGCTTCACAACGGCCGAATAATTATTACACGATATTTTATGAAAGCCAATTTGCACGGAGCAGCTGTGGCGCACGTTGGTGTGACGCACGTTCGTGTGGCACATGCAATAGCGGGGTCGAGGGGGCGAAGCCCCCCTTGGAAGGTTGGGCGGGGGGGGGGGGGGGGGGCGAAGCCCCCGCAGAGAGAACGAAAATGGTTTTCAAATGTAATATCTGAACGAAATGACAATTTTTTGAACACGATACGCTTTGTTTCATTTGTCTTGATATAATTTTTAACAAAAACACGCCACGTTTAGTTTGATCCGTTTTGATATAATCTTCGACAAGAACACGCCACGTTTCGTTTGATCTGTTTTGTATAAAATTAAGGTTATGTTTCACCCCCTACAAACATCCTATGCGTCTGTAATTCCTCTATTAAACGACTGATGGCAGCACCTTTCGATCGTTCGACACGTCACGTGAGAAATGCGCGCGCCGCTCTACTAGAGAAATGTGCGTGTGCCGCTGTACTCGAAAGTAAAGAAAAATTCCCAGGGATTAAAAGTGCTGCTCAGTGCTGCTCAGCGTCTGTCGCGACAAACCGTACTTTCAGTACAGTGAGCAGTCGCGAAAAAGCGAGGAAAACGTGGTTGCGATATAAAAAAACATTTTATGAATCCTATCGATACAGCGAAGCTATTTTTTTGATAGTTTTTTCATAGACGAACGTAGTTTTTGGAAAACCAAATCTTAATCCCATGGGAAATTTACTATCGCAGAGTTTGACATATTTCTTTTGTCCTGAATATTATGAATTTCCATTCGAATCAGTGATGAAAATTAACAATCGTCAAATCGATTAATGGCCAATAACATTAAATTGTTTGTACTATAATATGTATCTTCAATGGATCTAAGAAAAAATAGTACAGCAAAATATACCTGCGAAAAAATGGATGGAAAAAATACACGCGGAAAAAATACCTGATGGAAAAAATACCGGATGGAAAAAATAAACAATTTTTTTTTCAAACCCAAAAAAACGACAGAAACTCTGCAATGGTGATATTTATTCTAGTAGCTATATTCCTTTATTCCATAAAAAAGTTCTTAATCCTAAAAAAAAATAAAGTTGACCTCCCCCGAGCCAATATTTTTTCTTTATAATTATCTAATAGAATATAATAAATAAAAAATTTGGGATGCGCCTTTCCAATGAGTCGTACTTCGTAATAATTACCGATATTTTTTCCGCGGGAATTTTTTCTTGTACTATTTTTTCCTACTACCATGTTCAATGTAGAAAAATACTCGTCATGTCCAATTTCCTACGGTATCAGCAGTCACCAATTTATGAATCTTTTTGTTCTTTGCAAATTTCTCGATGTATTAATTATTGAAACTTTAATACATAAATGTCGTTAAAAAATTGAAAGGTTAAATTAAAAAGAAAATTAAGATCAATAAATCAATAGTAATAATAAACAAATGTATTGATTTATAAAAATCAAAATTAAAAATACTACCCGTGCGTGAAAATTCTAGGGAAGCCCTGACTTAAGTCAGGACCTCGTCAGGCTTAGACGTGGATGCCCTGTCAGGAATTGCCGTTACAGCGCCAGGTTGGGCCCCGACAGGGCAATGCCAAGGTTGCCAGGCCTATTTACAATATGGCTGACCTAAGGCAACCCGTTGAGGACTTTGTCGGGGTTCGATTGAAAGAAGTCGGTATAATTACAACAGAACCAAATCGGGCCCAAATAGGGCGAAAGTATCGGAGCTCTAATTATTTCAAACATGGCACTGACGAAGCAACCCTTTGAGGGCCTAATCGGACTTCACAGGGAGTTAGTTCCGAGACTCGCCATGAGATGTTGCATACAGCGTGCGCTCTCTCCCATACGGAATATGCAAATAGTATGCTTATCCCGTAGTAAAAAAACTCCATTGAATCGCCAATGGCAACCAATGGTCCTCATACGACTCCCTTGGACAATGAATGGGGACCTATTGAGATTTCCGCATTTGTCAATGGCGTACAGGGATGACCATCGATCAGTGAATGGGTATCCATTGAACATCAAATGCGGATGAATCGAATGATCATCATTACTCAATGATGCTCATTGGAAAGCCAATGCGGATGAATCGAATGATCATCATTACTCAATGATGCTTATTGAAAAGCCAATGCGGATGAATCGAACGATCATCATTACTCAATGATGATCATTGGAAAGCCAATGCGGATGAATCGAATGATCATCATTACTCAATGATGCTCATTGGAAAGCCAATGCGGATGTATCGAGCGATCAGCATTGCCCAATGGTGTCCATGGGAAGGTAAATGCTGATGAACGAAATTATCCGCTTTACCCAATGGTGTCCATTGGAAAGTCAATGCGGATGAACTGAAAGATCAGCATTTCCCACAGATGTTCATTGGGACCCAAATGCGGCTAACGATGAAATGATCAGCATTTACCAAGGATACCCATTGAATAATAAGTAACTACGAATTATACAATGATCAACATTTATCAATAATGTCACTTCATTGATGACTGATCGAATGATGAGCAGCATTCGTTAACGATGTTGCAATCCATATTCGAGGTTCAATGCTGAACAATTGAACCCATCGATCGATAAGAATTTTTCCGAATGCGATATTTCTCAAACGGCGGTGAATTAATAAAATTAAGTAAGAGTAGATGTCGCTGATTTTCATAATATGAACCAAATATTTTCTTCAATTGTAATAAATGCTGATGATTATATCGATGGTCAATTAATATTAGCATAAGCTCGGAAATTATTCGAAAGTAATTTTAAAAAAATATATTATAAACTGCTCATCAAGTACGCGTACGTTTGGGATAAATGATTTTTAAAACCGTTTATTTTTAACATATACACATAATTTTATCAGTCCTTTTCAACTCGATTTGTGAGAGGAGAAACGTATATACTTTCATTATCAATCGTCATCTGAATACACTTACAATCTATTTTCTCAATTCTAAGCTTCAATAATTTCTATTAAATGTAATAATATATATAATGCGTATATAATTATTGGTCGTTATGCTAATATTAGCATTATGATTAACCTTACTTACTGATAACTTACATCATTTGATTATTTAATGCGTAATTCCATGTATATGTAGCAATCATATGAAAGAATCTCCATTGATGATCCCATTTATTCCCTATTGCCCACAAAAACCAATGGAGGTGAATAGCGAATTAACTAGGGAGATTGTCTCCATTGAATCCCCATGGGATAATTCCCATTCCGTTTCAAATGGGGAATTCAATGGCGAAAATGTCCTTAGAAAATTCGGCATTCATCTCCATTGGTTATTTTGACAATCGGGAATGAATGAATGGGGATTTTTCAATGGCGACGAATGGAGTTTTTTACTACGGGATATAGCCGAAGTGGGAGCATGGGTTGTATTCGACACCGCAGAATCAGGCCTCTCAGGAAGTCATACCCGCAAGATTTCTACATAGAAATCCTCTGCTTTATACTATTTTTTTGTAAAAATTCTCTTGGAGAATTATTAATAATTTATTATCATTAATAATTATTAATAATAATGTATTATTATAATATATGATAATAATTATTAATAATAATGTATTATTATAATATATAATAATTATTGTTAATAATAATATTGTTATTATTATTGAAATAATGCAATTTTACAACCTACACGCATAGCGACACTACGTACGTACGTACTTAGGGCCCTGATGGGGATTGACCATGGGCTTGTCGTGGATTCGACATGGCAGACGTGAGGTGGTTGTAAAGTAGTGATGGGCGATACAGTATCGATATTTGGAATATCGATACTCTTCGACCCAAATATCGATATTTTGTATCGATTCTTGGCGTTGCGATATTTTCAAGTATCGATACGCAATACATAAATATCGAAATTTCGATACAACTGATTTTTATTGAGTTTATGTTACCGACTGTGGCAAAAAATTACCGGTTTTGTTACCGACTGAGGTACAAACGACAGTTTTTTGTTACCAACTGAGGTAAGAAACTACAGTTTTTTGTTACCGACTGAGGTATAAAACTACTGTTTTTATTTCAAACTGAGGTTTGTTTGCATTTTTATTTGAGTATCGATATCGGTGATATCGATATCGCATTCCCGATATTACACCTGTATCGATACTCAGACCACCAATACGTATCGATACCAAATATCGATACATTCATCAAATATTGCCATCACTATTGTAAAGGCCCTCATTTGGCAACCTTCTAAGGCCCTTGTCGAAAAAGCGTGACCGTCCATTCAGGGGCCTTATTGGGCTTCCAGTCAAGGGCCCGAAGTAAGTTAGGGAAAACCGATCAGGGCCTAGTGGGGGCCTCAATCAAATTCACGCACGGATATAGGCTTTTCCTTCGGATGTACAAATGACTGGACTTTTTCACTTTTATTCACTGATGCACATCTTCATGACGAATTCGTAGAGAATCTTCGAAAAAATATAATGAGCCACGAATCAAGCGGTCAAAAATTTAATCTGGGAAAAAACGAAATGAAAACCCTCATTGAAATTTTAACTGGCGATGTTTAAGAAAAATTCAATCGCAATGAATATTTTCTATTATCGAGGATGCTCTGGCAAAAATGATCTCTTATTGTCTATCGATCCATGAATATTTATAGGAAAGATTTAAAAATACATTAAGAATTCGACAAATAATATGACAAGTATACTTATACTTTTTTACTTTAATCGTTACTAGAGATATTCTTTGAAGAGCGTTATGAGATTTTTGCGTTTGTCATTGAGAAAACTTACATTTAATCTCATTGAAAAAAAATGTGTCGTGTGAAACATCTCGAATGCTTTTTCTTTAAATTAATATCTTTGATAGAGATCAGCAAATATGAATATGATAGTTTGGATTCGTACTGAATTATTTAAATTGATTAAGAAAACCTACCATCATAACAAAGCAGATCGAATAACGGTTTGTTTATCACTTACCATGTGGAAAAATATTATACTACCAAGCAAAAAATCTTGGGTCCATCGACAGTGAACATTGCGTCGGAAATTGTTTACAATACTACATAGTAATTTATATCAAACATATATTTATAATAAATGTTCAACTGTGGCTCAAAGTATAAAGAAAATCGATGAAACAAGAAGTATTTAAGAAATTATTCTCAATTTATTTCTTTGGATATTTCATGGAACAAAAAATGTAAAATTTATGCGACATTGAAGAAAATATCATTCAAAATGTATCAACGATAAATAAAAATATTAATTCGGCACATCATGAATTTTGAAATTCTGCTGTAAAACACTTGAGGGACTTGAGGTATTGAAAACCGATTGAAAAACCAGAATTCATTAAAATAGGAGAATGAGAAAAAGCTATCAGCATCGAGAATCTTCTATCCATACCATCGGTGTATACAGAATATATATAGATATATATATATTAGGGTGATTGGTTTCAGGGCAACTTTTTTTTTACCCATCGTGCCCAAAAACCTTTAGTTAGTGCCCAAAAACGAAGTTTCGTGAAAGGAGGGGGTTGTCAAAAAATATTTAGAGGTCGTGAATAAAAATTGAAGGTTTCCCATTTGATTAACAACGAAAAAAAAATATTCTCATTATTAGTGTTACCATTCCGCGAATTTTGATATCGCGATATTTTGCAAGTAGGTTTTTATAGGAAATATGATACTCTACAATAAAGTTCATTGAGCCATGTTCGTAAATTCAACCGTTTCAGCGGTATCATTATTTCAAGTGAATATTGTATGAAAATATCTATTCAAACGGCTGTAATGCCTGAGCTATTAGATATATCGAAAAAATTCAAATGAGAACTTTGTAGAGAAAGTAATTTGCTACAAAAAAGTCTGATAAGCTATTTTTTTGTTTTATTCAATCAAACGACCTCCATTTTCTATGAGATAGCATATTAAAAATTATCATAAAAACCATTCAACAAATGTCACAAAGAATTCCCTTTGCAAATAAATCAATAAAACAAAAAAAAATCTATTTATTTTACTTTATCCACCAATAGCTGAGAAAGAGTTGAATCTACGGGCTCGGCTTATGAGACTTTGTTGCAACAAATTACTTTCTCTACAAAGTACTCATTTGAATTTTTTCGATATATTTAATAGCTTAGGCGTTACAGCCGTTTAAATAGATATTTTCATACAATATTCACGTGGAATAATGACAGTACCGCTGAAACGGTTGAATTTACGGACATGGCTTAATACACTTTATTGCAGAGTATCATATTTCCTATGAGAACCGACTTGGAAAATATCGCGATATCAAAATTCGCGGAATGGTAACACTTATAATGAGAAACAAATTTTTATCAATGTTAATCAAATGGGAAACCTTCAATTTTGATTCGCGACCTCTAAATATTTTTTCACAACATCCCCCTTTCATGATACTTCGTTTTTGGATACAAACTAAAGGTTTTTGGGCACGATGGGTCAAAAAAAGTTGCCCTGAAACCAATCACCCTAATATACATAGATATTTTAGACTTGGGGTGCTTTGCACGACGTTTTTATGATCAATCAGGCGCGCCGTTTCCCCGCAAATTGTTTGTTCCTCAAAACCCATTTATCTCTCATTCCGTGAAATTCAACTGGAATAATCACAGCTTGAGACCTCAACAAAGTGTTGTGCCTACCAATTACACCGGTTTTTCTGTGCCAGTCGTACACACGATCGACAGCGAGAGAGGGAGAGAGAAAAGCAAGATCGAGCGAGAATGACAGTCCAAAGATATACACTGTACAAGCGAAGTGGAACATTGAGAAAAATATGAGAATAGAGAGAGTGTAAGAGAACCATTTTTTGATTAAAAAAAGTTAAAATGTAACAACAGTGCGGACTCGTTGTAAAAAACTGCATACATGCTATTGGAATAGTGATTAAGTAATTGCTCATCATTTTATCATTGACCATCGCACGGAGGGAAGTATACTATATCCAACCTCCGCCCAATCGTCAAATTTTCTATGGACGATATCATTTAAATGGAAAATTATTTATTACTATTATGTTTGATCACGAATAATATGATCAATCGCTCGATGAATGGCGCTTGAGGAGGTTGGATTTTTTCACACTAATCGAATGAGTGTCAATATGTATTTGTTTATAGATACGATCTCAGTGGGCGGATCATCTAATTATAATAATGAACGACTCATGAAAAATATTTTTTTATTGTAAATACAAGTTGCAACTGTTTTATTAATCGTTTAAACTACTTTGCATGCTCTATTACTATTAATATTGTAATCCAGAAATTTTAAGACTTTTCGACTGAGTCGTGTAAACGACTTAATTGTGGTAACTAAAAAATAGGGTTGGTTAGTTGACCCAACCAACTATCTAGTTGATCCAACTAATTTATTGCCTGCTGCTCGGCACACTAAGCTGTTTGGATGAATCAAATAAGTCGTTCTTTCCGTGCCACAAAATTTGAATTCTGACGGGTGTTATAAATTTTATAAATTTACAATTTTATAAATTTTTTCCATTTCCGTAGAACTACTTATCTACCTAAGAGCATTTTAAAATATTGCGCTGAAACCTTTCAAGTCTGTCAATATAGTGGGCAACAATTTGTTAACAATTGTATCTGACGAAAGTCGATCAAAGGGTTAAATTTCATGAAATTCGGAATTTTCTGAAAGAAAAGATACTTTCTAACTTTATCAATATCCATGATATTCTACAGAAATTTTGTATACCGTTAATATAGTGACAATGTATTTAACTATTGAAGTTAGCAAAAATCTATCAAAAGATGCAAATTTTATACAATTTAGATTTTTTTTTTGAATGGCATGTACGCACCAGTAACTCCATCAATATTTAAAATACTACACCAAAATTTATTTAAAAAAAAAACTCAAAACGCTGCGAGATAGAAACTTTTACAATGCCTCTTATCTTTTTATATTGTGCTTTCAGCTTTCTTTGCAAGGAAGACCGAATTAATGTCCGTACTTTCTTAAGGCCTTAGGCCACTCTACAGAAATAAAAAAGGGCATATTGCGTGATTTTTTCTCAGCGAAACCATACAATAAATCGGATTTGCAAAAAAAAGTGTTTTATTATACATCTAATTGGCAATACAAAATTATTATTTCATGACAATGTATGTCAAAATGACAACTGTGCAGCGTTTTCTTCCTTTCTGGAAGGTCGAACGGCCGAACCGACAGCTCCTATAATTTTTGAGTTACGATGAGATACCAAAGTTTGTCCGATTATATGTAAGAATAACTATAGAAATACGTAGGATTTTTTTGATATGTTGTTTTTTGTAAAAGTAGCGCATTTATAATTCGAAAATTATAAAATGCCATGAGAAAATCATCAGGAAATTGTTTATAAAAACGGAACTATGCAATATAATGAAAATATTTTACAGAGTGCTTTAGAGAACGTTATTGTGAATGTATAATTGAAATTTGAAATAAATCGGTTGAAATTTGTTTGGGTTATGAGTTCGGCCGACTTGAAAAATGTAGTCCTGAGATGAACGCGTTTAAAGTTTGTAGAAAGCTCGCTGCGGGTGAAGGGGGTTGCACTAGAATACGAAAATCGAGTACTTAGGGATTTTTCACGCATATAAACTTTTGGAATTTAATTATATATGTAATAAGCTATCTTTTTAACAAAAAAAATCGATTTTTTGAAAATCCTAGAGTGGCTCAAGGCCTTAATAAGGAAGATTCTGAACAATGGAAAAAACTCGAGAACCCCTAGAGCACATAACATTGCTGCAATGTTGCAGCAATGTTGTCATATTGCACGTGCAATGATAAATTGCAGATATGTTGTGGCAACATTACTACGCAACATTGCACTGAAACCTCTCCGCAATGTTTCGGAAATGTTCCTAAGCAACATACCTGCAATATTCCATTGAAACGTTGCGAGTAAATTGCAGCAATATTGGTGAGATCGAACTTCAAATTTTATAACTACACGAGCGTAATAAATATGGTAAAGATCAATTGAAAAAGATCTATTCATTTATTCCTCATAAAATATCAATAACGATTGATTTCGAGTCATTTTCTTTTTCTTTTTTCATATTTATTTGGAAAAATTTTGTTGTGCTTTTGACATTAATAGGACATGTGATATTAATAATATTAAGACATTGTGATATTCGTATTGAAAAAATGTTTAATATCAAAAAAGCTATAAAACCAAAATATATTTTGTTTCTGAATGATTCTTATTCGTAAAATATGACCATACATTGAACCGGGACGACCTGACCCGGGAAGAAAAATCATATATGATCATATATAATCATATATGACTTGGTCATGCATGATTCTGAACGAAATTTGTCTCTGTATGATCATATATCATCATGTATGACTTGTCATACATGATCCTGAACGAAATTTATCCCTATATAATCATATATAGTAATATATAGCCATATATGATCATATGTAATCATATATGATTATATATACCCATATACCATTGCATATATTATATAGACAAGTGTGAAAATAAAATTAGATGAAATCAAATCGATTCTTCAACTTATAAAAGTTGGCGATTATGTCTGCGAGCGACCAAATACTCTTGGAAAGGTTTTCTGAGTATGTGGCGTACGTCGACTTTTGTTTGTATATTTGTATATATATATATATACAGACGATGCAAATGTACAAATACTTCGTTTATAATATAATACAAGTGTAAAATATTATTATTATAATTATACGTAGAAGTACAATATATACTGGTAAATAAATATAATATCCAAAAAAATATATATGATGGTTATTTTGTGAATAATTACGATTACATATATGATTATATATGATTATATACGACCATTTTTTCCCGGCATATATGATCATGTATGATTTTTTTCCTGGGGAGGCCTGCCACGATCTCGGCACTTCGCCTGACATTTTTATATATACATAGCAACATTGCAGCAAGATTGCAGCAATGTTTTTTTGGAATATTACAATGTTGTCGTACAACATTTCAGCAACATTGCAGGAATATTGTGTGCTGTAGGGGAAGCAACAAATAAGTATCTAATTTGCAGAGTTTCTTTTGATCGCGTTGATATTATGCAGTCCTTACAATCTTTAATTCTCCATGTGAACATTTGATATGATCGTAAAAGAAAAAAATCAACCGAGCGGTGAATCTCGCGATATGATGACGTTACTCGGCGTACGTTTATGTTCGTTGAGTCTCACTTGCCAACTGCCATATTCTCGCTTAAAAACTATTACTCGGTATAGTAAAATTTACCTCATGCTACGGTAAAAAATATCGTGTAAAGAAATTACCATATTCTATTGTGAAAATTAGCAGATTTCCAGTCATTTGTCACAGAATGTCGTCCAAGATTTCAAATATCATTTAAAAATTTCAAAACCAGGATAAATAGTAGCGGATATAGATCCTCTTTTTTTCTATTCATTGGACAACTCCTCATATTTTACGATCACAAATACTGTAAATCAATTGGCCCTCGATTTATATATTTCTCGCGTCATTAATGATGATTTCGTTGCTCACTTGTGCCGATCGTTCTGCTCATTCCCGCGGAGATTTCACCGTTGGTAACTCTCCAAGGAGCGTGTTTCAAAGCGCGGGATACGGCGAAGGGCAAAGTTTCTCGTCTGGAACAAGAGCCTTCTCTTTCTCTCTCCTATACGAACGCACGTAGAAAGCGAAAGAGGGAACGCGTACGTGGGAAAGCTTGGGAAGATAAGGAAACAATCTTTCAATGCCCGCAGAGTCGTTGTTGGTGGCCATTGGTGAAGATCGAGGGGAAGGAAAAAAAAACTTCGCCATCATCCTCGTTGCACACTAAAACAAATAAGAACTACGAAAACAATAAAATTCTTCCATCTTCCATTACTCCCTGATTCAGATTTGTAAAAAATCCCGCACCGCTTCTCTATTCGTTCTGCTCAATCACTGAGATAACAATGTACCACGATTTGTTAACTGTTAATAAATGTAAAGTTGAAAAATAATATATGAAATAAATATTTTTTAACAGTTAATAAATTATTTTGACACGAATAAAAGATTTCTTAATGACTGACAAATTTTGTAACAGTTAAAAAAAATTCAAGTAAAAGTGCCAACGAAATATATTTCTTAACGACAAATAAAGTGTTTTCTCAGTGTACAAAAAAAAATGTCAGCGTACAAAACTACAAAAATAATCGCTCGGTGAAAAAATCACTTTCTCAAGCATGAAAAAAAATGAATCATTGTAGCGAATAGCTTTCTGATAACTTTTCTTTTCGAATACAAATATTTCCCCCGTTTTCGGTTGAATTAGTGGAAAATCTTTGTGAAGCGAGAGAGAATCGTTGCGAAACTCGTTCATGCCAAAAGTCGCCGACGTCGAGATTTCCCGGAGTGGAAGCAATTAGAGAGGCCAAGAGACAGAGAAAGAGAGACAGAGGGAGAGCGAGAGAAATAGAGCGAGAGGGTCCGAGAGAGTTGGAAAAAAAACGCGAAATGCAAAGAAAGACAACGATGACGGAAACGTTTGTTTATTCAAGAGGAAAGGTTGTAAATCTTCCGTTCTCCAGATGAAGAGACGAGTCAAACAGTATCTATGTATACGATAGAAGATTATACATATATAGGTGAGAATTTAAAGAGAAGTGAGCGAGATGTTGGTGATCAGTGCCTCGACAACGGGATCATTAACTCCTTCGCGGTTCGTCAATCTTTACCGTGAATCTCTTCCTACCAACGGTCTCTTTTCTTTCGTTGGTGTTTCATTGTCTCTCCCGTCCGAAATATATTGACGTATCTCCCTCGATTCTCCGCTAGACTCGTTCCTAAATCTTCGATCCATCTCGGTGCCGGCGTCGCCTTTTATTATTTTTTTTTTTCGTTACCTTCATCAGCAACAAAACCACCACGCAAGACTAATTCGGATTTTTCCTTCTATCTTATTCATTCGGTAGTGTACGAACTGGAATGGTAGGGTAAAAGCCGGATAGTTGCCCGATTTTTCAAAAAAGCTCTATTACTTAAAAATTAAGTATCTACTTACAATATGATCCGTCCCTCACAGAAAAATTGATCCCGGGACCATCCCGAGACAGTCCCATTCGTATCCTGCCAAGATAGTACGTGTTATGAATGTGTATGGAGGTACCAGTAAGATATTGTTCTACCCGGGATTAATATAGGATGCCTTGAGAATATCCTGTCGCAACCGCGTTTAGACGATCCCACACCCAGAAAAATAATTTATTTGATTGAAATAAATCTATTTGAAATAAATAAAATTTTATTGAAATACCGGCTTGAGGGGGTCGAGTCAGCGTCAAAACGGCGATTTTTAATTATAATTTATAATTTTTGTAGAATGCCTACAAATATGATGTATCGTCCACCATTTGAGCTACCAAATGAACAATTTTTTAGGACTTGTTAAAACCCTTGAGGTGCACCGGTGTCCTGAAAAACCTAGTTTTGAGTTTTTACACCCTGCGCATGATTCAGAAAGAACTGCTAGACGGATTTTGTTCTACGACATCTCATTTCCTTCGTAACGCTTCTTCCCACGGGATGAACGCGGCACATTTTGATTCAAGTCAAAATTGTGACCAGGACAATGCCTGGAAAGTTCAAAATAGGCTACCAATTTCAAAACTGGCCTGCAACTCTGAAGTAAAGGGCAAAAAACGAAATGTGCCGCGTTCATCCCGTGGGAAACAGCGTTACGAAAGAAATGAGATGCCGTAGAACAAAATCCGTCCAGCGGTTTATTCTGAATCATGCGCAGAGTGTAAAAACTGAAAACTAGGCTTTTTAGGACACCGGTACACCTCAAGGGTTCTAACTAGTCCCAAAAAATTGTTCATTTGGTACCTCAAATGGTGGACATAACATCATATTTGTAAGTATTCTACAAAAATTATAATTTATTATTAAAAATCGCTGTTTTGACGCTGACTCGACCCCCTTAAGAAGTGATTTATTAGGCCACTATTCATAGGAAGCGGTACAATCAAATAAATATTTTCTCTGGGAGCAGTGCACTCTCTTATAGATATCTCTGAGAGGTACCAGTAAGACATTGTTCTACGCGAGATTAATATAGGATGTCTTGATATCCTGCCGTAACCCTGTGTAGACGATCCCAGCGGACTCTCTTAGATATGTCTGTACGAGGTTAGCCATCGCGCGGCGTTAGTTCCAAGATTCGCCGCGAGATGGCAAACGCTCACTCGCATACGTGGCGGTCGTGCTACCCCCACTCTTGTGATTCTGGACGCCTAAAGCGCCATATAAAATATCCCTAGAGTTAGTTACTTTTTACTGCGCAGTTCTTGCCGCTTTATCAGAAAACGTGTTCTCGACGTTCTCGTGTGCGATATTAAAATAAAGACATTATTAATTGTGTGAGCATTAAAACAAGTCGAGTTATTGTCTTCTCCCGTTCCTAGCGTGTTTGGCGATATTGAACGCCACACATACGGACTATGCAAATAGTATGCTTATCTAGACGAGCGTGAACACGGATGTCAATTCAACACCGAAAGGAGTCAGACCTCAAAAGAGGTAACATTACATGGAGTACTTGCTGACTCCCTCTGTACTGTGCACATTTTATTAAAATTGAATTAATCAATTGAAAATGAAATTAAATCGAAATAAAAATTATTAACGACTGCTGTGTTGGCAGTCCAAAAGACGTCCCGATTTCCGAAGACATTCCGGAGACATCCCGGGACGGCAGTGGGACTGTCCCGTTGCGTTAATCACTGCGGACATTTCAGAGCCCATGGGAATTCCATGGGACCATCCCATTACCATCACGGGGAAATTGACGTGATGTCTGAAAGACGTACTAGGGACGTCTTATTATTGTGTGGGCTCTACAATAACCAAGATATTCTAATATGCTAGGTCGTTTTTGTTCGTTTTTCAATTTACTCTTCAAACAAAGTTTTGAGTAAATTCTGTTTTATTTGACCTCTCAAAAAGGGATAGTTGCCTACTGTGGCGAATAGTCGTCTCACGTTAAAAATGCTTCGGGGGATACTTGCCTCATGCGGGGATAGAAGACTCATTATGAAATTAATTCCAATTTTTATGGATTAAAACAATTTTATGTAAAGTTAAGCAGTCTTTATTATCTATTGAGTTTATTTTATTAAGTACTGATTGAAATACTAATCAACATTGTAGCATATTATAAACGTTTTAAACTATAACGTGCTAAACCTTAAAAATACAAAAAACGCCTAAACCTTAAGTTTATCTTTTATTATTTTTTTAAATACCTTGAGTCAACAGTTTTTCTTTATCCAGTTTTTCAAATGCTAGTGCTAAACTAACTTCGGTCCAGCTGATGTGCGGAACCACGCCCGGGTTTCACTCATTTTGCCCTTAAGGCGTCTATCCGCAAAAGTATATGGGACGACTATCCATTACGATACGGATACTTGCCCTTTTCATTTAAAAAATAAATAAAAGCTATTCAACAATATAACGCATCAGGCCGTGTAATTTAAACTCCAGTGCATGTGAAGAAACAAATGGTTGACTGAATCCCCAACCATAACAAAAGTTATTCAATAAAAATTACTCACCACTATAATTTCAACGCTCGTCGAGTCCTCGCCGCGGAAGATTTTCGCTCACACAGAAGAAACTCGTGGACCGTGTACTACGGCTTTTGGACACCGAGGCCTGCGAAGGGAGTGCTTCTAATTACAGGAAAGCGCTAACGCCAGGGACATCTCTAACATAGCGTATTCAAATTCAGAGCATCTTCCCACTGATGCAACTATCCGGCTTTTACCCTATTTGCCCCATTCGTAATCACTCCTCTCTTATGAACGTACATTATACTTATGTTATTGCGTAGGCTATACGTAAGTAGGTTACTTTCACGTAACCTCATTGTGAACCCCGAAAACCAAGGAAATATTACATAATTAGCGAACTTATGGTCTTGTTCCGTAATCTCAAATGAGGTGAAACGTGCAACAGGCATTGAACGGACAATCTGCGTCATGAAGGTCTTTGCATTATTCCGAATCACCCTTGATTACGAGCCATTTATCTTGCATGCGTAATTGGTGAAATTTTTGACAACGAATGTTATCCGTGCACACAAACGTGACTCGCGGTGCGAGAGAGCGATATACATTTTATATTATGTTTGGTCACTGCCCATACGCGTTCACCCTCGTCCAATAAAGTTTCAGGGATTTTCCACGAGTTTGCGATAAAATGGAAAGAGAGAGCAGCGCAGGTGGTGGGGCGGGGGTTGAAGATACGCGCAACTTTTCCATCGAAGGGAAAAGAGAGTCAGCACGCGCACGGCCAGCGAGTAACATCCTCGTCTCTCGCTCCTGAAGCAAAAGATGGAGGGAAAGATAAAGAAAGATACAGATACGTCGAAAGAGGGACAGTTATGTACAGTTAAAAGGGGCGGGTTTGACCATGGACCCGCACAAAAAGGTGGAACGAGTGATACATATAAATATATACATTTACGGGTACGAAAACAGACGAGAGACCTCGCAAGGGTAAAATTCGGTGGGGTGGAGTATGACGGAGAAATACGCGAGAACGAGAGAAGAAAGAGAGAGAGAGAGAGAGAGAGAGAGAGAGAGAGAGAGAGAGAGAAGAGGGCAATCGTTGAGGAGGGGTGGTCGGAAAGAGGGTAAAGAGGAGAGCGAGGGCAAAGCAAGATAGAGTTGGGCAAGGGGTTGAAACGCGAGCGAGAGAAATGGTAAAGTAAGCGAGAGTGGCGGACGAAAGAGCTGAGAAGGGCAAGGAGAAAGAGATACGATGGAAATAGTGTGGTGTGCGTGTGGAGGGAGCTACACGGAAAGTTACGGAGGGTTGGTGGAAAATACGGGAGGGCTTTCTCTTCGCTCATCCACTTCCTCTTTCAATGTTAGAGAGAGGGTTGTACTCCAATGCAGAGAAACTCCTCTACGCTCTTGTTCCTATACCTTCTACCTTGGTTGGTACATTGCGAGCATCGAAGTCTCCGAAGATCTGCGAAACAATGCAACGCGTGTGAAATCGACAAAATGTCCAATAAAATTAATCTCAACATACTCAATGAAATGCTATTATGTTCATGATAGTTTGAGGAACGCCTACGTTATTGCATAACCCTGACTGAATATATAGTGAACGAAATCATAAAAGTTATAACATCGACTAAATAAATATCCGAAGAACATTTGCGAGATTTTTGGGGCATGGAGTTTTAAAATAAGGGTATCACACAGATACACTGCGACCTCGATAATCGGAATCCGTCGGGACCGGCTCTTGCAAGAAGTGGGGTTGCGCACATTGCACAGAACCGTCTGTGCGCCGCTGGTGGCTGACGACGGCCTGACGCGATTGGCTTGGCGCTTCTCCCACTACGCCGCAATTGCAACGAGCGAGGTACCGATTATCGAGGTCGCAGTGTAGTCTTATAAATATCTGAAAACTAAAAAAGGGAAAGCCATCAATTTCCGTAACAATTATTTATTATTATTATTTTGTTATTTTGTTATTCTATTTATTATTTTATTTAAGGTAAGTGTACCGAATATAGAGGACCTAAGCTTTGCTGGCAATTAGCAGTGGAAAATCTTTATTCGACGATCACGATTCTCACTATGTATACAGAATTAGGGGGTATGTATTTTCGGCCAAATATTTAACTTGCTCGTTTATTTCCGCACTCGACTACTCCAATGAGTCGTTTATAATATATTGAAACTTATTTCAATTAATTCGATGCTTTTGTTATTATAAACTATGCCTTTTAGCCCGACCACTCGTTTAGCCTCTTCGATAAGAAAACGAGCGTTTTTTACTTCGCTCATCGCGAAAACAATTCACTCATACTCGATATTTATTTCGAGTGACAATATGGTAATTCAACATTATTTTTAAAAAACATTACATTTATTGAACGTAAATTGAATTTATTCTGATAAGAAAAAGACTGGTCGAACCGAATTTGGTACGCCAACCATATTCGGTACATTTACCTTACCTATTTTGAGTATTCATGACAATGAGAATAATTTCATGCGGGAGTGTTCAATTTCCGAAATTTAAAGGGTCACAAGGAAATTGAGGAACGAGTATATTCAGCGTCGCTGAAGTCGCGTATAATTTCACCAAAAGGCAACATGACTCAGCATAGATTAAGCTTCATTATTGGTGATTCATATAAAAATATTTGCAGAGATGATTTCTAAAGTTTTTCCAATTTAAGTCGTGCGAAATGCTTCAATCTTCTTTAATATGCTCAACGTCTGACCAAAGCGCTGACCTATATCACTCTGCTCCCAATTTTCTCCCTCTGACCTCCTCCCTTTCTCCGTTGGTCTTTCGCCAACTCGTTCAGTGAGATTTTTGTTACACACATATTACCTTTATTTCAATTACATACACATGTAAATGTCAAATCCTCGAGGCGAACAAAATTTGCATCATCATCAGGGGACGCATATCCCGTGCAGAAATTGTAGTAGGGATCCAGCTGGATTGCTGTAATTCATCCTATAGTCACCGATCAGGATTCTTCTGGAGATCGGACCAGATTTCATGATTGGGATGAAACGTTTGTAAAATGAAATCCAGCAGGGACTCCCGAATGGATCCGCGTCTGTGTCCAAGGCGGATCTTATTTGATGCTTGAATAATCCATAAGGGATTATTGTAAAATTCTATAGGATCGTTTGATAAATTATATTGATTAAAAGGGGCATTTTTCAGGAAGGCACCTGAGCTATACACATTGTCTTTATTAATGTCTAAAACGTTGTGTGACCGTGCGTTGTCCAAATGACTTACATGTATATGAGTCATTCCATGTCAATTCAACGACGTTTTGTCGGTGACCACTTCTTTTTCTATCATTTTTTAATATGTTATTACACATGCAAAAAGAAGTATCAATGTACATTTTTAGCTCTCAATTTTAAACCGTACGGAAGTTATTGATTTTTGAAAAAATATTCTTAAAATAATCATTACCAATAACTTCCAGAATAACTTCCACAATAACCAAGATATTCTAATTTGCTAGGAAGTCATTTTTGTTTATTTTTCAATGTACTCTTTGAAAAAAATATCAAAAATTAAGAAAAAAAAAATTATGTCTTTTTGGCTGTTTCAACCTGAAAAATTGAATTTTCTTTAAATGGGACCCCTTCAAATTTTTTCAAAAAACATTATAAAATCTGTGTAAGAAAACAAAATTTTTCAGATTTTGCCGAAAATAGGATTCAAATAACTTCTCATTAAAAGAAATTTTGTTCGATTTTTTTTCTCGTAATTTTGATCTTTTTTCCTTCCATGACTAAAATAGTTGATTTCAACTGAGTTAAAATAAATAATTTAACTTCTCTCACATATTTCCTTTGTATATTATAATAATTAAGGGGAGACTGACAGCGTTAAAATGCCGATTTTTGAACATCAATATAAATGTTCATAGCATTTGTGGAAATTTCACAGATAGGCTACAATTTGATGGATCAAATGTAGCAGCTTTTGACGCTAGTTAGAACCCTTAAGGTGCAGTGGAACTCTCATGAATCAATTTTTGATTTTCACACCCGGCGCGCAGTTCTGACCAAACCGCTTGATGGATCTTATCCTACGAGGTCTCATTTTCTTTGTAAAACTTTTGCGGACCGCTTGAGCGCAGCACATTTTTTTTTAGATCCTTATTTTGGAGTTACAGGCCACTTTTTGAATCTTTGACCCATTTTTGGTTTTTAGAGCACTGCACACAAAACAATATTGATTATAATAAAAATGTGCCGCGCTCAAGCGGTCCGTAAAAGTGTTACAAAGAAAATGAGACGTCGTAGGATAAGATCCATGAAGCGGTTCGGTCAGGATTGCGCGCAGAGTATTTGAAGATCCAGGTTTCGGGAAACAGCCTCCGAAGTTGAATGTATGGGAAAACGTTTCCTCAGTCCTTTGCTCCACCGATTACTGTACCTGTATAACAAACAATATTTTTCATGGTAATTGCATGCAGACAAAAATTTTTTTAACACGCTTATCACGGTTTTTTCATATTTGTGTTTTTAATTATTTTTAATATTTACAAATCTTTGTACACCAAAAATGCTATACATTTTTTACAATATAACCTCCAATCCGTTGACAGTTTGGAGGTTATATTGTACATATAAGGCACGGAATTCAATTCACTGACTGAAAAAAGTGTAAATAAATATGAAAATCAACTCGATTATTTAGTAAAGACGACGAATACCATTGTCTTTACAAATAATTGAATATAATAAACACATGAACTGACGTATTACTAACCACTGTGAAACTGCTCGTGTCGTTTGTCGAGATCGAAAAAGCACTTTCACGTAATTTCACGATCGGTATAGATATTTTATATTACTTTTGAACCAATAAATAAACACTCGATAAAAATAAGTGAATACAATAAAAAAATGATAAATCACGCGCGAACGTTTGTTTTCTGTTACACTTTCTGATCACTTGCGACAATTTTTTTGATTGGCCCGTAGTCACTTCTTTCAAGCGTTTTGATTGGTCCGCAGAGTTGTAAGCGCGCAATCGCGCGATATTTAAATTTCGATTCAACAGTAGAATAATTATTTTTTTACCAACTCTACAGGAATCTGAATGAATAATCAATTGTATATATATATGGAGCATTCCAAGTGAAATCGAGGAGTCATTTCCCTCGAGGAATCAGATCCCTTTTCGCATTGATTCCACTTCAAAAATAGCCTAATTTTTTTGCAGAATTATTTCATCACTCCTTCAAGTGGCGCGACGACCGTTTGTATGTAAAAAAGGAATAACTGAAAAAACACAATTTTTAAAATTCTGCAATTTTTTCCACAGATTCTGAGTTATAAATAAGTAATATCTATCATTATTAGAAAGTGGCATGCAGCTGCCTTATATTTTTTTAAATAATTTTTTTATTTTTAGTTTCTAAAATAAAATAAAAAAATTAATTCCTAATATTCCTTATAGAAGTAAAAAATAAAATAAAAATAAAACATGTCTTGAAAAATTTTGATATTTTGCATATTTTTCAAAATAAATGAGAATATTTTTTTTTCAAAAAAAGATTTTTCTCATTTACTTTGGAAAATATGCAAAATATCGAAATTTTCCAAGACATGTTTTATTTTTGTCTATTTTTTTTTCACTTTCATAAGGAATATTAGAATTTTGTATTTTTATTTTAGAAACAAAAAAAAATTATTGAAAAAATATGAGGCAGCCGCATCCCACTTTCTAATCATGATATAGATTACTTATTTATGATCCAGAATCTGTGAAAAAAATACAGAATTTTGAAAATGGATTTCTAAATTTTCAAAATTCCTTGTTTACAGATTCGCTTGTAACTTTGCCATTTTTCAACGTAAGGGTCTATGACTTGGTAAATAAGTGCAAAAGAGTTTGTAAAACGTAAAAAAAAAAAACCATTTATTCCCGCTTTCACGCTGACAGGACCCCCTTAACAATCTGGATTCCAATTCAAGTACGTTTTGCACTCTATCAAATTTGTTTAGATAAAAATTATAATTCTTAATGTTAATTAATATATTTTGCAAAGGTAATATATGAGAGAAGCTAAATTATTTATTTTAACATCATTGAAATCAACTATTGTAGTCATAGGAGGAAAAAAGATCAAAATTACGAAAAAAAATCGTAACTTTTTTTTAATAAGAAGTTGTCTCAATCCCATCTTCAGTAAAATCTCAAAAATGTTGTTTTTTTTCGGTAGAATTTTATAATTTTTTTCTAAATCGAAGGGGTCCCATATAAAGAAAATCGATTTTTTTAGCTTAAAACAGCCAAAAAGGCATTTACATTTTTTCCCCTTACTTTTCGATATTTTTTTCAAAAAGTACATTGAAAAACAAAAAAAAATGACCTCCTAGCAAGTTAAAAAATCTTTTCA
This sequence comes from Alloplasta piceator, assembly GCA_946863875.1. Lineage (NCBI taxonomy): Eukaryota > Metazoa > Arthropoda > Insecta > Hymenoptera > Ichneumonidae > Alloplasta > Alloplasta piceator. The sequence goes on from OX333074.1 coordinate 19,756,620, forward strand.
AAACTCAATAACTTCGGTGCGGTTTAAGATACAGAGCTAAATATTTACATGGATACTTTTTTTGCATGTATTTGATAACATATTAAAAAAATATAAAAAATCGGAAGGGGTCACCGACAAAGTTGAATTGTTATGGAATAACTCATATAATGTATATGCAACTTTTCATTACATTTTCTAAAAAAATGTATCTCGCGCATTCCAGCGATCGGATAAATGTATTTTCTGTTCAATTCTTTTCATCTAGAGTTATTAACATTAAATTCTTATCAATCTTTCAAAAATTTGCAAAATATACCGTTGTCAGGTCTTCAAATGTATGTCTATAACGCGTAAGCACAAATTTCAGGTTGAATTTGACAAAATTGACAAAAGGATAGTACGCATGCGTTAAAACACGAGAGCGGAAGTATGAGCAGAAAGTCGAGTTATGGGAACATCCATTGTATCTAAACAATCATATCATTTAAATGCTTTAATAGATTACATCCGCAGAATTGTTAAAATATTAGGCAGTAATAAAACATAATAGTGACATTTGAGATGGGCATATTTATCATAATTTAATTATTATAAGTACATTTATAATAAACAAAAGAAGCTTTTGGCTATAAATCAGTGCTCAGTTTCTATTCTTTGAAGTTTGAAACGCGCGGGTGATCGCCATATTGCCAACGGAGCACACGAGAGTAGAGAACTCATGTACTTTTTATAAGAGAAATATGGGTTTTGAATTTGGCGCGCTTAGGCCGGCAAATGTTACTTGGAAAATCGGCCACAAGGAAAAATGCATATAAGAACGCATTTTATGTATCTATGCCAAGATGGTCTATGCTTTACGTGAAAGTAATATATGTTTGTTACAATCATGAAAAAATTCTGTCAGTGAGAAAACAGTCTTTTTTGGTTAATAATGGTGCTTTTGTGCAAAAATTATTCACTTAGCGGCATCTAGTTGGATTAAAATCTCGTGGGACATTTGTCCACAATCATATACAGAAATTCTGTAAGGTGAAAAAAAATCCGTTCTCAAACTTTCAAGTTTCAACTGCATATACTGACAGAAAGCTTTTTTTTTGCTTAAGAATATAAAAAATTCTATGTTAGAATTGTTTGAATGACTTTAAACTCTTAGAATAGTTCAAATGTGTTAAATTCAAAAGTAAATGGTGAAAATTAAAAAAATTCGTTCACGCGTTTCCGTGCAACGAGTGAAAAAAGGAAAAAAAGTTATTTTTGCTAAAATGGAATTGTTTAAAGAACTGTAAAGACTTTAAATTCTGGAAGACACTTCTTTGTGATCCTGTAAAGAAAGTCAATAAGTTACGAAAACATTGGTTCACGGGTTGCGGAGATTTGACTCTGGATGGGCCGAAAAATGGCTATTTTGCTCAAAAATGGCTGTTTTTTGGAGAGATTTCATATTGAATATTGTCTGAATGGATTTAAGCAAATAAGGTGTCAAGATTATGGTAAAACAGAACTACGCTATCAAGATGAACCAGATCCGTCCATGGGTTGCTCAGTTATGACTGTTGACAGACGGCCGAGGGAACGGAAAATCCAAATTTGAATTTTCTTGGCATAATATGCCAAGATATATTAGTAAAAAAATTGTAGTATTATTATTATCAAAAATAGGATTTTGGAAGGAAATACTAATAGGAACTGGTCATATATAAGTGAGTGCACAAAAAATATATGGTTTCACACTGTTAAGAAAATTCATTTGATCCAAATAAATCAAATTACTTGGGTGGCATTTACTTATGACAAATCGATTTTTCTTTGCATTGAATAAAAACAGAAATTGCGCTCAGTATTTAATTTTCTTGGTAGCAGTTGTTTCGTCAAAATAATCTAATTCATTGATACTAGTTTCAGTTATTTCATTCGAATACAGGATCTTACGAACAGCAAGGCACAAATATTATTTGGAAATAATTAATATTTTTATCGTAATACTTTATTTGGTCAACACCAACCGGAGTTATTAGTTGCGAATATGTAATATTTTTGATTGGATAAACCAAAAATACTGTGAGCAAGTAATTTACATTTTTCACACCAAGTGTGTTTTTCTTTGGTACAAGAAAATATACCCAAATGCAAAGACTTGGTATCCTGGGATAACAAAAAGAAGTACTTGATTCAACTACTTCAGATGATCCATCGAAACATTCTGTTTTATCAAGCCAAATAAAAATTGTTTAATATTAAAGTAGGATTTTTTTCATTTTAAAAATCAATATTATTTATCTAAATTGATTATTGTATGTGAGCGCAATATTTTATTCATTTAACATAAATTCGAGTTATTAGCTGTGTATTTTTCCGGTACAAGAAAAAATTATGTAATATTATGATACGGTATTCTAAAATCGAAAATAAAAATGATTTGATGTAACTACTCGATATTTTCAATCGGAGCATTCTGTTCCGTGGAACCAGTCATCGATTCAGTTAATCGATTAAAGAAATTTGTAATGGTTTCAAAGCATATAAATTAAGTAATAATATTCATTATTATTTAATTTTATTATTATTATTATAACAAATATATTAATAATATTTATTATCATTATTGTTATTATTATTCAACTGATTCAATATTCGATTTTTTAAAATTAAGTTAAAGACAAGTTGAACCAAAAAATGGCCTTCGGGTAATGAAAATAAATTCTTAATACTATTTTGTTACGTATTTGTTTCTCGGCCTGTGTTCTATAAATATAATATTTACATCAATATATATATATATATATCAAAGGTAGTCGGTGGTGTAGTGGTTAGCGTCTCAGTCTTAGGTCGTTAGTTAGGCTCGATAGGTGGGTAGGTTTCAAATCCCAGTCTGGTCTTGTACATATTCTAGGGTCCACGAATATGCAAGAAAACTAAATCAGTCGGAAAAATCCATGAACTTTCAAGTGATCTATTTTTTTTAAAATATAATTCATGTTGAATTTGAGGATATGCATAAAAACGAGGGTCGCGGGCTCAAATCCCACTGGAGGCAAAAAAAAATTTTCTTAAATTTTTTTTTTCGTTACTTGACCCTTAGAAAATGTCCATAGTGAATATGGAATTGATTTTCATCGTAACAACTGATAAAAATATGGAAAAGATAAATAATTCTGCACAAGTGGTCTAAAACAATATTTAATTGGACCAATCGATTTGGGTTTGGAAGAAACTGATAGGATGTTCCATTTTAATGAGCATTTTCTAGATCCAGAGAAAGCATTTTTTAACTTCTATGGAAACATACATGGCACAAAAAAATCGTTATCATTTCAAGAAAACTATTTAATTCATCCAAAGTATGACCTGTATGAGTTCAAACAATCATTGAGTTGGATGAAACACTTCAATTTTCGGAACCACGTAGTCGGAAGCTTTATTCAAATTTTCATTTATTTGACTGAAGTAAATGGGTTTGATATTTTCGTAACCCGTACATTCCCGTATAGTAACTGTGCATTGTCTTAAATTTTTTCATATTTGCTCTTATTGAAGAATGATATTTCTATCAAAAAAACATTTACGTCATCCCAATAACGAATTAGTGAATAATATACAAATAATTAATTTACTTGCATCAAATGAATTTTGTTTGTTTCAAATATTTTTTTTTACAGTGCAGCGTTATAATAAACAATCAACCTGGAGCCAACCAGGGATCCGGCAAAGCTCCCTATTAGGATATCCCTAAGAAATTCCAATCGAGATTTTACAGGAAACTGTAACATCCCAGCAAATTTTTGCATAGGAATACTTATTTCGGGATTGTCCCAACAAATGCTAATCGAGATTGAATCGAAATATGATTTTTTAGATTGCCGGTTAGCATTAATAAGGACACCACTAGGAACCCACCAGGGATCTAGTAAGGACGCCCCTTTAAGGAGAGATATACACCTAGCATGGTCGAAAAAACGATTTTTTTTGCATTTTCTTGAAGCTTGAGGTCTTAAGGTTACAGCCGAGGTTACAGCCAAGAGAGTGAACCGTCTCCGAGAGCACGCCATGCCACCCCGCATGATTTATTCATTTCCAAATTTTCAAAAGCATTTTTCTCAAAACTACGTTTTTTGAATCGGTACCCGAAATTTCTCGAAAACCAATTAACCGATTGCCTTGATTTTTTTTGTGGTTATTCTATACATCATTATCTAGTACTTGTCATAGGATTTTTTTTTTCGTTGTTCAGTTTTTGTTTTATAGGCAAAATAATAACTACTTTTTGGCCGAAAAATCGCTATGTTATGTCCAAACATCCGCCATTTTGTCATAAACCGATATTTTCAAAATCCTCTATGACAAGAACTAGATTATAGTATCTAATGTAATCATCTTTTTGGTTTTTAGGCACTCACTCATTTATGACAGAAAGTGCCTATTGCAATTGCCTCGAAATCTTCGTCGGATGTTCGTCCAGACCCAGATCTCAGAAACCGGTGTACGGAATTCAATTTCCTTTGGATGGTAGTTGCGTATGGTTGTAATCTCTATGCCCAAGGAGTTTAAATCCAAGCGGATACTGCAAAACAAAGATTTTTGAAAAAAATAGCCATTTTTAAGCAAAAAAAGACGTTCTATGACCATATGTAGTTGAAACTTGGAATTCCACGAACGAATTTTTCTCTAACTCACACAATGTGTGTATATGATTGTAAACAAATATCTGACGAAGTATGAATCCAATCAGACACCATTAAGTTTGCAATTTTTGCCAAAAACACCATTTTAACCAGAAAATCCTACTTCTATCTATATGCATTTGGATCTCCGAAGTTCACGGACGAATTTTTCTCTAACTCACACAATGTCTGTATATGATTGTAATCAAATGTCCCACGGAGTATTAATCCAATGAGACACCATTAAGTTTACAATTTTGCAAAATAACCACAATTTTTAACGAAAAAACTGCTATTTCTGTCTATGTACACTTGGAACTCAAAAGTTTACGAACAAATTTTTTTCTAAATTACAGAATTTCTGTATATGATTATGAACAAATATCCCATGAAGTTTCAATCCAATTATACGGAGAGAATTTTATACGGAAAATTGCAATGTATCTTAGTACTGCGGTACCATATTGTCATTAGTATTAAAACTACTATGTATACATAGTAGTTTTATTACTAATGACAATGTGGTCATGTAGTTGAAATGACTAAGTACATAGTAATTTTTCTACTAATGTCAATATGGTACCGCAGTACTAAGAACATAGCAATTTTCCGTATAAAATTCTCTCCGTGTAGACACTGCTGAGTGAATAACTTTTGCACGAAAACGATATTTTTAACAAAAAAATACTATTTTTCTCACTGACAGAATTTCTATATGTCTGTGCGCGCCAAATTCAAAACCCATATTTCTCTTATAAAAAATACATGGTTCTTTTGTGTGCTTGCGTTCCGTTGGCAATATGCCGATCACTCGTGCATTTCAAACGTGAAAAAACAGAATCTGAGCATTAATTTATAACCGAAAGTTTTTTTTCTTATTGTAAATGGACTAATAATCATTAAATGATTAAAGTGTTATGATAAATATGCCTATCTTAAATGTCTCTAAAATTATATAATCTATCGAAGCATTTGAATGATATGATTGTTTAGATACTTTCATATCATAATGATTATATTCAAATCTGTCTTTTTAATAATGATTAATGGAATTTATCCGACTACTCGATATTCATAATGAATCAAAAAGTTTAAATTACGTTGTGAGTGCCTATTAAAACGTACCTGAGGGACATGTTAACCAACATTCGAAATATATCATAAAAACAAAAAGTATCATCCTTATATTCTAAAGTTGTGAGTGCCTACAAAGATAATCCTTGAAATTGGATCACCAACTTTATGAACAGTTGCCCCTATGAAGAATGAAACATGTGACTCAATATTATTAAAAACAATGTACAGTAACATGAAAACAATACAGTATTTTCATACCGAATAAATCAAGGCAATGATCAAGAATACGGAGCGCGAAGTGCGACGACAACGGCGCGCGAAGCGCAGGGGGGTTTGGGGGGCGAAGCCCCCCAACGAGTACGTGAAGCGTACTTGTTTTGTTTCCGATGATTTTTGAAGAAACACCAGTGGGTACCGTTTACCCCGATTTTTTTACAGTGCTTCGAAGATTATGCAACAATCTCGTCAATTTTGTATTTTTTTAATAACAAAAATTGACCATATTTCTGAATGTGTATACTTTTAGATAGAAAAACTTCCAATCCGAAATTTCAAATAGTTTCCTTACAAAAAAAATCACAAAAATGACCTTTTTCCGGCTCCTAGGTGTATATCTCCCCTTAAGGGCATTCCTCAAAAATCCCGATCGAGATATTTGTGGAAACTGGGGTACCCCAACAAATTTATGCACGGGTAACCATAATTTTATTTATCTCTGTTTTCTCTAAAAAATCGTTACGGTAACCCAATAACCCAAAGGTAATTTTTTTTTCTTCGGCCAAGTTCAATAAGTAGAGTTTTAAATGTATACCTACAGTATGATTGAGGATTGAGTGTTAAGAAAAATTCTATTTCTCTCCGACGGCAATGTGGAAATTGAAACAATCGAAAGTCCTCAATTTCAATCTTGTTTAATTATTTTTTAATGTTTTGTATACATCCGTTTCTTTTTTCTTTGCTATACGATCGTCATTATTCTCTGATGTCAGATGACTGGTGTTGCAGTATCGAAAAGTTTTAGATTTTAATAACACGTAATTATTTTGGGAAAGCTCCCCGTGCACGTTTCTACTCAACCCACATAGATAGAACGCATACAGACACATATAGACCTTATTGCCAATTCCGCAGGAGACGTATGGTTTGTTCTTACGAGCGGAGGGCTATGACTCGGACATTACGAAACAGATAGATCGAGAGCGATTAAGAAATCCGTGATGCCCATTGTGCTCTGCTGTTCTCTCTCTCTCTCTCTCTCTACATCTTCCTCTTAATTTTTTCTTCTTTCTATCTCTTCCTCCTCATTCTATGTATGCCGTCTCATGTTGAGGTCCTGTATGCACGTGCACACATGTGTTAGGCATCTGAAACGCCGATGTATAAAACTGTGAGTTTCTCGTGTCCGCCCCGGGGTCGTGGCCTGCCTTCTCTGCAGCATCCCGCTCGCACTCTCTTTCTCTCTTTCTTCCTCTCCATTACTTCTTCTTCTTGCGTTCCGGCACAATAATCTTCAACTCGCATATACGTATCTCGTGTGTGCTCTGCTATTCTTCAGCGCGATCGAACAAAGAATTAGAGAGAGAGAGAGAGACAGAGAGAGAGAGAGAGAGAGAGAGGAGGGATAAGGAGAGAGATGGCAAATTTCAGAGTGCATCGTCCTTTCCGTTATTTCCGTGATATCCGGGAAGGCAAGTAGATTAATTTATTCGTCAATTAGAGTTGAATCGTATATGAGAGTCTTGGGCGATTATGATCTCGGTAAATCGATTCAGGATTTTGTTGGACATTTCGAAAAAAAAAATTAATCAGCTGATGAGCTACTGGTCTCTCGCTTAATGAATTTAAAAAATAATGCGAATTGGAAATTTGTCTTGGATTCCGTATTTATTTTCATCGTTCACCAAACATCTGTCATGGGCAGTTCCTTCAACTTCTTTATGATAAATAATTCAATTATGGCAGCCTCCCGCGTAGAGAAAAAGAATCATTGAAAGATTCTTTCCAAATTCTAAGAATCTTTTAAAGATTCTTTCAAAGATACTTTTCAAGATTCTTTCAAAGATACTTTTCAAGATTCTGAGAATCTTTTTAAGATTCTTTCAAAGATTCTTCTGTCGCATCAGACGAGATCCTTTGAAAGAATCTTTAAAAGATATTCTTTGACAGAATGAGGTTTTTTTTTAAATCTCACGAAAAACTAAAAACTGATCAATTCGAGTCAATTTTCGAAAAAAAAAAAGAAATTTGAGAAAATCGAAAACTTCATTTAGGAAAAAGATAGAAAATCAAAAATAAAGATGAAAATAAAAATCCCTTCAAAGACTCTTAGAAAGATTAATTTGAAGAATCTTAGAAAGATTAATTGGAAAAATCGTGGAAAGACTGATGTAAAGAATCTTGTTTAAGTTGATCAGTCGGGAGAATCTTGGAAATAATTTTGTTCTTTTCGAGATTCTGTATAAAAGAACAAAATTATTTCCAAGATTCTCCCGACCGATCAACTTATACAAGATTCTTTACATCAGTCTTTCCAAGATTTAAATCTTTTCAAGATTGTTTAAATGAATCTTTCTAAGATTCTTCCAATTAATCTATCTAAGATTCTTTGAATGAATTTTTCCAAGATTTAACGCCGTGTTAAAACGGACTTTGGCCATGAGGGTCATCTTTATTTTTTATTTTCTATCTTTTTCCTAAATAAAGTTTTTCGATTTTCTCAAATTCTTTGTTTTTCGAAAATTGACTCGAATTGGTCAATTTTTAGTTTTTCGTGAGATTAAAAAAAAAAACTCATTCTTTCAAAGAATCTTTTAAAGATTCTTCGGAAGATTCTCATCTGATGCGACAAAAGAATCTTTGAAAGAATCTTTAAAAGAATCTTTGAAAGAATCTTTGAAAGAATCTCTAAGAGAATCTTTGAAAGAATCTTTAAAAGAATCTTTGAAAGAATCTTTAAAAGAATCTTTAAAAGAATCATTGAAAGAATTTTGCCCCGGATCCTACCCATGATTCATTTAAAGATTCTTTTAAAGATTCTTTTTTCCTATGCGGGCTCATAAAAGAAGTGAAACAGACGACTTGAAGAAGCAGCAAGTTATAGGTAACCTCCTTCAAATTTCAACATTTTCAAATATCTGAACACTTTGAGTGATTCCTAAATTCAATACATGCAGTCTTTGGTATCTACTGCTTTTATGAAAAAATTGCGCTTCGAACTTTTAAATTGGCCTGAGTTAGAGAGGTCGCAAAAATTTTATGAAAAATTTCAACATTTTTTTTAAAACCAGACCCCATAAAGGGTTCATTTTAAAATTAATCTCTAAGGAACATCACTTAGGTGGCCCCTCCGATTTTGTTGGAACTCATGTATGTTGTAGAGCATTCGAAACTAAAGGACACGTATTCTTTTTTATCTGCGAAAAAACAGTTTTAAGGGGTGAAAGTTTTAAGGGGTACCCTCCGAGTGACTTTTGCAGTTTCACATAGTTCCAATGAAGATGCTTGAATGAAACCAAAATGCTTATGATGAATAATGCAGAATGCAGCTTTTCCAATTCCGAGGGGGTGAGTAGGGGTAAATTTATAAGGGTTAAAATCTAAAAAAAATCGTGTAATTTGAAAACTTTTTTTTTCATCTTGATGAAACTCATTGCATTCGAAAGTGCTTTAAAAAGTAGAAGATACGAGTTTTTGCCTTTTTCGAAAAAAACCTTTTTGGGGTGACTACCCCTGTATAATACCGTTTCCGGTGTCCCTCTCCAACTTCGTTCATGTAAGGATATGTTGTTCATCATCGAAATCTAAGAAACACGTTTTTTTTAAGGCGGATAAACAGTTTTAATGGGTGGAACTCACTCTCAAAGTGGAGCACCCTCCGAGTGACTTGCAGTTTCGCATAGTTCCAATCAAGATATTCATGAATTAAAGAAATTCGAGAAGAATGGTTATGATAAATAATGAAAAATGCGCCTCTCACAGTTCCGGGGGGTAAATGGGAGTAAATTTATAGTAGGGGCTGCTTTCAGCCCCTACAAATTTAAAAAAATCGTGTAACTCGAACACTTTTTTTCATCTTGATGAAACTAATTGCATTCGAAAGAGCTTGAAAAAGTAGAAGATACGGATTTTTCTCGGTGTTTTTCGAAATAAACTTCTTTGAAGGCGACTACCCCTGTATAATAGGGTTTCCGGGTTCCCCTCTAACTTCGTTCATTTTTGAATATGTTATTCTAACAAAATTGGAGGGGGACACCAAGTTATGTTCCTTGTTAGAACTCGAAAGATTACAAATGAATTTTTTTCTAACTCACAGAATTTCTGTATATGATTGTAAACAAATGTCCCACGAAGTTTGAATCCAATTAAACACCTCTCAGTGAATAATTTTTGCACAAAAGCACTGTTTTTAACCAAAAAATACTATTTCTCTCACTGACAGAATTTCTATATATGATTGTAAACAAGTGCATGCAACTTTCACATAACGCATAGAACATATAAAATGCTTGTATGCGTTTTCCGCGGTGGCCGATCTTCCAAGTAACATTTGCCGGCCTAAGCGCGCTGAATTCAAAACCCATAGGGAGAAGTCCCCCAGTACCGGACACTTAAGGTTATTCATTAATAAAACTATTATATATATAAGAAATTCGATTTTTCATATTTTTTTCACAAACTTTGGAGTATTCTTTGACATGTTAATGATAGTACAGATTTTAAAAAAACGTAAAACTTAGGAAAATATATTTTTGAATTTAATAGTTATAATGGTCGAGTCCGAAAAGTGGCACCTAGCACCGGACACTATGAATATTATTTGAAAAAATGAATTAAAAATGGTTAAATTTCGCAATGATCGCAAATGTATTCATCGGAACACTCCGGAATATCTGCGCACGCCTTATGAGCTTATTATTTACAATTGCCCCACTGGATCCAGTCATTGTTGTCATCGAGGCTTTTTTCATATTTTCCTCGGGCCATTTTCCTTTCGTCATTATTTTTAACTAATTTTTTTTAGTGAAATACCACCACAACAAAAACAACATGTTTCACATAAATATTCCAATAACGAAAAAAAATGGCGTCCGGTACTGGAGCAAAATCGAGTGTCCGGTACTAGGGACTCAACATGCAAGATTAAATAACAAAATGCGTTGGCATTTCACAAACATTTTGAAATTTAACCTTCATTGTTTGAAAGAATACTTACCAAAAAGCATCCCAAGCTGAAAAACGGAGCCGCGAAACCCTTATTTTTTAAACAATGAATGTGTGAAAATTACGGCTGACCCGAAATATTCATCGGCTCCAACGAAAATCAACTCTAGACAACGCGCGCATGCGCACTGCGGCTAACTCTCTAGCGCCACCGTTACCACTGTGGCCACTGTTCGAAGTACGCATGAGAACTATTGTCGTTGCTCTCTAGTTTGGCTTATATCAACAGTGTCCGGTACTAGGTGCCATCCGGCGTTAGGAGGCTTCCCCCTATTTGTTTTATAAAAAGTACAAGAGTTTTCTATTCTCGCGTGCTCGCGATTCGTTGGCAATATAGCGATCACCCGCGCGTTTCAAACGTAACAAAAATGTTTAATATGCGTCTATAGACCAATTGGTACTGTAGAATGAATACTGAGCATCAATGACACAATTCACATTATTTTTTTTATTTCCTATATAAATTTATAAAGCGGACATAGGTTTTTTTTTATTTATTATTATATTATAAATGTACTAATAATCATTAAATAATAAAATTATTATGATAAATGCATTGAAATGATATGATTATTTATATATTTTAATATCGAATAATATTTTGATTTTATTCAAATCTGTAATTTTAATAACGATTAATATAATTTATGAGGATAATCGATATTCGCAATGAATTAAAGAGTTGGAATTACGATGTGGGTGCTGATTAAAACGTCCCTAAGGGACATGTTAATCAACATTCAAAAAATATCATAAAAACAAAATATACGAGCCTCCTATTGTAAAGTTGTGAGTGCCTACTGATATAATCTTATAACACTTCGGTCATCAACTTTATGAACAGTTGCTCCTACTAAGAATATGTTAAGAACGAAACATGTAACTCAATATTATCAAAAACAAGTAAGCAAAACGGACTTGTTTTTTATTTCGAAATTTTTTCGGAACTGAACCCCGCAAGCAATTTGTTCCAAATTCAATGCCGTCCATCTTTGTCATCGACAATAATAGCCCTCGAAAATTAAGCTAAGTAGCTAAAAATTTACCAAAGTTACGGCACCCATAAGCGTTTTTAGAAAAATTGCAGATCCCGACGAATCAACATTTCTGCGAATTTCAACAAACTTGGACGGAGTAAAGAGAGAACGATGATCCACTTGGATACTAAGGTACCTGGGGGTAATAAGGCCTGTCCAGTAATAAGGCCTAGTCGCCAAAAATCATATTTACAATGACCGCTTTCGCGCAAGGCTACACTGACTGAAGCATAATGCATAAAAATGTCGCTATAAGTTTGCGGAAGCGCGATACGCCGTTCTTCGTCTCCAGTGTTGCATCATCTATCATATGACGCGGCCGCGCAGCACGAATACTAAAAAAATGGTCCACGTAAATCGTAAGTATTTTTGATAACACTACACTTAACGATCTAAAATCGTAGTCTCTATCTTCATGAGTATCTACTTCGATGATCTTGACGATTTAAATAACATATCGTGGTGCAAATATTTGTTATTTGTTGTTTTTTTGAAATATGTGGTCAGCGGTCAATAAGGCCTACTAAATTTTACAATAAGAAAAACGTGTTGAAATTTTTTTTTATTATGTTGTTTTTTACATTATAGGGAAGTGTATTGTCCACTTAATTTAATTTATTATTAATTGATGATTGATTTCAGTGACTCGATACCGATGCCTCCTAAACCAGCGTTGTGGTCAGAAAACGACCTGGTATCAGCTGTCAGAGCAGTGTAAAGAAAAATTTTAAGTTCTTATAAAGCTACAGAGAGGCAATAAGGATGTTGAGTCCGTACCGTTCCGTCCAAAAGTTTTTCATTTTACTGAATTTTATTGGGTTTGATTAATACTTCAATTCTCATCGTAACACCGTTGATGTGAAAAGAAGTATCGCACTTGTGCATATTAATGATCGCAAATTCTTATTTACATATTATATCAAGTTTTCACAATGTTTTTACAAGCGAGGATTAACTTTTGGATGTTTTGTCCAAACTTGACAACGCTAAAATCTCGATAGTGAAAACCGTTCATTCTCAAAAAAATGTTGATTATTTTATATCGCAACTATAGAAATATAACATAAAATTACTTTGAACTGCAAAAAAAAACAATATTGATATTTAAAGTGGTCGCTGTATTAGCTTTACATTTGGCAATGTTGCGTTGGTAAGTTGGCACGACTGAGAACTGTACGATCGAGAGCAGTCGCGACGGTCGCGATTGAATGTGAAACTGACAGCAAACATAACCTCGAAACCTCTTTATCGTGCATGAAACGACGTCGTCCATGAACGAAAATGAGTATTTGAATTTCCCGCTACTTTCAGTCGATGCAACGGTGCCGCTATTTTCTTGTTGCTTGCTGTGAAAACCACGTAGTTTTTATTATTTATTTACTGGAACACGAGCTTCCTAAATGTCTTGAAAAAATTACACAATGCTTCTTATATGTTTTTCCTCGAGTGCAATTTTTTTTGTATTTTTGGCATCATTTTTTATAACAAAAAAAAATAATAATTGCAAATTTACTTCAGTTTCCATAAGGCTACGGGTAATTTTTTAATTCAAATTTCTCAGTAACCAGCTTCCTAATCGTCGTAAAATTTGTACACAACCTTTCAAATGTTGTACATAATGACTTATCAAATTTTCAATATTTTATCATCATTTTCAATTTAGGACTCAACATCCTTAATATGATTATATTGATCACAAATACCAAATGTATTAAGTATAGCTTAATTATTTCAGCATATTAAAGCCGTAGGCCTTATTACCCTCCTATAGTAAAATAAGGCCTACTGATAAGGTTTTTTTGAATGTTTAATTTCTTTTTTGTTTATGGTAAAAATTACCATTTTTCGTTTATATTTTATAGAAAATGTACTTGAATAATGATTATCAATATTATCATTAAAACTTATTGATTAAATTGTATATTTTTCATTTTATTACAAATCTCCCTTAGCTAGGCTTTATTACCCGCAGGTACCTTATTCATGTCCGCGCAAATACACACACATACATAACCTGGCTTATTTTTTTTTAAGTACGAGTACTCGACTTTTTGGGATGCTTACAACATACTGGTTTAAAGATTCCAACAATAATCGATTTTCGAAACCAAAGCTTCTGTTATGAGGAAGCAAGGCGCCATCGGTAGCCAAATATCTGAAAGGTGATGAAAAAAAAACAGACTTTTAATAAATTCGATTTAAGCTCTCATCATAGGTTTCATCGGAATAATAATAAGTGGTCCACATTCCCTAACCTCCATTTATAATTTTTTTTTCATTCGGATCTTTTTATCTAGTGGCGCATCAACGTTTCATCTTTCCTAGCTGAGCTCTACTCTAACATTATTATCTTTTTTTTCCTTGTCGTTCTCTCTCTCTCTATCTCTGTGCCTTCAGCAATCTCGACGCGGTGAGTAGCGAGAAAAAAAGCTCTTTCTCTTTCTCCAACTCTCTCTTCGCAATCGTCATCAACGGGCGAGACCTGTATTAAGGCCCCAAGAAGAGATCCCGGCAACGAGAGCCACAGTCACGAGGTCTCCGGGAATATGAGAAGAATGGAACGAGATTCGAAGAAAAAAAGCGAAAGAAAGCGGGGAGAGGGGAAACACAGAAACGGAAGAGAGTGAAAGAGGAAAAACATCAGAGAGCCAAAACCACGGAGGAATCGTTCGCCAGATTCGCGCCATATTTTCTGCCATCCTCGAGGCCCCCGTTCATCTTTACTCGTTTCTCTTTTCGCCTCATCCACCTTTGCCAGGGAGACATATTACGTACATGGCGGGGCGGGATATAGAGAAGAGGGCAAAGGAGGAGGCCGAGAGGGAAGTCGACGGCGGTCGCTCTTACTCGACCCTCAAAGCTCAAAGTTTAAACGAAAAGCAGTTAGGAAGTCACGTGTTTTGCGGTCACCACCAACCAGCCCAGGGTTTTGTGCTCCTTCTTCAGCATTACCGTCGTGGTCAAACTACATGTGTATAATGTATATAGATATACGCTTGTAGGGAGCGCGCCCGAGCGCGGGCGTCGAGCTAAATTGAGCGGGTTCCTTGGCGCGAGGGAGAATATTATATACGGGAAGAGTGAAAAAGAAAAACGCGACAATAAAAAAGAAATAGCAGAGGAACCTATAAATTCAAACAAAAGCTCGTCCAAGGACTCCAGGGGTAGAAAAGCACGCAGGGGCATCCGTAAAATCTAATCCTTGAAATTCTAACGGTGAGTAATGAAATTTGGTAGGGTGGCCTTTTTCTAAAATCATGACAGCTGCCTCGATTAACCGTACACAATGCTTACACTGGCTATTTTTTATCGATAGCATCTACGATCCTCGAATTCAGGAAATTTTACAAATTTTAATTACTACATTAGAATCTAGTTCATGGTTTATCCTACGTATCGTATCGAATCTTGGAAAAGATGGGAATCATTATTTTTTTGATTTAATGCATTTTTTAAAGTTAATTATTTATAATTAACTTATTTAAGGGGTTAGACCACTCAACAGACAAAAAAGGGCGTATTTCCTGATTTTTTTTCAGCGAAACCATAGAATAAATTGGATTGACAAAAAAGGTGTTTTATTATACATCTAAATGGCAATACAAAATTATTTCTTCATGGCGATGTATGTCAAAATAGCGACTGTGCAGCATTCTTCCGATGACGCCTTTATTTCTGGAAGGTCGACGGCTGAACCAACAGCTCCTTTAATTTTTGAGTTACGATGAGCCACCAAAGTTTTTTCGAATATAAGAAAAGGTATAGAAGTACGTAGGATTTTTTTTATATGTTGTTTTTAGTAAAAATGGAGCATTTCTGAATCGAAAAGTACAAAATGCCATAAAAAAATCGTCAGGAAATTGTTTATAAAAAAGGAACTATGCAATATAATGGAAAAATTCTACGTAGTGCTTTGGAGAACGTTATTTTGAATGTTCAGTTCGGCCGATTTGAAAAATGTAGTTCTGACATGAAAGCATTTAAAGTTTGTAGTAAGCTCGCTGCGGATGAAGAGGAGTTGCACTAGAATACGAAAATCGAGTACGCAGGGATTCTTCACGCACATAATCTTTAAAAATATAAATCTATAGATATTGACTTTTTTAACAAAAAAATAGAATCGATTTTTGGAGAATTCTAGAAAATTCTAGTGGCCTAACCCCTTAAGATAGTTGCCTCGTGATTAATAAAATTCAAGACTTGCTTAAAAATTATTCTATAAGTAATTAAATGCATAATACATCTAATAATGAAATTCGAAGACGATTTTCCACAGCAAACGTGAGATAATTAAAATTGAAAAACACTTTTTTTGTACATGTAGTATGAAGAAAGCGTGGGAAAATGACAAATTTTTTTGTTTACATTGAAGGAAATTTAACATCCTTATGAAAAAGTAACATCTATTAGAACTACACTACTACCTCCCAAAGCTTCGATAATTGTAAGAGTCCCCACTTTGCGGCGGATATCGATCGATGTGGCACATTACATGGTGTGAGACCGCCGGTGTGAAGAGCGGACACGACTCACGACTGTGTGAGATGCGCACTGCACGCACTGGCGACATTGCGCACCTTCGATTGTTGCAAGTGAGATGCGGGGCCAGTCCCGCCGCTCTTGCAGTTATCGAGGTCATAGTGTATAATATATCTAAAATTTATCTGAAAAAATTGGCAGTCGTTTACGATTTTCGGAAAATAATTAGAAACAATAACATGTTTAGACGAATATTTTCAGTGGAGGGGATATTAAAATGGTCGCGTGAAACGATGTGACAACGTCGTAACGGTAAATATTATATTGAAACAAAAAAAAGGCGTGAAAATACGAAGCAATTTAAATTTAAAAAGAGGTTAGGTTAAAATTTGTATTAGATAATAACTATCAGCTTAAATAAGATAAAAAATTTAGTCTTATACACCTTACTTATTTATTATAAATTATATCATCAAGTACAAAACTTATTTAACCACATGTCATATGTAACCACATGAAATTTACGTACTGTTTGCAACAAATATTTTCAAATAATTATATATTGGTTTTATTATATATTAAATAGAAATATATTAGGACGTTGAATAAGTTCTCACTCTTTTTTCGGAAAAACTAAAGCGTCATTTAAAAAGATTAGTAAAAAACATGTAATTGAAAGTATTGTCCATCGCTAGCCACTAGTTTTTCCCATCTTTTCGGCGGCATTTTAATTCCACGTTCGAAAAACGACACGTCTTTTGCGGCTATCCAAGAGTCAAGCCATTGTTTGGCATCTTCATAAGAATGGAAGTGCCGCTCGTCCAGGCCATGTGTCATCGATCGGAACCAGTACTAATCGGAAGGGGCTAGTGTCTGGTGAATACAGCGGGTGGAGTAGGACTTCCCATTTAAGTGTTTCCAAGTAGGCTTTCACCGATTTTGCAACATGTGGCTGAGCGTTGTCATGCTGCAAAATCACTTTGTCGAGTCACTGCTCGTACAGCAGCCGTCTTTCCTTCAATGCTCAGATCAAACGCATGAATTGTAGTCGATAGCGATCTCCCGTGATAGTTTCACTCGATTTGAGCTGCTCATAATAAACTACACCCAGCTGATCCCACTAAATTCAGAGCAGAAGCTTTTACTCATGGATTTACGGCTTTGCCGACGATGTTGTTGCAAGGCCGGCCTTACCGCATGCGTTTTAACGCTTAGGGTTATCGCAATGTATCCATTTTTCACCATCAGTCACGACACGATAGAAAAAAAACCTTTCCTTTTCTGCAGTTGAAACAGCTGTTCACGCGCAAAAAGACATCGTTCGACGTTTCTCAGCTTCAACTTCTACGACACCCAAGTCCTTGCTTTTGAATCATCCCTAATGCTTTCGATCGTTCTGAAACTGTTGTGTGATCCACTCCTAATGATTCTGCAAGTTCAGCTAGCGTCTGACATGCGTCTTCATGAAGCAGTCCCTCCAATTCTTCGTCTTTAAACTTTTTTCTTCAACATCAAAATCATTATTTTTGAAGCGTCTAAGCCAATCTCTGCAGGTTGTTACCGACAGAGCATGGTTGCCGTAAGTCTCAACAAGAATTTCGCGTGCTTCGGCTGCCAATTCTTTTTGAATAAAGTAGTGCAGTAAAATTCCTCGCAAATACACTTTTTTTGGGATGACTTTTTTGGGCATACACTGAATTTTAAAGTTCCTTATAGTACTTCTTCATATATACGGCACCAACTTAAACTACACGCACGCACTTCTGGTAATACCATCTATTCGAAAATAGCGAGAACTGATTCAACGTCCTATTTATCACTGGTTTTTTTTCAAACAACCTAATCAATTTATTTAAATTCCAAGTATCAGAATGCTTGGAATTGTCATGTGTAACATGAGCTTTCCTCGTTGGGACTTTTCTCAATGCAAAGCATTTAATAGACTTGACCTTTAGAATTGAATTGAATTCTAAATCAGTTTCACCAACGATATTTTCGACAGAAAGCACTTGTTCACATTTACAATATTTCAAATATCTATCTAATTCTCTCATTTCGACAATGTACCTACTCTCGCAAAGGTAAGATTTGAAATCATCTTTTTTTGTTAAATCATTTTTTACTTTCTTTTTACGAAGAGCTGTCGCAATCTTTTGCCTTTTATCAAGCACTTTTTTAAATAAATCTCCCCCTGCACTGTGTACGATCTGCATAATTTTTTCTTTAAAGTAAAAACAAAAATGATAAGATGTTTACAGCGTGTTCTGGCCTGTTCTCTGACTATACACCGGTTATGACTGTGTATGAATAAATGCGACGTTGTCACGTCTTCGCACGGAAAATTATTTCATAGTATGTATGAGGCATTCCAGTTATAACCGAGCGGCCATTGCATCGACATTTTTTTTTCGGGACGCCGATTTTTTTTCAGTTACTTTTCGACAAAAAAAAAGTATACGCAGGTCTCAAAAAAAATTATTTTTTTTTGCTTCCGTTTTAACACGTTTCAAAGTACAATTTTAATTTTTTCGATAAGAGTGTATCCTTCGATTTTTTCAAATAAATTGACAAAAAAGTACATGTAAAACCGCATCTTTTGATCGCTATCCCATCATGGAGAAATCGTTTTTCGATTTTTTCTATGCATTTTTCGATTTTTTCTATGAGTATGAAACTTTAAAAAATGTGTGCGTATTCCTTTGTTATTTATTAAAATGTGTTTTAATCCTTCTTTTACGAATCAAAACACATTTTTTAAAGTGTCTGCACATAGAAAAAATCGAAAAACGATTTCTCCATGATGGGATAGCGATCAAAAGATGCGGTTTTAAATGTACTCTTTTGTCAAATTATTGGATAAAAATCGGAGGATACACTCTTGTCGAAAAAATAAAAATTTTACTTTGAAAGGTGTTAAAACGGAAGAGGGATGACAAATAATTTTTTTTGAGAAATACGTACACTTTTTTCATTTACTTTTTGACAAAAAAACATACGTATTTCTCAAAAAAAATTATTTTTCATTTGCTTCCGTTAGCACCTTTCAAAGTAAAATTTTTATCTTTTTTAAAGTTTCATACACATAGAAAAAATCAAAAAATGCATAGAAAAAATCGAAAAACGATTTCTCCATGATGGGATAGCGATCAAAAGATGCGGTTTTACATGTACTGTTTTGTCAATTTATTTGAAAAAAAATCGAAGGATACACTCTTATCGAAAAAGTTAAAATTGTACTTTGAAACGTGTTAAAACGGAAGCAAAAAAAATAATTTTTTTTGAGACATACGTATACTTTTTTTGTCGAAAAGTAACTGAAAAAAAATCGGCGTCCCGAAAAAAAAATTTTGATGCAATTGCCGCTCGGTTATAGCTGGAATGCCTCGTATGCATTTATATAGAAAATACTATTGTGCATGTGGTACAGTCTGGTAAAAAAAAAACATAGGCTTGCACTTTTAAATTAATTATAATCGATACGTAAGGTAGGGGTTCAGAGCCAACACTTTTTAACTGGAAGGCTACAAGGCAACTGCCTTAATTAGAAAATAATTGTTTTAATTTAAATAGAACGACCTAGTATTCTGAACTATCAAGAATTCTCATCAATTGCATACAACCATCATACTCAGAAACCACTTTATATCCTTTTAAATAAATTATTATTGAAAGATTTTTTCACAACGCTTCATCTCAATTCTAAATTTCTTTCATCGATATTCTCGAGAAAATCTCTTCCTTGTAACATTTTTTTCTTTCAAATTTGTCTTCTAGTCTGGAACGCTAGACAATCCTATTTATAAATTGAGCGTTATTTTTTAAAAATCTTTTATAAATTTTCTTTCTTCAAATAATCGATGTTATGAGTCTAATAAAATTACAATGGAAATTTCGTCGAGCGCGTGAAAGAAACTACAGCTTTTATCTTGAAGAATTTTCCGACATTCGAATTTGTCATCGAAGAGAATTTTTGCTTTGTGGGGTATATTTCCTTTACTAGAAATAATTTAATTGAAATCATGCAGTACAAAGAAAAATTTAATAATATTTCATAACTGTTTGATCGCTCAAGAAATAAATTCGCTGGAGTACTGAAAAATACCTCGTGTTCCATTTTGCCTGGATCTTTTTGATGTGGAAGTATAGTTTGTGGGAAGACCTCGCCCATATCGTGTGCGCATCCATATAAATATACGTATAAAGATATTTATAATATTATGTGCATATCTTTCTCTCTCCCGTGACCGCTGATACGACCAGTAAATTAAAGAAAAGCTCCTTCTTCTTCTCGCATGAAGCCATCGCGAGAAAGACTCTCAGCACGCGGACACGCTTGTCTTTTCGACGGTGATCCTCCCGTCGTCATCGTCATCGTCATCGTCGTTGTCGTCGTCGTCGTCACGAGAACTGCGGTCGCCAGGACGGACGCCGCCGTCTCATCTCGCGTCGGGCCAATCAGCCTCGTAATCACCGGGGTGCCCGCTGCTGTTACTCCCTCTACTGTTCCTGCTGCTGTACGGATTTTACCGCCTTGGTTCTTTTCTTTCTAGAGTATGAGAGAGAAAGAACAAGATAGATAGAGAAAGGGAGAAAGATTTACTGCTGCACCCACGCGAAATTATACACGCACACAAGCACCTACCAAGACGCGAATAAAGTGCATCTTGTCGATGACACTCGAACGAATGTACAGTTGAAATTAGCATAAACAATTTAGAAATTGATATTCTGAAAATATATATTATTATTTTATTCCGTTTCCTGTCAAAGGAAACTTTGTTTTCGTATAATTCGCTATTTTAACATTCTCATGCCAGTATAATTAAAGTGTTCCAAAACAATTAAAAAAAACCACTTTCAGAGAAAACGTCCGAGTTCGTGTGTTTGTGCATTAGACTGATTCAAAAAAAGCGACTATTTTTTTTTTTTGAAATCCCCTCTCAGATACTTTCGGGGAGGTGAAAAAAGGTGAAAAAGGTGCCTGTTAAAAGCAGGGCTGTTAATATTGATACTTAGAGGTTTCTTATCGCGAATTTCTATTTTTCATTTAAATAGCACGGGCAAATTTTTTGTTCAAACTTTTAAATTTTATACGTCGGCTTCAAGTACCGTAATGAGCGATACATATTCTTGTAGGGAATTGAACGCTCTACAGAAACGGTCTGTCACGATTTTTCGATAAACTCACCTCTTCAAAAGTTATTCACGGTTAAAGTTACGTTTAGAGTAAATTTTTCTTTTTTTCCGGCAAAGTGTTAAAACTTATTACTAAATATCGTAAAATCTTTCTTGAACAAAAAATTTTAATTGCATTAACATAAATTACCTAGTTTTTAAAGCAATGACCAACAGTATTTTATGAAACATGTAATGCACCTTTTTACCGGCGAAGCAAAAATGAAGCATGTTATTCACTTACCTATAGTTCCTGTATCACATTGCTGCTAAGTTTTCTTCCTAACTTCTACTTCTTCTACAAGTCGTACAAGAATATCGTCAAAGATTCCCGGATTGTAACAAAAAAAAAACCTTGAAATAGTCATCAGTTTTTTCTATAACAACTTTTACACTTTAAGGGGGTCGTCTAGTGTGGAAACCTGTTTTTTTTATGTTTTTTTTCGGGAATTTTTTTTTTGACAAACCATTAAAATCAAATAATTGATTAATTGTGTTTCATTTTTATTAACATTTGAACAAACTTTGTGAATTTTTTAAAGTGAATGTATTGAATATAATCGGAGATACACCGCCCAACAGGAACACATGTAAACAAAAAGGTGCTCCACTGCTGCCATGAAATTAAAAAACCAAACGCCATTTCAATTGTGAGACTTGAGGCTCTACCGTGAACCAAGATAAAGTCAGAATTCCAAAAAAATGATTTTTTTTCTAAAGCGCAAAAAAAATGATTTTTTTGGAATTCTGACTTTATCTTGGTTCACGGTAGAGCGTCAAGTCTCACAATTGAAATGGCGTTTGGTTTTTTAATTTCTAATAAGCAGAATGGCCGGAATCATGGCAGCAGTGGAGCACCTTTTCTTTTATATGTGTTCCTGTTGGGCGGTGTATCTCCGATTATATTTAATATATTCACTTCAAAAAATTCACAACGTTTGTTCAAATGTTAATAAAAATGAAACACAATTCATCAATTATTTGATTTTAATGGTTTGTCAAAAAAAAATTCCCGAAAAAAAAACATTTAAAAAACAGGTTTCACACTAGACGACCCCCTTAAATAAGAAATACCATACATTTTCAAAAAGTAATGTTAAAAGAAATGCATATGTAAGATCTAATTTTTCTACCTTCGTGAATATTAAACAGTATTTGTTTTAGAATTGGCGTCGTTTTATTGACGTAATATGTCATTGTAAGAAAATAGAGTTTTTTTTTACAAAAAATGGGCATGTAGAACGTGAAACTGTTAAGCTTTATGAATCGAAAATTATGGACTGACTCTTTTCTCCACGGAAAAACACAAATTAGAAAATTTTCAAAAAAGATTTTACAATATTTAGCAAAAAGTTTCAACATTTTACAGGAAACTAAAAAAAAAGAGAAATTTACTCTAAATTCAACTTTAACTTTGAATAACTTTTGAAGGAGTTAAAATTTTGAAGGAGGAAAACCACAAGAGACCTTTTTTGGTAGAGCATTCTATTCCCTTCAAGAATATGTATCGCACATTTTGAGTTGAAGCCGGGGTATAAAAGTACAAAGTAAAAAAAAAATTTATCCCATGTTATTTAAATGGAAAATACAAATTCGCGATGAGAGACCTCTGAATATTAATGTTGAGAGCTCAGCTTTTAACAGGCATTTTTTTCACCTTCCCAAAAGTATTCAAGAGGAAATTTCGAAAAAAAAATAGTCGCTTTTTTTTTAATCACTCCATTGTGCATTGTGTTCAAGCACCGTGTCGAATTTAGTGACATCAGTAAACCCTCCATCGTCATTCATGCAGTGCAAATTCTGTCCAAATTGCAAATAATTGTCACTTTGTCAGGATCTTTGATTTTGCCGGAATGATCCCCATTGATAAAATGACCCCCCGTAGTAAAAAACTCCATTCGTCGCCATTGAAAAATCCCCATTCATTCCCCGTTGCCAAAATAACCAATGGAGATGAATGCCGAATTGCCTAAGGGGATTTTCGCCATTGAATTCCCCATTTGAAACGGAATGGGGATCATCAATGGAGATTCTTTCATATGATTGCTATATATACATGGAATTACGCATTAAATAATCAAGTAAGTTATCAGTAAGTAAGGTTAATCATAATGCTAATATTAGCATAACGACCAATAATTATATCATATATCATATATAGCAATCATATAGCAATCATATATATATATATGTATATATATATATTACATTTAATAGAAATTATTGAAGCTCAGAATTGAGAAAATAGATTGTAAGTGTATTCAGATGACGATTGATAATGAAAGTATATACGTTTCTCCTCTCACAAATCGAGTTGAGAGGGACTGATAAAATTATGTGTATATGTTAAAAATAAACGGTTTTAAAAATCATTTATCCCAAACGTACGCGCACTTGATGAGCAGTATATAATATATTTTTTTTGAATATATTATATTATATTTTATTTTAAACTATTATATTATATTTTAAACTGATTGACCATCGATATAATCATCAGCATTTATTACAATTGAAGAAAATATTTGGTTCATATATAAGAATCAGCGACATCTACTCTTACTTAATTTTATTAATTCACCGCCGTTTGAGAAATATCGCATTCGGAAAAATTCTCATCGATCGATGGGTTCAATTGTTCTGCATTGAACCTCGAATATGGATTGCAACATCGTTAACGAATGCTGCTCATCGTTCGATCAGTCGTCAATGAAGTGACATTATTGATAAATGTTGATCATTGTATAATTCGTAGTTACTTATTATTCAATGGGTATCCTTGGTAAATGCTGATCATTTCATCGTTAGCCGCATTTGGGTTCCAATGAACATCTGTGGGAAATGCTGATCTTTCAGTTCATCCACATTGACTTTCCAATGGACATCATTGGGTAAAGCGGATCATTTCGTTCATCAGCATTTACCTTCCCATGGACACCATTGGGCAATGCTGATCGCTCGATACATCCGCATTGGCTTTCCAATGAGCATCATTGAGTAATGATGATCATTCGATTCATCCGCATTGGCTTTCCAATGAGCATCATTGAGTAATGATGATCATTCGATTCATCCGAATTTGATGTTCAATGGATACCCATTCACTGATCAATGGTCAGCCCTGTACGCCATTGACAAATGCGGAAATCTCAATGGGTCCCCATTCATTGTCCAATGGAGTCGTATGAGGACCATTGGTTGCCATTGGCGATTCAATGGAGTTTTTTACTACGGGCCCTACCAATGTTGTCGACCTACTAGCTTCATCTAGCAAATGACGAATGCATTACGTTTTATTGCACATTCGAAATGTTTATGCTTTCGTTGTTTTTAATATTCAGCTGCTATTGACGCATATAATATTATTATCTTGTGATGATTCGATTCGAATCAGATTAATTGAGTTACCGTTTATGCATCGTGTGTAGGAACATTTGGGGCAAAACGATCCCCCACCGGGTGTACAAAATGATCCCCGGCGAATTTCACTTTGTTGGAGATTTTGTTGTTTATTCATATGTGACTTTTGTTGTGCTTAACTCTAAGACTATATTTTCTACAATAAAATAAAATTAAAATAAACTGAAACCATTTTAATTCGATACTGAGTCCTCGGGGATCATTTTACCACATGGGGACGTTTTTACCTCAGACGAGAGATCCTTTTGTTTGTACGAATGAACGAAATGATTATTTTATAGAAGCTAAAAATAATATTAAAAACTTAAAAATTGAAAGTTAAAATACTCATTAGAATCGTGAAAATATTAGTTAAATAACTAAAATTTTACTATGTTTTGATGGAAAAAATTATATCTTGATCCTTCGTATTGAAAAAATATTTTCCCTCGAAGAGGATCATTTCGAGTACCTTTCTTCTGCATTATGAAAATTGCCAAATTGCAACAAAATCCAAAAATGAGGTTCTTTTTCGGACCAGTCAAATATATTCATTATCATCGAGTTAACGTTTGGAAAAATTATCCATATTTTCTCTCTCTCTCTCTTTCTCTCTCATTCTTACGTATATCCGTGCAGCATTTAAAGATCCTTTCTATCGGACACACTTTACGCGTTTCTTCTCACTTCTCGAATTATACGACTGACGAGTATATTTTAGGTTTTATTTTTCGTGACTTCCGCGTGCTCCAGTTTTATTAAGTGGAGAATAACGTGAGGGATAAAAAACGAGAAGAAAATGGCAAATTACGAGAATTACAATGTTAAGTTAACGCTTGTATACGTCGAGAAAAGCCTGAGACTGTACTTGGTTTTCTCTCCGCGAGTTCTCTCCGCTCCTCATCAAAAAGAGAGAGAGAGAGAGAGAGAGAGAGCTCTCGTTTCTCCAATTACCATCTATCTTTCTTTCTTACCCTGTCTCTCTCTCTCTTGTGCGAGCGATAAACCGTTGTATCGCGACTTGAACAACGACTTTTCTGAGAAGGCACACATCTGTGCTCTTCTCTCTTTTTTTTCTTTTTTTTTCTCGCACACATTTCACGTTACAAGAGCGCAAAGATTTTTCGTTCCTTCACACATATCTATATAATACGCTTCAATAACCGGGCAAATTTTTCAGTTTTTTTTTTCTCACTAATATACCTGGGGCTAATACCTCGGAGTCACGTGGCTAAGTGTTTATACGTCTCTTCCGCATAGCGCCAAAGCTCGCATCCTCTCCATAGGATTAGGTATTCAGTTCCGCTATGTATATTCAGAAATATATGTTAAATCGCCTTTTTAGAAGGTACCGTAAAATGGGGCTACTTTGCTCTCGTTTCAAAAGTTTTTTGTTGATACCTTTTTTTTAACATCCAAAATTAAATTTTTTTCGCTCCAACAGAACAATGTGTCCTCTGGGTATAAAATGTACAACTATCAAGCCCCACCGGTCTCCCAAAATTTTGTCTTATAATTAGTCAATCAGTCTTATAATTATCTTTGGAATCAAAATGAACTTGAGCAACATTACAATGAACTTTAGCCATATTATAATAAACTTGAACAACAAATTTGAACAACAAAAGGAAAAAAAGTAAAAAAGATCTGTATCCTCGCACACCATAGATCCATAGGCAGGATTGATTGAGCCTTTGTTAAACATGCCACAAATCCAATTTTTGCAAGTAATCCAGCATATCCAATCAGCAACATAGTGGTAAAACCGGAAGTCAAACTTCGGCCCGAATTTTAAGTCATAAGTTCCATTTTGAGATCAAACTTGAGATCAAACTTTCCATCGAACTCAAGTTGGAACTTAGGGTCGAACTTAAGTTCCAATTTAAGATAAATCTTAAGTTTGAACTCAAGTGTCATTATAAGTTCATACTTAAGTTCAAACTTTAGTGCGAACTTCAGATCGATCTTAAGTTAAAATTTAAACTTGGTTTGAAATTTTATATTAAAATCCATCTTGAGCTTGAACTTAAGTTCAGTCGAACTTCTTTCATCACCTCCCTCCACTGTGTTTTTTGACATTAGTTGTCGAAATAATTAAGTTTGGTCGAGCTTAAGTTCAAGCTCAAGATGGATCTTGAGATCAAACCTCAAACCAAATTCATGTTTGAACTTAAGACCGATCTGAAGTTTGCACTAAAGTCTGAACTTATAATAGCACTTAAGTTCAAACTTACGATTCATCTTAAATTGGAACTTTTTTCCGAGGGATTGTGGAAAATCTTCAAGAAGACAATTAGAGAGGGTACGCACTCCCTATCATGTGGGATTTGTACCCACTAAAAACCACACACCCTTTCTCCTTGACATTTACTCCTCCCTCTGGAACCGCTCTCGCATTGCATCAGGGGGGTGTTATTTCCACGCCAGCCTGGGCGCTAGCCTCATGCGCTTAGGAGTTCCGTACCTGCCTCGCGCGTTCCTCATGGTTCTTGGTGCGCAGCACTTCTACGTGTCCCATGATGCTGATCCATTTGTCTTCGCTTTGCAGCAGTTGCTCTACTGCATTATTCAGGGTCAGATCTGCACCCAGGGCAGCTGTCAGTGCGCTTTTCTCATCTGCCGACCTTGGTACGGGAAAAACATGTGGCAGGCATCGTCAACCTCCGATAGGTAGTCGCATTGCGGGTCTTAAATTCTTTAATTGGAATTGGAACTTAAGTTCGATCTTAAGTTCCAACTTGAGTTCGATGGAAAGTTTGATCTTAAGATAGGACTTATGACTTGAAATTTGGGCCTTACAGATGTAACAGAGGTTGTTGTTCTTCTTCTTGCCCTTCTTTATTCCCTTCTTGCGAAAGGCATCATCGAATGTTCGGACATCTTGGCTTGTTACACATATCTGTGTACCTGGTTTAGGAATTACTTTCTTTTCTCATATACCCACTCCCCGCACCCCCTCCCGCTAAACAAGGTCACGTGGGTTCACTGCGCACACGTTTATGCCGTATTTTGGCGCTCTGTCAAAGTAGCCCCAAAAACTGTCAAAGTTACCGTCAAAGTTAAAGTAGCCCCGTTTTACGGTATCCCCGATAGAATTGAAAAAATATCAAATTTTCAGAACATGATCATTTCTGTGAATACAATATTTTCAAAATATTGTGGCTAAATTTCAAGACGATTCAATCAAAATTGGCCGAATTATGCAGGTTGAAAAGTTAGATTTGATATCACGACAAATTTTGCAAAGATTTTTTTTGGCATGAGTAAGTGACTCTTGAAGGAACAATTTTTTCCTAAAATACATAGATTTTTTTAGCCAGGCGTAATGATTACAATCTGATCTCTCATCTGAATTTTTTTGAGTGACGAGTAAAATCACACTGTTGATCCCTGAAACAGCAATAAAACAAAGTTTCTTGGTTTCGATGAAGTATAAGTGTGTTTAAATCGCTATTCCCGTAGTAAAAAACTCCATTCGTCGCCATTGAAAAATCCCCATTCATTCCCCATTGCCAAAATAACCAATGGAGATGAATGCCGAATTGCCTAAGGGGATTTTCGCCATTGAATTCCCCATTTGAAACGGAATGGGGATTATCCCATGAGGATTCAATGGAGACAATCTCCCTAGGTAATTCGCCATTCAGCTCCATTGGCTTTTGTGGGCAATGGGGAATAAATGGGATCATCAATGGAGATTCTTTCATATGATTGCTATATATACATGGAATTACGCATTAAATAATCAAATGATGTAAGTTATCAGTAAGTAAGGTTAATCATAATGCTAATATTAGCATAACGACCAATAATTATATACGCATTATATATATATATATTATTACATTTAATAGAAATTATTGAAGCTCATATATGCAATTTCCGAGAAAAAATAATGAACGTATAGAATCAGTTGCATATATATATTTTATTTACTTATCATTATTAATTCATACACTCTTTTTAAGAATCTATCGACTGATTATTTTGATCATTTCATCGTTAGCCGCATTTGGGTTCCAATGAACATCTGTGGGAAATGCTAATCTTTCAGTTCATCCGCATTGACTTTCCAATGGACATCATTGGATAAGGCGGATCATTTCGTTCATCAGCATTTACCTCCCCATGGACACCATTGGGCAATGCTGATCGCTCGATACATCCGCATTGGCTTCCCAATGAGCATCATTGAGTAATGATGATCATTCGATTCATCCGCATTTGATGTTCAATGGATACCCATTCACTGATCAATGGTCAGCCCTGTACACCATTGACAAATGCGGAAATCTCAATGGGTCCCCATTCATTGTCCAATGGAGTCGTATGAGGACCATTGGTGGCCATTGGCGATTCAATGGAGTTTTTTACTACGGGATTGTCGGATTTGAGGTAAAAATTCGGAAATCAAAAATGACCGATTGGATATAATAGTCTTAAATGTAAAAACATAGATTTGATTTCGGTTAATTCGATACCCGAGTCAAAATTTTAGGCCTCCTTAGAACTTCTAGAGTGAAAAAGTCTACCCTAGAAAACACTGACGGTGGGCCCAGAGTAGGGCCAGCATTGGCAGCCATACGTTCGACTCTCGGCCGAACGTTGACGCCAATGCTGGGCAACCGTCGGTTCAAGGTCGGAATGATAGGCTCGGTCCTACGGTCACTTACGAGAATCGGCCAATGCTTGGGGGCCGCATGTTGGCCAATCGTCGCTCACAAGGATCGGCCAATGCTTGGGACCAATACTGGGCCAATATAGTACCGGTAAAGGATGCTTGAACTTTTTGTGTGGTCATTTGAGTCCAGAATTATTTATTTATTCCATACATTTATTAGTAGTGACGATAAAATCAGTTTTTTATTCGTAATTAGTAGAATCTAAAGATCGAGTAAAATTAAAAAACATAATTTGAAGAAAAAAAAATGTGTCGCCATTGGGATTTGAACCCTCGACCCTCTGTTTTACGCGTATCTCTGAATTGAACATGAATTAATTATAAAAAAAAAAGATCTTTCGAAAATTAATCCATTTTTTTGACTGATGAATTTTCCTTGTATAGACGCGGATCGAAGAATATTTACAAGCCTAGTCCGGGATTTGAAATCTACCTACCTATCGACCCTAACTAGTGACCTCCTACTGACACGCTAACCACTACACCATCGACTACTTATAATATTCAGATGCGTATATCATATTTATGAAACATAGGCCGAAAATATATATACGTACACGGAAAAACAAAGTCGGTACGGTCCTCGAAAGCAAATTTTGAGGGTTTACATAACTTATCAGAAGTTCTAAAATTAAATTATGAGGGGTCGCTTAACTAATCAAGGGTCAGAAATCCTGGAATTGTTTTGAGGCTTTACATAACCTGCGACGGGTTAGGAGTCGCGAAATTAAGTTATGGGAGGGGTCACTTAAGTTATGAGGGGTCAGATATTCTTGAATAAAGTTTTGAGTTCACATAACTTATGAGGGGTCAGGGGCCCCGAAATTAAGTTACGAGAGGTCACAAAACTTATGACAGGTCATGGTTTTTGTCAAACTTAAGTTTTGCGGGTTTACATAACTTAATAGGAGTTGGAGGTCTCGAAATTAAGTTATGGGAGGTCACTTAACTTTTTATAAAACGATACCATGAAAACGTTGCTGATAACCGCAGTATGGCTAACCGTTGGCTCGAAATCGGGCACCCAACAATTAGCACGCAACTTAGGGCCGACTGTTTGCCAGCCTTGGACCTCATACTTGGTTGCCAACGCTTGGCATGCAACTTGGGGCCGACTGTTTGCCAGCGTTGGCTATCCGATACACCCTACACTTGGCTGCCGATGCTGGGCCAGTGTTCGGCCAATAATTCGTGCCAACTACGAGCTAATGCTGGCAATACATCGGGCTCTACTGTTTTACTCGATACTTGGCCCGATGCTTGGCCAAATACAGCGAGTAAAGGAACTAGTGGACCAACATGAACAGGGTTATAGAGCGTCGCAAGCCGAGTAGAACGCTTTTTTTTTATTTTTTTCTCCGATCAAAATTGGAGAAGATATCGTTGGTCAAAGTTTAGCTGATTCGACAATACGGTAAGTACCGATTAAACGATGGATGTACTGTGCATTGTTTCGCCACATCGACGGATGACAAGCGAACGGATGACAAGCGTCTTCGGTTCGAAACTAGCTGCGATCGAGAGAGCGGGATACAGCAATCCTTGCTGAACGAAAGCTTTGGATCACCTCAAAATGACATCTGTGCTGACAGATTGTTTTTATGTGAGCGCGCTCCCAATGTCATATTCGTACATCGGACATAACCGCGTGACGTGTGAATGAATTATTCGATTATCAAACAGATGGATGCTTAATGTTTTTCAGGATCATTTCATTTTTTAGGTGCTTCGTGATAATTGAATGGCATTATGAAATGCCTCTGCTGTTGTGAACAAATACGAAAACCATTCGTAACTTCAAAAAATAAAAATTAAAAAAAAAGTATTGGACTTTTACAAGATGAACCAAAAGTCAACTTTTGGTCGACTTTGGGTCAACCTTAGACCGACATTTTGTTCAACTTGTCTATCTAAGGGTACGTATACGAGACGTTTTCAGCCCATAGATCGCTGCCGTTTCGCATCTCCGTTAGTGGTTTAAGAAATGTCCATGGACTTCCCCGGAATGAAATTTTCATCCATCATATATGATTATTGGACGTCCCCTGGCTGTTAGGTTACGCGCGGAATATATTTATAGCTCCAAAAATATGTGTCGTGGACGTAGAATAAACTTCCGCGTTATCCTTCGATAGACGTAATTTGTACGTATATAAGACGGTCAAGCGGCGCATCCATATCGTAGCTGCTCGAAATACTTAAATGTACATCTAAAGACCGAATGCTTTTGATTTTACAAAACGCGATGGATCACACAGGACGTACCGGGTGTGTAAGTATGAAACCGGAATTTGCCCATAGGTGGCGCTAGATGTCGATGCAGTTACCGACACATCACGTTTCATTCAGTAGCATTAGTTTATTAGAGATAAACATGTCGAGTTTTGTGCCAACAAATTACGATTTGCGGACAGCCCTACTTTTCTGTTTTCATCTGAAGAAAACAGCAGCCGAATCGCATCGAATGCTTCTGGAGGCGTTTGGTGAGCATGCTCTCGGTAAAACACAGTGTTTCGAGTGGTTTAAACGGTTCAAAAGTGGCGATTTTGACGTGAGGAACGAAGAACGTGGAACGTGGGATCAGAAGGGCGTAATCTACTACGAGCTGCTGAAACCTGGGGAAACTGTCAATACTCAACGCTACCGACAAAAAATGACCGATTTGGATCGAGTTTTGCGTGAAAAACGACCAGAATACCAACAAAGACAACACAAGGTGATTTTGCTGCATGACAATGCACCAGCACACAAAGCAAAACAGGTCCAGAAAACGATAGAGTCGTTCCGTTGGGAGATTCTTCAGCACGCGCCTTACTCACCAGACCTTGCCCCATCCGATTACTACTTGTTTGCATCGATGGGACACGCACTTGCTGAGCAGCGCTTTACTTCTTACGAAGATGTACGAAAATGGCTCAATGACTGGTTTGCCTCAAAAGAGCAACAGTTCTTTTGGCGCGGAATCCACAAATTGCCAGAAAGATGGGAAAAATGTATAGATAGCGACGGACAATACTTTGAATAAGTTACTTTGTACAAAGTTTCTGTACAAAAATTCCGGTTTCATACTTACACACCTGGTATATTATATGTCGGCAACATGTACTATTTCTTGAGCTACAAATATACACAACACGGCCATCCATGGTATGTCCACAAGTAGACATTCAATAGCTTTTAATTCAGGACATCTATTGGACGTTCTAGGTTCACGTCTATATGAAATTCGAAAAAAAATTGAATAAAAATTATCAATGAATTGAAAATGAGAAACCAGAAAACGTTGAAAATTATTTAAGGAACGTACATAATTTCATAAAGAAAAATGAAAATGGATTTCAAAACTGTATATATATATATATATATATATATATATATATATATATATATATATATATACTAGGGGTCCGTGCGGCTCGGGCGCTACGCGCCCTCGCATCGCAAGCCCAAACCTTCAAACCCAAACCATCAAACCCAAACCATCAAACCCAAACCATCAAACCCAAACCTCCAAACCAAAACCTTCAAATCCAAACCTAGAACCGAGCGGGGTGAAGTTGGCTATGGAATCGAGGCTCGAGCGGGGTAAAGTTGGCCATGGCCTCGATTCTTGTACACAGCGGTGGCGGCGGCGGCGATAATTTTATATAATATAGAGAGATATACATATATATGGGTCATTCCACCAATTCTTGACTAAAGTTGTGCCGGGGGGTCTGAATTCTGGATAACAAAATTTTTTATTGAAAAGTACATAACAAAGAGAGCTTCCATGATTTTTTTCAATTTTTTTCGTCCAACCCTTTTGAAGATACAGTAGATCGAAAATTGCAAGATTTGCAATTATTGACTTGAGATATTAAAAATATCAATCCCTTGTAAAATTTCTAAAAATATATTAAATATTGGTTTTTGTGTAAAAAAAAGCTCAGCTTTCTGAAAAAAATATTTTCAATTTCCTCCAGTATCAGGAAAACCCCGAAAAATGAGGTCAAAAAGTAAAATACGCTTTTTCGACCAATGTATCATTTTTGATATTTTTTAAAATATTTTTTTCGAAAAGCTGAGACTTTTTTACATGGGAAAGGTATGTTTTGATTTTGGGAATATTCAAAAATAAACCATGGCAAAATAAAGTTGAAACTTTTGTGATGAATTGCCGATAAGTATTGTGCTGCCGTCACGGTCGATACACGAACTATTGAATCAAGTTTGAAAATTTCTGTACATAGCATTATTTTCAGCGATTATGTAGTGAATATATATGTTCAAAGTGTGAAGTGGGTAAGAAATAAAAATTATTATACAAAAGCGATATGACAAGGATCAAATCTTTATTATTTGTACTCTTCTTGTCACTGTTGACAGAGAAACATTTCTTACAATAGCAGAACCATGATTCTCGGTATCAGGGGTAATACAATGCATAGATTGCGTCTTTTTTTACAGCCACAGCATTAGCAAATCTGAACTTTAGCTGTGCTGCGCGTACTTCGTATTTCTCATTTGAAATGAAAGTGAAATCAATATTTTTAAATGACACACGTGCCCAGTCATACAATGCCAAGGCTGATAAAAGTTCTGCTATTGTAAGAAATGTTTCTCTGTCAACAGTGACAAGAAGAGTACAAATAATAAAGATTTGATCCTTGTCATATCGCTTTTGTATAATAATTTTAATTTCTTACCCACTTCACACTTTGAACATACATATTCACTACATAATCGCTGAATATAATGCTATGTACAGAAATTTTCAAACTTGATTCGATAGTTCGTGTATCGACCGTGACGGCAGCACAATACTTATCGGCAATTCATCACAAAAGATTCAACTTTATTTTGCTATGGTTTATTTTTGAATATTCCCAAAATCAAAACATACCTTTCCCATGTAAAAAAGTCTCAGCTTTTCGAAAAAAATATTTCAAAAAATATAAAAAATGATACATTGGTCGAAAAAGCGTATTTTACTTTTTGACCTCATTTTTTGGGGTTTTCCTGATACTGGAGAAAATTGGAAATATTTTTTTCAGAAAGCTGAGCTTTTCCTACACAAAAACCAATATTTAATATATTTTTAGAAATTTTACAAGGGATTGATATTTTTAATATCTAAAGTCAATAATTGCAAATCTTCCAATTTTCGATCTACTGTATCTTCGAAAGGGTTGGACGAAAAAAATTGAAAAAAATCATGAAAGCTCTCTTTGTAATGTACTTTTGAATAAAAATTTTTGTTATCCAGAATTCAGACCCCCCGGCACAACTTTAGTCAAGAATTGGTGGAATGTCCCCTATATATATTGTAATAACATGAAATAAAACATAATTAACATTATTTCGTTTGAAATTATCACGAATAAGAAAAATTATCAATTAATTCCAATTGCGCATCGAAAAATATCGAAACTTTTTAAAAAACATATTTTATTTTCAATAAATTTAAATTAGAAATGATGAAAACAGTGATTTATATAAAACACATTTCATGTTTTAAAATAAAGATTGGAAAAAAAATTTAATCTAGGAAAAAATATCCCAGGAAAGAACAGCCCAATTATCTTGTAATTTCGATCATTTAATTACGTTTAAAAACTAGTTGATTTTTCTCTGGGGGGGCTTCGCCCCCCCTCCCCCAACTCTACAGGGAGAGTTTCGCCCCCTCCACCCCCAGAAGGGGCTCTGCCCCTTCACCCGGCCGAGGGGTTGCTGCCCCCCGGGTCCCCCGCTCACGCGTGCGTCACACGCACCTCCAATCATCGCACAAAATTTTTTTATAAATACACACACACACTCCACTTTGCCTC
This sequence comes from Alloplasta piceator, assembly GCA_946863875.1. Taxonomy (NCBI): domain Eukaryota; kingdom Metazoa; phylum Arthropoda; class Insecta; order Hymenoptera; family Ichneumonidae; genus Alloplasta; species Alloplasta piceator. The sequence continues at coordinate 19,792,138 of OX333074.1, forward strand.
TTTAATATACATTTTTATTTATCCGTGTATAAGCGCCTGGCTGACGATGGGGAGAGAGAGAGAGAAACCCGTGTATAAGCGACCGGCTGATGGTGGGATGGACTAGAGAGCGAGAGACTGTGTGGCGCGCGGCGGCTAACGACCCGGCTGATGGTGGGGAGAGAGAGTTAACGTGAGAGAGCCAAGTGTTGAAACTATTTGACGAAAAATTGAGAAAAATTCATGGTAATATTACGATATCTCGAGATTGCGTGGACCGAAAAATCTGAAACTAGGCACAATAGGAAGGAAAAATAACATTACATTGGTGAAATATCATTAGATTATCGAATCGATGACTCGTTTGTCCGTACAATCGAATTGAAGTTCAAATTAACGGGATTTCATGGCATTCCGGAGTATATTTTAGAGTAGCGGCCGCGTTCATTCTGGCTTTTAAATACTTGGCGTCAAGACGCGACCGCGTCTGTAAATATTCTTTGTCAGTTCGCTTGTGTAGAATAATGTGTCTAGAAACCGGTGTAGAATAATATTCTTAGCCACTATTTTTGTATAGAATGATGTGTGTAGAAACCTGTGTAGAACAATTTTGTGTAGAATAATATTTGTTGCCCCTTCTCTTGAATAACATATGCCTTGTCTTGTGTAGAGTAATTTGTGTAGAACCTTTTGTGTAGAAAATTTCATGTGTAGAATAAAAATGTGTAGAAAATACTGAAATTTAACCACGCGAATTTTATTGTCACCTTTTTTATTCTCTTCCCTTGATGATTACGGTACTTTGGAAAGTGGAAATTCTTTCACGATTTTTGACTTAATGTTATCATACTCAACTATTTTTTAGACTATTTTTCTGGGTACAAAAAGCCAAGGATAATCTAATTGTACCCAGTGATTCTTCAATAAATCCACTCGAAGCTTTTCGTTGGCTTTCTTATTCTCTTCCCACACAGCAAAATTGATCCCGGGACCATCCCGAGATGGTCCCATTCGTGTCCTGCCAAGATAGTACGTCTTATGAACGTTTATGGGAGGAACCAGTAAGATCGTAATTGGACGATCTCAACGCACTCTCTTATAGACCGTCTGTGGGAGGTAGTGGTAGGATATCGTTCTACCCAAGATTAATATAGGATGTCTTGAAGATATCTTGCCATCACCGTGTGTAGACGATCGTACCGCACTCTCTTGTAGATGTCTGTGGGAGGTACTAGTAAGACATTGGTCCACTCGAGATGAATATAGGATATCTTGAGGATATCCTGTCGCAACCGTGTTTAGACGATCCCAGTGCACTCTCTTATAGATGTCTCTGGGAGGTATCGGTAGGACATTGTTCTACTTGAGATTAATATGGGATGTCTTGTGGATATCCTACCGTCACGGTGTGTAGACGATCGTACCGCACTGTCTTGTAGATGTCTGTGGGATTAATATAGGATGTCTTCAGGATATCCTGTTGCAACCGTGTTGAGACGATTTCAGCGCACTCTCTTAAAGATGTCTCTAAGAGGTACCGGTAGGATTCCGTTCTATCCAAGATTAATGTAGGATATCTTGAGGATATCCTGTCGCAACCGTAATTGGACGATCCCAACGCACTCTCTTATAGACGTCTGTGGGAGATACTGGTAGGGCATTGTTCTACCCGAGATTAATATAGGATGTCTTGAGGATATCCTGCCGTCACCGTGTGTAGACGATCGTACCGCACTGTTTTGTAGATGTTTGTGGGAGGTACCAGTAGGACATTGGTCTACTGGAGATTAATATAGGATGTCTTGAGGATATCCTATCGTAATCGTGTTTTGACGATCCCAGCGTATTCTCTTAGAGATGTCTCTGGGAGGTACCGGTAAGACATTGTTCTACGCGAGATTAATATAGAATGTCTTTAGGATATCCTGTCGTAACCATGTTTTGACGATCCCATCGCACTTTCTTAGAGATGTCTCTGGGAGGTACCGGTAAGACATTGTTCTACGCGAGATCAATATGGGATGTCTTGACGATATCCTGCCGTACCAGTGTATAGACAATCCCAGCGGACTCTCTTAGAGATATCTATAAGAGGTCAGCCATTCCACGGCGTTAGTTCCAGACTCGCCGCGAGATGGCCAAGGCTCTCACATACGGATCATGCAAATAGAATGCTTATAAAGCCGAGCGTGAACACGGACATTTGACACCGAAAGGAGTCAGACCTCAAAAGAGGCCACGTTACAAGGAGTACTTGTTGTCTCCCTCTGTACTGTACACATTTTATTGAAATTTAATTAATTTATTGAAATTAATTAATATTAAATCGAAATAAAAATAATTATCCACTGCTGTGTTGGCAGTCCAAGAGACGTCCCGAAGACATCCCAAAGACACCCCAGGATGGCAGTGGGACCATCCTATTGCGGTAATCACCGCGGACATTTCAGAGCCCATGGAAATCCCATGGGACCATCCCATTACCATCACGGGACAATTGAGTCAATTGACGTGATGTTCGAAAGACGTACTTGGGACGTATTATTGCTGTGTCTGATAATTCTGGAATATCTTGGTGACGTCTTTAAGAAGTCTCGATAACATCTTATCGATATCTCCACTTTGCTGTATTTGCAGTCCAAGAGACGTCCCGAAGACATCCTGGGACGACAATGGAACGGTCCTATTCCGGTAATTACTGCGGACACTTTAGAGCCCATGGGAATCCCATGGGACCATCCCATTACCATCACGGGACAATTGAGTCAATTGACGTGTTGTTCGAAAGACGTACTTGGGACGTATTATTGCTGTGTCTGATAATTCTGGAATATCTTGGTGACGTCTTTACGAAGTCTCGATAACATCTTATCGATATCTCCACTTTGCTGTATTCGCAGTCCAAGAGACGTCCCGAAGACAGACCTCAAAAGAGGCCAATGGGACGATCTTATTCCGGTAATTACTGCGGACACTTTAGAGCTCATGGGAATCCCATGGGACTATCTCATTACCATCACGGGACAATTGACGTGATGTCCGAAAGACGTATTTGGGACGTATTATTGTTGTGTGGGTTCTTTTGATTTTTGCAGCGAAAGTGCAAAGAGGAATTTATTAAGTAAAATTGTTTCATTGCACTCCATGCGTAAAATGGCACTCTCCGCACTCGTGCAATAAAATTTTGTACGATACTCGTGCGAGAAACATTTTTCTGACTCGTGTGATTGCAGCATTCGCCTTCGGCTCATGCTGCAAACTCACACTCGTCAGAAAAAGTTTCAACGCACTCGTATCGTAATGTACTATTTTATCACATCAGATAAAACTTGTTTTGCACTACGAAATCGATCGAATCACTATCAATGATTTTTAGGCCTTTGTCCTGGGAATACGGGAGAGGTTATAATAAAAATGCAACTGCTAAGAGACTCCACGATTCTCGGGGCGCCAAGCTCATTCTGTGATTACTATATCCCTCAAAGTGAGATCCTCTTTCCTTCTCTATCTCTCGTACTGTTTTCCCTTTTGGCATACCGGGAGGGATCATCCGGCATAATGGAATCGCGATGATTACACGCATTAAGCCGCGTGGTATTGTGTACCACTCTACCCCGAGGAAGAGAGAGAGAAAGATAATATGGTTTATATACCGCGCACACATACACATACACAGACATACATACCCACATACCCACATACACACATACACACGCACATACACAAATATATAAATATATAAAGGTGAAGAGATTTCTCATCATCTTATATCACCTTAATTCCTCGTGTTCGTCGTTTTCGTCGTGACATCGTAATAGTTGTTTCTCGTTTTTTTTGTTGACGAAACCTCTACGACAAGAAAATTATTGGGCTGGGTTGAGCTTCGTTTTTTACGCCGTTGTATCTCCCGTTCTTTATTGGCGGATCATTCGATAAATAACTGTTGAGAGATGACAGATCTATCGAAAACTCTCGTGATCGAAGTAATATATATTTATAATTCAAAGTAATTTTCCCTTATCCATCGTGTATATTTACTTCTATTGGAAAAACGCAAGTTTTTCATTATCAATGAATAATTAGAAGAATGTGAGGCAAAATGGCACCCTCCAAAATGATCTAAAAACATTGAAAATTCAAAAATCGAGAAAATCAGGGAATTATCATTATGATGAGCGTAAATATTCTCAATTAGACTCCCACGGTCAATCAGGTCTTGATAATGAAATTTTCATGACAATCACCTATCAAGAGTGAGAAAAAAAATTGTCGTAATCATCGCATTAAAAAAAAAGTTACTCCAATAGTATGATGTTAACCCAATTTTATTAAAATATCTTCGATAATCTGAGGGTTGAAGCAAAATCACGTACCCGGGGAAAGACGGACACTTCCATAATCGTGAAAAAAATGGAATCACGCGACTACGATTGAAATTGAATTCTATAGAATATCCCCCACACGGAACCGAGTGTCCATTGGACGTCCATCGATCATCCATAGATCCTTAACACGTCTACATCCACGATGGACGTAATGCGGACATACATTGAACATCCATGGTATAGTTTTGATTGGACAAAATGCGATAGATCACACAGGACATATATTGTATGTCCACAACCCGTATCATTTCTTGAGCTATAAATATACACAACACGGCCATCCATGGTATGTCCATAGGTAGACATTAAAAAGCTTTTAATTCGGGATAGTAATTGAACATTCATTGGACGTTCCAGGTTTGTAAACGAAAATCATATTTGGAGGACGTCAATTGAACGTCTATCAGATGTTCCATGTAGGATTTCATATAGACGTGAACCTAGAACGTCCAATAGATGTCCAATTTCTATTCTGAATTAAAAGCTATCGAATGTCTACCTCTGGACATATTTTGGATGGCCGTGTTGTGTATATTCGTAGCTCAAGAAATAGTACGAGTCGTGGAAATACAATATACGTCCTGTGTGATATCCATCGCGTTTTGTCCAATCAAAAGCATTCGGCCTTTGGATGTACATTCAAGTATTTCGAGCAGCTACGATATGGATACGCTGTTTGACCGTCTTATATACGTACAAATTAAGTCTATCGAAGGATAACGCGGAAGTTTGTTCCACGTCTACGACACATATTTTTGGAGCTGTAAATATACTCCGCGTGCAACCTAACAGCCAGGGGACGTTTAATAATCATATATGTTGGATGAAAATTTCATTCCGGGGAAGTCCATGGACATTCCTCAAACCACTAACAGAGATGCGAAATGGCAGCGATCTATGTGCTGAAAACGTCTCGTATACGTACCCTTGGATAGTTTTCAGACGTACCTATAAACCCCATAAAGTGACGTTTAATGTACGTATTTAAGACGAATACCAATGTTGCAAAAGATGTCTAATGATTATATATTATACGTCCCTTAATTTAAACGCTATTAATTACATATTGTTCATTAATTATAAATTTCATTACTGATTATACATTATTTAAGGCCTGTGAGACAAAGATATATAAGAATATCAGCAAACTACATCGTATAAGGTTTTTGCATGCAAAAATTTATCATAAGTCAAGTTAGTGTAGGTAGATAGGTAGGTAGGTAGGAGATTAGAAAAGTTAAGCAGCATTCCTTAAGTCCAATACTTGGATGGGTGACCGTACGGTGAAAAATCGCAAACTATTTTTTTTTCTTTTTTTTCCTGTAAAATATGGATATTTTATAGACCCCGAGTATTATATAATCAGTAATAAAGTTTATAATTAATTACTAATGTCTAATTAATAACGATTGAATTGTTTAAATTAAGGGACGTATAATATATGATCATTGGACATCTTTCGGATCACCGGTTTATTCGTCTTAAATCCGAAAGTTTTGGGATCTAGTCCGTCTAAAAACTGTCTCAGGGTACGTTACAGGACGTTCCCAGTACATAGAACAGGTGCCGTTTCGCACTTCTTTTAGAAGTTTGAGGGATACTCATGGACGTCCCTGGGATGGAGCTTTCATCCACCATGTATGAATATTGGACGTCCCATAGCTCTAATGTTCCGTGTGGGCTAGGTATCTTGGATATTGAAGTGATGTGATAGGCCTAGAAACGGAAAAAACGGTTATCAGAGTTTTTCCGCGCTTATACGACGTGCCATAAAATGGATATGGATATGAACGTTATATTTATATTAAAAGCAACGACTTTACACTATGCACGCGCCCTGGCTGCGTTATCTTCTTATGGTGTCCATTTTACCCCACCTCCACCTTTGTTATTGGAAATAAGCGACAATATATCTTTTGTGTTTACCATACACGATAATCATTACCAATCTTTTCATCGTAGAATAATTTTAAAATTTTTCTTTTTGTTTCAACATTTTTTTCGACGTAGCTAATATTCAAAATAACTTCATCCATCGTCGACTTTTTTTTGTACTTTTTGAACTACATTTTTAGAAACAAAAAATTCAGATATTGCCTAATATTTGGATATTATCGTTTCTGAAGAATCAAAAGTTTTCATCAGTTCTAAATTCATTAAGGTTTTTTTTCGAACGAATGGTGGGCGTCGAAAATTGCGCAATTTTTCAACACATAATGATGACGATTTTTCAAACTCTTTCTAGTGTTTGGATCCTTTTTACTAAAGGATAATTTTTCATGAAACAAGCTGATAACAAGCTGCTGTATTTGCTACTTCAAAGTCAAAGTGCGATATTTTCTTTGCAAAAAACTTGTATTAAATTACTGAGTATTATTCCTCGTTCTTCAGGTTTCCGATAAGTCATCATTAAAACTCATTCGGAAAATTCGTTTTCTTTTTCACTCTAACACACATTATAAGATTTTTTTATTTCATAATTTTCGTTATGATGCGATAGCTTATGTGCATTTTTCAGTCTGTTCTATTGAACAATTAACAAATATGCTTTTTCTATTTTAAAGCTTCATCTGTCTCGTTTTTGTTAAAAATTTTCCGTAAATTACAAGCAGTCTTTACATCAGTGAATTACAATTGGAAAATATCGTTTTTTTTCATCCATCCTGACACATGTAGCTTTTTATTTATTCTCGCGAAAAGGCGGAAGTCTAATAGAGAGAAGGGTAGTGGCATGAGTGGAAACGCAACGACGGAAAGAGGAAGGAAGTGCCGCGCGAGGTCGAGTTGAATCGGTTTGACCTGACTGAGCAATCCGCCTCCATGAAAGGTTTGCCTCTTCTCGCACGCGAGTAAACATCTCCAAGCTACGTGATCTTTCTCGTCTCGATGCTCCATCGAATCATTCCTCCATCTCCCTCTGCAACACACACACACACACACTCACACATACACGGCAAATAGCAAGGGGGGAAGGGGTCCAGCATTCTCTTACGGTAAAGCTTTTTCCTCCTGGAATAACGGTCATTAATTTGTAAGAGTTACAAAATGTAAATGTAAACAAGATTACAAAATGTAAATAAAGATATTTCCAAAATTTCACATACCTACAATCAGAAACGCTTACTGTAAATTTAAAAATTTTAAAACTGTAGTTAAAAACTTTAAAAATCAGTTTCAACGTTTAACGTTACTGAGCAAAAATCAAGTAGGGAAAAGATATCCAAAATGATCTCCTAAAAGAAGAAATGCTTTTTCAATGCAGTGGATCAAGATATAATTTTTTTCTTGGATATATTGTGAAACCGTAGATATTTAACTAATACTTTTACGATTTGAAATAAGTATTTTAACTTACTATTTTTAAGTATTTAATGATTGTTCAAACTTTCACAAAAGGATTATTTTTTACTCACGTATGGAGAAAACGACACCTGCATCTGATGTAAAATGATCTCCGAGTACCTGGTATTGAATTGAAATAATTTATCATGTTTCATTTCATTTTATTTTAAAAAATACAACCAGTTTTAGGGATAAATACTCCAAAAGCCACCATGAATCTACAATAAAGCAAAATTCGTTGGGGTGAAATGATCCGAAGATCATTTTGTACACCGATGGGGGTCGTTTTGCCCCAGCCGACATTCTTACACGTGATGCGTAAAACCAACTCAGCTAAACCGAGTTTGATCAGATTAACATGAAAATATGATGCGATTGTTAGTGTATAAATATATTATTAGAACGGAGTCACAGCCGATGTCCGACAAGCACTTCTCGCAAATAAGGTCTTTTTGGATCAATTAAACTGGACGAAGGGCTATTCACCACCGTATGCGGTATACAAGTGATTTTAGAATCAGTTCGATTTCACATGATTTCACTGATTTCGTGAAGTCGATTTCACTGATTTCATGAAGTCGATTTCACTGATTTTATGAAGTCTTTGTGTAATTTCTAAAGCCATGTGATTTTACGTGATTTCTCGTGGTCGCACATGATTTCAAGCGATTTCACGTGATTTCAAGTGATTTCAAGTGATTTCAAGTGATTTCAAGTGATTTCAAGTGATTTCAAGTGATTTCAAGTGATTTCAAGTGATTTCAAGTGATTTCAAGTGATTTCAAGTGATTTCAAGTGATTTCAAGTGATTTCAAGTGATTTCAAGTAATTTAAGTGATTTCAAGTGATTTCATGTGATTCCTCGTGATTTCATGCGATTTCAATTCTGATTTCATAACGAGGTGGTTCAATGATTTCACGAATGCATAGCCCTTCGAAACTGGAAGTATATTCATCGTACAAGAAATACTTCAATCGAGGGGCTATGCATTCGTGAAATCATTCAACCACCTCGGTATAAAATCAGAATTGGAATCGCGTGAAATCGCGTGAGATCACGAGAAATCACATGAATTCGCACGAAATCAACGTTACGAAAATATCATTGAAATCACTTGAAATCAGAATGAAATCGATCCGAGACGATTGAAATCAATGTGAAATCACATGACTTTTGAAATCACACAAAGTCTTCATGAAATCGGTGAAATCATGTGAAATAGGCTTCATGAAATCAGTTAAATTATGTGAAATCTACTTCATTTTCAAATCACTTGTATACCGCATACGGTAGTGAATAGCCCATCGAATCAAATACTAGATTTTCATGCCCAGGAAAGGCCAGCAAAATTGCAGAAAGACCGATACGACAAATTTGAACATGTCTCGTCCACTTACTTTGAAAACGCGCTTTCGAGAAAAACGAATTCAAAGTTTCAAAAGCGTATTACACGTATTTAACAAACGATGGCAGACTGTAACTCTGAATTTTGAATTTTAATCCCATTGTCTTAAAATTGATAGTAAATATTTATCAGCTGACATACTGTCGGGAAACATCGTCTCTAAAACAAGAAATTTTTCAACAGTATCGACTGAGTTCGACGCTCAACAATCGTCAACATTTTGCAAATTCCCTTATTCTGGTAACAAATTTCATCCATTACTATCCTAACTCCTATTCTTAAATTCTTTTTCCACATTTGTTGCTAAGGTAAATACTTTTATCCGCAATTGTTGCTTTTTTTATTCACAAATCACCCGGAAAACCGCTTACACGTAAGCATATATGCTGCTTTCTGGACGCTGTTTATATATTTATATATACTATGTACACGAATATGTACGACAGCTTAACTGCATTCTCTCTGCTGTGTGCAACGCCACTCGTCGTTGGTCCTGGCCTCTTTGGCCTCTACCACGCGAGCGAACAAGCATGCGGAGCTATTTAGCTTGGCTTCACTTATAGACCAGCAAGTTTTCTAGTTTATACTATGTGTGTATGGTATTAAATGCATATAGCTTTGCCGTACACAATTCGAACGAATGTTTCTTCCTAGGTCTCGTTGTTAAGCACTCTCCCGTTTCTCAACCACGGTCACGTTATGTCTATCTCTCTCTTGCTCTCCCTCTTTCTCTTTTCCTCCCCCTATCTTAACGTGTGTCGAGAATGCATGTACAAGTGTGGCGAGCAAGTTCTGCCTTCGGGGCAGCTAACATCGCGTCGTACTTGCTACTAAAGATCCGAACATAAACAGACAGGTAGACATACAGGAGAGAGGTGCAGTGCCCTAATTGTCGCCTTCCTCTCGCCTATGCCTCTACTCTCCTCTCTCTTTCTCCTTTGCTCTCAGTGAGCTGATCCTTAGCTCGTCCTCGCTGGTTAAGCATGCTAGGCATGAATATCCGTGCACATACTATCCGTACACTCTTCTTTCCTCCCTATTCGTTTATCTATATGTATATACATACGTAATTAAATATATATATATATATATATATATATATATATATATATATACACATATATATACACATATATATACAACTATCTTGTTCCTTCTCCATAACCTTCTCAAGACGTATTCCCTTCCTCCTCTCAACACCTGTGTTTGTGTTTTGTGTATAGGTATGTGTTTGCACTCACTCTAACCCATGTCCTCGCACCGCAAGTCTATTATTAGAGTAAACTTGACAAAGTTTGGAGGAGCTAGACCGGAACCAAGAATAAAATATATACGTATATAATGTATACTGTGTACAAGAGTGATTGTTGTTACGATTATCAACGATAACCGGACGAATTAAGAGGGCTATATCCAGTTGTCTGTAAAACGTTCACCAAAAATATATCAAAGATTTTTTTTTTGGCATGAGAAAGTAGCTCTTGAAGGAAGGATTTTTCTCTGAAACATATAGTTTTTTTATACATACCACAATCACGTTTTTCTCGCTTTTTCGTGCATTTCCACGGTACCAAAAAGAAGCGTTTTCGCAACTGTCGACATGGATAGGTGGTGGGGAGTACTTTTAACTTCTAGGAGCAGCACTTTTAAGGACGTTCTCTACCTACTCGATAAGTCAAAGACGGATCACGCGTTTGACTAGTGCATAACGACAGACGGTAAAACCACATCCACAGAAACATTTACAATAACTGAAGGATTACCCCAAGATACAGTCAACTCTCCCATATTATTCAATATCTTGCGTATCCACAACACCCCTAATAGCGACAAACACTCCCTAGCTTTTGCAGACGACCTAATAGTCTATGTAACGGACAATGACCTCGCCTATATACAGCGTAAGCTACAACAAGCTGCCAATGAAATAAACGACCACTACCTCTTGTGGAACCTGCGTATCAGCCCAACGAAATGCGAAACTATCTTATTTCACAAGCCATTGCGATTCTTAGGGCAAAAAAAAACGAGATCTCATCAGAGACTTCAGTATTAAAATAGGGGCAACTACCATACCACACAAGACCACCGTTAAATATCTAGGAGTACATCTAGACTACCTATTAAGATTAAATACCCATATAGCCAATCAATTAATCAAAGCAAACAATGAATGGAAAGCAAACTGTAGACTTTTTTCTCAAAAACGCTAGACCCCAGAGCCAAAGTAATATGTTACCTCCTGCTAATCCAACCCCTCATTACATACGCAACCCCCACATGATGGAACACCGCAGCGAGTTTAATGGAGAAACTTAGAAAATTCGAAAGAAGATGCTTACGAGCAGCACTCCATATGTACAGATACACAGAAGAACCGACCCACATGGTTAGCAATAGAACCCTATACCAAACTGCCAACATACCGCGAATCGACAACTTCATAATACGTCTGACGCGCAACTACTTTAAAGAACTCCCAAAAAGTGAAAATGCAATAATCAAAACCCTTGCCGAACCACCTAACACTGACCGTACTGAACAAGCATCATCAGGATACATCACCCCGCAATCATTCGTGAATTTCGATCCTCTATCACCGATCATCTATCACATCAAAAGAAACCAAGCAAATAAATCCTTACCAACCTCTTATGAGGAAATTAATGAGCGTAACACCACGTACTCCAAAGCCCTTCCGGATAGAGACATGGACGATTTCTCTAGATCCTTAAAAAATTATTGGTGGCTCACCGACAACGATAAACACCTCGAAGAAATCAGACGAAGAAAAAGGCACAAGGAGCAACAACTACGGCAACAGCGTAACGGCCCCGCGCATAACGGCCGTAGATAAAGTCAGCAGCCGCAAACTGCTTCAACTACCCCCTGTACATTTGTAAATACTCCCCTGTAAATTCTCCCCTATTTTTTTAAGAATGCATAAACATAACCCTAACGTTAATGGCAAACAGTTTTTTTTCACTCTAACAATTTTTCCTGTTATTAAAATACAATACAACGTCAGCCTAGAAATGTAGCCCACAAACATGCAATGAAACTTTTTTGTATCCTAAAAAAATAAAAATACCGGATACATGTGAGACGCCCGCCGACAAGAGGACTACCATAGTACTAAGTGCGCAACACAGAAAATATGACTGGTTTTTTTTGTTTAGATTGTTTTAAACCACTATGTAAAGAAACATATATAATGAATAAAAACAACACTTATTAAAAAAATAAAATTAAAAAAAATGCAGTGCGTGTAAACGCTCGACAACGTCGCAATATTTCTCCAATACATATACAAACATACAGGTCGTTTCGGTTATAATCGTGCAACCGAATATGAAAATGAATAACAGCAAAGATAAAAACTTTTTCTGGAAAGGGAAGCGAGTTAGCCAAAAAGTGTACCAGAATAGGTTGCGGTTGCAAAAAGTCGGCAAAAATTTGCGAAAAGTATATGGTGCGGCTAAAAAAGTGGTACATAACCTCAAAACAAACGATAGCGAATGTGCCAAAATCGAGGGTCGTCGGATTGTTCACGTGAAAACTCTCGGAGGACAGCTTATTTGCATTTAGTAACGAAAAAAATAATACATTTATAAAAAATTTCCTTTTTACGTCTCTATTTGCGTATTTTAACTTCGGCTTTTAAATACGCGCCAATACCATGTATTGTGGCGTTGCCACATGTCAGTTGCGAGAGCCGCCCAAACGTTAGCAAATTTTAGTAAATTTAAGCCGTCACAGTTTTGGCTTCCTCATAGAGGAAGCTTTGTAAATACGAAAAAATACTTTGGAAATGATGTGCAAATTTCCGATTTGCAAGTTTTTTTTACTACCTCTGGTTATCGAAGTAATAAAACGGCAGCTTTGTATCGTACAATTTTCGATCAAGCTTTTTTTTGAAAATTTCAAAATTGCATAAAATTTGCACGGTTCAAGCGATTTTTGCAAAATTGAATACCAAGTAACTTTTTCCATCAAAATACCCTTATTGAAATTTTGAGCCTGATATAACGAAATATGTGCAAGCTACAGCGATCATGCGCTTTTTCCAAAAAAATAAAAATTTTATAAATCTCGAACCCCTTGAGCAATTTTCGCGAAATTCAATACGTACAATATTTTTCACTCTAACTATCTGTATAATTTTTTTAAACCCGATATCGCAAAAATTGGGACGCTAGAGCTATCAAGCTTTTTCTTTGAAAATTTCAACATCGCATACAATTTGCACGGCTCAAGCGATTTTTGCAAAATTGAATACCAAGTAACTTCTTTCATTAAACCACCATTATAGAAATTTTGAGCATGATATCACGAAATGTGTGTAGGCTAGAGCGATCACGCGCTTTTTGCCAAAAATTCAAAATTTCATAAATCGCGAACCCCTCGATCGATTTTCGCGAAATTAGATAGCAATAATCTTTAGCACTCAAACTATCTGTATAATATTTTTTAACCCGACTAGGGAACGGAGACGCGCGCTCACGCGCGCGAGCGGCTGCCCATCAGCGCTGCAGCGCTTCGACCTTGAATATGGTCTGAAATTTATTAATTGCTTAAATATTTAGAAATTGAAATACAGATTTCTAAATATTAGGCTTGGATATGTAATGTCCGACTTTCAAAATCGCTGAGTGGCAACTTTCAAATTCATACCCGAGAAAAAATGCGAGCCTCGAACCCTAGCGGATTTGTCGACCGGAATTTTTCGATCGGACTTGGAGCTAAGAACAGACGGAATTCTAAATATTTCGATGAGTTCTTCAGCGTGTTCTCTTCCTCATGTACAACTGACACAGTTTTTACTTGGAAACTAAAAGTTTATCGATTTAAAAAAATTGTTTAGCTAAGAACAGACGAAATTTTAAATATTTCGACGGGTCCTTTAGTGTGTTTCTCTTCTTCATGTACAACTGACATGGTTTTTACCTGGAAACTATGAATTTATCGATAAAAAAAATTGTTTAGCCAAGAACAGACGAAATTTTTTTTTTCAATAAATTCATAATTCCCAAGTAAAAACAATGTCAGTTGTACATGAGGAAGAGAACACGCTGGAGAACTCGTCGGAACATTTAGAATTCCGTCTGTTCTTAGTTAAACAATTTTTTTCATCCATAAATTCATAGTTTCGAGATAAAATCAGTGTCAGTTGTTTCAAGGTTTCAAGGTTTGAAGCCTGTGTTTTGAAACAGAAATTCCATTCCATTCCATTCCATTCCATTCCACGAAAAAGTTTTTTTTCGTCGTTTCAAGATTTGAAGCCTGTGTTTTGAATAAAAAATACCATTCCATTCCAATCCATTCCACAAAAAAGTTTTTTTCGTCGTTTCAAAATTTAAAGTCTGTGTTTGAAATAGAAAATTCCATTCCAAAATCCATTGCACGAAAAAATTTTTCCTCGTCGTTTCAAGGTTTGAAGCCTGTGTTTTGAACTGAAAATTCCATTCCATTCCATTCCATGAAAAAGTTTTTTTTCGACGTTTCAAGATATAAAGCCTGTGTTTTGAATCGAAAATTCCATTCCATTCCAATCTATTCCATTCCAATCTACGAAAGTTTTTTTCGTTGTTTCAAGGTTTGAAGCCTGTGTTTTAAATAAAAAATGCCATTCCATTCCACGAAAAAGTTTTCTGTCCTCGTTTCAAGGCTTGAAGCCTATGTTTTGAATCGAAAATTCCATTCAATTCCACGAAAATGTTTTTTTTCGGCGTTTCAAGGTTTGAAGCCTGTGTTTTGAATTGGAAATTCCATTCCATTCCATTCCAGGAAAATGTATTTTTTCGTCGTCTCAAGATTTGAAGCCTCTGTTTTGAATCGAAAATTCCATTCCATTCCACGAAAAAGTTTTTTTTCGTCGTTTCAAGGTCTGAAGCCTGTGTTATGAATCGAAAATTCTATTCAATTCGATGAAATTTTTTTTTTTCGTCGTTTTAAGATTTGAAGCCTGCGTTTCAAGTCGAAAATCCCGTTCCATTTCATTGCATTCCATGAAAGTTTTTTTCCGACGTTTCAAGATTTGAAGCCCGTGTTTTGAATCGGAAATTCCATTCCATTCCACGAAAAAGTTTTTCTTCGTCAATTCAAAGTTTGAAGCCTATGTTTTGAACCGAAAATTCCATTTCATTCCATGGAAATGTATTTTTTCGTCGTTTCAAGGTTTGAAGCCTGTGTTTTGAATTGGAAATTCCATTCCATTCCATTTCACGAAAAAGTTTTTTTTTCGTCATTTCAAGGTCTGAAGCCTGGATTATGAATCGAAAATTCCATTCAATTCGATGAAACGTTTTTTTTCGTTGTTTTAAGATTTGAAGCCTGCGTTTTAAATCGAAAATTCTATTCCATTCCGATCCACGAATGTTTTTTCTCGTCGTTTCAAGATTTGAAACCCCTGTTTTGAATCGGAAATTCCATTCCATTCCACGAAAAAGTTTTTTTTCGTCGTTTAAAAATTTGAAGCCTGTGTTTTGAATCGGAAATTTCATTCTAATCCATTCCATTCCATTCCACGAAAAGTTTTTTTTCGTCGTTTCAAGGTTTGAAGCCGGTGTTTTGAATCAAAAATTTCATTCCATTCCACGAAAAAGTTTTTTTTCTTTATTTCAAGATTCAAAGCCTGTGTTTTAGAACGGAAATTCCATTCCCTTCCACGAAAAAGTTTTTTTTTGTTGTTTCAAGATTTGAAGCCTGTGTTTTGAATCGGAAATTTCATTTCATTGCATTCCATTCCATTCCATTCCACGAAATCGTTATAAATCAAAAATTTCATTTCATTTCACGAAAAAGTTTTTCTTCGTCATTTCATTATTTGTAGCCTGTGGTTTGAATCGAAAAGTCCATCCGAATCCATTCTATTCCATTCAACGAAAAAGTGTTTTTTAAATCGTTTTAAGGTTTGAAGCCTGTGTTTTGGATCAAAAATTCCATTTTATTCTATTCCATTCCATGAAGAAGTTTTTTATCGTCGTTTCAATATTTAAAGCCTGTGTTTTGAATGGAAAATTCCATTCCATTGCATTCCACGAAAAAGTTTTTTTTTCGTCGGTTCAAGGTTTGAAGCCTGTGTTTAAAATCGAAAGATCCATTTCATTCCATTCCATTCGACGGAAAAGTTTTTTGTGGTGTCAAGATTTGAAGCCTGTGTTTTGAATCCAAAATTCCATGCCATTCTATTCTACGAAAAAGTTTCTTTTCGTCGTTTCAAGATTTAAAGCCTGTGTTGTGAATTGAAAATTCCATTCCATTCCATTCCATTTCACGAAAAAGTTTTTTTCCGTCGTTTCATGGTTTAAAGCCTGTGTTTTGAATCGGAAATCCCATTCTAATCCATTCCGTTTCCTTCCATGAAAAGTTTTTTTTCGTTGTTTCAAGGTTTGAAGCCGGTGTTTTGAATAAAAAATTCCATTCCATTCCACGAAAAAGTTTTTTTTCGTCTTTTCAAGGTTTGAAGCCATATGTTTTGAATTGGAAATTTCATTCCATTCCATTCTATTCCACGAAAAAGTTTTTTTCGTCGTTTCAAGGTTTGAAGCCTGTGTTTTGAATCGGAAATTTCATTCCATTCTATTCCATTCCATTCCATTCCACGAAAAAAGTTTTTCTTGTTCGTTTCAAGATTTGTAGCTTGTGTTTTGAATGGAAAAGTCCATCCGAATCCATTCTATTCCATTCTATGAAAAAGTTTTTTTTCGTCGTTACAAGATTTGAAGCCTGTGTTTAAAATCCAAAGTTCCATTCCATTCCATTCGACGGAAAAGTTTTTTGTGGTTTCAAGATTTGAAGCCTGTGTTTTGAATCGAAAATTCCATTCCATTCTATTCCACGGAAATTTTTTTTTTCATCGTTTCAAGCTTTGAAGCCTGTGTTGTGAATCGAAGAATCTATTTCAATCCATTCCATTCCATTCCACGAACAAGTTTTTTTTCGTCGTTTCAAGATTTGAAGCCTGTGTTTTAAATTGAAAATTCCATTTTATTCTATTTCATTCCACGAAAAAGTTTTTGTCGATTTAAGATTTGAAGCTTGTGTTTTGAAACGAAAATTCCATTCCATTCCGAAAAAAAAGTTTTTTTTCGTCGTTTTAAGGTTTGAAGCCTGTGTTTCGAATCGAAAATTCCATTCTGATCCATTCTATTCCATTCCACGAAGTTTTTTTTCGTCGTTTCAACGTTTGAAGCCGGTGTTTTAAATAACAAATTCCATTCTATTCGACGAAAAAGTTTTTTTTCGTCTTTTCAAGGTTTGAAGTCATGTGTTTTTAATCGGAAATTCCATTTCATTCTATTCCACGAAAGTCTTTTTTACGACATTTCAAGATTTAAAGCCTGTGTTTTAAATCGGAAATTTCATTCCCTTCCACAGAAAAGTTTTTTTTCGTCGTATCAAGGTTTGAACCCTGCGTCTGTTTTGAATCGGAAATTTCATTTCATTTCATTCCACGAAAACGTTTTTCTCCGTCGTTTCAAGATTTGAAGCCTGTGTTATGAATCGAAAATTCCATTCCATTCCAGTCCACGGAAAAGTTTTTTTTCGTCGTTTGAAAGTGTGAAGCCTGTGTTTTGATCGAAAATTCCATTCCATTCTATTCCATTTTACGAAAAAGATTTTTTCGTCGTTTTAAGATTTGAAGCCTGTGTTTTGAAACGAAAATCCCATTCCATTTCATTCTATTCCATGAAGAAGCTTTTTTTCGTCATTTAAAGGTTCAGTGTATGTGTTCTCGATCGGAAATTTCCTGAGGAACACGAATAAGCCATTTACGATTATAAGATTCCTTACGAAATATGCTCATAAATACCAAAAATCGTTTTGGCCCGTCCATTTGCAAATGGACTTCTGCTAACCCGGGCGTCAGGCCATGAGGAAAGCTTTTTTTCGTTGTTCAAAGTTTTAAAGCGTGTGTTTTCAACCCAAATTTTTTTTGGGCTACACGAATAAGCTATTTGCGATGGAATAATTCCTCACGGAACATGCTCAAATATATCAAAAACCTTTTTCGACCTGTAGGTTTGCAAATGAACCTCGGCAGATCTGGGCATGGGAAAATTTTTGTTCGTTGGTGAAAGATTCAAAGCGGGTGATTTCTATCGGAAATTTTCTGGGGAACACGAATAAGCTGTTCATCATGGCTCACCGATTTTGTCGTTCTGATGTGACTGACAAGACGCTCCGTATCTTCGAATGCATCAACTGTCAAACTCATTTGAGACTCTCGATATGTCGAGGTACATTATTGACCCAATATCGAAATCCAAATATTTTGTTAGATCTATGGATAAGCATCGATAAAATTTTCCCAATTAAAGAAGTATTTTGGCCAGAACGGAGTCCTTGTGATATACTCATACTTCGGAATAATAAATTATAATGAAAAAATCAAAATTACTGTTTGCTGATATGAATAATGGTTGACTTGATGATGAAAAGATTTTTTTTCGCAAATTGAATACTACTAACCGTTCATCGCAAAAAATTTCATCAAAGCTTAATCTTCACAAGCGATTTTGTCGATCAACACGACGTATAACCGCGCACTGACTGTCAAAACATCGCACGACTCGCGATGTACGAATCTGCGCACGGAAACCACCGTTACACGGGATTGATGTCCGTGTTTCTCTTGAAATTATCTCACTGACTCTTTTCAAGTGACGCGCAGATCCTTTACCCGTATTACGCGTATATGTGTAACTAAACGATTTCTCCGGTTAAAGTGACAGACATGAAACCGCAATCAACTGTCAAAGTCATCGCGCGACTCGCGATGTGCGAAGTCACGCACACGCGAGGTCTGAAGTCGCGCTCGAGTCTGGCTAACCGACCAATCACAGCACGAATAAAACGGCTTCAGTCCGAACATAGCAATTTCGTGACACACCAACTTTTTATGCGGGGATATCTCGAAATTTGGGAACGCTAGAGCAACGACGCCCTTTTTTGAATATTTAAAAGTCGCATAAAATTCGCAAGCAGCGCTAAATTTTTGCAAAATTCATACCAAACAAAGGGGCTGTGGAGCTCAGCTTATGTGCAAAATTTCGGCTCGCTACTCCAATGGAGTCTTGAGATATAGATGTTTGAATTTTTGGAGGCAGCGACCCACATACATACATACATACATACATACACACATACATACATACATACATCTGGACATTTTTGACAAATATGATTTCTCGATGTCTTAGGACATTTTGAACATAGACATGAAAATCTCGAAAAAAAAATTTTTCACGAAAACAAAGCTTCCTCCATGAGGAAGCAAAAAATTACGAAGTTGATAAAAAACTGTGGGAAGCTCGAACGGGATGTCACGAATTATGTGAAAAAAAATCAGGATGAGTTACCGTCTAGTTTCCAAGAAATAACCATTTGAACCCGACGGTTTTGTTATTATATATGACATAAATACAATCAAAACGTTGCCACGATCGTCGTGCTCACACACACACAAAAAAAAATGCGTCGTCTGTATATATAGCTCTTTTGTGTATTGGGGCAAAGCCGGAATAGTTCCGGCAAAAAGTTAACTCGCAAAGTGAAGCAGTAGGTAGGTTAAGAACACTTAATGGAATAAATTCTACGACAGCAGAATATATCCATAGTATTATCTATTGGCACTGAACTAATATTGTGTGCTTTCTAAATGTATTTGCTACAAACGAACTAATCATCAATCCTGTAAATATGCACATGCTGTGTAACTTTTTGTTGAGGTTGTCGCAGAGGAACTAGCTTAAAAGTGCTGCTGCTCCACGTACGCAGCATCACTTAACCGTCTCGATGATTGCGAAAATGCCTACTGTTTGGTACTGCTGCGCATGCGCATTTCTCACGCAACTGGCTGATTGTCGTCCGCCATTGTGAAGGAGAGGTGCTGCCATTAGTCGTTTGGTCGAGGAATTACGCATAGGATGTTTGCAGGGGGAGGAACATGATCTCACTTTTATACGAAACGGATCAAACAAAACGTCGTGGCGTGTTACTGTGAAAAATATCATCTTGTTATTTCGTTCATCTCATTACGTTTGGAAATTGCTTCTGTTTTCTCTGACGGGGGGGGGGTGCTTCGTGCCTTCCACCCCCAGAAGGGTCTTCGCCCTTTCGGTCCATCGGGGGGCTGGCGCCCCCCCCCCCGTCAGTAGCGTTAGATCCGCGTGCGTCACAGCTTGTGCACGCAATTTGTACAGTTGGTTTTCAGAGTTAATACAACTCAAAAACGTGATATTATTATTCAGTATGGCGTCTGTTGTAAAGCTCGAAAACGTGGTTTTGTTATATAAAGTATCATGTGAACGTTGGAGGGTAGGCCTTCTTACGTTTCCCCCCCTCGGTACACAATGTACTATTTAGACAGTTGGATGATATGGATACAATCTCACTGCTTATGAACAAAACAACAAGAAAACAAAGGTACTTAATTTCGAAGTATGTACCATGAGCGTTTATAAGTAGCCACTGTTGAATGTCAGGTAAATATGTAGAAATAAAAAGTAACCGATTGCATATGATACTTCAAGCTGAGTAAACTCAAATAATTTTTGGATACTTGTGTAATTCTTATGAAAAATATACCATTTAATATTTTAACTTGAAATTTTTTTTAAAACTTCTTAAAAGGTTACTTTCCAAAGTTATACAGAATTTATAGTAAGATATCAAAGTTAAATGTGATAAAAAAAATTAAAATATCCAACGAAAGTGAAAAAAACGAGAACTTTTACGAAAAAAAAAATCATTGCCTCTTGATTTTTCGACAAAAATAGCTGAAAAATTCGACTGAGTTTGCTAAATATATAGCACTACAAAAAAATAGTAGCCTGGTGGGCTTTAAAAAAAAGTTATTTATTCTGGAAAATTAAGGGAGAAATTTGACGAAAAAAAAACTTTTTCAAAAGTAAAAATAGGTTGTAATACTTTTTATTTAAACCAACTAATCATAAGCTTTACATTATAAAAGAACTTAAAAATGTTAATCAGTATGAAAGAACACATTGCAATTTTTTAAAACGTGTTAGAGGCTGGCACAATCCTTGCACAGCGTGAACCAGTGTTCTTTACAGATAGAACGATGGCAGACTGAAGCTCCTATTCGACTTTTTCTGTCTTCTTTTTTTGTATAGCATACGCATCGCTGGATTCTCGGTAGTTCAATGTTCATTACAGGAGCATTGGATGAAACGTCTTTCTCATCATCGAGACGCTAGTATACGGCATCTAATTATTTAAAGAAAATGTTACATGGCATTAAAAAAAAAATTGGACATAATATAACCTTGTATACTTGTCGTGTTCTTTACTCTGAAGTCGAAATATAACAGGAAAAAATTCGCACAAAATTTTCGCGCTCGACCTTACTTGCCACACTAAGATACAGGCGAGCGACCACTTGACTTTGGGCGGAACCTACGTAAAAACTCATTGTCGTAGAGTGATGCTATAAATTTGAAGGAGTAGTGGCATCTTCAAACTAATGACAGATGTCACAACAGGCCCCATTTTTTTAAATTTAGGTACTTAAAATTAAGGAAATTTAGGCATGGGGTGTTTGGTACTCCAGTATGTCAAGTAAGGGTTAATATATTATTTTCCTGGGTGAACCCAAATAAGAACTATGTCACATCAATTTTTGGCATATATTTTCATCGTGTAAATACGGCCTACATCAAGCTGGTCAATTATAGATATTTGCCTCCAAATTTTTCAAGTCAATCCCAGTGTATCAAAAAGTATAATCTCTCCTTTGATTGGCAGAAAGCTTTACCATCATTCTCCACCGTTGGATGAATAATCCAAACTCGTAAAAATAATAAAGATGTTAAACGAAAACTCCATTTAAACGGGTTGACCTTCTGTCCGGTTATTTTGTTAGAATCTCGGTATCCGACATACAAAAAGAACCAAGAAGTGTGCACGTAAATGTTTGGGGAAAAAAAAGAAAAATGTGGTATAATCGTCGTGTTACTCGTCATTTTGTATTTTTATGCATTATATTTTTTTTCCTCCAAACATTATTGCGGATTGGGCCATTTGGAGGGTCCTTGCCTCGTGGCAAAAACGATATTCTTCTTATTATTATTTTTATCCCCTACCTCGTCCCATTCTTCCTGCTTCGTTTCTCCGATCGACCGCAGCTACCAGAGATCGATATTGAAACGTTGAAATGGAATCACGCCGCTCACTCGTATTTCTGCGGCGCGGCTTCCTTCTTCTTCTTCGTCTTCGTCCTTCTCTCTCCTTACTCTTTTTCATCGGCGCTTATGATCCATCGGCGTGCACCCGGGTCTACAAGAGAAAGAGTGAGCGAGAGAGAGAGACAGATATATATGTATGCGTCTCGATCCATCATCGATGGA
Source organism: Alloplasta piceator (assembly GCA_946863875.1). Lineage (NCBI taxonomy): Eukaryota > Metazoa > Arthropoda > Insecta > Hymenoptera > Ichneumonidae > Alloplasta > Alloplasta piceator. The sequence continues at coordinate 19,814,623 of OX333074.1, forward strand.
ATCGGCGCACACGCGCTTACCCGATACGTGCCGCATCCGCAAATTCAACTCCTCTCATCATTATACATGTATGTGTGTACATCGATGTATTTACCGCTGTGACGTACGCGCCACCGTACATGTTTCGTTCCGCCGCATAAAAAACAAAAAAAAATACCCTACAACATGAGAAAAGGCGTAAATTTTTCGGATTTCCCACGTTGATTCATATAGGGATGGTCTTTTCTATTTGCCATTAGTCGAAAAGGTCGATATCTTCCTTTCTCTCTCTCCCTCTCTCTCTCTCTCTCTCTCTCTCTCTCTCTTTATGTAAATAAAAGATTAAATCGGGCAAATTTACCCAGGTCAACTGAATGGACCAATGAATCTTCCATGGCTAATAAATAATCATCGCGTTCTGGATAAGCTTTATTGCTACGTTCGATGTTACATGATACCAGAGATTATATTTAAAAAATTAGAATCTCAATGTGAATCTATTTGTGCGAAGAATTAAGCTCAATAGCTGCAAAGTTAGGAAAGCTTGATCACAATATTTGTTTGAATATTTCCGAATTCTTTGAAATCTAATCTTTTGAGCCATGTTTTCAAAATTCAATACCAACTGTCCTCGTTATCTAGCGTAATGCACTTTTGTGAGAAATAACAACTTGTGACGTCTGAGTGTGTTTCTATCAGTTAAATATTAAATTATTTGAACGACATTTTACAGAAAAATTGATATAAGATTCGTGGAAACCTCGCCATTACCTACATGAATTAAACAAAAAAAAAAGCGAAGTGTTGAAAAAAAACATGAAACGAATTCCTTCACAAATTAACCAGTTTAAAAAATTTGAAAACCTGTTGTTTGTCCAAAAATAAATCAAATAACATTTTTTATTTCCCTTTCTTTATCTTTGAATGTAGTTTTTAAAAAAATATATAAAAAAATTATTCAGAACTTTCTTCTATATTTTGTCTTACTTTTTCGAAAAACATTGAAATTTTTCCGATGATTACCACTTTCGATTTTATTTATTATTTTTGTTTCAACCTTTGAGGTTCTCTCTACATCCTCAAAAATCCCCAGAGTGGTATTATAAGGAATAAGCTGAGTTAATAAAAATAAAAAATGATAATCAGCGAGAAATTTTCATTTCTTTTCCGAAAATTCAAATTAAAACGTTGAACATCGGTCTAAATAACTTTTTTCTATATTTTTCTAAAAAGTACATTTAAAAATAAAAATGTTGAAAGAAATGTCCCGATATGTCAATTTTTAAACACCCTGCAAATTGAAATTTGCACATTGCTTCCTCATCTTTATCCATAGTTCACATAGCTTCCTTTAACACACGGTATGGCGATCAAATTTGGCTTCCTCATAAAGGAAGCTTTGTTAACTATTGAAAAATATTAGTAATCAATGTGCAAATTCGATCAATTTTCGCCAAATTTGATCGCGAACAAACCTTGATAGCTATACAAGTATTGTACAAAATTTCTCTGAAATATATTGAAAATTGTGTAAGTTCGAGTGTTTGCGCTATTTTTCAAAAATTCAAAATTTCATAAAATTTTAATCCCCCGATGGATTTTTTCCAAATTTAATAGCAAACAACCTCAATAGCTATACAAGTTCTGTACAAAGTTTCAGTGAAATATATTGAAAATTGTGCAAGTTAGAGCGCTTGCGCCATTTTTCAAAAAAATCAAAATTTCATAAAATTTTAATCCCTCGATAGATTTTTGCCAAATTTAATAGCGAACAACCTTCACAGCTATATTACCTTTGTTCAAAGTTTCAGTACAATATCTTAAAAATTGCGCAAGTTAGAGCGTTTACGCTATTTTTCGAAAAATTCAATATGTCATAAAATTTTAATCCCTCGATGGATTTTCGCCAAATTCAATACCAAACAACCTTAATAGTTATACTAATTCTGTACAAAGTTTGCATGCAATATCTTGAAAATTTCGGAAGTTAGAGCGTTTACGCCATTCTTGCAAAAACGAAAAAAGTCGATAAAATCTGAACACCCGTTAGAAGTAAATTAATTTTTTTTTCAAAATGAAGAGCAATTCGTGCTTGACAAGTGTGCCAAATTTTATCTTGATATCTCGAATGGTTCTCGAGTTATTAATTATTTACATCTGAAACTCAGGATACATACATACACACACACACACATACATACATACATACATACATACATACATACACACATCCGGACATTTTTTCTAAATGTGATTTCTCGACGTTTTGGGACATTTTGATCATACTGACATGAAAATTGCGAAAAAAAACTTTTTCACGAAAACAAAGCTTCCTTTATGAGAAAGCAAAAGTTATAGAAATTTGGAAAATAAAGAGCCGATTTTTTTTAGATTCATATCTTTTTTTCGGTTGGGTAAAAAAACTTGAAAAAATTCTGAATTTTTTTTTTGATGGGGTAGAAAAAGATAAAAAACTTTCAGCTAAATCGAAAGGGGTCGGGGTCAAAAGTGGTCCATTTGGCATGGAATACCCCACATCTAACCATAGTAAATCGGACCATGAATGTTGAATAGTGCTCGAAAAATGAAAATTGTTGAGAAGTCATTTCTAATGAATTCTATTTGAATCGGGTACAGATTTTTTACAGTTGGATGATTTTACAGTGGTCCATATTTCTCAATCCTCTCCTGTATGGACAGTTGAGAGTCTCAATAATGCCTCTCTTTGTTGTATAATGATCTTCGTCCTTTTTTCCCGAGCACGTGTGGTCACGTATCGATATACGACGCGTGCAGTCACGTATCGATATCGATACGCGCGCGCTCGATCACTCCTCATGTACTCTGTGCCGCGGTACTCTCTGTGTCTCTTGCTCGCAGTTATCTCGAGGGAATTGATACCGCACGCCAGGTGCTCCTCGAATCCTCCTCACTTGATAGATATGAGAGAGAGAGAACGAGAGGGAGAGAGATGTATATGTATATAAATATGCGGATGAAAGATATCTCTACCATATTCTTTAGAGTCACTCGAGCTTCATGAATCCTGACTTATACATGTACTCGCTAATCGAATCTTTCACGCTTGGACTCCATTTTCCGTTCATTTTTCGTATCATGCTACAGTCCTTTTATAATACGAAATTATTCGATAGAATGTAGTCTGTTAGTAAATTATAGGAGTTGTCTGCAATTAGTCATAGAAACGGAAATATTAGTGTGTAAAGTTGGCTACGGGATCGAAACTAAGTATTCCAAAGTTAGTTATGAAGGAAAAATAGAGCGATTTAAAATTGGCCATTAAGGACGTTCATCTGGTACCGAGTGAGTCAAAAGAAAAATGGCGGTTACTAGAGTAGTCATTGACAACGCTTAACCTCAAAATAATCATCATTTTTCGAGATAAATTAATTTATCATGAATCTCACAAGTACCTAATCGACTTTATGAAGCTCTATAAATGTTCCTTAGATATTTTTTTATTAGTTCTTAAATTTTCATAAAAATCTGTTTTGTAATGATTGTGAATTTAATATTTATAGACGGAAAAACCAGTGAAACCCATAAAGGCCCATGTTAATTTAGAAATTACATTTTTATTTATTTCTCACGAACAAGCTAGGTATCCTCAGGTCTTAAAATTTTAACAGATGACTTTTTAGATACTTATAACTAGATTCTGATTTTGTTTATCAATATCTATTTTGTAAATCGTGTACCAGATGAAACTCCTTGAAAAATCAAGTAATCTAAAATTGGCCATGAAAGAGAAGTATAATGAGATCTAAAGTTTGGGATCAAGTAGTCGGAAATTGGCAAGTTACGCCGGATACAATGACAAAAATAAAAAATAAGAAATAAGAATAAGTCTTCCGATTGGCGTTAGCGATTCGCCAAGCGAGATGAGACGAGAAAATATCAATATCGAGACTCTCTTCACACAACTGAAAATCGATTCTCGATCAAATGAATATTGCAAGACTTTTTCTTGTTCTCCAATTTGACAGGCGAGCTCAGATCTTGTCTCGATCTTGTTTCGATGACATTTTGTTTTTCAAGATTCTTGGTCATTTATGTCATTTATACCAATGGACAACAGCGAGTCAAACGTCAAAACACTGTAATTCCAATGCTTCCGCGGTCTCTAGTGATGCTGGCGAGGCGAGACTATAGTCTCGGTCTCGTCGAGACTCTCGTCAAAATTTTCGATATTTAGCGAAAAAACGAACGTCAAATCATTTCCAACGCTATTTCATTGCTGTTACTTTTTTTTTGTTTCATCTCACTATGTTTCGAAAAAAAACGAGAGCCTGGGCGCGATTATTCATTATTTGCAGAAAAAAAAACCAGATAATTCGCGTTCTATTTCACGATTACGTAATTCCATTATTCGTCAACTTACTATCAACTTGAAATTTTATACTTGAGGCTTTTGAGGAACGCTTATTACGAATCTGCACCAAAAATTTATAAATTCAAGATGGCGGACCAAAAATGCAAAAAATCGCTCGATGAGAGCGAAAGTTGGTAACCAAAAGTTTTTGCGGTCATTGATTACGAATTTGCACTGAAAATTTAAAAATTCAAGAGGCCAAAAAATGCAAAATGTAATGTCGTGTGATGACCAAACGACTATTCTGCTTTCGTCATAGAGAAGCTTTGTTTTCGTGAAAAAAATGTTGTTCGAGATTTTCATGTCAGTATGTTTAAAATGTCCTAAATCCTCGAGAAATCATGTTTTTTTTACGAGCCGAAATTTTGCACATAAGCTGGGCTCCACAGCTTCTTTATTTGCTATGAATTTTGCAAAAATTCATTGACGTGTGCGAACTTTATGTGATTTTTAAATTTTCAAAAAAGGGCTCGGTTGCTCTAGCGTCCGCAAATTTTGCTATATCAGCTTAAAAAAAATTATACCGATAGTTTAAGTGATAAAGAATGTTGGTATTGAATTCCGCAAAAATCGCTTAAGAGATTCGTGATTCATAAAATTTTCGATTTTTCGCAAAAAGCGCGTGATCGTTCTAGCTTGCACATATTTCGTGATATCAGGTTCAAAACTTCCATAAAGATAGTTTAATGAAAGAACTTACTTGGCATTCAATTTTGCAAAAATCACTTGAGCTGTGCAAATTTTAAGCAATCTGGAAATTTTCAAAAAAAAGCTTGATCAAAAATTTTACGAGATAAAGCTACAGTTTATCACTACGATAACCAGAGATAAAGCTACAGTCTATTACTTCGATAACCAGAGATAGTAAAAAAAACTTGCAAATTGTAAATTTGCACATCGCTTCCAGAGTATTTTTTTGTATTTACAAAGCTTCCTCCATGAGAAAGCCAAAACAAAATAGGAGGATTAGTAAATGAGAAAAAATACTGCGGAAGCGATGAGCAAATTTACGATTTGCAAGTTTTTTCTTTTTTGGTACGTCATATTGTATTCGCCATCTTGAACTTCTGAATTTTTAGTGGAAATTCGCAATGAGCGACCTCAAAAACTCTAGTATACCTTTCACTTAGATCAAGCAACTTTTTGCAATTTTGGTCCACCATATTGGATCCGCCATCTTGAATTTCTAAATTTTGGGTACAGATTCGTAATCAGCGACTCTCAAAACCTTCAAGTATAAAATTTGAAGTCGATAATAAGTCGACGAACAACGGATTCGCGTAATCGTGAGATAGCAGCGAATTATTTCCATGTTTTTTCTGAAACTAACGAATAATTGCACCTAGGCTCTGGTTTTGTTTCATTACATGGTAAGATAAAAATAAAAAAAAGAGTAACAACAATGAAATAACGTTGAAATTAATTAGACTTCTGTTTTTTTGAAATCTCGAAAATTTCAACGAGAGTCTCGTCTCGACGAGACTTCGGCGTCTCGTCTCGTCCAAGTCTCGTCTCGCGGCATCACTACCGCGGTAACACGGGGTCGTCTGTGTGAACGGGTTGAAATGTTTCAAAAAATCTAAAAAAAATTCCGACTATTCCTCAATGTTTGTAGAATGTAAATTAATGTGTACTGAAGCCCGAAAGTTATTTTTTTTACGCTGTAAATAGCTCCCTGAGCGAAAACGGCCGAAAAAAGTAATTTTTTTTCACCCATGCAAGATTTTCGTGCTTTTCACTATATGCGTGGATAGCCGAAAAGTGACTCTTTTTGGCTATCCACGCATATAGTGAAAAGACACTCAAATCTTCCATGGGGAAAAAAAAGATCGTGTGTAACACGGGCCAGAGATTCGTCTTTTGTCTCGCGTGGTTGCGGCCCTCGCTTCGCTCCTTGCGGCAAACTTCATGCTCGACAAAAAGACTTATCTCTGGCCCTAGATGCACAAAATAGGGGAGAGTGGGGTACAATGAGCCACTTTTTTGTAAAGAATTTTTACTCTCGCTATGGTACTCTGATTAGAAAAACAACTATTATAATCGGTTTTTCTAGACGTAATAAAAATATCATCTTTTTTAAAAAAAGGTCGAAAATACCAGAATAATTGGATTCAAAAAGATTTGCAGAATAGCACTTTGTACCCTACTGGTGGGGTACAATGTGCCACTCGGTGGGGTACAATGAGCCATTCATGTTCTATGTGTTTAATCTCAACAAAATTTGACAAAATATCAACGTCATATATAATTCGCGACAACTTCGTGGTATTCATGGTCAATGGGAAAAATCGGCTCATTGTACCCCACAACTCGTTGGCTCATTGTACCCCACTATGAAAAAATTTGATTATTGATAAAAATCATTATTAATTAAGAAATAAACAGAAAAATACAAGTGACTAAGTAAATCATGAATAATAACACTGTCGATTAAAACTTGAAACACGAGCTGTCACGAAGAGTGAAATTATATTTTACGTTCTTCCGGCAAGCAAAAAATTTTTTTTCCCAGGGCACAAATCAATAATTTTTTTAAATAATTTTTTATGAGCTGCTATTGACATTTTTTTAGGTTTGATGAAATTCAATATAAATTGTGGTCCTACACAAAAAATTTCGATGTTTACAAGCTACAAACCTCCGAGAAATCGCATGTGGCTCACATCAGTGCCCCGTGGCTCACTGTACCCCAATCTCCCCTACTATTGGCTTAAATGTCCATGAAAAAAAATTGCTATGGATTATCGTCATGTACATCCTAATGTTTGAGAAAGACTAGGTTGCGATCAGTTGTGCTGAAAAAAATATAATTATTCAGTCACCCGAAAATGAACGATATCAAGGAGAGGAAAATCGAATATTTCTATTAAAAACAAATCAATTATCATGTTTTGTACCAAAACGGATTATTTTCATTTGAAAAAGTGTTACTACATCATAAGTAACAATGAAAAAATAAAAAAAACTCTTGAAAAAAATTCGATTAAAGATTTTTTTGCAATGCCTGCCCCGAAAGTGCGATTTTCGATGGGTGTTTGACGTGCGGAAAGTGGCTAATTTCTCAACGATGCTTAACATTCCCGCACTTGTGCGGGAATGTCACAGATTCCCGAACTTGTGCGGGAATAACTATTTATAGCTCACTTTACCCCATTGATTTACGAAAAAACGGATTTTTTGACAGTTGATCGTTTTTTGTTCTACGATTTTAAACCGATTAAACAAACTTGAATGTAGCGGAATTCATGTGACACGTAACGTCAACTTATGACAGTCGCATTTTCTGAGGGAATACGGAATACAGAATGGATGAAGAAAACGAGCGCTCAAGAGCATTTACACCCGTGGAACTGATTGAAGGCGCTATATCGGCCGAAGAGAAATTATTACCGAAGAAATCAAAGGACAAAGATTTGAACATCTATGCAAAATTCATGGAATGGAGAGTGTCTAAAAAAATAAACTTACTGCTGGTTATATATATACGAGTTCTTATTTGAATATGTCATTGGTTTTATTGAATATGAAATCCCACTTTCGGGGCAGTCATTGCAAAAAATAATGTATGCTACATGTGCAAAAAAAACGAATTCCATCGCGCGTAAGTTGCCGCATTCGCCTCGACTTATGGTGCATTTCACACTCGTACTCGTGTGAAATACACCATCAGTCTTCGGCTCATGCGGCAACTTCACGCGCGATGGAATTCGTTGTTTTCTACACTTGTAGCAAAAATTACTATTTTTTAATTCATTGTTAGCACTATATAATGAAGAAGAATCGAAAATAAAATGAAAAATCGGATAAAAATTATCCTTCGAGGCAATTGAGTTCATTCAGGTGCACCTTCTTCACTCGATCTTCGTTCACGCGAATGTCATTTAAATTTTTGAGATTGTGCCGTTCCTTAAATTTCTTCGGACCAGTCGTCATAAGAGTGAAGGCACTATAGCTAACGATAAGAGTGTCTGCTAAGTATGTATATAAAGACCTATTTTTTGACGGTACTGACATTGAAACATAGAAGAGGTTCTCAAATGTTTCTTCATTCGGTGAATGTTAACTCTCACAACGCCATAAACATTATTTATTGAGAAATTGAAAGTTGGACGTCACAAATCATATTTGCTAGTTTTTTGTTAGCTCGACGGAAGGACTAAAAAATTGGGGAACAAAGTTGACTTTGCTATTCGTAAATTCGATAAATTATGTATTTTTTCCGGAAGCATGTAGATCAACAGGAATATAATTTTATTAATAATTACTTTTATCGTATATAAACGATATGCAAAAATACAATTGTTCTAAAATTCAATGTCGAATGGCACCCCGATATTTGCCGGAGCTGCTTATATGTATATATGACAGGCTTGAACAACGTTCTTCCACGAGCATAGATTTCAAGATTCTCGCTCGATCTCCCTTGTCCGTTGGCTAATTTCATGTCGAAACACGGCTTGATCTTGACAGCAAACGATCAAGATAAGATATTGAAACAAACAACGAACGCGAGAAAAATTGACCAAGATGCTTGACAGTCTCGTCTCATACCGAATCACTAATTGGCGTAGGTTTTATGAAGTGCGCGGCGATTGGCTGATTCTTGATCCTTATTTTTTATTTTTGTCATTGTGTCTCGGGCTTAAGTGAAATCAAATTGTCCGAAATTGGTCCTCGAAGAGAATTAACCGGTCTGAAGTTGTCCAAGGAAGGAGAATTAAGTGATCTGAAGTTGGGCATGGAAGGAACTTATGAATCTCAAGCTGATCATGGGTGAGGAATGAGTAGCTTGAAGTTGGTCATGAAAGAAGAAAATTTAAGAAGGAAATCAGAGCTTTCGAAGTTACCTGGGTAAGGATAAACAATGAAAACAACAACTTTCCAAAATATTCATTAGATAAATATAAATAAATGGAATATTATAAAATTAAATAAAAAATATGAAAATAAAATAAACATAAGATAGATATAATCAGATAATTGTAAATATATATATTTATTTATATTATACATCATGAACATTGATAAATTGATTAATAGCTGAACAATTTCGTTACCGACTACCGTAAACTCTATCAGAAAACTGTTCTCCCTGGTTCTTCCTTCGTATACACCACGTTACGTACATGTATATATGGTTTATGTTTTGCATATACTCGTGTATGTACAGATATGCATTTACTTGTGGGCAGCATCACCGGTCCCGAAGAATCTTCTTCCATTCAATTTGCTATGTTACAGGGGTACACCAAGAGAGATGGATGTAATGGGGGCAACGGGATTAAAATGAGATACCCGGGGCAAAATAAGATAGCTTGAAGGAAAAAACTGGTATTTTGACAATCAGCATCAGTAGATGTCAGCATCACTAGAATATTCCAAGTTTTTAATCAGAAGGATTTTTGTTAATTTGTGAAAATTGTTTATACGATTTGCAAATAAAACGCCAACAGGCCAACAGCAAATACTATTCTAAAAGACGGGAAATTTTTTATTGAGGTGTATTTTTGTCGAGTATTCTTTCCAAAAATACGTTATTCTTTCGGATGGGATGACTTAAAACTTATTTTTTTATTTGGAAGATTCTTCAACTGCACTTGGACTTTTATGATTTTCATCACCAGTTGGAATTGGGCCGATAGGTTTTAGTGGCGCTGTTTTGGAAAATAAATTCAGATTAAATTGATGAATTTTTCTCGGCTATGAACCTTTGGAAGAAGGAGGAGAAATATTTGTACAGACAATTTCTAAAATTTTGGACTGATTACACCGGTCAAGCGCTTCTCTTGCAATCACGTGATATGTTATTGATGGTGATGACCTCAAGTGGAAGGTACATAGTTTACTTTAGAAAGCTAAACAAAGCTAATTTTTAAGATTTTTTTTCTCAGCTCCTTTATTAGATATGACTATAAAACTGTTATTACAACATTGTTTCATCCTTTGACAGCACAAAACAAAAGTTTATTTTGCTTCCTCATAAAGGAAGCTTTGTTTTCGTGAAAAAAATTTTTTTCGCGATTGTTATGCCAATATGTTCAAAATGTCCTAAAACATCGAGAAATCATATTTAGAAAAAATGTCCGGATGGATGTGTGTGTATGTGTGTGTGTGTGCGTGTGTGTGTATGTATGTATCCTGAGTTTCAGATATAAATGATTAATAACTCGAAAACGCTTTGAGATATCAAGCTAAAATTTGGCACACTTGTCGAGCACGAATTGCTCTTCGTTATGAAATTTTTTTTTTTAATTATAACGGGTGTTCAGATTTTATCGACTTTTTTCATTTTTGCCAGAATGGCGTAAACGCTCTAGCCTCTGCAATTTTCAAGATATTGCACTCAAACTTTGTACAGAATTAGTATAGCTATTAAGGTTGTTTGGTATTGAATTTGGCGAAAATCCATCGAGGGATAAAAATTTTATGAAATTTTGAATTTTTTGAAAAATCGCCTAAACGCTCGAACTTGCGCAATTTTTAAGATATTGTACTGAAACTTTGTACAGAGGTAATATAGCTGTGAAGGTTGTTCGCTATTAAATTTGGCAAAAATCTATCGAGGGATTAAAATTTTATGAAATTTTGATTTTTTTGAAAAATAGCGCAAGCACTCCAACTTGCACAATTTTCAATATATTTCACTGAAACTTTGTACAGAACTTGTATAGCTATCAAGGTTGTTCGCTATTAAATTTGGAAAAAATCCGTCGAGGGATGAAAATTTTATGAAATTTTGAATTTTTTGAAAAATAGCGCAAGCACTCTAACTTACACAATTTTCAATATATTTCACAGAAACTTTGTACAATACTTGTATAGCTATCAAGGTTTGTTCGCGATCAAATTTGGCGAAAATTGATCAAATTTGCACATTGATTACTAATATTTTTCAATAGTTAACAAAACTTCCTTTAAGCCAAATTTGATCGCCATACCCTGTGTTAAAGGAAGCTATGTGAACTAGGGATAAAGATGAGGAAGCAATGTGCAAATTTCAATTTGCAGGGTGTTTTATTTCGATTCCTTGGATAATTTATAGAAAGCGCCAACGTCGAAAATGCCTTATCCCATGGCCGACAGTTTATCTCAGGATTGGCAAGTCCGAACCAAAAAAAAGAAAAAAGCATTTTAAAGACGAAGGTTTCTTACACAACAATGAACCATCGTTAATAAAAAATCGATAAAAATAAAAAATGGTGGATGGCTGAAATGAAAAAGAAAGTTTAATTTTCCACAATTTATTTCGAACATCCGCCATTTTTTCTAATCGATTGTTCATTAACAGTGGTAAATTGTAGAGTAAGTAACCTTCGTCTTTAAAATGCTTTTTTATTTTTTTTTTCAGACTTGCCAATTCTGAGATTAACTGTCGGCCATGGGACGAGAAATTTTCGACTTTGGCGCCATCTATAAATTATTCCAAGCATTGAAATAAAAAATAAATTCTTGTTTTGTACTTTCGAAAGATGAAACAATGTAACAACAGTTTTATAGTCATATCTGATAAAGGAGCTGAGATAAAAATCTTAAAAATTTGTTTTTATTTTGCCTTCTAAAGTAGACTAGTACCTTAAGGGATCATTCAGGTTTAGATGCTCAAAAAAGGGTTGTTCTTGTAAATTTGTTGAGAAAGTATTATCATAAATGTTGATCTAACATTTGTTGAGCTTAATAAATACACTCTTGAAATACATAAAACAATTATGATTTTTTATTTTAAACAATTTTTATACACAAAAATAACAGGCAAACGTAACTCCTTGAAAAGTAGAGATGTCGCTGGCGGCGTTGATATCTTAATAATGGCTCATCTAAATCGAAAAAATCTAAAATATTTAGATTCAGTATGGCGGCGACTCTCGCGCATTCTATGGATATTAATATTTATTGATAAATAATAAAATGGATGAGATTTAAAAAAAAAAATGAAATTTTTTCACTATTCATGTGTAGAATATGTGGTTACAATTTCATAAGGATCGGTTGCGTGGTTCCAGAGAAATCACTGCCGCCGACCGAAACAACGTAGTTTTGAAAAAAACGCGTTTAAAGTTTTTTTAAATGAAAAATTATGAAAAATTCTTACTTTAACTTAATCAGTGATGCCTGCACCATACCTTTTAGATAAATATACTTTGGAAAAATGTAAAAAAAATCAATTTTTCAAAAATTATAAACCAGAATGATCCCTTAACATGATAGAACAGTGAATGCACCATTTTATTCTTAGGTGTCCCATTTTAACCTGGTATCTTCTACATACTCGTATATGCGAGTTTATGTATATTCAGTATAGATTTCTCTCGTGCGCCATATCCAACATCGGCAGAGAATCTCTCACACCTCCTCTACGTCTTTTATCCTTTCTCCTTACTCCTTCTCTTCTTGCATTCCCATATTTTTTATTTCTCCTTTTTTTGCTCTTCATGTTTCTTCGACTCGTGAGAAAAGCCATTTCGCTTTCGGGACACGTGCGTTTCGGATCTCCTGATCTCGTTTCCCATCCGCGGATTTGTATATACGATGTGTGTGTGTGTGTGTGTGTGTGTGTGTGTGTGTGTGTGTGTTCGATCGATTTGACCCTCTCAAGGCCACGAGCATATTGATACAAAGATAGAGGCGTTATAATTAATGCCTGCTACTCAATCTGTGCAAGAGAAATTTCATCAGAAACAAAATACCATAATCGACGATTGAGCACATCAACCCAACAAAACGCAAAAAATGCAATTATCAGGGTTCACACAGTGCAAATATCACAAAAGACGTTTTTTCTATATTTAAATTCACAAAAATATTTACATAAAATTGCCTTATAATCCATCTCTTCCAACTGTTGAATTTACTTTTTATACATAAGCTCTTTCGTGGTTCATGATGTTTTTATTTTTTTCTTCTTGAAAACCAACCTGGACACACCTCGCGTGGTTTTACGTTACGTGAAGGGTTCAAGGCAGAATCTTTTCATACAACCATTTCTCGCATCTCGTCTTCCGCCTTTTCTCCTTTACCCTTCCACTTTATCTCTCCTTTTTCTCTTTTATCGCTCGCACATGAATATGCAAAATGGTACAAGAATTTCAAAATCATAGAACGACGAGTTTGTCACACTTTCGCTTAACTTCTCGTGAACCACTGTTTTGACGATACAATTATGAACTAAAAGTTCGAAAGCTATCAATAACTTGTTCATTATTCAAGAAATATATTCCTCCAAATGATTCTGGAGTAAGGTACCTGCGGGTAATAAGCCTAGCTACGGGATATTTGTAATAAAATGAAAAATATTCAATTTAATCAATAATTTTTAATAATAATCATTATTAAAAATAGTAACTTTTGAAAAATAATAACTTTGACCATAAACGAAAACAAAATTAAACATTTTTAAAAACCTTACCATCAGGCCTTATTTTACTATGGGAGGGTAATAAGGCCTACGACTTTAACATACTTAAATAATCAAGCTATTATTGATACATTTGGTATTTCAGATCAATAATCACATGAATGCATATCTGCAGCTTTATAAGAACTTAACATTCCTCTTTCCGATGCTCTGACAGCTGATACCAGGTCGTTTTCTGACCACACAACGCTCGCTTAGGAGGAATCGACATCGAGTCGCTGAAAATAACGATCAATCAATCATCAATTAATAATAAAAAAAATGAAGGGAAGGATAAGCTTGCTCTCCCCGTCTTTCCACGCGGTAAAGATCAACATCCCATGCGTAAAAATTCTAGTGAAGCCCTGACTTAAGTCGGAACCTCGTCGGGCTTGGACGTGGATGACCTATCAGGAATTGCCCTTACACCGCCAGGTCAGGCCCCGACAGGGCAATGCCAAGGTTGCCAGGCCTATTTACAATATGGCTGACCTAAGGCAACCCGTTGAGGATCTTGTTGGGCTTAAACGTGGATGTCCTGTCATGAATTGCCATAACGCCGTCAGGTTGGGCCCCGACATGGCAGTGCCAAGGTTTCCAGGCTTACTTACAATATGGCTGACTTAAGGCAATCCGTTGAGGACCTTGACGGGCTTAAATGTGGATGCCTTGTCATGAATTGCTATAACACCGCCAGGTTGGGTCGTTACAGGGCAATGCCAAGGTTGCCAGGCTTACTTACAATATAGCTGACCTAAGGCAACCCGTTGAGGACCTTGTCGGGCTTCGATCGGGCAATCCATATTTAAAGAAGTCAGTATTAATTACAACAGAACCAAATCGGGCCCGAATAGGGCGAAAGTATCGGAGCCCTAATTATTTAAAACATGGCACTGACGAGGCAACCCTTTGAGGGCCTAATCGAGCTTCACGGGGAGTTAGTTCCGAGACTCGCCATGAGATGTCGCATACGGCGTGCGCTCTCTCGCATACGGATTATCCAAATAGTATGCTTATATAGCCGAAGTCGGAGCACGGGTTGTATTCGACACCGCAGAGTCAGGCCTCTGAGGAAGTCATGCCCGAGGGAAGTCATACCCGTAAGATTTCTACATAGAAATCCTCTGCTTTGTACTATTTTTTTGTAAAAATTCTCTTGGAGAATTATTAATAATAATGTATTATTATCATATATAATAATAATGTATTATTATCATATATAATAATAATGTATTATTATAATACATAATAATAAAAATTAATAATAATAATATTGTTATTATTATTAAAATAATTCAATTTTACAATCTACACGTATAGCGATACTACGTACGTACTAGGGCCCTGATAGGGCTTGATCATGGGCTTGTCGTGGATTCAACATGGCAGACGTGAGGCGGTTTTAAGGGCCCTCATTTTGCAACCTTCTAAGGCCCTTGTCGAAAAAGCGTGACCGTTCATTCAGGGGCCCTATTGGGCTTCCAGTCAAGGGCCCGAAGTAAGTTAGGGAAAACCGATCAGGGCCTAGTCAGGGCCTCAATCAAATTCACGCACGGGATATAACCTTAAAAAAATCTTCAACTCATTTTTTTATGGTCAAATTAAGTAGGCATTAATAACTGCCAACCACGTATATCAGAAACACAAAATAACAAATATTTGGACCATGATACGTTGTTTAAATCGTTAAGATCATCGAAGTAGGTATTTGTGAAGACAACGACTACGATTTTAGATATTTAAGTGCAATATTATAAAAAATCTTTGCGATTGATTTGGACTTCTTTTTATTATTCGTGCTACGCGGTCGCGTCATATGATGGATGATGCAACACTGGAGACGGAGAATGGGGTATCGCGCCTCCGCGAACTTGTAGCAGCATCTTTATGTATTATCCTTCCGGTAACCGCGTTCGCACAACGCGAAAGCGGTTATTTTAAATATAATTTTTGTCGATTGGGCCTTACTACCCGACGGGCCTTATTACCCGCGGGTACCTTACTGAAGAAATAATTTTTTATTTTTTTGTTTCTTTTCACCAATAGATATTGGTTGGAAATATGTTGAATTTTTTGTTTCTCATTAATACGATGATAGTTGCTGAAGGAAGAAAGAGATCTTTGGATTCGCCAATATGAACATGGAAAAAAACCAGACTGGAGTCAAGAATGGTTCACTTTAAAAGGGTTAGCGTGGGATGACTAGCTGAAGAAAAACGTTCGAACGTACAATTCGAAACCATGACGCGTGACGGAGCTCGCTCTTTTACTTCTTTGCCTCCTCACTTCTCACTGGCATCACTCGTTTCCTCTCTCTTTCTTTCATTTTTTACATGTTCCTTGTAGGATTCTTCAGAGATAAACCATAAACTACGGATTCGCTTTTCGCTACCAGGATGTTGGAGCCCTTCAAAGAATTTTTTAGCTCTTCGTAATGCACATAGAGAATCAGCAGCATATGAGAAACGTCCAAAATTTCCAACACGTTTTTACCCTAATTCGCCAAATATTACTTCCTCGTAGAGGAAACTTGGTTTCGAAAGAAAGTTTTTTTCAAGATTTTTCGTGCACGCATCGAACGTTTGTTTGTTGTCGTAAGTGCAGAATTAACAAAATGACATATCGTTGAAAATAAAAAATGTGATTTTCGTATAAATAAAAAAGTTTGTCCATACTCCAATGGACCCTAATCGCACACTAAGCGTGAGATCATGCGGGCACTTTTTTCTATTAACAGACAATTTTCACAGATTTCCGCAATGCCATCTTTGAAAATCACTTGCTTAGGTTACTTTTTCACAGGTTTAACCGAAAGAAATAATTTGATATTTTCGCGGCTGAAGCAATTTTATTTTGCGTATTATGTTTGAGGAATAATGTCGCGAATTTTTTTTAAATTCTTATTGACGCAAAAGATCCATATTTTTGAAAAAGGTGATTTTTTGCATGGGTGTAGTTTTCCTTTTTGGAAACACATTTTGTGTATACAAATTATGAATTTAACTTTTCCACAGAATAAATATAAGTTATTTTTTTAAACCTCAAAGTTTATTCTCCTTTAACTGATTTTCGTAGAATGTGATGTGGCGAAGATGATTATCAAAACAACTGATTGGATTCGTTTTGGTGGTCCAGTATAAATAATTTCTTCCGCATAGATTGTAAATGAAAATGAATTAATCATCGGGGTAAAATTTTGCACGTTATCATCGCACTTTAGCCCCCCGGGAAAAAAATCATATATGATCATATATGATCATAAATAATCATATATGAATCATATATGATCATATATGCCTTAATATGACATCATGAATGATCATATATGCCCATGTATGATCATGTATGCCGGGAAAAAATGGTCATATATATAATCATATATAATCATATATGCGTTAACATGACATCATGAATGATCGTATATGCCCATGTATGACCATGTACGTTCAAAAGTTCCGGGAAAACATGGACATATATAATCATATTTAATTATATATGCCTTAACATGACATCATGAATGATCATATATAATCATATATGTAATCGTAATTATTCACAAAATAACCATATATATTTTTTTTTGGATATTATATTTATTTACCAGCATATATTGTACAGTGCTCGCCATTAATGCCTGCAAATCTTTGAAAGATTCTTTCCAAGATTCTAAGATTCTTTTCAAGATTCTTTCAAAGATTTGCAGGCATTAATGGCCAGCACTGTACTTCTACGTGTAATTATAATAATAATATTTTACACTTGTATTATATTATAAACGAAGTATTTGTACATTTCCCGGGAAAAAAAATCATATATGATCATATATAATCATACATGACCAAGTCATATATGATTATATATGATCATATATGATTTTTTTTCCCGGGCCTGAATTTTAAGATCTTAAGATCTATCTTAAGACCAAACTTAAATTTGGTTTGAAGTTTGATCTTATCATCCATCTTGAGCTTGAAGTTAAGTTCGCTCGAACTTATTTATTTTGACGACTAATGTGGAAACTTTATATCAACCCCGATGAAAAAGTTCATATCTGAATATATCTGGATAATATCTGAACCATATCTGTAGAATCAGATATGATCAGACCAGAAATTTGGCCGCACCTGATCATGCAGTGTCATGACAGATCATGTAGGCTTATATCTGACCATGTATGATCATATCAGGGCCATTTTTAGAATTTTGAGAGCAGATGTCCAGAATTATTTATTTTTTCCATCCATTTATCTGTTGTTACGATAAAAATCGGTCCCAATTGACAGTTTGTAAGGGTAAAGTAACGAAAAAAAAAAATGTTAAGAAAAAAAAAATTTTGCCCTCAGTGGGGTTTGAACCTGCGACCCTCGTTTTTACGCATATCCTCAAATTCAACATGAATTAAATTTAAAAAAAAATAGATAATTGGAAAGTTTATGGATTTTTCCGACTGATTTAGTTTTCTTGCATATTCCCGGACCCTAGAATATGTACGAGATCAGACTGGGATTTGAAACCTACCTACTTATCGAGCCTAACTAACGATCTAAGACTGAGACGCTAACCACTACACCTCCGACTACCTTAGATGTATTGACGTAAATATCATATTTATAGAACACAGGCCGAGAAATAAATACGGACCAAAATAGTATTAAGAATTTATTGTAATTACCTGGAGGCCATTATTTGGAACAACTTGTCTTTTAACTTTTATAATTTAAAGAACTAAAATATTGAATCAGATGAATAATAATAACAATAATAATAATAGATATTATTAATATATTTGTTATAATAATAATAATAATAATAATAATAATAATATTAAATAATAATTAATATTATTACTCAATTTATATTGTTATTATTACCATTTATGTATTTGTATTATTTATAACATTTTTAATTTATGTATATCTATATATGGGGCATTCCAAGTGAAAACGTGGGGTCATTTCCTTCGGGTCATCAGTATACTTGCATAACTTTTTTTCTCGCATTGATTCTACTTCAAAAACAGCCCAATTTTTTAAAAGTTTTTTCTGGCCACCCCTTCAGGTGGCGTGACGATAATTTTTGTGTAAAAAAGGGATAACTGAAAAAACAACATTTTTAAAATTCTGCAATTTTTTCCATAGATTCTGGGTCAAAAACAAATAATTTCTATCATGATTAGAAAGTGCATATATTTTTTATACGCTCAGGGGGAGCTCTATATCTGGTTAGATATGATCGCGTAGAAGTAAATATGTGCAGATATGAATCTATAGCTGAACATGTCTGCCCATGTGTGGTCATATTTAACCAGATATATAGTACAATTCACGACTACATACGAGCTCACACATGATCAGACTTAAATATGTGCGCCCATGCATGCACATATCCAACCAGGTATGGATGAATACGCAACCAAACCCAACTCGTACATGATCAGGTCTGAAAATATTTGCCCATGTACGAATGTATCTGCCCAGATATTGAATTATACGTATAATTCCGACTTTATCTGGCCAGATATGGAATTATACGTATAATTTCATATCTGGGCAGATACAGCCGTGCATGGGTAAATATTTTCAGACCTGATCATGTACGAGTTGGGTTCGGTTGCGTATTTATCCATACCTGGTTGGATATGTGCATGCATGGGTGCACATATTCGAGTCTGATCATGTGTGAGCTCGTATGTAGTCGTGAATTATACTATATCTGGTTAGATATGACCATACATGGGCAGACATGTTCAGCTATAAATTCATATCTGCACATATTTAATTATGCGCGATCAGATCTGACTGGATATAGAGCGCATAAAAATACATGTATGTTCATCTTTGACCATGCATGATCAGATCGGATTCATTTATGTTGCAGATAAACACCAACATAAGCATATCTGCTCAGATATGAATATTTTTCATCGGGAATATATGAGCGCAGAAATAAAACACGGTCGAGGGAGCCGATGAAAGAAGTTCGATCGAACTTAATTTCAAACTCAAGATGGATCTTAAGATCAAACTTCAAACCAAGTTTAAATTTGAACTTAAGATCGATCTGAAGTTCGTAATAAAGTTTGAACGCAAGTATGAACTTATAATGACATTTCAGTTCAAACTTATGTTTCATCTTAAGATTCAACTTGAGTTCGATGGAAAGTTTGATCTTAAGATAGATCTTTAGATCTTAAAATTCGGGCCTAAGACCCTCAATAAGTTTGCTACAGATTGTTAGTTTACTACAACATTTGTGAAAATTCCTGGATGAGCATCACAACTGAGTTTAAATTTTTCAAATATAAGACATAATCGTTTCAGCTTGCGCCAATTTAGCGATTCCGAACTACAAAATATTCCGCAAATAAAATTATAATTATGGTTGGAATTGTATTTCACGAAAATTCGTAAAGCAGTCAAGATTTGTAAAAAAATTGAATTCTGCAAATGAATTGTTCGTCGTTATACCTCAACAACATTGGACTAACAATATGTACGCAGATATTGAAATATTAATTAATTTAAGAGAACGTGCAAATTTTAAATTCACAGATTACTCCATCACCTTTACATACAACACATACTCTTCCTACGAAAAAATCAAAACTTTTTCATAAAAAAATATTTCTGAAAGGGCAAAAACGATAAGGGTAAGGGTAAGGGTAAAAACGATAAGCCGTATGCAAATTTGCAATTATAACACGATTTTGTTTTTTACGTTTTCCCAATTTTCCGGAGCTAAAAAAAATATTCCACAACTTCTAATTGTCGATTACTTGAAAAGTTCTGATTTTCTTTTCTTCTCCAATAATTGTAAAACGGTCGGTTATAAAAATCATCAATTCTCATCCACAGAATATTAGTCATTTTTAAGCTTTACAGTTTCAAGAATACTCGCTGGGTTTATCGGTATGGAAAAACGTTTTATCTCGGCATGCCTTTGGAATTTCCATACACGTAGATACATAGTGATCGAGTGAGACTTATGCGACGTATACACGGTTACCTCTGACTCCCTCTCATCCTTGTCTCACTCCCTCCATCCCTCTCTTCTACTCGTCCCGATCGTGAGTGAAGAATCTCGCGGGAATCCCGCGAGAGAGCTTCTTCTTCTTATTCCTTCGCTGCTGTGGCTCCTGCTGCCTTTTTCCTTTCCCATGTGGGCGTTATTCGCGCACGACCTCCGCGAAACGATCTGGAGGGGGTCATCGGATCAACGATCGTAGTTACAGCAATTATTAATCGCGTTCCCTTCGATCCGTTCGATGAGCTTGTGCACATCCTCCTTCGTCGATATACAACCGATGAGCCTCGCTCGTTTGCGATCTCTTTCTCGCTCCCTCTCTCTTTCTCCCTCTCTCCTTCTCTCTCTCTCTCTCTCTGTTTCTCTGTGTCTCACTGTGGTCTCCATCGTCTTCTTCTTATTCTCCTTTCTTCTTGATGATGCACGGCCCTCGCGTCGAACTCTTCGATCGCGAAACTGTAACGATCCCAAACTCTTCAAAGCTCACTTTTCTCACTCTGCCTCTCTCTCTTTCTCTCTCTTTCGTAATGTTAAGTAAACTTTGACCCTCATTCTAGACGAGACACTTGATGTCCGTAAGAATTTAACTAGGGGAGGCTTGTTGTAACAGTTTTTGGAAAAGGACCTGTATTGGCGAAAATTTGTATACTTTTATGATTGTGAGTAAGAGGGTTTATAAAGTATATATTTGAGCATTAATTGAAATTAAAAAATAATTTAAAATCTTTACCGATTTTATACACCAGATAGGGGGAAGTCCCCTAACGCCGGACGGCACCTAGTCCCGGACACTGTTGATATACGCCAAACTACACTGAGAAAAAAAATGTTGGAATCAACTAAATCTGTCATTCAATATGTCCAAACGAATATTTAGTTGGTACAATTTAATATTATTCAGGCAAATAAATATTGAATTGTACTAGCTAAATATTCGTTTGGACGTATTGAATAACAGATTTAGTGGATTCCAACATTTTTTTTCTCAGTGTAGAGAGCAACGACAATAGTTCTCGTGCGTAGTTCGAACTGTGGCCACAGTGGTAACGGTAGCGCTAGAGAACTAGCCGCAGTGCGCATGCGCGCGTTGTCGAGAGTGTATTTTCGTTGGAGCCGATTAATATTCCGTGTCAGCCGTAATTTTCACACATTCATTGTTTAAAAAATAGGGGTTTTGCGGCTCCGTTTTTTAGCTTGGGATGCTTTTTGGTAAGTACTCTTTCAAATAATGAAGGTTAAATTTCAAAATGTTTGTGAAATGGCAACGCTTTTTGTTATTTAATCTTTCATGTTGAGTCCCTGGTACCGGACACTCGATTTTTCTCCAGTACCGGACGCAATTTTTTTTTTCGTTATTGAAATATTTATGTAAAACATGTTGTTTTTGTTGTGGTGGTATTTCACTATAACAAATCAGTTAAAAATAATGACGAAAGGAAAATGGCCTGAGAAAAGATGAAAAAAGCCTCGATGACAATAATGACTGGATCCAGTGCAGCAATTGTAAACAATGGGCTCATAAGGCGTGCGCAGATATTCCAGAGTGTTCCGATGAATATATTTGCGATCATTGCAAAATTTAACCATTTTTTATCCATTTTTTCAAATAATATTCATAGTGTCCGGTACTAGGTGCCACTTTTCGGACTCGACCATTGTAACTATGAAATTAAAAAATATATCTTTCTTAGTTTTACGTTTTTTTTTAATCTGTACTATCATTAACACACCAAAGAATACTCCAAAGTTTGTGAAAAAAATATAAAAAATCGAAGTTCTTATATATATAATAGTTTTATTAATGAATAACCTTAAGTGTCCGGTACTGGGGGACATCCCCCTACTTTTTGAAAAAATGGCGCAAGAATTATTGGCGCAAGAATATGAGCCACACTTCTTTGTGTAGTGTGTCTATTTTTTTTAAATAGAATTTCATGAGAATTGTGTCTTTGGGACGCTTCGAGAACATAAAACAATTAGTTTAAATAATCGAGAACCGAAGAAAGTGCCACGTACATGTGGCACTATGCCGCAAAGGCTCAAAAACCTTGCGAGAGAATTATTATAATTTAATGAGTGAGCACACCGAGGTTACTCGAGAGTTGTGATAAATTGTTGTTTTTTTCTTTTTGTTTTTTTTTGTTTTATCCGAGATGCGTTTCACGTGCCCTCAGAAGTGCCGTGGTTGAGAGTGAAACAAATTAATAAAAAAATAAAAAGGAATGAATAAAGGAAGAAATAAATAAAGAGAGCTCGCTAAAGAGGGTCTTGAAAGCGATTCTTGAATCGTGCGCGTTATCGGTATCCTCCTCGTATCTCCGAGAGTCACGCATACGAAATAAATATTTGCGCTTCCTCGCCTGTAATACACTACATGATTTTTTTTAAAACATATAATATACACTAACGTACACAAAAACATGTTTATATACATGCATGCACGTATAGTTACAATGATTGTTGAGCTGTAGAAGGACGTGATATATATAATTCAACATGGAAATCAATGTTGGTTACGATCTTTTGCTTTTTATCATTCGGTGCTGTATATAGTTTATATAGTGCACAATACATAGGAAAATATTTATATATACACAAATGTATATATTTTTTAAATTCTTGCGTGCAGGTGAAGAGGGATCGAGAAGAGCGCAAGAGATTTCAGAGTTTCGTTTTCCTACTATAATTCTTTATATTATATTATGTATGTATATATTCAATATATATATGTATATAGCAGTTACACTATATATTTCTGCAGTATATATATATTTATATATAGTTTTTTTCTCTGACGGGATACCCTTCGCCCGAGCGAGTTATTTGTCCCGACCAGCTATATATTTTATACGTGAGCTTTTATAAGGTAGTTTTATGTCAGGTCTGACTCTCGCACCTGTTGCTTCGGTTCACCGCACTAAATCGAAGCTCCCTTTCTCTCTCCCTCTCCCTCTTTCACTACCATCGACAAACCCTCGCGCCCTCCAGTTTCACCTCTCGCAACCCTCCTTTCGTCGTAACGCTCTATACACCGTTTACTGCAACCAAGAAGCGTCAAAACGGGGGATGATGCCACGGTAAATTGAAATTTTATAAGGGTCCAAAAAGACATACACACGAAGGGAATCGGTTTTTGTTTTTTGGAGCGTAATTTCACGCGCATGTTTATCCAACGAAACTTGCAAATGCGATGAGAAAATTCTTTGGAGGCTCCATCGTATCACATTGTAACTGAATGATCAAGTAGGGGAGGGGGGCTATTGTTGTAACCGGGGTAAGTAGTAACACTGAACTTTGATCGGGAATTTTAACCATTATTTTTATTTGAATTTTGAGCTGAATGTTCTTTTCATAACTCGAGGCATAACTTAAATACCGTCAGCGCCTCACCGGACATCGAAGTGAGAGTACGTGCACACGAGCTCTGTTTCAGCCGGGTATCGTAAAAAAATACTTACAAAAATTTTGATTTTGACTATTAAATAATACACTAGACTCTCGATATAAGAAACAAATTTCGCGGCCAGGGCTCGACGCCCTCCGTTCCGAGAAAAACTCAGGAGCGTACGCGTGTTAATTAAATTGTATGTGGCGCATTGTATGTGTACTGTTTACATTGTATCATTTGGAGCCTGGAAAATTTTTACATACGGTTCTGTTCCAAATGTGTCGAGTTCAAAGCACTATATCCTTATATGCATATGCCTCTCACATTAGGAAACAACCCCGCAGTGTGTTTCTTATATCGAGAGTCATATATCTTTATATGTATATGCCTCTCGCAATAGGCAACACCCACCCCGCGGTGTGTTTCTCTCTATGCATAATTAAACAGATAAAATAGATACTTTTCATTGGAAAAGATTGCTTAAAACTGAATAATTAAGACTGAAAATTATGATTTAGGCACTGTTGCAGAAGATTGTAAAATACTTTCCAGAATTGCAAGGATTTTTATGGGTTTTTTAAAATTATTAATAAATAACGCATGAGTAAGGCATCTCATCATAGGCACCGTTACAAATTTCGATTTCGTTACAAATTTTGATTTTCACTTTTTGGTACTGCACTTTGAAAATACCATATAGTCAAACATTAATATTATTTCGGTAGATCGAACACAACGATCTTATGGCTCTAATTTCGTTGATAACCTCATTATTCAGTTTCCAAACTTTAAAAGAGGAAAACGGAACCCTTACAAGATCACTTTCGTGTCCATTCGTCTGTCACAAAACAGTTTTTCTTGTAAACTGTGCAACGTAGGAATTTGAAATTTGGTATGATATTAGATCCTCATGACGTGTACATATACCACCAGTTAACGATAAGAAAACAATTTTTTTACATTAAAAATGGGTTCAAATTGGTCCGGAAAAAACATATGAATTATTATATCGTATAAGGAATCGATTGAAAGAGCTACCACTGATGATTCTTAAATTTTCTTTTTTTAAATTCTTTGTCCTATGGCCTTAAGGAGGTTCATCTGGTACCGAGTGAGTCAAAAGAAAAATGTCAATGCTTAACCTCAAAATAAGCGATGACTAGCGTAGTCATTGACAATGCTTAACCTCAAAATAATCAGCATTTTCGAGACTAATTAATTTATTATGAATCCCACAAGTACCTAGTCGATTTTATGAAGCTCTAAAGATGTTGCTTAGATACTTTTTCATTAATTCTTAAATTTCGTCAAAATCTGTATTGTAATGATTGTGCATTTAATATTTATAGACGGTATCCCATAAGAGCCCATGTTATTTAGGATTTACATTTTTATTTATTTCTCACGAACAACGTACCTTCAGGTCTTGAAATTTTAACAGATGACTTTTTAGATATTAATAACTATATTCTGATTTTTTTATCAACATCTGTATTGTAAATCGTGTACCAGATGAACCTCCTTAATGATATAGCTCAATATTTGCCAGAAATGACCATACCCCTGATCTTCTAGATTTCTAAAGCTAAACTTTAGATTTTAATGGGGTAAGTAGATATTCAGTCATAGATTACAGAAAGAATCGGAGGTTTTTTCAAGAATGTAATAGTTGAAGGAAAAATATTTTTAATAAAAATAGATGTTTGGTAGTCTTGGTAGGGAAACCCAATCGAGCGAGCCTGACTTTTCTATCTACCGACGATTTCGAAAGGTTTAGTATACATATTATTAGACCACCTTAAAAAAACCATTATTTTTTTTCGATCTCCTACTTCATGAAATCATAGTTTATAACATAACATTGAACCTCGTGCAAGCAAATCACCGAGCAGTGCGACATTGAGTCTTTGCTTTCGCCATTTGATTAACACGTAAGAAATCGAATTCTAACGATTAGAGGGAAATAATACTTTTTCTATACAACGGACCGTGCTCCGTATGATAGCGTTTGACAACTTATATGTTTTCCTCGAATCGGCGAGTCGTAGAAAATTCTTATCGTCGTAGATAAAGTTTCTATTACAATTTTTGATCATTTTAAAACCTCGTTTCACGCAATTTTGAATATCTGGAAGGATCGTGCGGTTAAAAATGTCCTAGGACGCGCCGAATCGAAGAAAACATATGAGTTTTCAAACGCTGCCATACAGAGTTCCGTCCGTTGTATAGAAAAATTATCATCTCTCTCCAACCATTAGAATTGAATTTCTTACGTGTTAATCAAATGACAAATATAAAAATTCAATGCATCACCGCTTGAAAAAATCGCTCGGCGCGGAACAAAACTGTATCATTGCTTGTGTATGCACAAAATCATCCCTCATGATGTACCCATGTGTAGAAAGTTTCATCTGAGATATTATTCATGCGTCTCTATAACAGTGTGGTGCAAATGTGTGTGTATGTGTGTATGTGAGTCTGTCTGCGTGAGAAATCTTATACGCCAAAGTTCTCTATCTTAAAGCGAAATCTTCTCACTCTCGACGCTTTGGCCTTATGAGCTCTCGATTTGCTCTTGGACGGCAAAGTTTATAAAGAGGCGAGAAAGAGCGAGGAACGTCTCCTCTATTTTGAACGTGTTTGCCAGAAGTCGAGGACGCGTTTTCTTCCCTCCATCTATTTCCTTCTCGTACTCTCTCCCTCTCTCTCCCCCTCCCCCTCTCTCTCTCTCTCTCTCCATCTTTATCTAACTATCTATCTTCTTCATCTTTCTCTCGTCTTGCTGTCTTTTCGCAAGTCCTCCTATGCGATTCTCTCATTCTCCCGTTCTCATACTTTTCTTCCTCTCTCTGCTTGCTGCTGTTACAAGGATGCAACGGTCCACTCACGAGACGCAGCGAACCGCGAAATCGACGCTCACATATGAATCCGCTGGAACGTGCATTATATATAGTCGCTATCTTTCTTTTACTTCGTATTTTCTTTCCTCTCTTTCTTCTTTCTTCCTCCTACACACACACACTTACGAGTGTTTGTATACCACGACGAGAGCCTTGCTCATCCTCCGATCTTCGGAGGGAAGAAAAAGAGAAAAAAGGACAATGAGAAAGAGGGGATTCGTTTGTATACTGTACTTTCCCATCCCATTTAGTTTCTCCGTCCGTTTAAGGGGCTATCTAGGTAGGTAACAAAAATTGCATTTCCCAAAAATATTTTTATTCTATGGTATCGCCTTTTGGCTAGGATTACCAGATGACAGGAACGTTCCTTACATGTCCAGAATGTTAGCCCTCTGTCAGGAAAACAGGAAAAATTTGAAATTGTCAGGAACTTCTAAATATAAAGAGAAAAATTTATTAAATAAAAATTAAAATATCTATTATGCAGTTTGTTGACAAAAAATAATAATAAAAGAATCAAATCTCAACAATTAAATAAGTTTCATTCAATCTAATCTGTCTCTGGCTCGTACTTTTCATTGCTGGATATTGCTTTCAGTAACTGCTGGTCTTTATAACAATTTTATGAAAATCTTCATATGAACTCTATCAACAGAGCCTTAACAGAAGCTTATTTATTTATTTATCTATCTCTTTTGTTCATGGCCCACTCATCGATGAAAACACCCGCTCTACGTTCGCATTTTGCATTTGAATTGCAAATACAAAACAGCAAATTTTGTTCAGTTCTGACAGTCTCTTACAGTTTACGGATTTAAAAATCATTTCCCATTGCTTAACGGGCACCATTTTAAAAGAGTATTCAAAATTAGATATTTTTGCTGTCTTCGGGTGGTTATACGTACCATAAATATGACATTAGATCAAACTTTCAGGCAATTTATTGAAAAGTCATTGTGTTTAAAAATATGCGCTTATTATTCACTAACCGTGTCCCAGAAGACAAATTCGGAATTCGGCAATTTGTTCGGGTCTCTAAATAGATGCAGTCCGTTGAAGTATGCATTCACCTTCCCAATTGTAAACGATATAACGGATTAACTTTATCTTCCATCCCGCTGGCACCGAACATCAACGAGGATGGTTTAGTTCTGGTTAATTATCGAATGATCAGAACGCGAATCATTTCTGAATCCTTAGAATTATCGGCCGCAAGCTGCGAACAAGAAACGATAGAATCAACGTGGCTAAAAACACCCTAGAGACTGCTGAAAAAATTGCCAGTTTTCTCACTATTGCGCCTACCCATGATGACTACCGATACTGATTGTGAGCCACAGTTCTTGTTAGTGTTGCCGCAAGACAAGATGAGCCAAAAATCGTTCTTCTCTTGTATTGTCTTGAAAATTTCAAGAAACTTGACCGTACTGTCTTATCTCGATCGGAAAGAGAAATGTTTACTCTTGTCTCGAATTTTGTCGTCTGAGGCTAAGATATCTTGTTCTGTCTCGGGTAAATACCTTGATTTAAGGGGGTCTAGCCCGTTGAATTCTCAAAACATCGATTTTTCTAAAATTCAATTGTTATCATCTTTGATCCCTTTTGCATCTATTTCTAAAGCGATAAGGCGAAATTTTCAAAAACGGCTAAGTTACGGGCCAAAATGTAACAAAGTGACTAAAAAAATGAATACAAGGGAATACGATTTCGAAAAAATTTCGAAAAATCCGAATTTTCATATAAAAATTATTCAGAGCTTCCTTCTATTTTTTATCTTAATTTTTCGAAAAAATCAATTTTTTCAATAATTACCACTTTCATGTTTGTTTTGTTTTTTTTTTCAAATTTTGAAGTTCTTTGGACACTCTCAAAAGTTTTCAGAATGGTGTTATGAGAAATGAGGCTAGTTGAAAAAAAAAATATTAATTTGAAAAAAATAGAAATAATAAAAACACCACTTTGAAAAAATTTGAGGATTTGCAAAAAATGTCAAAGTTATATAATGACAAGTAAAAAAAATCAACGATGGTGATCATCGAGAAATTTTCCATTTTTTCCAAGAATCTAAATAAAAAACGATGAAGATGGGTTTCAATAATTTGTTGGTATTTTTTTTTCAAAAAGTACATCTAAAAACGAAAACTTTGAAAAAAAAAGTTTCCGATAAGTCAGATTTTGAAAATGTTATGGCTATTCCAAAAAAAAACCATTTTTTTGAAAAATTCATAACTTTTTTTGGTTGGGTAAAAAAATTTGAAAAAATTCTGAGAAACGTTTTTCATAAGCTAGAAAAGGACTTTCAGCCAAATCGAAAGGGGTCAGGTTCAGAAGTGGTCGATTTGGCGTGGAATGCCCCATATACATCGACATAAATGCAGGATGTGGTGCTCACAGTGCCTGAGGCATCCAAGCGTAAGCAGCCTTGGATGCTTATGCGCTTTTAGTACTAACCCGTAGTATAAAACTTCATTCGTCGCCATTGAAAAATCCCCATTCATTCCCCATTGCCAAAATAACCAATAGAGATGAATGCCGAATTGCCTAAGGGGATTTTTGCCATTGAATTCCCCATTTGAAACGGAATGGGGATTATCTAATGGGGATTCAATGGAGACAATCCCCTTAGGCAATTCGGCATTCATCCCCATTGGTTATTTTGTCAATGGGGAATGAATGGGGATTTTTCAATGGCGATGAATGGAGTTTTTACAATACGAAAGAATCTCCATTGCTGTTCACCACTCATTCTCCATTGCCCACAAAACCAATGGATATGAATGCCGAATTTTCTAAGGACATTTTCGCCATTGAATTCCCCATTTGAAACGGAATGGGGATTATCCCATGGGGATTCAATGGAGACAATCTCCCTAGTTAATTCGCCATTCACCTCTATTGGTTTTTGTAGGCAATGGGGAATAAATGGGATCATCAATGGAGATTCTTTCATATGATTGCTATATATACATGGAATTACGCATTAAATAATCAAATGATGTAAGTTATCAGTAAGTATAAGGTTAATCATAATGCTAATATTAGCATAACGACCAATAATTATATACGCATTATATATATTATTACATTTAATAGAAATGATTGAAGCTCAGAGAAGGACTGATAAAATTATGTGTATATGTTAAAAATAAACGGTTTTAAAAATCATTAATCCCAAACGTACGCGTA
This sequence comes from Alloplasta piceator, assembly GCA_946863875.1. Taxonomy (NCBI): domain Eukaryota; kingdom Metazoa; phylum Arthropoda; class Insecta; order Hymenoptera; family Ichneumonidae; genus Alloplasta; species Alloplasta piceator. The sequence goes on from OX333074.1 coordinate 19,844,883, forward strand.
CTTGATGAGCAACTTATAATATATTTTTTTAAAATTACTTTCGAATAATTTCCGAGCTTATGCTAATATTAATTGATCATCGATATAATCATCAGCATTTATTACAATTGAAGAAAATATTTGGTTCATATATGAGAATCAGCGACATCTACTCTTACTTAATTTTATTAATTCACCGCCGTTTGAGAAATATCGCATTCGGAAAAATTCTCATCGATCGATGGGTTCAATTGTTCAGCATTGAAACTCGAATATGGATTGCAACATCGTTAACGAATGCTGCTCATCATTCGATTAGTCATCAATGAAGTGACATTATTGATAAGTGTTGATCATTGTATAATTCGTAGTTACTTATTATTCAATGGGTATCCTTGGTAAATGCTGATCATTTCATCGTTAGCCGCATTCGGGTTCCAATGAACATCTGTGAGAAATGCCGATCTTTCAGTTCATCCGCATTGACTTTCCAATGGACATCATTGGGTGAAGCGGATCATTTCGTTCATCAGCATTTACCTTCCCATGGACACCATTGGGCAATGCTGATCGCTCGATACATCCGCATTGGCTTTCCAATGAGCATAATTGAGTAATGATGATCATTCGATTCATCCGCATTGGCTTTCCAATGAGCATCATTGAGTAATGATGATCATTCGATTCATCCGCATTGGCTTTCCAATGAGCATCATTGAGTAATGATGATCATTCGGTTCATCCGCATTTGATGTTCAATGGATACCCATTCACTGATCAATGGTCAGCCCTGTACGCCATTGACAAATGCGGAAATCTCAATGGGTCCCCATTCATTGTCCAATAGAGTCGTATGAGAACCATTGGTTGCCATTGGCGATTCAATGGAGTTTTTTACTACGGGAATGCATAGATCATCGATACATAAAACCCGCATTCCTTTTGGACGCTTACGTGCTGCCAGCACGTATATATGAATATACATCGACATATAAAATGCTGCAGAATATGACGCTCACGAGCGCGTAAGCTTCCAAAACTAGTACAGAGAAAATGCTACAGGATGTCGCGCTTACCGCGCTCAAAGCGTCCGGGCGAATGCTACGATAGTCTTGCGTGAGAGCCTCGGTGGCTGCAACTAATTCAAGCATTCTGATTGGTTCATGCATTACATCCAGTCAATCAGAACGCTTGAATAAGATGAGAGGTGAGTAAACGAAGAAATGAATAAAATTAGTTTCGGAACACGATCTTCGGCCCGTGCTGCTTGAGACTAACCTCGCTGTCATAATAGTTTCAGCGATGCTTTTTTTTAGCGTCATTTATTATTTATTTGTAATGTGTTTGTTAGTGAATAAAAAAATGTGCCTCACTCATCCCCGATGGCAATTCGTTGTGAACAAAATGAGACTAGTTAGACCTCAATCCGTTGAGCGGTCTTTTCTGAATCATGCGCAGACTGAAAAAACTCAAAATGCTCTGCATCAGGGTGATAGTGGACCTTAAGGGTTTTCTTTTGAGCTGAAAGTAAGCTTGAAGAGCGCAGAAGAATATAATCTCTCGGTTATATTCATAGTTGGAAAAGCGATCTTGCAGTTTCGCAACTGCAATTTCTCAACAGGCTCGACCCCCTTAATTGAACAAAATTTAATATATTTTGTTATACGGAACTGTTAAGGTTATTTGTGGATTGGAATAAAATTCGTCGATGTATAATAGTCAAAAAGAATTTGTTAATACATTGATGTAAATGTGTATCGCGGTATCGTAAGACGATACAGGGCAAGGTTTCGTGTAAGAAGAAGGAGAACTATTTCAAGCTCAACCGTCCCGAGAACAATTATGACAAGAGTGGGGGAGATTCTCTCCTTACTTTATATCGATACATAAACGCGCGTATTGTACAGGTCCAATCATAATTACAATGTTATTTCCAACATTCCTCCTCAATACATGCGCTAACACACACTCTCACTCTTGAACATCTCGTTTTCCCATGCCAAACATACAGTTCTTAAGTTTCGGACTTGACAAGGCTTTCGTTAATACATCCGCAACCATTCATTCATCGATACATATTTGACTTCTATCTTCTCATCGATCAAAGCGTTGCGGCCAAAGCACTGCAAACGCAATAAGCTTCGTGCCGACTTCCATTGGCGTAGAGACACTATGACACTCAGTCATATTGAACCGTCTCAAAATATTGTCAATGTATCCCTTCTGAGACAAACTTATTTGATTCGGGGATTGTGATCTTTCCATACCCAGACAATGTCGCGCCAATCCAAAATCCTTAACGTCGAAGATCCTTCCTAACGCCCTTTTTATATCCTCAATCCATGCTCGATTCTGTGAAGTAATCAAAATATCACCTACATAGATTAATACTAGGATACTCGAACCTTTACGTGTAGCGTGGTACAAGCACGGTTCTCCATTTGCTTGTGACGGTCCCAATTTTTTCAGCTCTCGGCTCAGTTTATTGTTCCACTGTCGCCCAGCTTGCTTTAACCTGTAGAGCGCTTTCTTGAGACAACACACGTTGCCTCCTGCATCAAGACTCTAACATTTTCTTCGCCATGACTCCTACGCTCGTTTTTCTATCTCGATGCATTATTTCTCTTAACCACTTCTCCAAGAATATCGGAAGTACCATAAAAATTTCTTCGTCTAATTTGCCATTGAGGTACGCGGTTGTGCCATCCAGCTAGTGAATTTCCATACCTAACTCGGCTAACAGGGCGACCATCAGTCGCAGAGATTCTAGCCGTACAACGGGGGCAAATGTTTGACAATAATCGACTCCAAAACGCTGGCTATATCGTTCGCCACAAGTCTGGCCTTCTTTTAGTCAGATAATCCTTCAGGGTTATGCTTGTGCGGAAGCACGACATTTTTACAGTCGCCCCTTTTTCTGATCATCCACGTGTCATTCTTGACAAAAATTTTAATTCTGAGCGTATTGCTTCCTCCCATTCTTTGTGACTCTCGCCTTCCATGTGTCTTTGATCGACACTTCGGTTATGCCTACGCACTCGACAAATACATCGTCGTCGATATCTTCGTCACTCAGCATTGGTAACCCTTGCTCCTCATCTTCTACGACCGAATTGAATACTTTCCTCAGATGTCCAGGCCCTCCTGTTCTTTCTAGACGCGGTCTTTCTCGTCCTCTCTTCGTTCCACACTCGGTGCTCTGCACCGATTCCCAATCGACTCTCTTAGATTGCATGTATCGACCCTGTTGTCGTCGATCTCACATTTGTCGATTCTCGTATAAGGATGAAGTTTTCCTCGAATCCATCCTTGTTTCCTCGAATTCGATGGTTGATTCTGCTTCCGTTTCATCGAATTCATCGAAAAATTTTACATCACGAGCGATCACGATTTTTCGCTCTCCTGGGATCCATAAACGATATCCCTTGGCTTCACGTGGATATCCGACAAATATTCCTTCTCTAGATCTCGGAGCAAATTTATCTTTATTCTGGCTTTTGTCGAGAATACTAACCTTCATCAAGAGTCGCGATAGCGAATCGAGACAAGTACATTTACCTACCTAACCTTAACGTCTCGAAGCTGAGCTGACTCTATACAGGAAGGAACATGCTTATACACAGAAGTATATCTATATAAAAAAATATAGTTTCTCGATATTGAATCAAATATCAGGGTTAAATTTTTTTTTAAATATACGTATTGTTCGTTATTTTTTTCTCTTTCCATCGGTCCCCAAACGAAAGGTGTAGCTCTTAAAATGTGGACCATATCGAATTTGAACTGTTTTTTTTTTCTACAATTTCGACGATCTTTCTTTCCACAATTTTTCGCGCACGCTTTTCGCACAATTTGACTAACTTCAGGGCATAGTGTCATCGACATTATTCACCCAAGTAACCACGGCCAATCACTCAGCATGTGTGAACGGAAAGACACGGAAACTCGGTCAGGGATTGGCTCGTGGTCAGTTTCCACGCTTTCCACACACTTTTGACTAGCTTATAAAGGCTGCATTCGTCTTGGACGCTTTGAGCCGTTGGGCGCTGTGAGCACTACGCATAGTCACGTATAACCTATAAATATCGATGCAATTGTCTTCTTGAGTAACTTTTTATTTGCAAATTGCAGTGTTGGTTTTATTTATTTCTTTATAAAACATGCATCACGGTAATATATATATATATATATATATATATATATATATATATATTACCGTGTATATATATATATATATATATATATACTAGGGGCCCGTGCGGCTCGGGCGCTACGCGCCCTCGCATCGCAAGCCCAAACCTGCAAACCCAAACCATCAAACCCAAACCTCCAAACCCAAACCATCAAACCAAAACCTCCAAACCTCAACCTCCAAACCCGAACCTCCAAACCCAAATCTTCAAACCCAAACATAGAACCGAGCGGGGTGAAGTTGGCCATGGAATCGAGGCTCGAGCGGGGTGAAGTTGGCCATGGCCTCGGTTCTTGTACACAGCGGCGGCGGCGGCGGCGGCGATAATTTTATATAATATAGAGAGATATATATATATTTATATATAAAAAGTACTTGGCGAGTTCATTTTTAACGGACGATTAGTTAAAATGGTTTTTTAGTGAACAGGTAAACACAAGAATGTCACTATGTGCTCAGTGAAAAAACTCGCCAAGTACTTTTTATTTTTTTGATTATTTTGTTGATTGATAATTTCTCTTTGTTGACAATTTTCACTTGATTTCACTATTTTTAAAATTTTTACCGTTAAGATTTTTTTAAATTGTTTTATTTCGATTCCGCCCCAAAAATCATGATTGCAAAGTTAACGTTACATTTGAAAACTACATGTGCTTGGCAATGCGTATTGTGAGTTTCATGTCAATTTATTTCACAACTTTTTGTAAGAAGACTAAACTAGAGATACTTTCGTAAATGTACTTGTCTCTAATTTTTGTACACCATTTTTGGTGTTTTTTGGGTTTATTCATCCGCTTAGCAACGCCAATCTGTTGCGGAGTGTGAGGAATTGTCAATCGCCTCGTAATTCCTTTGCCTCGCAAGAAATTGTCAAACTCGGAATTACAGAATTCACGCCCATTGTCCGATTGCGGACACTTTATCCGTACTTCCGTCTGTTTCTCGACTAACGTCTTATATGCCTTAAAAACCTGACAAAATCCATTCTTATTTTTCAGAAAATATACCTCGCACCACCTCGTACTGTCGTCAATAAATGTGACAAAATACTTAGCTGCACTCAACGATTCGACTCTCATTGGACCAACCACATCCGAATGTACAATCTTTAGCAACTCGTTGCATGGCGGACTTCCTTTTCCGAATGGAGTCGCGACCATTATCCCTTTCGTGCATATTTGGCACTTGGGCAACTCTTGAATGGCCTTCCTCCCCTCTATCTTTTGACTCGACAATACCTTCAGTAGATCTTTTCCATTGAGATGTCCGAAACGTTCGTGCCATCGCCAAATTTCGGATTTTTTCCTCAGTTGTCGCGATCTTTGCCTCGTGGTCTCGTCGAATGTAATATAAATTCCCTTGACGAACTGCTTTCATTTTGATCCGGCCCTCTTGGTCGACAACCACGGCCTCTTTCTTGCGGAATATCACCTCGTGATCTTGATCGGTAATTTTCGCAACTGAAACTAGATTTGTCCTGAGATCGGGAACGAACAACGTGTTTTGGAATTTAACTGACCGTTTTCCCTTATCGCTCGTTGTCGATATCATTACTGATCCTCTTCCTTCGACATTCGTCGAGCTGGAGCAGTTTCCCGTTGTCAACTTTTCGCAGATTCATAAAATCTGTCCGATCTCCACACACGTGGGCTGTGCTCCCACTGTCTAGTACCCAGTCCCGACACTCGTTATTCTCACTTGTTTGAAAGCACGTTTGTCTCTTGTCAAACATAGAATAATTTGTCGCTACGCCACTGTCAGCGCTGAAACTCTCGTCAAAATCTTTTGCTACGAAGTTTGCAGCCTGGTTTGACTCACTTTTATTTACTCTACAGTCAACTGCTTTGTGTCCAGGTTTGTGGCACTTGTAACACCGAAATCGATACTGTTTGCGACTGGTCGACTCACCTTAGTGTTTGTTTACACTTTTCTTATAGGCCTTGGAAACTTTATGGCCCCGTCCACTCGCGATCATTGCGCCTTGTATTTCTAATTTTCATCTCCAACACTTCCGCACTTGGCAACTTGTAACGAGTTTCTATCGCGCACCGAAAGTTCTCAAAACTCGCGGGCAAACTGTACAATCGTAAGGAGGTCTTCGTTAATGTTCACATCCATATCACCGAGTTTTTCCACGGCGTCGAAAAACGGCGCAATATGCACACCAATGTCCTCTCCCTCCTGCATTTTTTTGTAACATTCACCTTTTCAATAACGTAGCCTTTTTCGCGGGCCCTTTTGAAGCATACACTGACTCGAGTTTAAGCCACGTTTCTCGCGCCGTCGCACAATTCCGAATTTGTTTCAATTCTGACGGGCTAATTGACAAAATCAAGTCCGATTGCGACTTATTGTCGTCGATTTCCCACAACCTGACAGCTATCGCTTCTACACTTCGCCAGAAGGCTTCACCTTTTCCCTACTAACATATGACCATGCATCGTTTTTTATCAAAACTGCCCCGACTTGCATCCCCCACGTGTCGTAATTGTCTTCCGACAACAGCTCAATGCGCGTAGAATTTATAGTGCTGGTTGAAGCCATTTTTCGTCTGTTTGCCACGTGCCGGTAATTTTTTTTTCGCACTTTTCAGATCACCGCTCACATTTTTGTACACAATTAAATCCCGAAAAATATTCACGTCTCTGGGCCCATAACCTGTTGAGGTTATTTTTAGATTGGCATGAAATTCGTCGATGTATAATAGTTGAAAAGAATTTATTAATACATTGATGTAAATGTGTATCGCGGTGTCGTACAACTTTACAGGGCAAGGTTTTGTGTGAGAAGAAGGAAAACTATTTCAAGCTCAACCATTCCGAGAACAATTATGACAAAAGTGAAGGAGATTCTCTCCTTACTTTATATCGATACATAAACGCGCGTATTGGACAGGTCCAATCATAATTACGATGTTATTTCCAACAGGAACTATGTATTTCGTTCTGTTTTGAATTTTCACTACGGAAATAAACAAAATATACCAAGCCTAACGCCTCTATTCCGAGCTTCAAGTTTGCAGAATACCATGTATTTGTACACTAAGTCAGTGTGTTCTTTCATAGGGGAGATCGAGGACAGTTGTAACAATCTGTATTTTGGCTTTTCCTGGGCCCAAAGTATAATGCTTTTGTAAATGACACGTATACCCCTGCATAGAGCATTTAATGGTCTACAAAATGGTTCTATGTTGAAGTCTGTAACTAGAATTGAAAAAAAAGTATAGGCCTTTATAAAAAGTGTAAGGAATTGTTACAACCGTCCCCTACCCCGGGGCACTTGTAACAGTCGATGGGGATAGTTGTAACGGTCGATGGGGCTAGTTGTAACATAAGATTTTAAAACAAAATTATATCTTTCATTGTGACCAATATTATATAATATTATTACAACATCAAACATTATAACAGGGATATATATTACGGTCACAAAGATAAAATCTTAACACATGGAAATAGTCGTATCGAATTGATAAAAATCATAAAATAATTGAATAAAGTCTCAGACACACTAAACTTGTCAAAGAAACATGACATATAAGCTAAAGATACGTGCCGTGGTTGCCTGTATAGATTTTCCATTTTTGATCTTTTCATACACTTCTTCGTACGTTGACATATCGGCACAGGCTCGTTGCGTGATTCTTACGCGTTGCAGAGGCATTTTTGCACATAGAAACTTAAACAAAGGTGCGTTTAACGTTAGATTCAATGTTTAGATGTGAAATTATCATGACAACTGACAGCCGACAAACTGTAACAACCGTCCCCGGCAAAATTGTTACAATTGTCCCCAGATGGTTTTTTCTACTTCAAAGTTAGAATTTGATTAATTTTCTCAAGCTGGAGGCTTTAAAAACCGCGAAAGTTGACACAACAATGTCCAAGAAAGCTTCTGAAAAAAAATAATGACACAGTAATCGAGATATTCATGTTTATCGAAAGCCGCAAGAGTTTACTTTGGGCCTGACAATACCAATACACCTCTCTGGTCAAGTCTGTTTAGTGCAGATGACTCCTAGCCTAGTAACCAAATGTGAGGAACTGCAAGACGCATTATGCGCCTGCGGGACACGGTGTTACCTACTATAGTTTGGGAGATATTCGCTATGTTACAACTGTACCCTGTTACTTTTGTCCCCGGTCTCCCCTACTGATTAACATTTTTTAACAATGTAAAGCTTATGATTATTTGGTTTAAATGAAAGTATTACAACACATCTTCACTTAAAAAAAATAGCATTTTGTGCATCTAGGGCCAGAGATAAGTCTTTTTGTCGAACGTGAAGTTTGCCGCAACGAGCGAAGCGAGGGCCGCAACCACGCGAGACAAAAGATGAATCTCTGGCCCTCGTTGCACACGATCTTTTTTTCCCCATGGGAGATTTGAGTGTCTTTGCACTGTATGTGTGGATAGCCAAAAAGAAGCTCTTTTTTGACACCTAAGAGTGAAAATAGACGAGTTCGGTTCTTTTTTCCCCTCCGGGGGAAAAAGAAAGACCCGAACTCGTCTGTTTTCGCTTTTAGCTGTCAGAAAAGAGTCACTTTTCAGCGGTCTACGCATATAGTGAAAAGCACGAAAATCTTGCATGGGTGAAAAAAAAGTTTTTTGTTCCTCAAATTTCTCTTTTAATTTTCCAGAATAAATACCTTTTTTTAAAAGCCCACCAGGCTACTATTTTTCGTATAGTGTTATATATTAAGTAAACTGAGTTAACTTTTTAGGCATTTTTGTAGGAAAATAAAAAAGTTTGGATTTTATTGGTAACAGTTGTCATTTTTTTAATTTTTTTGGATATTTAACTTTGATACTATACTTACACTACTTGATACTACACTTACACTACTTACTATAAATCCTGTAAAATTTTGAGGAGTAACGTTTTAAGAAGTTCTAAAAAAATTTGCAAGTTAAAATATTAAATAGTATATTTTTTATAAGAAGTTTTGACGCCGGGGTACAAACGACCCCAGTGTGTCAAGTAAGGGTTAAGTAAATCCACAATAATATTTGTGGAATGTGAAGTAATATGGGTATCATTTCACGCAACTTAGGCGCTATGCATAGTGTAAAATCATTGTTTTCAATCTAAAAATGATGTTGTGATTGATTTGATTGCCCGGCAGAAAAAAATTTTTGGGGGCCAAACGGGCACCACCCTAAATTTTTTGGTGAAAATCACCACCATCATATTCATCACCATTAATATCCAAGATACCTGGATGTTCTACGGAATTCAATTCTAATCATGCTAAAGCGTATTAGATAACGGAACTCCGTTATTTCATATTTTTGTAAACAATTATGGAGGTTGTAGTTTTGTCACAAGCACCTTATTTTACTTTGGTCCTTGGATTGTCGAAGATATTTTAGTAAAAGTGGGTTATCATAATACTATTAGATTATGTTGGGCTATTTTTTACGATGGGAAAAGCTTTTTTAAAAAGTTTCCAACTTTTGATAGGCAGTTGTCATAAACATGTCATTATTGAGATCAGATCTAGCGTGAAGCGTCTATGCAAATTACTTATACAAAAATTATTAACTGCAAGTTATGTAAAAAAAGAAATCGAATTTTTCATCATCATAAACGGTAACCTCTCCTTAAACTATAGATTAGGAGATTAGAGTCAAACGCGTTTAATGAATTTGAGCCATTAAATAATGACAGAACGAATTTATCCATTATTGAGAATTTTGACTGGCAAACATTTAAAATTTCGAAAGTCCTTCTATAATATCTGGCTCAATTTTCGATCGAACATGCTTTTGAAATGTCTTCAAAATTGAAACGTAATTTGGACAAATTTTGCAATCTTTTCAAATCAATTTTTTGTGATTTTCAAAGTTCTCATATCATGACAATCATTGCGATAAAAGCAAGTTTTGGAAGGATCAACATCAGAAACCGAGGTATGAATCCTTGAATAATCAATTTTTTGATGCTTTTCAGAAATCACTCAGTTTTTGGGAGAGTTATCGTAATACTCGTGAGGAAGGAAAAAATACGTTCGTTTATAATTGAATGGAGCAAACTGAAAAAAAAGAATCACGTCCATCCTGTTGTGATGAATATTATAACATTAACAAAAAAATCAGTAGTTTCGTGTGAAACGAATTTTCGTGCAAATAATGTGCGACCCGGAGGTCGACAACTCTCTGAATGCTTGCTGAAATTAATTACGAAATCTGTAATGGAAGAAGCGTTGAAGAGGGTACGGAGACGAGGCTCGAAGATTTCAAGTCGCGAAGGAACTGTTGAACGGGGTTGGACGGTAACCTTATCCTTCCCCTCCTCAATGGTGGTGGCCAAAGAGTTTTCGCTCGAATAGAGCGGGACTCTTCGACGTCCGACTTTTCCCATCATAGGAAGGGGGTGGTCGTGCAATATAATATTATATATATATGAGAGAGAAGAAGCTTCTTGTATGATTGCCCCCAGGGTCCCACCGCTACTCCGCAATCGTCCATGCTGCTGCCGTTACTCTCCTACGAGGCTGCGACTCGAATCGATCCACGCCGATAATTAATTAGGAAAAAAAATCGTAAAACTTGTTGAGCTTGAAAAAGAGGGAGAGAGAATGAGAGGGAGTCTGTGCGGGTAGAGGGGGGGGGGGGCGCGGGGCACGAGAGAACGACCAGTCGAGAGCGAACGAGCTGGCGGAAAGAGTTGGGGAAAAAAAAGATCACGGTCGAGAAAAAGAACTACCCCCCGGGTCGTCCTTTTCCTTCCTTCCTTATTCCCTCCATCTTTCTCTCATTCGCCATCTCCAACCACCCTTCTTACAGGCCTCGCTTCACTTCCTTTTATACTTCTTCCTTTTATCCGTTTTTTCATCCCTTATTTTTTTTTCCACCTCTTCAGGCTTGTTTCCGTGCATTCTGCGCCTGGTGCAGTGCTTCTCCCTCGAGCTGTGCTTCGTCTTTTCCATCTTTATCCCTTCTCTCTCTTTCTCTCTTTCTCTCTCTCTCTCTCTCCCTCTCTCTCTCTCTCTCTCTCTCTCTCTCTCTCTCTCTCTCTTTCTCTATCTCTATCTCTCTCTTTCTATTCCATTTTTTTCTTCCCTCGTCTCTTACTCTTTCGCGGTTATATATACGGAGCATTGAATAAATTAAGTTTTTTTTCAGTTTACCGATATTCTCCCGGCTTTAGTATGAGAATCAAAGCTTTCAATATATATATATATATATATATATATATATATATATATATATATGATATATATAATCTTACGAACTGCGTGCCATTGCACCGTGAAAGATTTTTTTTCTATCGTTGAAAGCCAGTGGCGGTATATAAAAACCTACTTGGATGAAACTCCTAGAAAGAACGAAGAGTGAAGCGACCATTGAGTTTAAAAAAAACTGTAAATTAAATATATTTATATATGGGGCATTCCACGTCAAATGACGCGGTCATCCGCCTGACCCCCTCGGACTTTGATGTCCAATGAATTGTGAGTTTCGTGTGGCCCAAAATATGACCTCAAATTTTTAGAAATTTTTATTTCATTTTTTAGGGGTTGCCCAAGCTAAAAAATCATTCAATTGAGGGAAAACAAAAAGAGGGGTCTTCTTTAAATAAATGGAAATTTTTCACAAAAATTACGGCCTAAAACAGATATTTTTGTCATAGTTCGATAATGGGCCAAAAATAATTATTATTTCTTTTTGTATTTTAATTTATTTTTTCTATAATTTCTTATTTTGATTGTTACTTGTAGTGAGAATAACAACAACAAAAATATTTTTATAGTGAAACTTGATTTTTTTGTCTTGGTCTAAGAATGAAACGACAACATTTTTCGAAAATTTATTAGCCTCGACGACCTGAAATAAAACTGATGATTCAAACACAATTAAAAAATTTAAAAAAAAAGATCGTAATTATTTTTGGACCATTACCGTACTATGACGAAAATATCTGTTTTAGGCCCGAGTTTCTGTGAAAAATTTCATTAATTTGAAAAAGGCTCCTCTTTATGTTTTCCCTCAATTTAGCGATTTGATAGCTTGAACTGCCCCGAAAAAATGAAATAAGAATTTCTAAAAATTTGAGGTCATATTTTGGGCCAAACGGAATCCACAATTCCTTGGACATAAAAATCCGAAGGAGTCAGGCCGACGACCGCGTTATTTGACGTGCAATGCCCGATATGTACAATACGAACATATATGTACAGTTATTCCCATTGAGTTTTATCAGTTCTTTTACTAATTGATATCTCATAATATTAATACTATTTCTCTTTCTGTACATTACTTCCTTCTATAGTCAAAAGTTGTCCCGGATTCGCGTGACTTTAGGGAATGATTGTGCAAGCACAGGGAAAACGTATGGAAATTTGGGGTCGTAATTCCGTTAAACGTAACCTTTGAAAACCTTAAGCTCAGTTGAATTGCAAAATGCCGCTCTCTCTCTCTTTCTTTGTTTCTTGTTCTTACCAAATAACTTCCACGCAAATTTACACGTGTATGTGTCAGGTGTGCTGGATGCTTAAAATGCTCCTACTCAATGAAGGTATGATAATCTGTCTTTTCGGATTTATCGAGCTTGAGTCAGCTCACGTTGACCGTCGGTCCCTTTCTTTTGCCATTAGCCTTCGCCGCTTGCCCTTTTGTAAAATCTTTGGCTTTATCTTCGTTTTTGAAATGTCAACGACGATGATGTCGGTAACATTTTCAAAAATATTCATTAACATTGCTCCTGTAGGAAGGAGCAATGTTAATGGAGGTCGTCGAAAAAAGTGCCCGGCGATGAGCAAAGTATCTCCGGTTTGGGTTACCTAAAATGAAACTCGTTGGGGGTCTTTGCCCCCCAGACCCCCTCGCACTTCGGGCTCCGTATTCTTGATCATTGTCTTGATTTATTCGGTATAGAAATACTATATTGTTTTCATGTTACTGTACATTATTTTTGATAATATTGAGTCACATGTTTCATTCTTCATAGGGGTAACTGTTCATAAAGTTGGTGATCGAATTTCAAGGATTATATCGGCAGGCACTCACAACTTTAGCATATAAGGATCAAACATTTTGTTTTTGTGATATATTTTCCCGGAAAAAAAATCATATATGATCATATATATAATCATATATGACTTCGTTCAGGATCATGCATGACCATATATCATTATATATGATTTTTTTCCCGGGAAATGTACAAATACTTCGTTTATAATATAATACAAGTGTAAAATATTATTATTATAATTATACGTAGAAGTACAGTGCTGGCCACTAACGCCTGCAAATCTTTGAAAGAATCTTGAAAAAAATCTTTCTAAGATTCTAAGAATCTTTCAAAGATTTGCAGGCATTAATGGCGAGCACTGTACAATATATGCTGGTAAATGAATATAATATCCAAAAAAATATATATGATGATTTTTTTGTGAATAATTACGATTACATATATGATTATATATGATCATTCATGATGTCATGTTAAGGCATATATAATTATATATGATTATCTATGTCCATTTTTCCCGGAACTTTTGAACGTACATGGTCATACATGGGCATATACGATCATTTATGATGTCATGTTAAAGCATATGGGTCATTCCACCAATTCTTGACTAAAGTTGTGCCGGGGGGTCTGAATTCTGGATAACAAAAATTTTTATTGAAAAGTTCATAACAAAGAGAGCTTCCATGATTTTTTTCAATTTTTTTTAGTCCAACCCTTTTGAAGATACAGTAGATCGAAAACTGCAAGATTTGCAATTATTGACTTTACATATTAAAAATATCAGTCCCTTGTAAAATTTCTAAAAATATATTAAATATTGGTTTTTGTGTAAAACAAGTTCAGCTTTCTGAAAAAAATATTTTCCATTTCCTCCAGTATCAGGAAAACCCCAAAAAATGAGGTCAAAAAGTAAAATACGCTTTTTCGACCAATGTATCATTTTTAATATTTTTTTCGAAAAGCTGAGACTTTTTTACATGGGAAAGGTATGTTTTGATTTTGGGAATATTTAAAAATAAACCATAGCAAAATAAAGTTGAAACTTTTGTGATGAATTGCCGATAAGTATTGTGCTGCCGTCACGGTCGATACACGAACTATCGAATCAAGTTTGAAAATTTCTGTACATAGCATTATATTGAGCGATTATGTAGTGAATATATATGTTCAAAGTGTGAAGTGGGTAAGAAATTAAAATTATTATACAAAAGCGATATGACAAGGATCAATTCTTTATTATTTGTACTCTTCTTGTCACTGTTGACAGAGAAACATTTCTTACAATAGCAGAACTTTTATCAGCCTTGGCATTGTATGACTGGGCACGTAAGTCATTTAAAAATATTGATTTCACTTTCATTTCAAATGAGAAATACGAAGTACGCGCAGCACAGCTAAAGTCAAGATTTGCTAATGCTGTGGCTGTAAAAAAGACGCAATCTATACATTGTATTATCCCTGATGCCGAGAATCAGGGATATGCTATTGTAAGAAATGTTTCTCTGTCAACAGTGACAAGGAGAGTACAAATAATAAAGATTTGATTCTTGTCATATCGTTTTTGTATACTAATTTTAATTTCTTACCCACTTCATACTTTAAACATATATATTCACTACATAATCGCTGAATATAATGCTATGTACAGAAATTTTCAAACTTGATTCGATAGTTCGTGTATCGACCGTGACGGCAGCACAATACTTAACGGCAATTCATCACAAAAGTTTCAACTTTATTTTGCTTGGGTTATTTTTAAATATTCCCAAAATCAAAATATACCTTTCCCATGTAAAAAAGTCTCAGCTTTTCGAAAAAAATATTTAAAAAAATATTAAAAATAACACATTGGTCGAAAAAGCGTATTTTACTTTTTGACCTCATTTTTTGGGGTTTTCCTGATACTGGAGGAAATTGAAAATATTTTTTTCAGAAAGCTGAGCTTTTTTTACACAAAAAACAATATTTAATATATTTTTAGAAATTTTACAAGGGATTGATATTTTTAATATCTGAAGTCAATAATTGCAAATCTTGAAATTTTCGATCTACTGTATCTTCAAAAGGGTTGGACAAAAAAAATTGAAAAAAATCATGGAAGCTCTCTTTGTTATGTACTTTTCAATAAAAATTTTTGTTATCCAGAATTCAGACCCCCTGGCACAACTTTCGTCAAGAATTGGTGGAATGACCCATATATAATTATATATGATTATATATGACCATTTTTTCCCGGCATACATGATCATCCATGGGCATATACGATCATTCATGATGGCATATTAAGGCATATATAATCATACATGATTTATATATGATCATATATGATTTTTTTTTCCCGGGTTAAATGTTGGTTAACATATCCCCTAGAGACATTTTAATAAGCACTCACACTGTAATTTAAACTCTTTGATTCATTGTGAACATCGAGCAGTCTGATAAATTCTATTAATCATTATTAAAAAGATAGATTTGAATATTATCAATATAATATGAAAGTATCTAAACAATCATATCATTTAAATGCTTTGATAGATTACATTCGCAGAATTGTTAAAATATCAGGTAGTCATGAAGAATATTAGTGACATTTGAGATGGGCACATTTATCATAACATTTTAATCATTCAATGATTATCAGTACATTTATAATAAGTAAAAGAAGCTTTTTCTTATAAATCAATGCTCAGTTTCGGTTTTTTCACGTTTGAAACGCGCAGGTGATCGCCATAATGCCAACGGAGTGCAAGCAGGCGAGAGTAGAGAACCATGTACTATTTATAAAAGAAATATGAGTTTTGAAATTGGTGCGCTCAGGCCAGCTCCTACGCATTCTAGTCTAGCTGTTTGATTTTTTAGTTCTTCTTTTACTCAGTAAGTGGCGTCGGTGGTGACGTCGTGTACCGTTTACGCAGGTCTATGCTTTACGTGAAAGTAGTATGTGCTTGTTTACAGTCATATAGAAATTCTGTCAGTAAGAAAAATCGTATTTTTTTCGGAAAATTTTTTTTGTTTGTAAAACTTATTTACTTAGCAGTGTCTGATTGGATTCATACTTCATGGGACATTTGTTTATAATAAACATATACCGACATTGTGTGAGTTAGAGAAAAATTCGTTCGTGAACTCTCGAGACCCAAGGGCATATGGACAGAAATTGCTTTTTTTCTTTAAGGGCTTACATACACTTGTAATTTTCAAAAAATCGTTTTTTTTTGTATTTTCTGAATATACATATATTGGAGCATACACACTCAAAATTTTATGTCAATCAGACGATTATTTTCGAAGTTATAGACACATTTATGAAGGCGCGTTAGGGAGGCGCGTCTCACAGTCACAAACTTTAAACGTGTTTTTCTCAAAACTATGTTTTGAAAATCGGTGATCAAGATTTCTCGAAAACGGCTGAACCGATCAGTCTCAAATTTTAACACAACCTTTTTAACGAGATTTTTTAGTAATTAATCGAAGATTTTTTTTCTCCGATAAATATTTTCCATTTTATAAACAATTTAAGGCTTAAATTTTCGTTCAAAATCGAGTCTTTTATTTTGAGAAGTCGCCATTTTGTCAAAAATTATTTTTTCGCTAATTCCTTCGATTAAATACTAGATAATGTATTATATTAACGAAATTTATTTGGTTTTTTCATTTCAGATAATCCGGTCCAGAGATATCGTGATCACCGCAAAATTGGTTTTTTTTGCGGAGCTCTAGGAGATCGGCGATAGCAACATTCACGATGATTATTTTTACAAATAAAAAATATGTTAATATATTATAAGGTTATTATAATATGTACACCAATTTTCAAATTAATAAATTGAATAGTCTGCGCGAAAAAAATTCTTGAAAATCCGTCTTTTTAAAGCCTTCTAACTGTATGTAAGCCCTTAAAAACTGTATTTTCTTTGCAAAAATTGTAAACTTAATGGTGTCTGATTGGATTCATACTTCGTGGGACATTTGTTTGCAATTATATACAGACATTGTGTGAGTTAGAGAAAAATTTGTTCGTGAGCTTCGGAGATCAAAGTGCATATGGACAGAAATAGGTGTTTTTTCGTTCAAAATTGTGTTTTCTTTGCAAAAATTGTAAGCTTAATGGTGTCTGATTGGATTCACACTTCGTGGGACATTTGTTTCTAATTACATATATACAGACATTGTGTGAGTATGAGAAAAATTCGTTCGTGAACTTCCAAGTTCCAAGTGCATATATGGACAGAAATACTATTTTTTGGTTACAATGTTTTTTGCAAAAATTGCAAACTAAATGCTGTCTGATTGAATTCATACTTCGTGAGACATTTGTTTACAATCATATACACACATTTTATGTGTTAGAGAAAAATTCGTTTGTGAAATTCCAAGTTCCAACGTCATATGGCCATAAAACGTCTTTTTTGCTTAAGGATGACCATTTTTATCTAAAATCTTTATTTTACAGTATCCATTTGGATTTAAACTTCTTAGAAATAGAGATTACAACCATACGTAACTACCCTCCAAAGGAGATTGAATTCCGTACATAGGTTTCTGAGATCTGGGTCTGGAAGGACATCCGACGCAGGATTCGAGGCAATTGCGATAAGCACTTTCTGTCATAAATGAGTGAGTGCCTAAAAACCAAAAATATTTTTTTAGGGGATAGATGAATCCAGGTATTGATCGAAGGTGTAGTCGAAATTTTAATTTTTGACAAAATGGTGGCTCCGGAAAGAAACAATTTCGATTTTCGACCGAATTGTTTCGTTAAATCGATGAAAAAAAATAGAAATAATTATCGGAAATCTTATTCCTTTGATCAATACCTGAAGAATATATCTGACAAGGTTGTGTTAAAATTGTAGACCCATCGGTTGAGCCGTTTTTGAGAAATCGTGCGCACCGACTTTGAAAACACCGTTTTGAGAAAAATGCGGTTGAAGTTTCAACAGTCGTTCACACATATGTAAGATTTTTTTTTCAACTTACATGGAGTCATCTATTCCAGGGACATATGATAAATCCTCTGCGTCATCAGCAGCTTTCGATATCCCCATTTGGTGTCGTCTGCGAGCCATTCTTCCATTTCGCGCGTGCTCTCATGCGCTCTCAAGTCTGATATTCTGACGCGCTCTGCATCCTTCTTTTCGGCATAGGCATGGGCATTGGGCCCAATTGATAGTCCCAGTGCACTCATGTAATACAAAAACGATGTTGTACCTTCATTAAAAGTGCCGGCTGCGATGTAAGCTGCCATTTCCACTGTCTTCAAACCAGAAGGAATGATTTTTGGAGTGATTTTCCATATCAACTGGTTGTAGCTTTCGTTATTATTTTTCGTAAAACCGCCAACACATCTTTCCAGTAATTTTTCATTGCTGAGATCTGTGTAGATTAGAAACAGAGCTTCAGCAACATCACGTGGTAATTACTGATAGACATGTTTGTTGGTCACCTCAGGTATCTCAGGTATCGCGCACCATAACAATAACCGCTGCTCCGCTCTTTCGGGCGTTTACTTTGTAGCGCTCCGAGCGTCCTTACAAATATGAGAGTATTTCCGAGAATATTCGCTGGATCGTTTTGAAATTTTCAGCGAATATACTCACATATTTGTACATTCCGAAAATGTAATAAAAAAGTCGATTTTTAGAAATTTCTAACTGCGTATAACGCCTTGGGAAAAATGCTTTTCCAATGTGAATGGATCAAGATAAAATTTCATCCATCAATATGTTGTCAACCTGCATTTATTAAACTAATCTTTTACGGTTTTTATAAATATTTGAACTTTCTCTTTAAAATCTTCTAATATTCTTTCAAACTTCTACAAAAGAATCTTTATGAGGACCTTCTTGACCAATTTCATGACACGTATATTTATTATCGTGACTTTCAGGCTTCATGAACGACGGAAACAAACCAATCTGCAAATTTCCAATTTGCATGATTTTTTAGCAATTCTGTTTAATTACATTATTAATTGTTTTTGTCATCTAGTGTATTCATGCTAAAAAAGTGAACTGGATGGCCACTAATTTAGGAAACGTAGCGTTCATAAGAATTTTTCGAAAATTTCAAGAATTTGTTGAGAACGAACTTCTCCAGCGTTATTTTTCATCGAATTTAACACCACCTTTTCTTGTCATTTAATGGATTTGTGCAACAAAATTTATCTCGTTTCTACTAAAAGACGAACAAAATTTTTTTTGAAGATTTCAAAATTTTTGTTTAACCCAACCTCTCAAGCGATTTTTCTGAAATTCAGTATTATTTTATGATGTCATTGAATGTATTGTCAGAAAAAATCAGCTTCATGGGTGCAAAATTACGAAAGTAAGAGTACTCACAAACTTGTTACCAAAAATTATATATATTTTTTTTTAATTGAACCTCTTAAGGCGGTCGAGTTAGCGTCAAAACGGCGATTTTTAATAATAATTAATAATTTTTGTAGAATGCCTACAAATATGATGTATCGTCCACCATTTGAGGTACCAAATGAACAATTTTTTGGGACTAATTAGAACCCTTAAATAAGGTGGCCAACTTTGTGAAAAATGAATACGGGAGAATTGAGCGCGAGTGTAAAGCATAACTGAGAATTTGTCGGCGGGCGTAAATTACAAAGCAAACAAATGCAACTTACTGAAACTATTATTTATTTTTAAAATCACATTTTTAGACTGAGTGCATTTTTTAACTAATTGTAGGTTTTTATGAGAACGTCATAGAAATTATCACAACTACCTATATTAAACTTTATAAGGAGCAGTGCACGTAGCGTCTCAACTTTTAGAGCCGATTTTTCAGAAGTCCATAGGGCATTCATTAACGAAAATATTGATACTTTCTGTAGGTCCGTTTATCCCTGGCAAAGAAAGAAGATATTGAACAATAGTTAGGCAATTTCTGAACAGTATTTCGTTTTGTTTAAAATCTAAAACGTTTCAAAGCGATGATTTGGTCTATAATTTTGAAAAAATCAATTTCTTTTCATATTCTTAAAGTTTAGATCTTTAAAAATATATCCTTAAAAGGAAATTTTTAAATTCCAATAATTAACAGAGGTATAGCTATTTTGGTGACGCAGCAGCTACACCCGTCACGTCGGAACAAATCGGTCTAGAAAAGTTTTTCTCAAAACTATTTTTCTCAACACGGCTGATATATTTCAAGCTCTACTGAGACGATTTACTTCAAATTTTTTACCAATCTTCAATGTCTCTACCGCCCCAACCACTTTTTATATCAAATTTCTTTTTTACTACCCTGAGAAAATAAATTTGTTGAATCATTGAAAATTTTGTTGGCTGGACTAAATGCGGTGGACACGGGCTAGCAAGAGAGTGTACAGTATGCCGAACTGAATATTTGGTTTGCTTGAAAGCACGAAAAATTGTTGGTTTAACAAAAGCTATTTTGAACCAACTGAAATAGAGCTGCATCTAACCGGCAATTAGTCCAACCAATGAATAAAATTGTTGATTCAATGAAAAGCTATTTTGAGTTGACTGAGTCGAGTCGCATCTAACGGGCAATTGTCCAACCAATACATAAAATTGTTGGTTCAATAGAATATTATTTTACATTAGATAAAATAGCGTTGTATCTAACCGGTAATTAGTCCAATCAACAGGAAACATGATTGATTCAATAAAATGCGTGTTAATTAATTGTTGCTAAACATGTTATAAAAAATATGAAACCCTTGCAAAATAATTTAATATGCATAGTTTAGCGGCCCCAAAAAGAGATGAATCGAAAAAACGAAAAATCTGCGATCTAATTTCTCTGCCCGACTGGGAATCGAACCCTCGACCCTGCCTACCATCATACCTATCGTACCTAACTACCTAACACGCTACCTATTACACTATCGCCTACTACTATGCACTTGAAAAAAGTTAGGGGTTATGAAGATTCGATTTTTTTCCGGCAAGGGGAAATCTATTTTGTTTATGAATAGCTTTTTTTCATGAACACTTTCAAATATGGATGAGAAATATATAATTCATATATGCGAAGTATGAATCATGTAACGCAAATATATGAGAAATATATGAGAAATACATGCATTACATATACATGAAAAATATATTATATCATACTTGTCTCATGTATGACGAATATACAAACTTTTGCCGTTTTATATGACATGTATTAATTATATATCTGGGATATATGACAAATATACTTTTTTCCGCGTGGGAACAATGGTTCAGTTGAATCGACTTTAGAAAAACGAACCCATTGTCTAGGCTATCCAATAGATTATTCAGTTTTCTGAACTATTTACGTGGATTGAAGCGATGCAGAATTGGATTGTAACAAAAAATGTCATTCAGTTATTATAACCTATCAACTTTAGTTGTTTCAACAATAAATCAGTCAGGTCACCATTTCCATCCAGTTCCGACAATGCATGACAACTTGAGAAACTTGAATGTAACCAATGATTAGATGAACTAAATATGAGCGTTAGGTTGATGCGCATTTATCGTTCATCTAACAATGGTTCAGTTGAATCAACTTTATAAAAACGAACCCATTGTATAGGCTATCCAATAGATTATTCAGTTTTCTGAACTATTTACGTGGATTGAAGCAATGCAGAATTGGATTGTAACAAAAAATGTCATTCAATTATCACAACCTATCAATTTTAGTTGTTTCAATAATGTATCAGTCAGGTCACCATTTCCATCCAGTTCCGACAATGCATGACGCATTGTCGGAACTGGGGGGAAATGGATCACTTGAATCAACTATATGAAGTCAACTGTTGATATTAGTATACGAATCATTTATTTTGTCAACTCTAATAAATATTCCGTTACTCAGACTATTCCAGGTTTGAGTCAACCAATTCGAAGTCAACTGAATTTACTTATTTGATTTGACTATTTACTTTTCTCAGTGCACAGTAGAAAAATTTTGTCACTGATAGCGGAGATTGTAGCGCAGTGATAGTGCAATGCGGGACATGCGGGACGCATTAGACGTTTTGCAGGACTATTTTATTAATTATTGCAAAGCGGGATCGCAACTGCCATTATGGGACGGTCCCACCGAATGCAGGATGGTTGGCCGCCTTACCCTTAGTGTGCACTGGTTTCCTGAAAAACCTAGTTTTTATTTTTTACACTCTGCGCGTGATTCAGAAACCCCGCTGGACTACAACGTCTCATTTTCTTCGTAACGCTTTTTTCCCACGGGATGATCACGGCACATTTTGATTAAAGTCAAAATTGTGGCCAGGATAATGCCGGGAAAGTTCAAAATAGGCTAACAATTTTAAAACAGGCCTGCAACTCTGAAATAAAGGACTAAAAAAATGTGCCGCATTCATCATATGGGGAAAAGTGTCACGAAGAAAATAATATGTTGTACGGTAAAATCCGTCGAGCTGTTTATCCTCAATCACGCGCAGAGTGTAAAAACTCAAAACTAGGTTTTTCAGGAAACCGGTGCACCTTAAGAGTTCTAACTATATCCCCAAAAAATTGTTCATTTGGTACTTCAAGTGGTGGACGATACATCATATTTCTAGGCATTCTACAAAAATTATAAATTATTATTAAAAATCGTCGTTTTGACGCTGACTTGACCGCCTTAAGCAGTTTTTCTCATATTCCATCCCAACTTTCCTTATTATAAATTGTACCTATCCTCACAAAAAATTTCAGCGGGATAACTGCAAAATTGCGAAACTCAGAGTTACTTCAAACATGTTACAAAAAATTATAGATCCCGAGCAAATTGATAATTGTTTTGCAATTTAAAAATAATTGCACCGTGTAAAGGGACGTAGATGATCTACTTGCATACCCAATTTCAACTCGATCGCTTAAGGGGTTAGGCCACTGTACAGACCAAAAAAAGGGCATATTTCGTGATTTTTTTTCGGCGAAACAATAAAATCAATGGGATTTACAAAAAGGTGTTTTATTATACATCTAATTGGCAATACAAGATTTTTTTTTTTCATGACGATATATTTCAAAATGGCGACTTTGCAACATTTTTCCGATGATGCCTTTATTTCTGGAAGGTCGACGGCCGAACCAACAGCTCTTATAATTCTTGAGTTACAATGAGGCACCAAAGTTTTTTTGATTGTACATACAAATAGCTATAGAAGTACGTAGGATTTTTTGATGTTGTTTTTGTAGACCTGGCGCAAAAATCATAAAATGCCATGAGAAAATCGTCGGGAAATTGTTTATAAAAAAAGGAATTATGCAATATAATGAATAATCCTAATTACTGCTTTAGAGAACGTTATTTTGAATGTACAGTTGAAATTTCAAATGAATCGCTTGAAATTTTTTCGAGTTATGAGTTCACCCAACTTGAGAAATGAGATAAACGCGTTTAAAGTTTGTAGACAGCCCGCTGCGGATGACGAGGGGTTGCACTTAAATACGAAAATCGAGTACTTAGGGATTTTTCACGCACATAATCTTTTGAAATATAATTCTATATATAGATAGTAAGCTACCTTTTTAACCGAAAAGAATCGATTTTTCGAAAGTCCTAGAGTGGCCTAACCCCTTAAACCGTTCTCCAGATTCCAGTTTGAGACGAGTGCAAAACATATACACACACACACATACGTCCGGACATTTTTTCAAAATATGATTTCTCGATGTTTTGACCCATTTTGAACATACTGACATGAAAATTGCGAAAAAAAATGTTTCGCGGTAGCGAAGCTCCCTTTTGATATGATCCCAATGATATCACTCATGATATCTAATTGTATGGTATTAAATTTTACATAAGCATTTTAAATGTACAAGATGTACTCACCTTAGATCTGTCGACAGAATTTCAACTTTGATTTTCTCGATGAATTTACGGTGATGATTTTGGACCCCTTTCTCATGTATATTGAGTGATGTATTTTTCGCACGAACGAATCGCAATGTATAAAACTTTGCGTTCACCGAGTATTTCGACTGGTGACAATGACATTCGTGCTTCAAATCTGAAATTACCGTTGCGTTTTAATTAATAAGTGTCATGTTGTTTCGTTGATTTTTTTTTTTTGACGCCACGATTTCCGGCGTGTACACCCTCGTATCTATACGCTCGACGAGTCTCTCTGTTTCCCGAGAGTAACGTGAAAAATGTATTATCGTACGCGAATCTCATGCACAATTCCCCGGATAACGAGGATGATATATATATATACACACGAAGGTTTTCATAACGAGTTGTGTTTTCCACAAATGCATACATCAACTCAGTATCGTGTATGGGCCAAAAAGCTTGGAGAAGCTTGAATGAGAAAAAAGAAAAAAAAACGAATATTGTACACGTTTCACCGAGATTTCTCGGATGACGTATAATCACCATTCGAATAATTTAAAAAAAAGTCTGGAAAATGAATTGACGAAAAATAATTGTGAATTTTTATTTCAGTATGAATATTTATCAGTGGCAAAAACGATAAGGGCAATTGCAGTAAATATCCGATGACACAAGATTTTTATATGTATATATATTAGGGTGGTCCTTATTTAGAACTTGGACGAATTTTTTATCAGACGCCCCTCAAATCGACTCCAAATAATTTAAAAACAACACCCTAATTTTTGCAGATTTTTACCTAGACTCTAACCCTTCCCGAAAAGAGGGCAGATTTCCCCATTTGAAATACACGTTTTTCGGCGTAAATAAATGTGATCAGGCTAGGACTCGTGGGCGATCAGGACTGGATAAGGCGTCTGATCCGGCTAGGATCAGAGTCGTGATCGCGGCCGGAACGGAAGTAGCGTGATGATCCTGATCTTTTTTTGATCCGTATCCTGATCCACGCCGGATGTCATTTTAAGGCTAGCCTGATGTAGCCCTGATCCTAGCCGGAATCAAATTTCCGCTCGGGATCATACGGATCAATCAGGACGAATTGCAATTGGTCTAGATTAGCCCGTGTTAGAATTCTAGACGAATTGTAATTCGTCTAGATTGACCCGTATGATAATGTGAATTTTTTCTCAAATTGTGGCACCAATGAACACTAAAATCTTGCAGTTACAGGTTTAGTTTAAAAATTATTACACTGAGAATAAAATATATCCTGAAACGGGAGGGGTCCAGATAAAAATCTGAACAAATTAGGGTATTGTTTTTGAATGATTTCGAGTCGATTTGGGGGGCGTCTGATAAAAAATGCATCCAAGCCCCAAATAAGGACCACCCTAATATATATCTAGGCGAAAATTCGAAGAATTTCTACAACTCGATGCAAGATCTTCCCATTAATATTGTTCGAAGTCATGGGCATCATAGGATGGAATCACTATAAATATGGAAAAAAGTTCCAATGGGGGTATTGGTTTGGGTTTCAAGAAACGATTTTTTTGTTCATTTTATCTTCGTTAAGATATACAGACTTGTGAGTGTTTCAACAGATTACATAAGACGAGAAATTTGTGGTTAACGCCAAAGATATGTTCGCATGCTTTGCCATTTTGCACGGACGCGTGGCGTCTGTCCATTATCGATTTAAGAATTTATGAGATCAGCTTCGTACCGACGGCAATTTATTTTCCTATTTCTAATCGAGGTGGAAAAAATTATCAGTTTATCACCCTGACCATCTTTTCATCTGACTCCGAGGGGTTCTTGACTCTCGCTCTCGTTTCTATAACCATAAACATGATCTCTCTCGGGGAGTTACCATCGCGTTGTGCCGAGCAGGAGGAAGCCACGCGAAAGTGAGAGTGTTTGAGTTCGGGAGGATAGACCGAGAATCAGAAGAGCGAGAGAGAGGGATGGAAAGAAAGAAAGACAAAGTTAACCAGTGGGGAGGCCATGACCAGCGCAATCTCGTCCCGTTGGTCAGTTTCGCTGTTGACCGAGCGACAGAATTCACTTTTTTTCATATCCATGTGAAATTCCATAAATAACCGAAAGCTTGCACTCGTATTTCTCTTAAGCTTAAGCTTCTCTAAAGCTTAAGCTTTGTGAAAGCGTTTTTTTCAAGATATTTATGCCGGAATGCTCTACAACGGCTAGAAATTTTATCTAGCTTTAACTTTAACTCTATCTGACTCGAAATTTCAACTCAAACTTTAACATAAACTTTGTTTGACTTTAAATTTTTTGCGAAATATTCGTGGGTGGTCTGGCTTTCACAATTGCGCAATGATCAGAATCAAATTCGTTATGTAAATGCACATCTCAAAAAGGACAATTGACATAAAAATATTGATGAATCGTTTAAGGAGTTGGGCCACTGTAGGATATTCAAAAAATCGATTTTTTGGTTGTTAACAAGGTACCTTAAATTCATCCATTCATTCCATACATTTGTATTCCAGATTATGTGCGTGAATAATCCCTGAGTACTCGATTTGCGTATTCTAGTGCAACCCCTCTTCATCCGCAGCGGGCTTTCTACAAACTTTAAACGCGTTTATTTCAGAACTACATTTTTCAAGTCGGCCGAACTCATAATTCAAACAAATTTCAACCGATTTATTCGAAATTCCAACTGCTCATTCGAAATAACGTTCTCTAAAGCACTAATTAGGATTTTTCTAATTATATTGCATAGTTCCTTTTTTATAAACAATTTCCTGACGATTTTCCTATGGCATTTAATACTTTTTCATTTAGAAATGCGCCATTTTTACAAAAAACAACGTCAAAATAATCCTACGTACTTCTATTGCTATTCTTACATACAATCGAAAAAACTTTGGTGCCTCATAATAACTCAAAAATTATAAGAGCTGTTGGGTCGGCCGTCGACCTTCCAGAAATAAAGGCGTCATCGGAAAAATGCCGCACAGTCGCCATTTTGACATATATCGCCATGAAAAAATAATTTTGTAATTAAGTTGCCAATTAAATGTATAATAAATCGGATTTACAAAAAAGGCCATACAATAAATATGCCATTTTATTGGTCTGTCGAGTGGCCTAAACTCTTAAGGAGTTTCCGCTTAGTCAATTTTCGGAAATTGTGAAGAAATCATCGCGAACGCTTTAGTTTTTGTAAATCAATAACCATCATGCATCACATTTTTGTTGGGCATCTGCACTAAGCGACGGGATGATGAGTATATTCAATGAGCACAAAAACACGCGGAGGTTCAGTTTCAAAGAAGATTCGAAATGTTCGAAAAATGTTTTTAATTTAGTACTTTCGCAGTTGTCAATTATTATAGTTATCAGTTACTGCATTGCGAGAATAGCTGTTATTGATTTCGGATGCAATCACTTGTGAAGTTCGGAATTGACGGAGTTTTGAAATTTCCGAGGCATGAAAAATCGTGCAAATTTGGAAAAAGGTCCTTGATTTGTTTTTTTTATCGTTTATTAGATTTTTTAAAGCTATAATCGAACTAATCATCGTATAGGAGCTCAAGGAACTATTCATGGGCTCGGCAAGCGAGTGCAAAAAAATGAGCTATGTGCAAATTTTTCACATGCACATTTTTTATTTTTTTCGTTGTCACTCGCACATAAAGATTGTTACGAAACTTGGAAAGAGGAGAGAATATGCAGTGGCATCATCGAGGTTGGTTTGAGGGTTAGCAACGGTATAGACGAGAGAGTGGCAATAAAATCAAGCAGCGAGGCTGCAACCCTTCCGTTCTCTCGGCGGAGCTGCTCGCAGAGAGTCTCTCGGTAATCTCGCTCTTGCACCCTCTTCGTCTTTCCACCCTCCAGAGCTTCCAAAGCACACATACACCCTTGTACACACCCATACACACACAAACACACATACGCACACCGACGCATGAATATTTCGTGGAGTGAGGATTACGAGATCTCGTTTTCGTTTTCGTAACACGCCAATTAACGTTCTCGTCTATATACCGCGTTAAATTGCAATTACACATATGGATACGAATAATTTATGAGAAACCGTGAAATTCACGATTAAAGGGAAACTTGCACGCACATCCATCGTTTTGTCGAAATTATACGATTTGTGTTCTCGATACACTTTTTCTTCCTCTCTTTCTTCCTTCGTGGTTCTCCGTCGATAAAATACAAATAAAAAAAAATAAAAAACAATGTTCCCCTTCGTGCAAAAGCCTCTTCTTCTTTTTGCCATATCCACCGTATGAAATGAGGGGGCGGATTCCGTGAAATTTCTTACAGCGATAAAGAATCCGAGCTGATTTTAAAAGATACGTCTCGCCGAATCGTCGTCGATTCTTCGATGTTTGTATATACATGTGTATAAAGCATAAACGTTAGAGAAAGATGCTCTAAATGTTCCTAAATGCACGGGTTACGATGTCATAACTCGATGGAATAGGATATTAAGGGTATGCATGAAGAATGTGGGAAAAACGTTGCTCGCATTTGTATAAATATGTTGAAACGTTTTTACGTATATATGAGAAATTTCACGTTGAATGAACCAGGATCTTGACGTTCACTCTTGGATATTGAGCTGATAGATTTTTCCACATCATTCAGACAATCTTGAAGGTGTCATTTCAATTTTCCTTTTACCGTTCCTAATTGGGTTACATTTACATTATTTGAGTTCATCTCGCCTAGGGTTTCTGCGTAATTACTGGATATAGAAGTGGTTTATTTTACATTGTGAAATCGATTTTAATTTTTGTCATTAAGCTCCGTTTTTAATTTTGTTTTTCAGTCCCTTTGAATCCTCAAACTCGATGAACCTTTTTTTCTTTTTTCACCGCCTGAAATACTTATTCTTACGATTATGAAATGCGTCGATAAATCAGATTCAAATAAAATTTAATTGAAAATTTTCTGCTGTAATTATATTGATATGAAAATTTTGTTTTAAGGAGGTTCGGTGGCGACTATGCTAGTCAGCTATAAGTCTATTTTGTACTGCAAGACCGCTGCATGTTAGATCAGTAGATATAGTCTATTTTTCAAGAAATATTTTTTGCGCGTTGAATTTCTGGATTCCTTTTATTTTTACGATATCGATAGAAACGTAATAATATACGGCTTGACTTCAGTGGTATGTCATATCTTCGACATTTGGCATCGTCGCATTTCTTATGACTAAATTGCGTTACTGTCCCATCATGTAAATTCCTACAGCACGTTCGTCTATCTGGGATATATATATATACTTGCAGAAAAATTGATTAGTTATAAAAAAAATTTTTTAAAAAATTACGGCTTCACACATCCATATTTTTATCTCGTGTAGAAAATGTCCAATACGAAATTCAAATTTTCGCGGGTATGCGGCGTTGCCACACCTCAAGCATGGTTGTACTCACGTCACGGGAGTCTTGCTCCACGAATATTTTTGTGACATTTTGGACTTTATATTTGCAAATTTATTATTTATTACGCGATAAACTCTCTAATAGAATGTGTCTTTTTGATCGCAAAGATTCAACGAATACAACCGTTAGTTTTCTTTACGCGCATCTTGGCTCCAAGTAGCATAAAATAAATCGATTTCTGAGTGGAAAACGAGATTTTGTCGCTCACGTGTAGTAAATTCACTGACTTTAATAATTAATATCTCGGAAACTATGCGATACATCTCGTGCAAAATTCGCATTTGCATGTATGAAGGTTTCGACAATTCTATTTAAAAAAATTGGATTTTTATCTTGGAGTCGCTAAGATCACCGAACCTCCTTAAAATATCACGGCAAGTAAAAAATTGCGCAATCCCGTGCAGAAATTATGGCAGGGATCCAGCGGGATTCCTGTAATTCATCCTAGTCACGGATCAGGATCCTTCTGGCGATCGGACCAAATTCCATGACCAGAATGAAACGTTTGTAAAATGGAATCTAGGAGGGACTCCCGAACGGATCCGTGACTGTGTCCAGGGCGGATCTTATTTGATGCTTGAATGATCCATAGCAGATTATTGAAGAATCCTATAGGATCGTGAATAAATTATATTTATTGAAATGGGCACTCTTCAGGAAGGCACCTAAACTACATATATTGTCTTCATTAATGACTAAAACGTTGTGTGAACGTGTGATGTTCCCCAAATGACTTGCTGATGCGAGCGCTATAATTGGTCGCAATTAATGTAATCACAAAAAATATTAAATAAAAAATATATATAGCTTTAGCGTTATAATAAGGAATCAACCTGGGGCCAGCTAGGGATCCAGTAAGGCTCCCTTATTAGGGCATCCCTGAGAAATCCCGATGGAGATTTTACTGGAAACTGGAAGATCTCAGAAAATTTTTGAACAGGAATACTCATTCCGGGGTCGCCTCAACAAATACTGATCGAGACTTAATCGAAATATGAATTTAACGATTGCCGGTTATCGTTAATAAGGACACCACTGGGGACCCACCAGGGATCTAGCAAGGAATCTTCTTTTAGGGCATCTCGAAGGAATCCCGATCGGGGTTTTACTGGAAACTGGGATACCCCAACAAATTTCTGCACGCGATGCTCTTTCGGATTTTCCAAGTGTCAAATTAAGCACGAATGAAAAAAAGATTTGGAGTGAAATGTCCCATGTGCATGGATGATAACATATATTACGAATATATGTGTACATTCGTTTGTCGAGTTTTGTTTTCGACGGAAAAAGTGAGCGAGAAGACGGACGAAAAGTGTGGGGTGGTTTCTGACAAGGACGGAGGAGAAATGGAGGAAGAGGTGGAGGGTGGGTGGGGGTAGCTTGAAGAAAATTAAGCACAGCCTGGTAATTTGAGGTATTGATTTTTATAGTCTCTCGGCAGGCATATATTAGAGGCTGCTGCTCTTCCTCCCTCTCTTTTACTCGCAATTTCTCTCTTTTTTTTCTTATCTTTCTCTCCCTCAAACACACATAGACTCACACTTTTTTCTCTAACGTCAGTTCTTTCGCGGGGGTTCTCGCGGAGTAAACTCCCACCCCCGAGATTCGCAGTCTGGGCCAAGAAATCGTGGCGTAGGGAGGGGAATATAAGGTTGCAAAGCAAAGGCACGAACGAGGCAGTGCCTGGCGATCAGCCACCCTTCGAGTCACCCTTCCTACAAGCGGCCAGGCATAGCGGTACTTTCTTTCTCCGTTTACTTCCCTCGTTCGGTTTAATTTTTTTTTCATCCCTTTCATTCCCGCTTTCTCTCTTGTCCACAGCTGGAGCAACCTAGGCACAAACGATTCTTAATCTGCGAACGTTCAAGTAGGCTAATTACGCGCTTTTTTCGTTTTAGCAATAAAATTATAAATAAAACATCTGGTTTATGAGAATTACAATGCACGGGACAAAATGCAAGACCAATCTTTTTCTTCTCATTCCTTTTTACTTCGTCATAGACGAACCTTTGTTTTTCATCCCTTGGAAATCCCTGAAAAATTTGAAAAAAACGAATTTTTTCCAATTTTTCATCCCAATATGTTCAACAAGTTCTAAAGCATGGCGAAATCATACTTTTTTTAAATGTCAAACGAAAAGTGCAAACAAAATTTGGCACACAAACAGATCATATTTCTCTCCTCACCTACTGCAAATTTTCTTGAACTGTGAAACATTAGATTCGGCAGAATTTTTTATTTTTTGCAAAACTTGTCGGTGCTCTAATTTTCGTAATTTTTGAGTTATATAGCACAACTTTGTTCTGTCGATATCATTGATAATAATAACAGACTAAATGGAATTTAAAAAAATCGCTTCAAAGAATCTGGTAGCAAAAAATAAGTTTTAATTTTCGAAAAACACTTGTGACTGCGCGAACGTTCTCAATTTGCAGCTATCAAGCGCAATTTTTTTTCGCATGCAGGTACAGTTTATAGTGAGAACGGTTGGAATTGAATTTGGGAAAAATCGTTGAAGGGGTTCGGTTTCAAAAATTTTCGAAAATTTTGCGATTGTTCTTACTTTTGTACTTTTGCAGCTACGACGCTCAATTTTTTACAAATGCACTACATGACTAGGACAGTTGATGTTGAATTTTGAATGAATTCTTTGAGTGGGTCAGTGGTTCTAAAATTTTGAGGATTTCGAAATGCGATGAAAAAATCGTGCAAAGTAAAAAATTACATGGACGATGGAAGCAGATGAGGGAGCAATGGGCGGATTTCTAATTAGCACAATGGCGACTCGAATGGGGTAGATTTTTTAATATTTCGATTTGGGAATAAAAAAATGTTAGCAAAAAAATTTGCACTCATGGACAATTTTCGCGATTTCAATGCCAATAGACTCAAAGTGTTCCGAAACATCGAGAAATCGTGTTATTAAAATAATTTGTGTGGTTATATGTGTGTTTGTGCTTTCGTTTGTACCTGGGTATGAGTGAGTTAACATTTGGCATGTATGTCGAACAACAATTGATATTTTTGGTTCCAATTCTAATGGTTATTCAGGTTTTATCGGCGTATTTCATTTTTTTTTAATTGCGTTAACGCTCCAATTTGTGTTATTTTTAGGGTAATGTACGGGAACTTTTTATGTAATAAATATGGTGATCAAGTTGTGTGACTATTGAATTTTGCTGAAATAGATTAAAGGATACAAATTATGTAGTTTTGGTGCTTTAAAAACAACTACCCGGTTTACTACGGGTAGTTTTGTAGTTATTGCAAAGCATTTTTTGAAACAACTAGCTTAGTGACCAATTCGTTTATAAAATTTTGTGATAATCAATCGGAGCATTAGAATATTATATTTAAAAAATTTCAAAAAACATGTGTGTATGTGCGTGTGCGCGTCCGTGAGTATGTGCGTGCGGACGCGGGCGGGTGTGTGACTGCGTGTGTGCGTGTGAGAGCCTGGAAATCTGAATTGCGGCTTGTGAGAACAAGATATTATGCAGTGACAACTCTTGAATTGAACTTTAAATTTTGTAATACTGCACTTTGTTATATTTCAGAATACGTAATTACCAAAATATATTTAATAATTCTTTTGATAGAAGTAGTGTGTAAGTTTCATATAATTTTTAAAAATTGAAGTTAATGTAATAGTTATGCAATATTCAAACAATAAAAGGATGGTAAACAATTACTAAAGACAGTTACTGAACCTACGAATACATGAAGATACGAATAGAAGTAATATTATCCGAGGAATGTAAAATTCAGTGACATCCGTTTATTTCTTCAATTATATATCGTGTATTTTTTTTGTTTGCCATATATAAATATTTTCTACTTTGAGACTGAAAAAACTGATCGCTCTTTGCATCACTCTAATGTATACGCCAGTTGGCCACATACTTTGTGTTGTCTATGTGCATGTTTTCGTAGGTCACGACAGATAGGAAAGAATAAAGAAAAAGTAGAAAGAGAGTGGAAGAAAGAAGGAAAAAAGAGAATAAAAACGCGATGGAGAAGGACAGCGAGAGACTTTTTGCGGATAAATTGTAAGCTAACACGAGAGGGGGTCGAAGAAGGCGAGCATGAGGCTGATTTGTTCCTAGCGAACGATGCCCGCTGCAGGAGCGATAGAGGGTGGAAGTTAAATAACGAAAAGAAAAAATAACGAACGAAAGAAAAAAAAAAGAAAACGTTTCCCTTATCGATTCTTACTAGGCGCGTCACGCACACGTGACGACCTTCTCCACCTGCAAAACTTTATTTTTCGTTCTTCCCTCCTTCTCTCTGCCTCCGCGCGCTTGTTTTTCCCTCGAGGGTTTGATTGGGATAGGGGTAAATTTGAAAATAGGGAAATCCGACTTCCTCGTGGAATTTTAGTGTCTCAGTCTCAATGACGTTTGAGAAAACAATTCTTTATACGAGGTATTCCCGCTCATCTGGACCGTCTTTTAGGCCGACCTCTTTCGAATTGCTCGAAACTTGAGTATGTTTTAGTGTTGCCTGAATGTATATTGTATACTAATTTTCAGGTCTCTAACTATAATAATCTTTGGAATACACCAAAACGTATATTTCAAACTTTTTGCGTATTCAGCTCTTCGGAGCTTAGGCAAATGGCGAAATGAAATCGAAAAAATTGTTTTCCAGTAGCTTTTGATCAGAAAATTCCCGCGCTTTAAAAAAAACCATCAGCGATTTCGAAAAAAAGATTTTTTTAATTTTTGGCTAAAAACTGAAAAAATTTATTTACAAAAAAAAGAGCATAATTTAACGCAGCGGAACAATTTTTGTATGTTTTGTATATATCTGAGAATTCACGATATAAATTTAAAGTTGGAACTAGCATCCGGTTACTAATGCCAAGTCTTTTAGTAGGATAAAAATTCTTATATCGTGTTTTTTGTATTCAACAGTTCTCTGATATATTGTATACGAAAAACACGACATTTGAGAAATTTTAGCCTACTAAAAGATTTGGCATTAGTAAACGGATGCGAGTTCCAACTTAAAATTTATATCGTGATTTCTCAGATATATACAGAACATGAAAAATATGGTTCCGCTAAATTGAATTAGGGTAAAAGCCGGATAGTTTCCCCGATGGGATAGATGCTCCAGTTTTGAATACACTACGTTAGAGATGTCCCCAACTTTTCTGTCATTAGAAGTACTCCCCTCACAGGCCTTAGTGCCCAAAAGCCATAGGACATGTTTCGCCCACGAATTTCATCTGTGTGAGCGAAAATCTTTCGCAGCGAGACCTTGGCAAGCGTCGTACTAATATTGGTGAGTAATTTTAATTAAATAACTAATGTTATGGTTGAGGATTCAGTCAACTATTTGTTTCCCTGCATGCACTGGATTTCTAACTACACGGTCTGAAACGTTATATTGTTAAATAACTTTTATTTATTTTTGTTTAATCAAAAGGGCACGTATCCGTATCGCAAAGGATAGTCGCCCCATAGACTCTTGCGGATAATCGCCTTATAGGCAATATGAGTGAAACCCAAGCGTGGTCCCACGCCACATATGCTAGCTGGATCGAAGTTAACTTAGCACTAGCGTTTGAAGGACTGGATAAAAAAAACTGTTAACTCAAGGCATTAAAAAAAAATTAATAATAATTGATAATAAAATTAATAATAATAAAATAAAATAATAAAATTTTAAAAATATGATAAAATAGAATAATCGATAACTTAATATTAATGATAAACTTAAAGTTTGGAGGTTTTTTTGTATTTTTACAATTTAACACGTTATAGTTTCAAACGTTTATAATGAGCTTCAATGTTGAATAGCATTTCGATTAGTACTTAATAAAAGGACCTCAATAATTAATAAAGAGTAATGAAATATACATAAAGTTGCTTTAATAAAAAAAAATTGGTAGCAATTTAGAGCTTTGAGGGAAACCGAACCAAAAAGTAAAAAATAATTTTTATTTAAAAATAAATAATACATAAATTTTTATTATAAAAAGCGTGGGGTGCAAGATATGAATTGTTATAAATATTTCATTGGTAGCTATTGATAAAAGTGGAGTTATTATAAAAATATAGTAAAAAGCACCCCACGCTTTTAACAATAAAAATTTATGTATTATTTATTTTTAAATAGAAATTATTTTTTAGTTTTTGGTTCGGGTTCCCTTTAAAGCGTGTTTTTTTAGTTCTTTTAAAACTATAATTTATTTTTTACTTTTTAGTTTGGGTTTCTATAAGAGCGTGTTTTTTTATTTGTTTCAAACTATATTTTATTTTACTCTGATGATCCTGGTGAGGACCGATAACAATAAGATAATTTGACAACTTTATCCTAGTCATCCTAGAGAGTTTTGATATTTTTTCTGTTAACTTGTGCCTTTTTTTCGCCAATCTCCCATTTTTTTGTGTTGTAGTTTCATTTTCGATTGTTGTTCCCTCGGGTAATGGACAATTAAACGAGCTCCTTCGAGCGAAAAAAATGGGTTTTCAATCTTACTTGAATGAAAGTGTGAATCGTCTGATCATTCGGTCGATCGGCAATGAGCAACTTCATGTTTTTAAATTCAATCTCAGCTGGTGCTGATCTTATCCTTGACCCTTATATGGCTCATTTTTTCGAATTAACGACAATTGGGATGAGTAACGGATACTTAATTTTTATTTTCTTCATTAATCCAAGAAATGTTCTTCCTTTAGTCTAAATCAATCTGTTTCCGGTTTTTTTTTAAATTTTACATTCACGAAACTTGTTACGCTTCTACTACTCTGGACTCAAGCTGCAATTTCATTGTCAGTCGAATTTTGGACGACGTTTTTTCATCGATCAATTTCACCCATAGAGATGTCTTTAATTGTCATTAACACCTACGCAATTTTTGCTTCTTCTTCTCCTTCGTTCCTTTCTCTATTCGCTGTTCATCCACGACCATAGAGATGTCTTTAATTGTCATTAATTGTCATCCACGACTATTTTTTTGTATTGGTGTTGTTTTCCTTTTTTTTTTAATTTTTTATATTCAATTAGGGTGCGTTCTTAAACGCAGTTGTCGAGTAGATCTGCTCAGATCCGCTCACACACGCGTTCTTTTATTAGTATTTTCCAGTGTTCTTTTATTACCAATGTTGGATTGGTAATGCAAAATTGGGGGACACTGCAGCAGCAACTTTTTCTAGATACATCTTGAATGTATCTGGATGCAGCAGATATGAGCAGAACTGCTTGACAACTGCGTTTAAGAACGCACCCTATTTACCGCTTGAATTATGTCATTCAAACTACTGACGAAATGACAGACATTTTTTTCGGTTATCTTGGTTTGGAATGAGAATGTTTGTTTTCGCCATGCCACCATGTTTTTGTTGTGTCCGATCGACTTTGGGGTTTTTATTTTGTTTGTCTTTTCGGGTTTTCGACGGTGTCCATTTTTTTTTTTTAATTTATCCTCATGATCCTGGTGAGGTCACGAGGACAAAGTTGCCAGATTATTGTATTGTCATTGGTCCTTGATAAGTGTGCTAAGTTTCAGTTTAATCTGACGTTTTGAAGTGGGTGAAAAACTCATTCAAAGATTCTGTTACATACATACATACATACAGGTGAGACAAATCAACGCGTTTAAAGAAAATAGGGCACATTGAAAGATTAAAGACCAATGTTTTAATATACACGAAGCATATTATCAGTATATAATTAATTTTCAAGTAACAGAACTTTTTCTTCAAGTGGGACAACTATCCGGCTTCTACCTTATCCCGTGCGTGAAAATTCTAGGGAAGCCTTGACTTAAGTCGAGACCTTGTCGGGCTTGGACGTGGATACCCTGCCAGGAATTGCCCTTACACCGCCAGGTTAGGCCCCGACAGGGCAATGCCAAGGTTGCCAGGCCCATTTACAATAATACGGCTGACCTAAGGCAGCTCGTTAAGGAGCTTGTCGGGCTTGAACGTGGATGCCCTGTCATGAATTGCCATAACACCACCAGGTTGGGTCCCGACATGGCGGTGCCAAGGTTTCCAGGCTTACGTACAATATGGCTGACTTAAGGCAACCCGTTGAGGACCTTGTTGGGCTTAAATGTGGATGCCCTGTCATGAATTGCCATAACACCACCAGATTGGGCCGTGACAGGGCAATGCCAAGGTTGCCAGGCTTACTTACAATATGGCTGACCTAAAGCAACCCGTTGAGGACCTTGTCGGTCTTCGATCGGGCAACCCATATTTAAAGAAGTCGGTATAATTACAACAGAACCAAATTGGGCCCAAATAGGGCGGAAGTATCGGAGCCCTAATTATTTCAAACATGGTACTGACGAGGCAACCCTTTGAGGGCCTAATCGAGCTTCACGGGTAGTTAGTTCCGGGACTCGCCATGAGATGTCGCATGCGGCGTGCGCTCTCTCCCATACGGAATATGCAAATAGTATGCTTATATAGCCGAAGTGGGAGTACGGGTTGTACGAGACACCGCAGAGTCCGCCTCGCAGGAAGTCATGCCTCGAGGGAAGTCATACCCGCAAAATTTCTGCATAAAAATCACTCTGCTTTATACTATTTTTTCGTAAAAATTCTCTTGGAGAATTATTAATAATGTAATATGTAATATATAATAATAATTATTAATAATATATTATTTCTAATTATTTATTAATAACAGTAATACTATTATTATTGTTAAAATGATTCAATTTTACAATCTACACGCATAGCGATACTACGTACGTACTAAGGCCCTGATAGGGCTTGACCATGGGTTTGTCGTGGATTCGACATGGCCCTGACTGGGCAACCTTCTAAGGCCTTTGTCGAAAAAGCGTGACCGTCCCTTCAGGGGCCCTATTGGGCTTCCAGTCAAGGGCCCGAAGGAAGTTAGGGAAAACCGATCGGGGCCTGGTCGGGACCTTAATCACATTCACGCACGGGATACTCTTTTTTGTAAATTAATTTTTTCGGTTTTTAACCGAAAATTAAATGAATCGTTTTTTTTCGAAAAACGCGGGAAATTTCCGATCGAAAGGTACCTGTTGGAAAACAATTTTTTCGATTTCATTTCGCGCTTTGCCTAAGCTCCAAAGAGCAGAATACGCAAAAAGTTTGGAATATAAGTTTTGGTGTATTCCAAAGAGTATTATAGTTAAAGACCTGAAAATTGGTGTACAATATACGTTCGGGCAACACTGAAATATAACCAAGTTTTAAGCAATTCGAAAGAGGTTGGCCTAAAAGGGGGTTCCGTTCAGGGGGAATACCTCAAACATATTTTATATTCATAAATTACTGACAATGAGAACACTTGACACCGTTGTGTGCGTCATCGGCTTATGAATTTTCAGACTATCTCTCAACGACAGATGGACAGATGAGAAAATAACGATACAAAAAGAAAACCACTCCTTCCACCTCTTGTGTCCACGTAAATATTGTACGCGCTGTTTACGTCATTTGATAATTTTGCAAGAATAATAATGGTTTTGTTCTCATGAGATTTTGAGGTATATTTCATTGGCCTTCCTTCTTCCTTTCTTGCCGTCCCTCCGTTTCTCTATTTCGGTGGTACTCTGGATTTGACTCGCTGTCAACACTGGGCGCGCGTTCCCCCGTTGTTACAAATTTCGCCTCTCATTGGATCCAATTCTGACATGAACGCCGCCCCTTCGTATTACGAGACACGTATAAAAATTTATCGTCGATTGAATCGTTGAATTTTCGAATTTTTATTCAACGAAAAAATTACTAGAAATTGATTATAATATTTCACTCTTGGATAATACTTCTTTCTGGAATTTCGACTATTATATTCGATCCGACATAACAACTGCTACGACTCTATCAAGTGGTGATGCTTATTTTTTGTTGCTGATAGTATAATTTCAAGCTCATCTACACCGGACTTGATTGCGAGAAAATGAATTTTCGCTTCCAAAATTGGACTCTAACTCTCGATTTTTTTTCGGAATCGTGTTCGCAGCATTAACGTTCAATGCCGAGACGATGCCAGGGCTGTCATAACTGTCTGCAATCTTGATTGACAAGTCTCGTTTGTGAATAATCCCCAAGTAATGGCGTATAATTTTATCACCATAAGGCCAGCTGTAATCGCAGCGTCTTCATTCGCAGTGCAACCCGAGAATTCCGGAATAATTTGGTCGACCACAATAAGGCGTGATGGTTGAGTTTCGTTCGTCAGTATAACCTAAATTTCTGCAAATAATTTTCTCAGTATGAGGTAAGTCACCGTCACCAAGTGCTCCATGTCAATGCTGCCCCAGCAGCACTGACAGGTGTGGCAGCATTGAAATAGCCGTGTAGATAAGGTTTTTCAATGAAAAACCCGTGTAGATGAGGTAAGATTGTTAAAGATAAAAAAATATTTTGTTCACAAGAAAAATTGAAAAAAAAAGTTGAAAAAACCTATTTTACCTGACATCTACTCTAATCTTTTTCATCGAAAAACCCGTGTAGATGAGGTCAGAGACCCGATTGTTTAAGATAAAATATATTCCGTTAACAGGAAAAATTTTTGAAAAAAATCTTTGAAAAAAAATTCTTGAAAAATTGCATTGAATTCAGAATGATTGTATGCAACTTTTTACCCTCTTAGTGATTTCTCGAAAACCCAGTAATTTTAGAGTCACGTGAGATATTATAAACATGGTCGTTATTTGCAAAAAATAGAATATTTTTGTGCAAAAAAAAATAGTACGGAACTTTCAAAAAAAACGAAATTGAAGCTTAGACTCTCCCCTTCAAGTATTTGACGCGAAAAACAGTTTAACAAATTTTGATTAATGGGTCATGCCTCAAAATTTCAACCCCAAAAAACAGCCGAAAACGACAATGTTTCAAAGGGCATATATCAAATCGAAAATTTTGGTTGGAAAAACCAAAATGAAGCTGATTGTATCCCCTTCGAAACGCCGCGTATTGAATTGAAATATCTTCATTTTAAAAAGGGCAGTTAAACTTTTTGTGCGACGCGGAATCGGGGCGAGTGTTTCAAAAATGTTGAGCGGGAGTGTATATTAGGGTGATCTTTATTTATGGTATGTTGTTTTTTTCTTTTGACGGTAATGCTAAATCAGTTTTGAATGAATAAATAAAAATTCATGCCAAATTTTAGCTCGAAATCTCAATTTTAACCCGGCCCCGACAGTCAAAGTTTTAAAGGGAAAATACAGTAGAGTCCCAGTATAACGAACAGAATGAGGGTTCATTGCCCATGGCCATAAACCCCCATTTGCTATACTGCGCCATACATAATGGCGCCAGTATAACGAACAAATCTCGCCGGCCGCAAGATTTGTTCGTTATGCTAGCGACCGTTATACTGGGACTCTGCTGTAGGTGTATTTACACGGTCAATGATCTGAACATTTTTTCAACTTATGTGAAATTTTTTAAGCGTGTCAGAGGCCGTGCACAATCCTTGCACAGCGCGAACCGATGTTCTTCAAAGATAGGACAGTGGCAGGTTGAACATCCTATTCGACTTTTTCTGTTTTCTTTTCTTGTATAGCATACGCATCGCTGAATTCATGCTACTTCAATGTTCATTATAGGAGCATCGGTTAAAATCTCATAATCGAGGCCGGAGATTATACCCCATCTAATTATTCAAAGAAAATGTTGCACAGCATAAAAAAAAATTAGACATAATATAACATTGTATACTTGCCGTGTTCTTCAATCTGAAGAAGTCAAAATATAACAGGAA
The DNA here is from genome assembly GCA_946863875.1 of Alloplasta piceator. Classification (NCBI taxonomy): domain Eukaryota; kingdom Metazoa; phylum Arthropoda; class Insecta; order Hymenoptera; family Ichneumonidae; genus Alloplasta; species Alloplasta piceator. Next base: position 19,885,987 of record OX333074.1, read on the forward strand.
ACAAAATCGCTCGAAATTTTCGCACTCGACCTTACTTTACACACTGGGGTACAGGCAAGACCACTTGACTTTGACGGCTACTACATAAAAACTTATTGCCTTAGAATGATGACACTATGAACCTGAAGAAGTAGTGGCGTTCTCGAACTAATGGAAGATGTCCCTATAGGCCCAATCTTTTTTAATTTAGGTACTTCAAATTAAGGAAATTTAGGCTTGGGGTGTTTTGTACCCCAGTGTGTCAAGCATACACATTTTAAACAAATTTTCCCAGTGTACAAAATCTCGATGAAGTGAGCAATGCTACAACAACGGTTTTTTCAACTTTCCTACCATACATATTATACTCAGCACCGAGAAATGATTCCACGAACACGCTCGATCCTTCATTCGCGAAACCAGCGTGGCACTTTCGCCCCTGAGCGCTTATATAAGACGGTCAGTAATGCAGTAAGACGAAGGGTTGATTGCCTACGAGCAGGTTTCTCGCAGATATGAAGTCTCAGCTGTGCGAGACTTGGAGGGCCGGATTCTCTACATCGGGTTTTGGTGCGCCCACTTCTCTCGTACTACTGGGATAACTCGATCTAAAAGACAAGGACAGATGTAGAAACAGCGAGAGAAGAAAGAGTGAGAGAGAGGGAGATGTGAAGGACGAAGGACGATCCCGGATTCGTGACTAAGTAAGAGGAAGTAAGAGTGAGATGGAGAAAGCAAGAGAAAGAGAGAGAGAGAGAGAGAGAGAGAGAGAGAGAGAGAGAGAGAGAGAGAGAGAGAGAGCTAGAGAGTGTACATTCGAGTACGCTCTTCGAGATAGTAGTACGGCGTAAGACAGCGGGTGGCTCATCGAGAGCCACCCCGGAGGATGGCGAGTGGAGGTTGCTCCAACGTGTGAGAGAGGGGCGAGAAACTGCACGTGTATATACAAGAAGCATTGGGAAGTAAAGGCACTATCTATGTACAGCTTTGCTGCGAGAATGTTCAAGGAGAAGGATGAAGAAAGGTGTGTATAGTGATGTATGTACACAGACATACGTATATACATATACTACATGGCCGAAACGACAGAGCCCAGAATCCGCAAGCTCGTTTATAGAGGTGAGTAGGGGTGACTTGTGGTTGTGTGTCGCGAAGGATAGGGTTGCTGCCCGGCATGTAGCCCCAGCATCTCACCCTCATCTTCATCCTTCGTCAGTCTCTCCTTCTCGTATCCCTCTCGAAGCATAGCGGTAGTCCGTCGTACTCCTCATCTTCTGGCCTAAACCACATAGCAGCATCAACCCACTTTTCTCCTTCTCGCCCTCTCTAGGTCTATCTCTTCTTAGCACAGCCGAGGTCCTTCAAGGTCCGAGGACCCAAGGTGGACACGCAGGTCTGATGTTCTTGCACTTGCCATGTTCCTCTGTCTCTGTTCTTGTATGTATGCTTGATGAAGGAAAACCTCCGCCACGTCTCTCTCCCTCTCGCTTCATCCGCATCCTTCCAAGACACACAGAATTCTGTCCAGTACCAGCAGAAGCTTCCAAAGCTCTGTCTTCTCGCTTCCTTTCTCTTTCTCTCTCTTTTGAACATCATCCCTTATTCCGTATACATACACCCGCGGAATTGCTTGTGTATGTGTGTGTGTTTTTATGTGTGTCAGTGTGTGTGTGTGAATTCGTCCCGTAACTTGCCTTACATAGTGCTTCCATTTTCTTCATCTCACTCTTATGAATACGAGTCTTGGCGAACAGTGCGTCTGTTACTCCTCAAGCTTTGAAAATACACGTACTTATACACACACAATTTTCGTCCAGTTCACCCCCACGAACTTGTTTGTTCTTCCTCCGGGGCCCTCTTACACTAACTCTATCTCACTCGGGAGCTTAGGTTTAGCTATACACCTTGAAGCCACACTACATGCACGAACTTCTAAACTCTATACATATATATATAAATATATATTTATGGTTAGCGCGTGTGTGCGCGTGACCAAGGAACGTCCACTACCAACCTTATGACTGAGATCCTTTCCTGCCTCCACCTTCGCTCCTCGTATCTTTCACCCTTACCACTCCACTTCTCCCCCTGGACGTATATACCACCCTATCCAGACTTCCCAGACTCGCCTTTCTCTCTATCTCTATCTCTATCTCCCCGTGCACAAAGTGTGTCCGTGGACTGGGTATGAGGCTGGCTTGTACAAGATCCTTCGTGCTGACCATGACCACCAGGAAGGACCAAGCACCCAGCCGAGGAGTTGCCAAACTCCACTCCAAATAAATGGACACATGCGTGTCCATTTATTTCAGGCATGGATGGGTCATTCGCCACTCCGGAAACACGATTTTCCGAGTGAATTATTATTTTACGTGGATTAGAAATACTTACTCGTGCGTGAATTTGATTAAGGCTGCAACTAGGCTCCGATCGGTTACTCCTAACTTACTTCGTGCCCTAGTCTGGAAGCCTTCTTTTTAATTCCTTTAAATGTGAGCAACGCCAGTGAAGCCCGGCCAGGTCCTCAAAGGATTGCCTCAAAAGTGATGCCATGTTTGAAATAATTAGGACTCCGATACTTTTGCCCTACTCGGGCCCGATTTTGTTCTGTTGTAATTATACCGACTTCTTTAAATATTGGTTACCCCATTGAAGTCCGACCAGATCCTTAACGGGTGGCGTTAGGTCAGCCATGTTGTAAATAAGCCTGGCAACCTTGGCATTGTCCTATCGGGGCCTAGCCTGGCGGTGTTATGGCAATTTATGATAGGACATACACGTTTGAGCCCTACCAGGTCCCGACTTAAGTTAGAGCTTCCCTAGAATTTTCACGCATGGGTACATAAAAAACGCGAGCATAGACTCACGCTTTTTCCGGAGAAGCGGCGGATGACCTGCTATCAAATCTGTATTAAATCTGTTCTTCTGAAACCTCGCAAAGCAGAAATTTAATCAAAACTCTTAACAAAAATCAGAATACTTACTCGTGGAAGGGAAGGTTAAAAAAAAAAGTTTGGTACACAAATAAGCAGGCAAAAGTAAGAAACCTATTCATTGTTGATGACACTCGCCATTTATAGCAATTGAAAAAAAACAATGCATCGAAAAAGATACTTCTTCATTCTATTTCAAACTGACACATGGATGAAATACTTCATAATCAAGGAATCTCAAAATAGTCACGAAAATGTTCACGATATATTCACTATTCCTAAATTCTTCAAGATGCAATGCTTTCATCACACGTTATTTCGTCGATAAATAATTGCGCAATAATATGGCTATAAGTGCATTGAGTTGTCTGCAGCCCTCGGTAAAAAAAACCGAATTGATTAATTATCGTGAAATGAAAAGCTTCTGTTTCGAATAATCTTCATGTGATGTACTGCAAGCATCCTGTGGATGTAAATAATTATTTCAGCACAGATTGATTGGTGAATATTGCGGAACGACACCCGTTAAGTGTCCTATCGAGAATATGAGAAGGATGTAGGGACGACGGAACAAAGAGAGAGGGGAAAGTAGAAGGGTTTTAGTATCGTATAAGGGAACTATCGGACAAGGCGAGCAAGGAACTTGGCCGGGTCTCCCTTTCGCCCTGAGGAGTAGAAAAGCAGAAGCAGCCGCTAGGAAACCTCCATGTATAGAGGATACAGCATCGAAGAAACAGGTCCTGCACACATATACCCACGCATCCATATGAATATATCTATATGTATAACCACCAACACGTACATATCCTCCAGAACCTCGAAATCTCACGAGACGACGTCGAGAGTGATATACACACATGTGAAATGAGGTGGAGCAGAGAATGAGGAGAAGGTGGACTACGTGCAGTGGATACAGCAAGGACGAAAGACGGAGGGAGGGTGAACGAGGGAAGCGAGAAAGGACCAAGAGTGTGGTTGTTGGGTGTATATGTGGAGAAACGGTGATGCGGTGGCGTTGGGTGGCTCTGAGAGAGGGTTTCTGTACTCTGCGGACCAGGCACACAATAATTACTATAGGTTGTACATAAGGAGTAAGGAGAAGAGAAGGATGGACTATAAGAGAGAGTAAGAGAGAGAGAGAGAAAGAGAGAAGGGTAGCTTGCTTGGCCAGCTGAGAATCGATACGCACGCATACATCGTGTGTCTCGAAGACGCGATGGCTGGGGCACGCATAGCCATAGAGTCCAGATCACCTCCAGACTCCGTAGAAGCGGCAATGTACTCCATTACTCCAGGCATCCGAAATACATTCTAGGTGCATGCATACAACACGGGAATTCTCAACGAAGGATCGACTCCTTGAATTTCACCAAAACGCCAGGGAACCAGATTGAATCAACCGATGTCTGTTCTCGAGTATAAGACGCCGTTTACAATTAAAAGATCAGTGTCATTTTAGGTTTTGGGTCATGGTAACGCGACTGTAGCGATAATATCTAATATGGTTTATTCTGTAGAACAATTATCTACCCTTTATGAATTAGAATTTTTCAAAACATGCTCCTCTGGAATAACGAAATAAAAAAAATTCTCAAGGGTTGGGAGAGTTCACGTGCATTCTGAGCCGTTGGTGCGATCATTTTCCATAACGGGCTGAATATTCTCATATGAACTTCTAAATTTTCGGAGGGGAACGTTCTGATGCTATTTTCATTCGCTATATGCAACCATCGCGCAACCTTCAATACCCAAAGCCACCGAGGGCCAACTCACCAATACAAGTCCGATGTTACGTAAGAACGGATAGGACTCTTCGACCATACAGCAATTCTCCTCTCTCTCTCTCTCTCTTGCCTCGTCTCGACCCCATTCCACCCTTACTCGAAGCAACCACCCTCGGCTAGCCACCCAGCGACCCCACGACGTTCACCACCGCCTCTTATGTACCCACCCCTGCTCAGTCTTCTCTGCTCTCAGTCTCAGTCAGTCTCTCTCTCTCTCCCTCTTGTTCCTCATCCTGCTCCTTCACTTTCGCCCTTCTCCGCTTTCTGCCCAAGCGTTTCTAATTTGCATTCCCCTTCTCTTTGCCACCCTTCCTTCCAACCCACCAAGCGACACCGTCACCCCTCTTTCTCTCGCTGCAAGCTCATACCATCTCACTCCTACTTCAACCGGTTGGCTGTCTTAGCTCTCTCGCTCTCTCACACCTAGATTCGTGCGTGTCCCTCGACTCCTCCATCCCGCGTTTTTGCGCTTTAATTCTTCCCAACTCTTTTCCCTCGCCTTTACGGTATGCGTATAGCATACACAAACTCATCCCATTTTCATCCATGTATTTTCTTTCTTTTCTTATTTAGCGCGTCTGCTTCTTCTCCTTCGGAAAAGCAGCCTCTCTTTTCGTCCAGCGAAAGAAAATGCGCATACCTGACAAAGAGATATATATGTTAACCATGCACGTTTCCGCTTTACCAATGTATTGTCCCAGGTCCCAGATCCGATCATTCAATATGACTCCAATATGACTCCGATTTGAATCTCAACTTTTTACACTGTTTAGATTATTCTCGTGAAAACGCACCCTTAATACGTACCGCGAAGTTTCCCTCTCTCGAGAATTCTGACACGGAAGAAGAGAGCTTTTACTAAAGACAAAATTCTGGGAAAGGTTCACTGCACGCATCTTAAGAATCTTGAAACAAAGAGCCCGCGGCTCCTCTTGCCACCTTTAAATTCGACGATTCAAGGGGTGTCCACCTTGATACGAGTAGTTTTGTACACAGTAGAGTCTGTGATACGAAAATGCTAAGTAAGGGTTCTTCCTAATGCCCTTTTGAGATTTGCACTCCTATCAAAGTCTCTCGATCAGCACTCTCGTAATTGTGAATGATCGTCATCCTTTCTCTCTATAAATTTTTCGCCATCAAAGTCATTTTCAATGAACGATGGCTTTGCTCACTGTCTAATGGAATACACTGCATACAATACCATACGTATCTGTCGATGGTAATTTTTGTTACTGTAATTCGAGATGAATGAACGCCAACGAGTGTCAATGAAAATTTGATATCAGAAGTCCTTGCGGCAATGATATCACACCTCGCTCTCTTGGTTCATCGGCATAAGTATGCTTGTCCACGAAGAAGAGATTGAACGAAGGATGAATTTTGGGTGGTAGAATACATGAGAAAAGAGACGTATACAGTAAGGGTTGCGGAGCATCACTCATCAGTGGCGAACCATATTGCCACCCACCAATCCGGATGAAGGGTAAAAATGGCAAAGAGGAGACTATGCCTTAGCTGCGATGAGACAAGAGCGAGAAAGAAAGCGCGATGGATATATCCAACGCGCTCGCGAGAGCCCTGATAATTCTCCACCCATCTCGTTTCACCCTCGTAATCTCTTTTCTCACTCTCTCACACCCCTCATATATTCGTACATACACCTCTATCCCTCTTGTATATCCTCGACTGCGCGTTTGCCCATCTTTCTCCCACTTGTTCGTCAAGGAGTCCTCGTCTCCGTGCAACGAGGCAAAGCGTCTTCTTCCTTACTCGTTCATATACGTTCTTTCTCTCTTCTCACCCTCCACCCTGCTCCGTCGCTTTCTCTCGCATCCTTTACCGCCGGCTGTCTTAGTCTTACCGGTCCCTTCTCCTTTTCTCCCTTCTTCTTTGGGAATGCCGCCGCGTTAGATGAGCGAGTGTTAGAGTAAGATTGAGAGAGACAGAACGAAAGGACAGAGGCTCTTCTTATTTGAAAACCCCCACAGAGCGCGCACGGTGCCCGGGCTGCTTAATGAGAACCTCCAACCTCCCTCAACGTCTTGGCCCCCAGCCACACCAGCCACCCCCTCTCTTCTTTAGCCTTCTTCTTATTCTTCTTCTGCTTCTTCTTCTTCTTCTTCTTCTTCTTCTTCTTGTTCCTCGCTTCATTCTCCCTCCGACCCTTTAACCCAGCTCTGGCCCGTCTTCTATATTCTCAGATTCTTTTTCTTCCACTTTTTCCGCTTCCTCTCAGCCGCTAGCCGCTGTGCTCTCCTGCCTTGTCCACCGATACAGCGTAAAACGTCTCTTTCTCCTCTTCGCTCTCACACATAATATACATATACCCACCGACAAACGGCTGTGTGTAAAACGCGAAGGAACACCTTCCCTCGTGCCCGCCCGCCTCACCATCGCCTCCCTTGAACGATTCCACAGCACAAACTCACCCCCCATCCACCTCCTGTTTTCCACACGCCAACATCAACCCCTATATATAGCCTAACAACCACACCACGCAGCTGCCCCTTCCCCCTTTATCCACGCTATCTAACCCCCGCATCCACGAAGTCGCCACACACGCGAGACACTTTAGACTTTTCGTATCGATTGCCATGACGGGGGGGAAGGTAAATTTTCTCCTTCACTCGCTCGTTCGCGTTTCTCGCGGCCTATGTGTCTCGCCTGCTCCTCCACCTTCGCGCGCGAACGACCAACCCTCCCCCTGAGATTAATTAACGGCACATGCAGAACCCCGAGCACGAGAACCGTGAATGTCTAGAGCATCGATGAAGTAGGATTGTGTGAGCTGCTCATTTGTATGTGTTCTCCCGTACCTTTCTTTAATGGCCAGACAATGTGCGAAGAGAGACTGTGGTAAAATGGAGTACATGGAAAGGTAATTTAGGAAATCGTCATTTTCGATGGCTCACACAGCAAACGTTGGGTAATGTGATGAATATCGTCGCGTTTCGAATCGAACTGATCCCGAATAAGGAAATCTTCATGAAAATTGAGAGAAATGTTCGTCAATATGATTTTCGCTGAACTCTTTTATTGAACTTTATGTAACCAAAAATAAGTCGTATTTTTCTCACATCATTTCACCTTGGATTCGTCTGCATATCTAAATATACAGGGTGTCACAAAAGAAACGGGATGGCAAAATATTTCTTCACCTAAGATATTTTTGAAAAAAGTCAAGATCATTCTTGTAGTAACTTTTGACGAAGCGTTCTATGGTGATCTTAATTTGACCTTGACCACTACCTTTAAGGTTATTTCAAGACCAACTTATTGTTTTCATATAGAAACCTTTTTTTGGCATCGTCTAACGATGGAGCGGAAAATTGTACGTGCAAATATCTACTTAGGTCAGAGGTACATTTTCACCTTGAAGGTCCTTTAAAGTCAATTAAACTTGAACAAGGTGTGGATACCTCTGAGAATTGAAGTTTTTCGAATGCTTTTGTAACGACCAAAAGCTATTAAGTCTAACAAGGCGCATTTAATAGTGACCTTGACGATGACCTTCAACCTGATTTCAAGGTCAACCATTTTTAATAATGAAAAATTGTATTTTTGAGTTCTGAAATCAATAGAGCAAACAGTTATACATTTACAATAAAAGAATGGAGAAGATCAATCCATTTCTTCGGAATAAGTTTGATTAAAAAACTCAAAAATACAGGTTCCCATTAAAAATAAAAAAGTAGATCTTGAAATCACCTTGAAGGTCATCGTCAAGGTCACTACTGAATGCGGCTTGTTGAAATTAATAACTTTAATTGTTACGAGAAAATTTAAAAAGCATCTAATTCCCAGAGGTATTCACACCTTGTATAAATTTCATTGATCTCAGAGGACCTTTAAGGTCAAAATGTATCTATGACCTAAGTGCATATTTGAACGTAAAATTTTTGGCTCTATCGATTGTCGATGTCAAAAAGAGGGTTTCCATTTGAAAAACAAAAGTTGACCTTGAAATAACGTTGAAGGTAATCGGCAAGGTCAAAATGAAGCTCACCATTGAATTCCTCGTCAAAATTACTAAAAAAATGACCTTGATATTTTTGAGAAATATTTTAGCTGAGAAATAGCTGAGAAAATATTCAGCCGTCCAATTACTTTTGTGACACCCTGTATCCAAAACGTAGCACACTTTTACATATGAATATACGCGTCTTCTTAACCTGAAAAGACTTGCTATTCTTGTAGGGTCTTGCGTGTCACCCATGATCCGCACAGAATTAAGTTTGAGGGTGGATACATTTTTCTCCCCTTTTCATAATATGCCGTGGACGAAAAAAATCCCCTCCTGGCGCATGGGATACGACGAAAGCGGTGGAGGGCCAGGTCAACGTTGAAAATGAACTTTGATAGGAGATTTCATTATATCCACGTCTCGTATACACGCACGAGTCCGATTTACACGTTACTTAATGTATTTCTCTTTCCTGTAGTATGTGATTTCCTATTCATTCTTCCTTTCTCTCTCTTTCTCTCTCTATCTTTCCCTGCTTCGATAATTTCAGTCGTGCTGAGGGAAAGAGAGGGAAAGAGAGAGAGAGAGAGAGAGAGAGGGAGAGAGAGAGAGAGAGAGAGAGAGAGAGAGAGAGAAAGAGAGAGAGGGAAAGAGGGAGGAGACAGAGACGAGACTCTGATCGATAATCACATCATAAAGCATACGCATATATATGTATATACATATAGATTAGAAGTCCACGAGCGTGTTGAACAGTCGAAGAGGACAAATTTACCAACGCTTTCGTGTCTTTAATCTCAACATCTTGGGGGTTTTTTTTCATCGTGATCTATCCTTATTTCTTTCACGATTTCCACCCACATGACGCCAGTCATCGAAAATTACGTACGATCACGATGTATTAGTCACACATCACGATTAATCTTTTTTATCCTTGCGTGTATAATTATCCGTAATATAAATGTACATACTTCATAATATACCAGAGCTGGGCAAAGTACCGGAAAGTACTTTAATTACAAAGTACAAAGTACCGTAAGTACTTAAAGTATCAAGTATCGGCAGTACTTGAAGTACTACGTACTTATTGCTCAAAGTAGTTAAAATTTAAAGTATTTGAAGTACACTGCGGGCGATTAATGCCTGCAAATCTTTAAAAGAATCTTGACAAGATTCCTCTCATCTTTGAAAGAATCTTGCAAAGATCGTTAAAATCTTGGAATGAATCTTTGAATCTTGGAAAGAAACTAAGATTCTTTTCAAGATTCTTTCAAAGATTTGCAGGCATTAATGGCCGGCAGTGTAAAAAAGTACTTGAAAAATCAAGTACCAAGTATCAAGTACTTTTTAAGTTTTCAGATATATATCGTAAGTTCTAGTACTTATATTCGATCTCTTATTGTCATTTGATTTTTATTCGAGTACTTTTTGTATCAAAACATATTTTCACCTTGTGTAATACACTGAAATTAGGCTACCTAATCTGCCTAATTTAGGCAGATTGGAACAGAAGTATTTGAACGAAGAATAAAAAATAATTCAAAAATAACATTGGGGTTTAAAACAATTAAAACAAAATAACATTATTCAAAATAACAAAAATAACATTACGATTTATTTTGATACAAGGTTGAAAAAGAAGAAATAAAGAATATAATAAAAGGGTGTTAAAACTACTCCAACTTCGAGTTCATTTTCAAAAAACTGTCGTAGACAACAGTTGAGAGACAGCATGCCCATACGTCACGAAATATTATTTTCAATTACATATTCAAAGGCTTTGTCCATGCCACCATTATCAAGACACCTTCAAAAGTACTTGATACGTGTACTAGAAAAAGCAATACTTGAAGTACAGAAAAGGATTTAAAATTTTAAGTACAATACTCGAAGTACTGGCCAAATACTTGAAAATTTAAGTAAAATACCTTGAGTACTGTTTGAGTGCTTTAAAATTTAAGTACAATACTTGAAGTACTTTTCAAGTACTTGAAAATTTAAGTACTTAAAGTACTTAAAAAGTACTTCAAGTACGTCGCAAGTACCGGGTACTTCAAGTACTGTCCAGCTCTGTAAAATACATATAGTAACGTCTATGCGGAATACGATTGCTCGTAATTATCATACTTTCCCGACGGTCGTCTTGGCTCATTAAATCCTCCGATAACTCGTCAATTTTTTTTTTTATTCATCACGATATTGTCTGCATATCCTGTGTATGTATCCTTTGGATCTTACAAGTTCAGCGTGTCCGGATGGTGGTCGCTTACGGAAACAAACCGGAAGTTGGTGCCGTTCTGCCAGAATTTCGAGGGAAAGAAGATCATAGTGAGGGAGAGAGAGAGATAGAGCGAAAGTTCTCTAGATAATACTCTAAGAATAAAAAAGAAACGCCAAGATTTAGGAATATTGGTACAGAAAAACTTGAAACATGAAGAAGATAGAGAGAGAGAGGAAGATAGAAGAGACAGAAAAAGAGAGGGAGAGAGAGTAAGAAAGAGAGGAAGAGAGACAGAGAAGTATGCATCTAGAGAGATCGAGAGTCGCGGCGCACAGTCTCGCGGGTGCCCTGTGGCCTCACCGATTTCGCGACCTGCCCATGTAAATGCAAATATACTCCTCTCGGTGGTGTACAATCAATGGAGGAGGTACGGAAATTCAGGGGTTCCCTCTTGTATTATCATAAAATACCGATTCTACGACGTATCGACGTTTATACTATGGCTTGTATATAGTTACATATACATTGAGAGGTAGAGAGAAGATTCCTAAATCGGTACGGTACAAACAGAGGAAAGACCAACATCCAGAATTTGTACGTATATATGTGACATTCCAGCGCAAGTGTGTAAACCCGTGACCCTGTCCCTCTCGGATTTGATTTTTTTTTATATGATCGCATTGTGTCTAAAATACACCCTCATAATTTTTTCAGATTTTTCCAAACATCCCTAATTTCAATTTTTATTTTATTTTTAAACGCCATTTTTTTAACATCTAAAAAAATTCTGAAAAAACCGTGACAATATATAAAAATTTTCAAGCTATCACCCGTAGTGGGCAGACTTTTTTTCTGTGTTTTACGTGATAGATTTTTTTAAAAAAATTTTTTTAAACGCCATTTTTTAAAAATCTAAAAAAATTCTGAAAAAACCGTGATAATAGGTACAAATTTGCAAGCTATCACCCGTAGTGGGCAGGTTTTTTTTCTGTGTTTTACAAGCTATTAACGTTCTCAAAATTCCAAAAAATTCTTAAATCGCTCACCTTGAGCAGATACTCAATTTGAGTACCAAAATAATTCAGTATCTGCTCAAGGTGAGCTATTTGAGCATTTTTTGGAATTTTGAGAACGTTAATAGCTTGTAAAACACAGAAAAAAAAATCTACGCACTACGGGTGATAGCTTGAAAATTTGTATATATCATCACGGTTTTTTCAGAATTTTTTTAAATTTTTAAAAAATAGCGTTTAAAAGAAAATTTTTTTTTACTACATCACGTAAAACACAGAAAAAAAATCTGCCCACTACGGGTGATAGTTTGAAAATTTTTATATATCCTCACGGTTGTTTCAGAATTTTTTTAAATTTTTAAAAAATTACGTTTTTTGTCAAAAAAAATATTTTGAAATAAGGGATGTTTGGAACAATCTGAAAAAATTATGAGGGTGTATTTTAGACTCAATGCGATCATATGGAAAAAAATCAAATAAATCCGAGAGGGTCAGGGTCACGGGTTTACACACTTGGGCTGGAATGACACATATACATATAGTACGTATGTATTATACATAATGTCATGACTGTAAGTATATTATGGATTCTTACAAATTGCACTTTTTTTAAATACCATCACTCATCGAGAATCATGTACCTTAACATAATCAAAAAGGTGTCACCAAAATAATAATCAACAACTTTTTTTTACTACTGCCTCAAAGGAAATTTAAAAAGTTGCCGATTTGCATCTACCTTGTTTCATATGATTTTTGTTATTTTACTTCAAGCGAAGAATGCAAAAAGTTTTTTTTTCACTACTGCCTCATTGATTTAAAATATTTTGAAATTTTTGCTTTCTCATAAAGAAAGCTTTACGATGATTAAAAATAGTTTTGGAATTTCTCGTGACAAGTTCTTGTTTATTGCAAAAACAGTTTAAAAATGATAATCAGAACATTTAGCGTGCGAGGGTGCACTTATGAAATTGTTTTCTTTTTGTTTAATTGAATTTATTTCAAATGGATAATATTTAATTTAAATATTAGACCACAAGACTATTTATCAGGCAATCGTTCAAATTGAGTAAAAACAAAAATTTACAAATGAAATAAATGTTTTTCTCACAAAAATTGTAGGTTAAAATTATAAAAATTGACTAAGTTACATACACTTTAGTGGAAGCACGTAACGCGAGTAGTTAGAATCGGTGAAAACTTTAATCGCCGTTTTTACAAAATAACTTTTTTCGATTTTAACCAAGCGAATACTCGAAAACTTATGTTTCAATTTTCCATTTTTTTTAATTATTTGCAATCTCCCGATTAAATAATATTGAAATAAAAAAGGCTTTGAAGATAAAAACAATTCAATACGTCGTCGTATTGTAAACAATTAAAAAAAAAAACGGTTTCGCATAAAAAGGGCAATCTAATGAGTTGAATATACAGTTAATAAAACCCCAAAAACACCAAAAATGGTGTGCAAACATTGGAGACAAGCACATTTACGAAAGTATCTCTAGTTTAGTCTTCTTACAAAAAGTTGTGAAATAAATAGACATGAAACTCACAGCACGCATTGCCAAGCACATGTAGTTTCCCAATGTAACCTTAACTTTGCAATCAAGATTTTTGGGGTGGAGTTAGAATAAAAAAATTCGAAAAAATCTTAACGGTAAAAATTTAAAAAATAGTGATATCAAGTGAAAATTGTCAACAAAGAGAAATTACCAATAAAAAAAAAGAATCAAAAAAATGAAAAGTACTTAGCGAGTTTTTTTACTGAGCATACACTGACATTCTGGTGTTCACTTTTTGACTGAAAAACGATTTTTACTTATCGTCCGTTAAAAACAAACTCGCCAAGTACTTTTTATTTTTTTTATTCTTTTTTTTATTGGTACTTTCTCTTTGTGGACAATTTTCACTTGATTTCACTATTTTTTAAATTTTTACCTTTAAGATTTTTTCGAATTTTTTAATTCTAACTCCACCCCAAAAAACTTGATTGCAAAGTTAAGGTTACATTGGGAAACTACATGTGCTTGGCAATGCGTGCTGTGAGTTTCATGTCTTTTATTTCACAACTTTTTGTAAGAAGACTAAACTAGAGATACTTTCGTAAATGTCCTTGTCTCCAATTTGTGCACACCATTTTTGGTGTTTTTGGGGGTAATTTGTCCACTTTTTGCAAAGTGTTTTCATTCGATTTTTTAATTTTATATAATTCATTATTTCACTTAATTATATAATTTACTATTATTTATAGTTTAATGTAATTCAGCACTGGTCACAATTGTATCCTTAGTGAGGTTTATAATTATTTTACTCATCGATGGAAGATTTTGTATCCAGTATCTAATTCGTGATGTTAGTAGCTGAAAAAACAAAGTTACCAACTTCAATACATATTAATACTATTTTGTTCACTGCACAATCAAGAATTGCGATCGCTGCAATGGACAAAATTGTATCCATAATGAGAATTATGATTTTTATGATCATTGTTGGTAGATTTTTTATTCAGAATCTAAATTGTGGTGTAAGTTGATGTAGGAAAAACTTTATAACCTCAATATTAATAGCATTATGCCCACTGCACAATGAAGAAAATTCTCGCCATATTAAAGTTTATGATTCTTTCTCTCATCGATGGATGATTTGGTGTCTAAAATATAACTTGTGCACTCCATTGAACAAGCAAAATTATAAATAATATAATAATATTATTTTTATAATATTTATAATTTTGCTTGTTCAATGGACTGCACATATTATATTTTAGACACCAAATCATCCATCAATAAGAGAATGAATCATAAACTCTAAGATGGATAGTATTTTTTTCGAATTATAAATTTATAATTTTGATTGTCCGATGGACTGCACAAATTATATTTAAGACATCAAATCCTCCATCGATCAGAAAAAGAATCATAAACTTTGATGTAGAAAAAATCTTCTCATTCCATTTATAAATTTATAATTTTGTTTTTCCGATGAACTGCACAAATTATATTTCAGACACCAAATCATCCATTGATAAGAAAAAGAATTATAAACTTCAATACGGGTAGAATGTTCTTATTCTAATCATAAATTTATAGTTTTCCTTGTCCGATGGACTGCACAAGCTATATTATAGACACCAAATCATCCATCGATGAGAAAAAGAATCATAAACTTTAATATGGATAGAATTTTCTTATTCTAACTATAAATTTATAATTTTGCTTTTCCGATGGATTGCACAAATTATATTCTAGACACCAAATCATCCATCGATAAGAGAAAGAATCCTAAACTTTAATATGGATACAATTTTCTCATTCTAATTATAAATTTATAACTTTGCTGGTCCGATGGACTACACAAATTACATTTTCGACACCAAATCATCTATCGATATAAAAAAGAATCATAAACTTCAATATGGAAAGAATGTTCTTATTCTAATTATAAATTTATAAGTTTGCTTGTCTGATGGACTGCACAAATTATATCCTAGATACCAAAACATCCATCGATAAGGGAAAGAATCATAAACTTTATGCTGGATAGAATTTCCTTCATTCACTGCAGTCAACATAATGCCCTTCATCATACTGAGATTCGTAACTTTTTTTCTTCAACTCACACCTACCACTAGATTCTGAATACAAAATCTATCACCGATGAATAAAAAAATCATAAGCCTCATTATTATGGATAGAATTTTGTCCACTGCGTAGCGAATAAAATGCTATTGTCCATTGCACAACGAACAAAATTCTTCATTGTGCAGTGAACAAAGTAGTAGTAATATTGAGGTTGATTACTTTTTTTCTTCAAGTATACCAACATCACGAATTGATTCTGGATACAAAATCTTGATCTTCCATCGATTGGAATTCGTTGTCAGTCACGAGTATAATTAAGTATAACCTCTTCAACATAATTTTGGGCACTTGGCATAAAACGTTCTCTTTTCACAGAATATTAAAATCCATTTCATCATCACTTTCTTCATTTATATCTAATAAATCTTGATCACTTTCATCCAAATCATTAGTTATTATTTGAAACGAATGATCGATTAGTTGGAAAATAATAATGACATTTTTCTTATTATTGGCCAAACTCGAACTGACTGAAGTGCGCTGTAAGCATCTAAGCAAACGCAGCTATGTCGTTCTGCCACGTACGCTCGTGACGTGCGTAGCAGACGAAATGGTGCAAAAAAATCGTCGACGAAGAACACCTCAGAGCAGATGTAGCCTCAAACGAAAAAATAAAAGCCGATATCATCGTTATGCCTGTCGCTACAGACTTTGTATTAGTCCCATTTGAAAAAGAAAAAAAAATCTTTCTAATGAGCATGATTAACATCTCTAATACTAGATAATTCATAAGATATGATGAACGAAAACTAAAATATGTGGCTAATTCACGTTGCTTGGCGTATACGCCTCTTGGATATCGCGCCGATGCTACGGCAACGCCAACTGTCGGTTAACGGCGGCAACTCGAGGTCGTTCTTCTCATACAGTAAACATTTGAAAATAACAGTTTAAATTCGATATCGTCCACATTTTGACAGCTACAGCGTTCATTCTGGGATAAATGGAAAGAGAAAAAAATAATAAACAATACGTATGTCTTAAAATTTTTTTAAACTGTATATTTTATTGAAAATATTGAGAAATTGATTTTTTTATATAGATATACTTCCATGTATAAGCAAGTTCTTACCTGTATAGAGTCAGCTGCTCGGCTGCTCTTCGAGACAGTGAGGTTAGGTAAATGTACTTGTCTCAAGTCGCTATCAATTCTCCATATCCAATGTGGATATATTTCTCGCATATATTTGACGTATATTTCGCAAGAATATCTCATTTCTACAACAAAATATATTCGAGATATATTTTCTGTATACATCGACATCTATTCTTTTTCCGTGAGATTGTTTTTATCATATATGAACAAATATATAATTGAATATATCAAAATATTTATGCCTCAAGTTCACGAAATGATCTCTAAATTTTGCAGACATACTTTCAAGTCTCTCCAGGTGTATCAAAATAAAATATCGATGAGTTTTGATCGACTTTATTGAAAATTTCAATCACACATTTTTATTATTTTTCGAAACGTTTATCCCCGTTGTAAAAGTGGATTATGATATATTTGAAATATATCACGATATATAAGCGCTTTTATATATTCTAAAAATATCTGACAACGCACTTTTTAACGTTTTTAACTGAATTAATAACGTGAACCGTACAACTGACCGCACTCTAACGTCCGCGTGTTGCCTGAATCTGCCACAACGCCGCGCCACTAGAGTTGTCCAAGAGGCGTATAAGAGACTTGGCGCGTCTCGAGGTCCGTGAACTTCGCTGTAAATGTACTTGTCTCGAGACGCTAACGCGTCTCTTGATAACGGTTTCTCGATCCTTTAATAACAAGTCATATCGGTGAAAAAAATTCTTATTGACAGTTTTTTCACTCCTTACAAATTTTTCACTTTTCTATGCACCTTAATCGAAACGTCAAACTTCATCAAAGGGTTTAGCCGGATAAGAATGGTGAATCTGCCCCCACCGAATTTTGTGCCGCCGATTTTTTCCAAAGTTACCAACCTAAAAAAAAAATTTTGTGAAAAATTACAGCTTTCATCTACATCGATGCCAAAGGGTCTTCCTGCTAAAAATAGGGTTCTCTCGATTTTTGCCGTTTTTAAATACCAAGAGGTGACCGAAACATCTTTAAAAATTCTGAAAATTTAGAAACATGTCAATGTTTATGGGAAATTTTTTTTCTTGATTTAAATGCTAAATTCAATCTTTAATCATCGAATCTTCCTTTAAAAACATTATTTAGTAGCGAAGACATTTTTCTACTATTATGACAAAAGTTGACATGATTTTACTCTTCATTCTCTACATTTCCAAAAAAAAAAGTCTCAAAATTCGACCTACAACACATCGGAAAAAAATAAAAACGATAAAATTTCTCATTTTTCGTTGAAAATCCGTACATACATCATTCTTTGGGTTTAATTAATGGGTGGCCATGGATAAATTGATTGGACATCATATAAATTTAGTTCAAATTTAATTTACTTTCAGTGGTGAAAAAAAAAAATTCGGCAATGGCAGTACCACCGAGACAGCAGTGAAAAAACTAATCCCAACCTTCTTTTACCAGATAATTTTGATTTTTACAAGATAGAGGGATCTCGATCAGTTCATCGAATGAGAAGGGGTATCTTTATAGCACTCTAATGTACATTAGTACGAACGTATATGTATATACCTATGTAAGTTGAGGTACACTGTGCATGGTTGTATGTGCCTAAACTGGTACACGTGCCAAATCGTTGGTAGTAGAGGATGTCAGCTGAACGAATTTGCCGCGGCAAATTGACGTGCGATTGATTTCCGTGTGCGAGGTCCTCGCCTCGTCGCTTACTCTATCTGTAACACGCGATATGTATATATATATATCTTACATGGAAAACTAACACATGAACATGTTCTAGAACGGCAAACTTTGTTGACGACATTATCGTGTCTGTAATACACTGTACAAATGTACATATCGATGATCCAATACCATACAGTTAGGGCATACAAGCATAAAGTTTGAACAGATTCGCCTTGCCCTTTTTCTTGCAGGCCATCGAGATATAGACGCAAAATTTGTATCTATGCGAGTTGTAAACTCAAATTGGCAAATCATGCGCACCCGCGACACTGATATATATATATATATATATATATATATATATATATATATATATATATATATTTGACATCTCGATGCATCGGTGAGTCGTGTTTATCGTCCACCAAATTTACATTCGATCGGCATTGACGTGATCGAATTCCAATGTTTTTTATTTGTCCCTTTTGCCCAACATTACTATTCATCGAATTAATCTCGATGAATACAAAAACATTCTCGAACAAGAAGAAATGAGGTGGGTCAAAAAATTGCATTTTCCAAAAATTTTTTTGATGTGAAAACAACTTTAGCGAGACTTTTAATTGAAAAGCGTTACGGTCCTTCGAAAATATTAGTAAATAATCGAAAACTATCCTCGAAAAGCGTTACGGCGGCACCGCCCTATCGGGAGGGTTTGGGTTTCGAGTTGGGGTTTGGGTTATTTTTGAATTTCGTTAAAGCGTCTTCAAAAAACGTTAGGACACTTCGAAAAAAAAAATAGAAAAGTGTCAAAATAGCTGAAAATGTCAATATGTGAAGCTTTCGTTATGTGAAAGCAAAATTAAGGCTACAAAATTATATATTATTTCGAATATAAAATTTGTGTTATATATTTTAGTTACCAGTTATTGAAAGTCAATATTAAAATATTGATATTAACATTTTCTCATGCTAAATATGTTTTCACATAAATTTTTATTTGATGAGTAGGAGAGAGTGGAGCACGATGTGTTACTTTGTTTAAAAGAATTTTTACTCTGACTACGGTAGTCTAATTAGAAAAAAAAGCTGTTATAACCGGGTTTTCTAGACTTTTAAGTGTATAATAGATGTAACATTTTTTGTGAAGGTTAAAAATACCAGAATAATTGGATTCAAAAAGATTTGCAGAATAGCACATTGTACGCGACTAGTGAGGTACAATATGTCATTCATTTTCTATGTGTCTAGCCTGAAAAAAATTTGTATGCCCATAATCTATTTGTACCACAACATCGTTGCCATATAATTCGCGTCAACGTCGTGGTCAATGGGAAACAACGACTCATTAACACAACTCGTCAACACATTGTACCCCACTATGAAAAAATTTGATTATTGATCAAATGCATTATTAATTAAGAGATGAACAGAAAAAAAAACAAGTGACTGAGTGAATCATGAATAATAGCACTAACGATTAAAACTAAAAACACGAGCTATCACGGAAAGTGAGATTATATTTTACGTTTTTTCAGCAAGCAAAATTTTTTTTTTTAGGATAGAAATACATTTTTTTTAAAAATAATTTTTCATGAGCTGCTATTGACGTTCTTTTAAGTCTGATGAATTTCAATATAAATTGTGGTCCGACACCAAAAATTTCCATTTTCACAAGCTACCAAGAGTACCAAACTCCGAGAAACCGCATGTGGCCCATGACACATTGTACCCCACTTTCCTCTACTCGTAGTGTATTCATTGGTTTTTGTTCGATAGTATCACTTTTACATTCCGTAAAAGTTTTATTGGAATATTCCTAAAATTAAATGAGTCACATTTATCAACAATTGGTCTGCTGCAACATAGAAGCGTCGTATTTGTAACTTTAAACGCCTTTTTCGTCGAAATGGTGTTTTCAAAGTCCGTGTCCATGTTATCTTATAAAGCACTTGATAGATTTTTTCCAAATTTACAATACATACGATAAGGAACATTGAAAGCTCATTGAAGATCTTATTTAAAAAAAATGAAATTTGATTTTCTAACAGTTATGTAAAAATGTATTTTTTCATCTAAAGTTTCAATTCATCGCCATTTTGTTAAGAAAAATAGTTTTACTAATGAAGGATCGTCAATGAATGTACCGTTGTCTTGATAAAATTTGTTTTTAACCAACATGTTACCCAGAAAAAAATTCGGAGCGCAGTCATTTTTTTTTTGGTCTCTAAGGTAAATGTACCCCGTTAATGTAAGATGTCAAATGGTATGTGATGTGACGTCATAGAATGGTAAAAAATCGGGTGTACATGCGAGTGTGCGTGAGTGTGTGTGGGGGGGAGAGGGGTGTGGGTGTGGGTTTACATGAAAAGGAATGACATATAAAACGAGCTCCCACTCTTCTCGATGGATGTATGTACACGTGATACATTAATTTGGAGACCAGGGTGAAATGCGAGAGAAACGAGAGCGCAAGGAGAAGAAGGAGCGAGAACTTATGTAATACGTAAGAAGAGAGGAAGATAGAGCGAGATAGGAAATCGGATTCACGTCTCTCACATTTTTTTTTGCCCGCGGGTTTTATAGCGTGTAGGAGATTATGCCCCTCTCGCGCCTCATCGTCGTAGTTAACGTCGTCGTATAGTCGTCGTCGTCGTCGTCGTCTCATCTCATCCGCGGGCGACACACACTCGCCTTACTCATCATCAGCAAGAGAAAGAGAGATGAATAGATAGTAAGAAAAAGAAGAAGAAGAAGAGAGAGAGAGAGAGAAGTGGAGGAACGAAAGATGAGAAATAAAAGGATAAAGCGATATATACAGGACATGAAGGGCGTTTAAGGGGATTGGGGAAAGAGTGACGAAGAAATCGAGCTCTGTGGCAAAACGCGATGATGAAGAAAGAGACCCGAGAGTTGGCAAAGAAGAAAGAAAAAAATCGGGAGAAAGGAAAAAAGAGAAGCGATAATGTGTGTATACGTGTGTGGGTGTGCCTGGGTATATGGCAAGGTGGAAAAGAAAATCCTGTGTCTGCGTTTGCGCATGTATGTCGTAAGAGCGAAAGAGCGCGATTACGAAAGTTCGCGGGGATGAAACTAAGGGACTAAGACGGAATGAGCGAAAGAGTCGAAGGATGAGGGAGAGAGAAAGATTTATACCTTGAATGAAAGAAAAGAGGGAGATGGGAAAAAAGAGAAACCGGGAGAGCAACAGAAAAAGAGAGAGAGAGAGAGAGAGAGAGAAAGTCGCGAGGGGGTTGAAATGAGAGCGCCAGAGGAGTTTGAATCGAGGGTAGAGGTAGAGGGGTGTGTACGTATATGGGATGGTTTGGTGAGGACGCCGAGTCGCCGGTACTGTCTTCGGGAGGGGATGAGGAAGAGCTACACGTTTGGTAGGAGAAATGAGAAGAAGAAGCCGAAGAAGCAGAAGAAGAAGAAGAAGATGACGGCGGAGGAGGACGTTGGTGCGCTCGCGGGTCGTTATTTTTGTGCCTGCCTCGTCTTTAATTTCTCCCCTCTTCTTACCCCCGCGACGCGCTATGTTCCTCCACCAAACCATTCCCTGGTATTCTTCGTCGTCGTCGTCGTCGTCGTCGACGTCGTCGTCGTCTCCGTCGAAGCCAGGGACCAACTCCTTCTCAACCCTCCACCCTAGCTCTATCTCTCTTTCCCACTCTCACGCTCACCCTCCTCTATATGTATATCTCTCTTTCTCACATACCCCCGCCGACGCGGTTGTCTTAGTTCGTATGCATATCTCAGTGCCTCACATATTGATTCAGGGCGTCATTACGCGTCTTAGCTCGACCGGCTACCACCACCAACCCGAGGAGCAACATCGCCGCGACCATCGTCACTACCACCATCTTCAACCCTCTTTGCCCGTACTCACGATATATATATATATATATATGTATGTAGATGTGGGTTAGTGTGTTCTCGTGTCCACATATATAGAATACCATTACCACCGAGAAACACAGGACGAAGACGACCAGGACGACCGAACGACGTCTTCGTGCCACCTTAGCCAAACCACCCCCTCTCACTCGAGACCCTGATGGTGTGTGCGCGAATCTTTCTCCCTCTCTGACTATCTCTCTCTTTCTCCTTCTCTTGGTCTTTCTCTCAATGCTTCTTCGCCTAGATCAACGACCACTAGCTTAAACTACCCCTACGCTTGGCCCATCGCTCTCCCATACTTATACATTATGTATAGGTATATGAATATGTACTTTGCATACAGTATGATGTACTCCAAGAAAATGATAAGGGATGCCCGGGAGAAAATGAGATGTGTATATTGGCGTAAATGAAGGAAGATAAAAATTCATAATTTGACTATATTTTAAAATTCATATTTTTACCTCGCGCATTCAAAGAAAGTAGGATATTATCAACGTTGCTGGAACTCAACGTCATTATATATGTACTGAGATATTATTATTCATTGCGATTATAGCTATGTCGGATCAATCGAATATTAAAGAGTCATGTCTACTCGGACCCAAACAGAAACCGAAAAAAGCGTATACTTGTGATGTTCTTAGTGATCATAATCAGATAGTATTTCAGCCGATGTTGGGATATCGAAAAATCACATCCGAAGAACAGTTAGTATAACTTTAGCGTAGTAATGTATCATTGGAACGGAGGTACAGGTGATGTCCAAAAAGCATTTTTCGAGAGGATTTTCTACCGATTAATCTAAAAAGATATGTGATAAATACCAAACAAATGTTTTTGAAATATCAATTAATCATGTGATTATGCGAAGGAATTTTCAAAATATCAAATTGAAACAAGGTGGAGGGTGTTTAAAGTTTGAGTATTGATTTTCACGAAAAGTTAGCATTCATTATTCATTAACCCTTACTTGACACACTGGGGTACAAAACACCCCAGGCCTAAATTTTCTTAATTTAAAGTACCTAAATTAAAAAAAAAAAAATGGGGCCTAAAGCGACATCAGTCATTAATTCAAAGATCCCACTACTCCTTCAAGTTTATAGCATTACTCTAAGACAATTAGTTTTTATGTAGTAGCCGTCCAAAGTTGAGTGGTCTCGCCTGTACCCCAATGAATCAAGTAAGGTCGAGTGCGAAAATTTTGTGCGGGTTTTTTTCCTGTTATATTTCGACTTTAAAGTGAAGGGCAAGTATACAATGTCAGATTATGTCTAATTTTTTTTACGCTAAGTAACATTTTCTTTGAATAATTAGATGCCGTCTAATCTACGGCCTCGATTATGAGAAAGATGTTTTATCCGATGATCATGTAATTAATATTGAACTACCAAGAATCCAGCGATGCGTATGCTAGTGCTACACAAGAAAAGAAGACAGAAAAAGTCGAATAGGATGTTCAGCCTACCACCGTCCTATCTGTAAAAAACACCGATTCACGCTGTGCAAGGATTGTGCCGTCCTAACTAACACGTTTTGAAAAATTGCAATGTGTTTTTTCATACTGATTAACATTTTTAAGTTATTTTATAATGTAGAGCATATGATTATTTGGTTTAAATAAAAAGTATTTCAACACATCTTTACTTAAAAAAAAAAAAAAATTTCGTCAAATTTCTCCCTTCATTTTCCAGAATAAAATACTTTTTTCTAAATGCCCACCAGGATATTTTTTTCACGTAGTGCTATATATTAAGCAAACCCAGTTAAATGTTTAGCCATTTTTATCGAAAAATAAAAAAGTTATAATTTTTTTTTCGTAAAAGTTGTCATTTTTTAATTTTTTTCGATATTTATTTTTTTAAATCATGTTTAACTTTGATATTTTACTATAAATCCTGTATAACTTTGGGAAGTAACCTCTTAAAAAGTTCTAAAAAAAATTCCAAGTAAAAATATTAAATAGTACCTTTTTTATAAGAATTTTTGTCACTGGGGTACAAACGACCCCAGTATGTCATGTACGTTATTCTGGGGAAGTGTGTCAAGTAAGGGTTAAATTGACACTATATTTGGGGGAAAAGATTCTTCGGTCACATACTAGATTTGTACATCTTGAAAAAGCAATGACGAAAATTTTGAGAAGATCGATACAGTACCCCCTTAGATATCTTGCTCACTAAGTTTGAAAACTTAGTTGTGAGAAACCGCGTTTAAAGTTTCAAAAACGGATTATTAGCGGATTGCACTCCCTGAATTTGTATCCGGTCACAGTAAAAATTTCAAGAAATATTAAAGATGATGTCCTGTCAAAAAAACATCGTTTTTAGGAAAAGTTATTTTTCTACCTTTACGACCAAATTTAACACCTTGATAAAAAAAACATTTCGCATTGTCAGTAGGCAACTTAATGAATCTAATCTACGAATTCAATCCCAGATGGCTCCAGCCTTGAATATTGTTACCTTATCTCCATCCAATTGTATAAAAAAATATTGATGATGTGAATTAGTTTATGAGAAATATTGATACTTAATTGTGATTGGTCGATAGTTTCATGAACAATTCCATAAGGGTATAAAACAGGTATAAAAGTAGGTAATACCGATCCCTCGATGCTTTTTTGTAGTCATTGACTCTTCGGGTATACAATGTTTGAGTATACAATGTCTGTACACAATGTTATTTTGAAATTTCATTAACACCATCAATCATAACTCTTTCAAAATTTTGAATTCGACGTGGAGATCAACTTTCGCAAAATTTACCTTTAAAAAACCTGTCCCGGGATCTCTGAATTGCACAGTAACTCCCTCTCGACGATCCTTCTGAATACAGATATCCGACACCGTTTACTCAACCCATACAAAAAGCTCTCTTCTCTGTTGCACCTCGTTACAAAGTTTCCCTCTATGTTACCGTTCGTCGATAAGAAAGAAATAATCCAACAGTCGATAAATCTTTATCCATTTCATCTTGAAATATTTTGATATTGGAAAATTGTCCATGAAACCAAGTTGAATTTATCTATATACTGCATTTGGCAATTCTTGCTCTATGAAACCCTAGAATTGAAGAAATTAATAAATAATTGCAGTCGAAAATGTATGCAGCGAAAATTTCTTTTAACATCATTTTTTGATTCTTTAAACATTTTTATTTTTTCACCATCACGAAGGTTCCTCTATGAGAACGCAAAAATTTAATAAAAATATGGATCGGGATGTCCACTTGAGGAGAACAATAGCAAGGATTTCAAAAAAAAATATAAACTGTTTGCAAAAACAGGGAAAAGTATACATAAAAAGCAAGGATATCGGCAAGGTCCATCTCGAGGTCGCGAATAATCGCAGACGCAAAGAGAAGAAAAACAAAAATAATGCGTTCATGAGTTCATATAGTGTCTTACGTCAATGTCGTCAACCTTAAAACTCGATCGCCGTGCATCTTAAGGGGAAATATACACCCGGAAATGGAAAAAAAACTAATTTTCGAGATTTTTTTCCAGAGAAACTATTGGAATGATCAGAACGGGGTTTTTCCTAATTAAAAATATGCACTTTCAAGAATGTTTTCAATTTTGTTTTATTAAAAAATGATGCAAATTTACGGAGTACGTAAGTCGTCTACGGAGTGCCATTAAAAATTTTGCCATAGTGATACCCAATGGCGTTTCATAAAAAATCATGTGAAAGAAAAAACCAAAACAGGATACTAAAATAGATACTACACTACTGGAAAAATTAAAGGATCAAAAAATTGTCCCAAATTTGTAGTGGTTTTTAACAATGCTGTATCTCAGTGAAAAATGGTCGTATCGAAGTCTAAAAAAAAGCATTTTGGAGCTTGAAGTTTCTAGTTTTCAGACCTTTTAGCAAAAAAAATTTCAAAGCTACAGGTTTCACGCAATTATGAGACATACCAAGAAAAAAAAATTGGCAAATTAATATCGCTTTTGTTTTGGCTGTAATTTTTGAGAAAAAATTCTTCTAGCTTAACCATTACATAGACCGAATAGCTTGTTTATTTAGCTTCAATTTGCTTTTTTTGAGATCTCGCTACGACTATTTTTTGCTGAGATATCCAGCTTTTACGAAAAAAGACACTTTTCTGTTTGACCATTGATATCTCAGCAACCAATGATCGCACAGAAATCAGAAGAGGCGTTTCACAAACTTGAATTAATGCTCTACAAGGATTATTGATGGTTTTTTGAAAAAAAAAAAATTTCCATCCTTGCCATGAATTTGAAAAAACAGGAGAAAAAGGGCTATTTATGGTTTTTTAGAAAATGAACGGCCAAATTGAAAATATTGACAAAACGACTAATGTTGAGCGTGATTTTTACCGCGCAGTATATCCACAAAATTCCTGTAAAGTTTCAATTTGATTTATCGAACGGTTTTTTTGTTTCAAGCAATCAAATTAAAAAAAAAAATTAAAGGATCATTTTTATTGCCCCTTAACACTTCGAAATCATTATGAAAATAAAAAAAAAGAAATTTTTTTCGAGCATTTCCCCCATTTTTATCGCAAACAGCGTTAAAATTTATGAACAAAAAATCAAAAAAAATTTCAAAATTTTTTTTTTTAATTTTTTTGCAATTTTCTTTTTTCAAAAAAATTCAAGGATTATGTTTACTGCCCCTAAACATTTCATAATCATTATTAAATGAAAAAAAAATTTGAGCTTTTTTCACATTTTTATTGCAACCAGCGTTTAAATTCGCGTTAATTAAGCGATTAAAGTAAGACAAAAAAAATCAAAAAAATTAATTTTAAAAAATCGAAAATTCTTCGAAATTTTTTTTTCTGTCCATTTAAACGCTGTTTGCGATAAAAATGTGAAAAAAGCAAAAAAAAAATTGTTTTCCACTTTAATAACGATTATGACATTTAGAGGCAGAAACATGATCCTTTAATTTTTTCAAAAATTTGATTGCTTGAAACAAAAAACCGTCCGATAGATCAAATTGAAACTTTACAGGGATTTTGTGGGTATATTGAGCTGTAAAAGTCACGCTCAACATCAGTCGTTTTGCCAATATTTTTAATTTGCCCGTTGATTTTCTAAAAAACCGTAAATAGCCCTTTTTCTCCTGTTTTTCCAAATTCATGGCAAGGATGGAATTTTTTTTTTTTTTCAAAAAACCATTAACAATCCTTGTAGAGCATTGATTTAAGTTTTTGAAACGCCTTTTCTGATTTCTGTGCGATCATTGGTTGCTGAGATATCAATGGTCAAACAGAAAAGTGTCTTTTTTCGAAAAAGCTCGATATCTCAGCGAAAAATGGTCGCAGCGAGGTCTCAAAAAAAGCAAATTGAAGCTAAAGAAACAAGCTATCCGGTCTATATAATGGTTTAGCTGGAACAATTTTTTTCTCAAAAATTACATCCAAAACAAAAGCGATATAAATTTGCCAAATTTTTTTTTCTTGGTAATTCTCATAATTGCGTGAAACCTGTAGCTTTGAATTTTTTTTTGCTAAAAGTCCTAAAAACTAGAAACTTCAAGCTTCAAAATGCTTTTTTTAGACCTCGATACGACCATTTTTCACTGAGATACAGCATTGTTAAAAACCACTAAAAATTTGGGAAAATTTTTTGATCCTTTAATTTTTTCCAGTAGTGTATTATTTTGTCATTGTCATAGCTGATTTAAACAATATCGATTTTTGACAAAATGGCGAACGCTTGAACTCAACGTGATTATTTTCAAGAAAAAATTCGTTCGTATTTTGACCCAAAAAAAACTAAAAATCGGAAAAAAATCCTATGACAAGGACTAGATAATTATGTATTCAATAACCACAAAAAGAAGTCACGTGCATGTGCGCATCGAACGCATGTGATCTTTGGGCTATAACCTTGTCATTTTTTAGAGTTTTTACTTGAAATTTTCACTAGACGTTCTTAACATATCAAACTTTAAGAAAATGGAAAATGGAAAAGTCGATTTTTCGGAACCTGCCAGGTGGACATCCTCCCTTAATTGATGATTATTAATGATTGTCCAGGATAATATTTAACTCCAACCGCTAACGACGAACGCTTCAGAATAACAAGGGTAATTTTTTTAGAATCAAACGTATAAGCGCTCGGTCGATCGTGTTCCTTTTGTCCGCTTTCAATGGATATTATCCTGTATTTCTAGAGTCGAGTCAGCAAACCCGTGATTATAGTTTCGTGCTAAACTTGACGCGCAATATATTTGAAGACCAATATCTTTTCATCAGCCAAATGAGCTTGTATATTCCTGCATTCGTTTACATCCGGTGCTAACATACACCTTGCATGGTTGTTATCATTATCATATGCAAAAATGTGCTGATCTCTCACCTGCGTGCCAACGCGGACATACAAATGTGAATTTCAATCTCATTGAGAACCAGTTTTTTCACCGCTGATAAACCGGAGTTAAAATAGTTTTTAAATATTTATCAAGGGACGTGGCAGCGTCTCGACGTCAAGTGTTGAAGAAATTGAAAGAAAATACCAGACGAGCGCCGGCGCACTCTTATTTCGGGGAGAGTGGGGCACAATGTGTTACGGGGCACTGTGAGCCGCATGCGGTTTCTCGGAGGTTTGTAGCTTGTAAAAATTGAAATTCTTTGGGTCAGACCACCATTTATTCTGAATTTCATGCTAATAAAAAATTATTTTTAAAAATTGATTTGCACCCTGAAAAAAATAATTTTCGCTTGCCGGGAAAACGTAAAATATAATCTCACTCTCCGTGACAGCTTGTGATGTTTTTAGTTTGAATCGACAGTGTCATTATTAATGATTCACTCAGTTACTTGTGTTTTTCTGTTCATCCCTTAATCAATAATGATTTTTAACAATAATCAAATTTTTTCATAGTGGGGTCCAATGTGTGAACGACGCTGAAAGAAATTCTATTGCACTACACTGCGACCTTGATAATCGGTACCTCGTTCGTTGCAATTGCAGCGTATAGTGGAAGAAGGGCCAAGCCAATCGCGTCACGCCGCCGTCAGCCACCAGCGGCGCAGAGACGATTCTGTGCAATGTGCGCAACCCCTCTTCTTGCAAGAGCCGGTCCCGACGGATTCCGATTATCGAGGTCGCAGTGTATTTTGTTTTTCGCGTAACAAAAAGTACAATAAAGTATAGCAATTTAGGGACAATCGAGGTACAATCGTAAATATTCCTATAATAATAGGACATTATGCTATCTCTATAGCTATTAATACCGTCTTAAAAAGCAAGAATTACTACATGATATAGTAATTGCTGAAACACTTGCTAGATCACTCACTCGGTCACTCAACCACTCGATAGATTACTGGCTCAATGACTCAATCGCTCGCTAAATCACTTTTACTCGATCACTC
Organism: Alloplasta piceator; assembly: GCA_946863875.1. NCBI lineage: Eukaryota > Metazoa > Arthropoda > Insecta > Hymenoptera > Ichneumonidae > Alloplasta > Alloplasta piceator. The sequence goes on from OX333074.1 coordinate 19,915,542, forward strand.
AATCACTCGCTATATTACTGAATCGATCATCCACTTGATCACTCACTGGATCACTTTATCACTCAATCACTCAAACTGAACTCTTATCTTAACTCTCTTATCTAAACTCAATCCAACTGAACAGACACAATCATTTTTTTTCCAATAGAGATCACAAATTGATCATTGAGATTAATAATCATTATCATAGGATAAATCATTACAATTTATTAATTTTACCCATTTATTATCTTTTGCTGAGACTGCATTACTTGAATGAATTGTATACTTTTCTCAGTTAGGCACCCAATAAAAATAATTTCATTTTTATTAGGAAAAAGTTGAAGTCAATTGAATTCATTAAAATTTGATTGGAGAGAACTTAAAATTGATCGGAATAATTATAATTGAATTGGAAAAAAAAATTATTATTTCTCGGAATCATTTTATTCGACCAAAAGCAAAGTTCAATTGAATGACGTTGTTTGAAAAAAATATTAATGAAGTAATTAGATTAATGAAATAAATAGTTATTTTATTCGAACGAAGAAAGTTAACTACAGTGATTGTAATTTGATCAGACCACAATTCATCATATTATTTATTTAATGAGAAAACCAATTGGAATCGAGTGAAAAAATTAGCCATGCTTGATAAAAATTACAATTATTTTAGTAATTTCCGATTTCATTATAAAAGCCCCGATTAATTGAAATTTAATTTGATTGAGAAACTTTAGAATGTTTCGTCTCATACACTCAATGCTCGAATGTATGTATAGTGTGGGAATGAACAAAGAAAGTAAACGAACAGCTAAACTACTAAGCAACTAAAGTTACAAGCAACTATTAGAAACGACATATCGATCTTCTACAAATCTATTGACTCTTGCGGAGATCCTGCATTACCGACTGCGCTTATATTTCTCAACCCTGCACGCAGAGTTTTCGACTTTTCTTGCATAGTTTTTTTTTAAGTAAAAATTTTTTAGATTTTCAAAATTTACTCCAATGGGGAGTCTAAAAGTCTTAAATCCAGTCTCAAATCTGTTTTCGCACGTTTCGACCAAGAAACCAGCATGACCAAACGTGGATTTAGAGAATTCCAATTTTATATTTTTAAATGTACAATAACGACGCGAAATAGCAAAATAATTCAGTTTACATTTCTAAATTCGCAGAAATGGTTTCAGGAAATTTGTCGGAAGTAAAAATTATAATTTTAGTTCGATCATGATGAGTCAGAACTCGTTTTGCTTGTCAAAATAAACTTCACGAATTTCTGGGAATCATTTTTTTTTGTTCAGCTTCCCAATCGAAAAAAAGTCTTATTAAGATAGTAATCATGAATGTTTGTTGGTGAATTTAAAGAGTATTTACCAAGAAACGAAACGAACTGTCATTCGTTTATATTGGACGTGAAAAAACTCCGCGAAGATATGCCCGTGGATCCATTGGTTTTTAAACCGTCCCAACGAAAAGTTTTTTCTGACTGGAATTTCCATACTTCGTGATACGATAAAAATCCGAAAAAATTTAACAACATTTGGCATGCCACAAACAATAATTATCAGTAATAATATTGCCCAAGAGTTATTAATAAATTGTTTAAACAAATAATTATTCAACAGTATTTCCATAAGTTCTTTTTTGTTTAACATCGAGTGCGTTAATTTTTCGGAACGCATATGAGTTTTTTCAGAATTTTCTCTTTATTTTGAAATTCCCGTTTTGAAATTATTAGAATGGCTGTATTTATGTATTCTTTGGCCTAGTGGTTTTGAAACTTTTCAAAGCTGATGATAAGTCCGTATGCAAAAACATATACAAGATTTGCGGTTCTTTGTTTATATTTCAGAATGTTTTTTATAATATTTCAAAATACAGAGAAAATTATGAAAAAATCATATGCGTTTAGAAAAATTAACGCATTCGATTTGTTTAAGAAAAAAAAGAATTTACCGAAAAATCGTTGAATAATAATTTGTTTAAACAATTTATTAATGACTTGACGTACGGAAATTTTAATTAGATAAAATTTTTGGCTGAGACGGTAGGGGCAAAGCATCTAGCTGATTTTTCTTTCTGTTAAATCATTGTTATATTCTTTTTTTCTACACTCATTAGGAACTTCTCAATCGGGATCCACTAATTTCGCTTCTGAAAATTGTATTTCAGACTTTTTTGTTCCGCGAGGACAACCTCAAGACAAAAATAATCGACCGAATGGCGGCAAACTGCAATTAATTGTTTTCTTCAGGCTCGGCGAAACATGAATTGCCTTAAATAAGCAAAAAAAGAAATTATTGTGATTTATGATTTTGCGGAACTTTAACAATAATTGTATATGCATAAGTATGAAGAAAAATATCGGCCAAGAACGCGTCGAGCTCGCACAATTAGAGTTCTGTACCAATACTTCAACACACATATTTTCATTTTTAATATTTTTTCTCTTCAACAACTGTCATACTGTCGCCAAACAAGTAGGTTTCCGGTAATCTATGACTCAATATCTGATTACTCTATTGAATCTAAATGTTTACTTGGCAAACCTAGAAGATCAGGGCGGGGCATGTCTATTTCTAACAAACTTTGAACCATTGAGACCACTAAAACAAAAAGTTATTAAAAAAGTGTTTGATAAGTCCTTAAGAGGAGGCTAAATACCATTTTTATTCAATCCCTACATTATCGACGTATCATCGTCGTCCAGTCTTTCTCCAACAACCGTGGATGAAAATTAATTATATTTTGACAATTAAGAGGGGGATAAAGTAATTAACAATTAATTACCAATTGAGAGGCTAAAATGCGTTACAGCTAATGCCAACGAACTCATTCGAGCCCCCTAAATATTATAGGTTACTCGTCAGAATCCATGGTGCTGCCCTCACTCGCACGTCTGTGAACTACATTTAGCCATTTCGTTTTTCAATAAAACTACAATTTATCGATATTTATCTCATGATGCGCAATCCAAACTTACGGCGTGTCATTTTGATAAAATAATGTCGAAAACGTCTCGATATTTGTATCGTGGCGTTCTTCATGGAGCCTCATTCTTGGTTATACCCGAAATGCAGTAAAAGTTTAATAATTTAAGTTTTTCAATTACAGTTTCTTGGTGGTAAATGAATCTGTAATTTTTTTTTTGTTTTTCGAAAAAATTTTAGTGAGGCTCCATTCCTGCCATTGTTCTGATGATGTTGTTAAAATTTTATTCAATTCCATCCATTTGTATAAGAGCAAGTTTGGGTGGCAATTTCGAGGTGTTAGTGTCGGTATTTAGCCTCCTCTTAAGATCAGGCTCAACCTCCGCTCTTCCTCTTCTGTTCTTGTAAGTGCGAGGGAGATGGCCTATTGGCTCCGTGCACGAGTCTGCGGTGGCGACATCTAGTAGTTGAAAGGCGCGAAAAAACCGGAAAATTTAGCCGTGATTGCATTGGAAATTTGATAAAAAGCTCAATTTAATAAAATAAAGGCATTTATTTCGAGATTTGCTTTGTGTAGTTATATAAAGAATTTTGCCTACAATTTAATGCAAGAAACAGCAAGAAAAAAACTATAATGAATACGTATATTTTCATGATTCTACGATGCATTTTGAGGTTATTCGTAAGTATCACGAAAGTCGTGCTTGCTTTCCTGCGTCAGCCGTCAGGTGATAGGTTATGGGACTTACTTTTTCCTCTTCACAGCTGCAATCCATTTGTTTCTCTGCTTCACTTTATGTTTCTATGTTGGAAAGCGGTAAAATTTGCACATTGCGTACACAATTATTTTCGCAATTTATTACACAACAAATAGAAAAGCCCATTTTATTGAATAACACAATGCTACTCATACGGAAAACTTCCGGAATTATTGCACCTTTTCGCCACCCCGGGCGCTGAGGTAGATTCGCTTATCCCCACCATAGGGCTTGCACGGAGCGAATAGGGATCATGTGAGAGTGAAAGAGAGGGTCTTTTAGCCTGGCTTTAAGGCAGTCCTTTCAAATAATACCTTACACGATATATCAATTTAATTTTTTTTAATCAAACCTATTTAATCTAAAACATTTTTTTTCTAATCGTTGATTGCCGATAAGTATATCTGTATATATTTATATAGACATATGTATATATTCACGGAAACAGATTTCAGATGAATCGTCGGATTCTTTGTAAATAATGTGGGGAAAGTCACGGTGGCCCACGCTACATACGAGACGCCTGGAAATTCACATATACAGAGAGGGGTGTGCGCAGTGTGCAAGGTGAGCCGGTATAATATGGGCAATTCCAAGTCAATTAAACCAAGTTTTTGACCCTCACCTCCTTTGTTTTTCGAAAGCGATGCAGATGTTCTTCCGGTCCCAAACGATGTTATTCCGAAATTTTTGCAGATTTTTACCATCGCTCTACCATTCTCCAGATAATAATATGCACGAGATACCAAAATTGGGGAGGCCTCTATTCTAGGCACATTTTTATTCTACTCATGACTTTTTCTACACAAATTATTTTACACCGATATCTACAGATCATTCTACACAAGAAAAAGTGGCAGGAAATAATATTCTATTCCACACATTATTATCCTACACATTATAGGTTTGCTGCAGGCTGTAATGTGTAGGAAAATAATGTGTAGGATAATAATATGTAGAATAATAATATGCAGAATAAAATATTATTTATTGCACTCCGTACGAAAAAGACCCATTTTACGCGCACTTCGTGTGCGCGAGGGCTTTTACGCCCTCGTGCAATAAAATGTTGTATGACACTCGTACAAAAAACTTTTTCTGACTTGGGTGATTGCAACATTCGCCTTTCGCGTACTCGTATCATAGTGTACTATTCCTGCCACCTTTTCTTGTGTAAAACGATGTGCAATAACGTTTTTTGTCACGGATTGCAAAATTCAAAATTGCGGGGGCCAGACTCTGATCGATTTGACGTAGAATACCCCATATTATATAAAGTGGTGAGTCGACCAAGTTCTCGCTTAATAACCTCCGTGAAAAAGAGACGGGGAGACATCCGTCTCATATATCACTATACAGGGTGAATAATTCCAAATGTGCCACTTTTTTCATAGATAATATAAATTTTTTTAAAACTGAGGCAAGTTAATAGCATTGATACGTGGGAATGGTTTTTTCAGTTTTTGAACATTTTTTAAAATCTTTTCCCATTGATTTCTTTCAATTCTTTGGGAATTAACAAAATGATTTTGAAGTTCAAATAATTTTGTTGCAACAAAGTTGCACTTTCTAATATCATTTTTTAAATTTTATCGAGTTCTTAAAGTAAAAAATTGTTAGAAAGTTCTTTGACGTCCGAGTTACAGCCATGAAAGATATTAAAAGAAAACCAAAAAAAAAATCGTTGTGCTCCGATAATGTAACTTTCAACATTCACTTGTACGAAGCTCCGCACAATTACCAATTTTACATGATCATTTTACATATATGCAGTGAAAAACTATATTGCCAAATATAGACACAATATTTATTATAATATTAATTATGTATTTCTATAAATCTTCAATTAATGTAAATCTTAAATTTCACATTATTTCTTCAATTTCAATCATGCTTACAACTTTACACGAAATACTCCTCAGTTTTTCAATCTACATAACTTCTTCTTCGCGAAAGATTTTTCTTTTTCAAGAAAACAAAGGAATTTTCATCGCAGAGTTTTTTTCCTCCGAAAGCTCGAAATATGGAGAAAATTATGGTTTCATTAAAATTATTACTATTGGTACAGTTCCTAAGAATAAATAAAAATGTGCTGTGCTTGCAAGCTTCAAATTAATTTTTTTAACAGTATTTACAATTTTCTCGGGAAAGTATTATAAGCTAAAAATTTGTCGAAGAAATTTTGATTATTGGAAAAATAAAATAAAAAATACGATAAGAAATTTCGATTATTCGAGAAATGAAATAAAATAAAACACGGTCCGTTCGGTATATTCTACCCCATATATAACTAACTTCCATTTTACTCTTTCCCCGGTCCCTCTCTCTCTCTCTCTCTCTCTCTCTCTCTCTCTCTCTCTCTCTCTCTCTCTCTCTCTCTCTCTTTGTCTTCTCTACCTGTTTTTCTACCTGCACGCGCAAGCACGAATGCAACACGATGAAAGAGCCGACGCTCGGAGTGAGAAACCGTGTACTTAGCGTTAGTTCAAAAGTTCTGCGAGCGAGTATAGTCGATTCTCGCGACGATCGGTCGCCTCTCCTCAACGTCGTTGCGGTCGGTCGTGTCTCTTTCCGTTCTTTCTTACCTGTGCAGATATATATATATATATATATATACATATATTTATCTTGACTCAAACCTTCTATACCTCCACGCAAGCGAATTTGTCCCTCTCTGCGATTTTTTCGCCGTTTCTCCTCCGAGCGGTGCAGAACTCGCGAACCCAAACGAAATTCAATGTAATTTCTTTCCGACCGTTCACTCGGATACAAGCCTTGCGGCTGCTTGCGGCTTCTTTCGTCCTTGTTCGATTCGAGAGATCGAAGGAGAAAAAATCGCGAAAACTCGACGTTCTTGGATGGTGCGAAATCGCGATTGTTAAATATTTTCATTTATCCCCGCGAGTTTTCAACATCCGGCGCATTTCGATCCCGATCAAATCCACTCGACTCCTCGTCGAATTCAGATTTAAAAAAAGTAACGACATTTTGGAAACTGTTTGTGAAGGTGTTTGTTTTTGGAATAACTTTGGAACAAATTTCGCGTGATTAATGAGTGTGTGCGCGTGTTTGTTGGTATCGCGAGGATCAATGGAAATGCGGGGAATCAATATCACATCGTTCGCATGAATGAAGAAATCGCGGTGTGTTGATCGTCCGATCGATATTTCATTCCCGCTGCTCGTCTCGCGAATGCCACGAAACGTTCCTTCGACACACGCGAGCCAATGAAAATTTTATAATTCACTGGTATATCGCGAAAATATGCGACGAAGCTGTGAGTATGAATGTTCAACATTTATTTCGAATACGAATAAACTACATTTGAAAAAAGTCTAGCGTTGATTTAAAAAAAAAATAAGAATGGAAGGTAACGCTGAAAATAAAGTTACTCGCGATACAGAGATTCGTTTACAAAAATTTTGAAAATTATTTATGCCTTTTCAAAATGGCGAATAAAGGTTCCTTTGGATAAAATAGGTTCCGCTTAATGAACACGAAATTCCCCACAATTACTTTACAGAAAAATGATTCAGCTTAGGTCTGTGAAGTCAAATTGGTAATTTTGTTTCTCGATAGAAACTGGACCAGTTAAAAAAAAAAGCCTTGATTTTTTAGAGCAAGTTACTTGTCAAAGATAAGAATTTTTCGCGAAGGCCCAGTGAAATTATTTGCTTATACTTGTCCAATGTTTAAATTTCGTTTTTTTTTCGTTGAAAAAATAGAAATTAGAGGAAAACTCTAATTGGGAAACCGGTGATAATTCTCAAAAACTCTGTGATAGATATCAACATTTTTTAACTATGACCCAAAGTTTATCGATCACTGCTTTGCTATTATTAATTTTTTTCTGAGAAACGAGTCAAAAAATGGAATTAGACACCTCACCCTTCAGGCTGTAAGTTTTGATTGTTGAAACTTACGAATAATTTTTCAGAAATTTTTCCGATTGTGTCATCCACATTTTCTGCTGAAATTCAACTAAATACCGAATGTAAAAAACTTGAAATAATTCTTATCAATGACGAGTCAAATATCAAGTTTATTCAATGGTTGCCCAAAGCTCATTAGCAAACTTCTACTTTTTCTAATATACTCAATCATTTTCTTTAAAGAAAAAATTAAAAATAGTTGCACCGTGCTTCAATTCGTCCAAAACGTCGAGTATTTAGGTTTTTTTGAAATTTAATCTCATACAGATAGTATAAAAAAACAAATGAATAAGAAAACAATTTTCATCAAGATTCTTCATGGAAAAATATTATTTGAGTTCGGAAAAGATGCGTAAGAATACTCCTGTGAATGTATTAAGGGGACCGAATCAGCGTCAAAACGCCGAATTTCGAACATAAATATAAATAAGACTGATTCCAAAAAGTGACTATTTTTTGTTTTTCGAAATAACATATTAAATATTTTCGGGGAAGTGAAAAAAGATGCCTGTTAAAAGCAGAGCTCTTAATATGAATATTTAGATGTGTCTCATCGCAAATTTCTATTTCCCATTTAAATGACACAGGAAAAAAAAATGCATACTTTGAAATTTTATATCTCGGCTTCAAGACAATGTACGAAATCGAACAATACATATTTATGTAGGGAATTGAACACTCTTCAAAAAAGGTCTCTTATGATTTTTCAATAAACTCACTCCTTCAAAAGTTATTCACGGTCTAACATATCTGTATATTAGACTGTGAATATGGGTAACTACTGTTGGTCATTTCTTTACAAATTAGGTAATTTATGTTAATACAATTTAAACTTTTGTTTCAAGAAAGATTTTACGACATTTAGTAATAAGTTTCAACATTTTACCGGAAACTAGAAAAAAAAAGTGAAATTTACTCTAACGTAAATTCAACTTTAACCTTGAATAACTTTTAAAGGTGTGAGTTTATCGAAAAATCATAAGAGACCTTTTTTGTAGAGCGTTCAATTCTCTACAAGAATATCTATCGTTCATTTTGGTACATTGACTCGAAGTTGAGATATAAAATTTCAAAGTTTGAATTTTTTTTTCCTGTGTTATTTAAATGGGAAATAGAAATTTGCGATGAGACATATATAAATATTTATATTAAAAGCTCTACTTTTAACAGGCATCTTTTTTTCACCTCCCCGAAAGTATTTAATATGTTATTTCGGAAAACAAAAAAAGTCGCTTTTTTAAAACAGTCTAATATAAATGTTCGTTGAATACATGTAAATCTGACCAATGGTCCATCATTTGACGTATCAAAGAAAGAAATTTTTTACGCTAGTTGGGACCCTTAAGGATGTTGACCCCATACCTAAAAAAAGAGAGATTTTCATGAAACTGTGCATGCACGTACATAATAGCCTTAAAAAAATGCTTGCCAAGTTTGGCGAATTTTAGGAGGATATTTTTAGAGATATTTAATAAAGAAGTTAACACGCATTCTTATGGGATTCGTACATTTTTCAATAAGAAAAAGTACGACAATGCACTTTTTGCATGCTTACAAAAGGAGAATTTTGATAAAAATTGGAAATACTATTCTTGAAATATTGAGCAAAGTGCTCGCAAAATTTCAAAGAGATTAGGAGCGCCATTTTTGCATAATTAAATGATAAAGTTTATAAAATAGCTAGTTTATTACGACAGTATGAATATGGACTGACAACGTGGCAACGTCGCTCACGGAGGTTAGGGCGGGAAAATTCAAAAGTATTTTATTCAGATATAGTGAAAAAAAACTCTTGCAACTCAAAATGGTAAACTTTTTCATTTCTATCTTTCATTCTGCATATATAATATATGCATAAAATTGAAAAACAACAATAACAATGTGCAAGCCTGACAAAAAAGTTTCTCCGCCAATGTTTCAATGTGCACAATACGACGCCCGTCAATTTGGAGGTTAGGTCGCTCATGATGGTTTTTTTCTGTATTTTCGTAATTTTTTCCCTTTTTCGACTAATCTCAGTCGATTTCGATACGCCATTTCCGTCATTTTCTTTCTTTTCCATATACGGGGTTCATTTTCACTCATTGCGTAATGTTTTCGTTCACTCAATTGTTTCACTCGTAATTTTAATGAACAGCTGACTCCCATGAGTACCAACATAAAATTTTCGCAGTGCTGCACGATTTATCGTCATCAAACAGCAATAACAAATAATCTGTTTGTAAACATTATTTTCAAATTTTCATCCTTTTTTAAGTATAAGTCATCGGAAAAAAGAGCATTTTATTTCTGAATCTTTTTCATCAACGTCTTTTTCAAGCGCGTTTTTTTTTCTTTCCAAAGTTGGCAGCTGACGTACAAAAGTTGGTGACGCAGCATAATAAATACGTTTTTTTATTATATATTCGATATTGTTTAATTAATAAACGTTTCTTTCAGGGGAATTTTTGCACAAACTTAATGTTTGAGACTATTTTTTTCCAATTTGCAGCTGGATCTCAATTATAAAAATTTTGATATGTCACTAACTTTTGGTTGAGAGTGTATGGGGCTCCCATCGTGCTCCCATCAATAAATGTTTGAGTTTAACTGCGTTGTGCATGATTCTGACCAAACCGCTTGACGGGTCTTATCCCACGACGTCTCATTTTCTTCGTAACACTTTTCCGGACTGCTTAAGTATAGCACTTTTTTTTGGAGGTCTTTATCATAGGGTTACAGGCCACTTTTTGAGTTTTTGAAGAAACAAAATGGGTCAAAAATTCAAAAAGTGGCCTGTAGTCCATAATACAGATCTTAAAAAAATAAGCCACATTCAGGCAGTCTGAAAGAGTGTTGCGAAAAAAATGAGACGTTGTGGGATAAGATCCGTCAGGCGTTTTGGTCAGGATCATGCACAGCGCAGTGATACTCAAAAATTGATTTACGAGAGAACCACTGCACCTTAAGGGTTCCAACTAGTGTCAAAAATTTCTTCATTTGATACCCGAGCGGAAATTTGATCCGGCTAGCCTATAATAACGTATAAGGACCTGATCAGGCATCAGTAAGGATAACCTGATCAGGATAGCGTGATCACGCACAGATCCCAGAGGGATCATATTTCGGTATGATATAGATCAGGCTAGCCTTACATTATCCATGTCAGGGATAGATCAGGTGGTGCTAAGGACCGGCAAAAAAAACTTCGGTCCGAATAATGTGGCTAGTCTGATATTTCCCTGATCCAGGATGGAGCAGGAGTGTTAGTTCCGAGAGTCGCCGCGAGATGTCGCAGTACGGCGGACGCTCGCTCCCATACGGATGATGTGAATAGTATGCTTATAAATGCGACCGCGGGCATGAAAATTTACTTCTCTACCACGAGGAATAAAATCTCGCGAGAAGCCCTATTACGAAAAGTCCTTTGCTGACTTCCTCGTACTGTACCTATATGCTATAAGTACATAAACTTCCTGTGGAATAAAAGAAATAAGCGATAAGGCACCTGATCAGGCTAGAAACCATCCGCGATCAGGACCGGATAAGGCGCCTGATCAGGCAGGAACCGTGCTCGATCAGGACCATATAAGGCGGCTGATCAGGCTAGGAACCGTGCGCGAACAAGACTGGATGAGGAGCCTGATCCCAGCCTGTCCGGTAATAGGGTTATTCTCCTGACATGTAGCCTGATATGTAGTCTCATCAGAACCTGATATGTACACCTTACATTTTTCTCTTTACTGAATTCGTCCTTGTTTCTTCGTTGAAACGTGTATGGAAAATTTTCAAAATCATAGTAAAACATTAATTTAATTCTACCACAAAAATAATTCTGAACGGAAGCCATAGGGCAATTATGGATGGAATACGTTATAGAAATGAACCGAAAAAACACTATTTATTGTCGATCCGACAAACGAGCAATCTTTCGAGTGTTTAAATAGACAGGAAGACCTTTTAGTGTGGAATAATGAAGGATAAAAGGCATCTCTTGCGGTCAACGAGCGAGACAGCCACGTCGCTTTGCGCTCGATATATATGAGCGAGCATTTATATTACATGTTACATATACATACGTGGAATATGAGCATGCACGTTACGGATTATCTTTCGATGTAATTATCGAGCCTGCACAGCGTATCGAGCGAGCGATTGCGTGTGGAATCACAATATAGCGAGATTCATCTCTCTCTCTCTCTCTCTCTCTCTCTCTCTCTCTCTCTCTCTCTCTCTCTCTCTCTCTCTTTCTTTCTCTCTCTCTCTCTATCTCTCTATCTATCTCTCTCTCTCACACACACACACACACACACTCACACACACGATCAGTCTCGCTCTCTATCCCTCTGTTTCTTCCTAGCTCTTTCTCCGACTTTATAAAAAGTACCTATTCGTATTATCGATAAATGCTTGGATACTCGATGTCATGCTGGGAGGAGAAAAAAATTAGCACAGATATCAACGTTATTTTCTCAAAATTCCCAATACATCGTTTTTCTCAGTATTTTTCAGTCTCCATCGCTAAAATTTGTCATTGCGCAATCTCCGTTGATCATTGATGTTACATATATATCTATATAACAGTTCGCAGAGGAATCTACGAGTCTCGAGTTCAAACTTTCTCTCTCTCGCTCTATCCGAGCACTTTCCCCGCGCAGGCTTTTTTTACGATCGTAGTAATTCCTGCCTCTCGCACAATATCACGTTATTCAGACGAAGAGTCGCAAATGTGTGTGTGAAGAACGAAAAAAAAGAACCTCTATCCGTTCTTTTACAGTCCTGCGGGTGTCCACCGAGTGTGGGAAATCCATTTACTTTGAAAGGTACGAAAGAAAAATTGATTTACTTCGACAGACGCTGCTTTTTAAAGTAACAGGAAAAATAGCCTCCGGAAAATTGGCCTCCGCAAAATTGGTTCCCTGGAAAATTGGCCCCGGAAATTTGGACCCTATTATCGGTTAAAACATCGATTAAACTGTTTCATTCGAATGAAAATAACTTTTGCATTCGCTTATAAGCGAGTTTTTGAGGTTTTTGTGCAGTTTACAGCCTCAAAGACCGAGTCTTGCTGACACAACTTACACATTTAAAAAAAGTCGTTTTTATTCTAATAGAATAGTTCAATAGACGTTTTAACCCATACTAGATGCCAATTTTCTGGGGGCCAATTTTCTAGAGGCCAATTTTCCGGGGGCAATTTTTCCTAGATCAGCTTTTTACATAGCCTTTTGGTATATTAATTTTTCTACATTGTCGCAAGTTTGAGCAAAAATATCCTGTGATCATAGTCAATTTAAATATCTTAAACATTTTTTGTCCATTTTAAGAAATTTAAAAAAAAATGTAAGCACGTACATCAAGCATTCACCATTTGGATCCTCGTTGATCTATGAAAATTTCGTATAGTGCACCTGTGTTTCTAATCAACAACACGATATTTCTTTTTGTCTGCTATAACCAGAAATTCCACTTATCAGCGATCACTTAACATTCTTATTTTAATCGAGAAATTTTCATTTTTTTCAACTCTTTCTGGTACTTCCTGTTTCTTTCCTTCTCTGTTTATATCTTTCCCTCTTTATGTATGCATATACACTGGACTCTCGGTACAGTGACTCTCAGTATAACAGACAAATCTCGTGGCCGGGGCTCGACGCGCTCCACTCCGAGAAAAACTCAGGAGCGTATGCGTGTTGTTCTATATCTGTGCCTATATATATGCCTCTCATTATAACGAGCAAACCCCCGTTTTGTTCTTTATAGCGAGAGTCCAATGTATATACGTCCAAAAGTTTGAAAATGTCGCCCCAATTCCGCACCGCACAAAAAGTTTCACTGCTCTCTTAAAAATGAAGATATTTCCATTCAATAAGGGGCGTTTCAAAGGGGAAATATTCAGCTTTCCCACACGGAACCGAGTGTCCATTGGACGTCCATCGATCATCCATAGATCCTTAACACGTCTACATCGACGATGGACACAATCCGGACATACATTGGACATCCATAGTATACTTTTGATTGGACAAAATGTGATGGATCACACAGGACGTATATTGTATGTCCACAACCCGTACCATTTCTTGAGCTACAAATATACACAACACGGCCATCCATGGTATGTCCATAGGTAGACATTAAAAAGATTTTAATTCAGGACAGTAATTGAACATCCATTGGACGTTCCAGGTTCGTAACCGAAAATCATATTTGGAGGACGTCAATTGAACGTCTATCGGATGTTCCATATAGGATTTCATATAGACGTGAACCTAGAACATCCAATAGATGTCCAATTTCTATCCTGAATTAAAAGCTATTGAATATCTACCTATGGACATACCATGGATGGCCGGGTTGTGTATATTCGTAGCTCAAGAAATAGCACGTGTCGTGGACATACAATATACGTCCTGTGTGATCCATCGCATTTTGTCCAATCAAAAGCATTCGGCCTTTAGATGTACATTTAAGTATTTCGAGCAGCTACGATATGGATACGCCGCTTGACCGCGGTCTTATATACGCACAAATTACGTCTATCGAAGAATAACGCGGACGTTTATTCTACGTCCACGACACATATTTTTGGAGCTGTAAATATATTCCGCGCGTAACCTAACAGCCAGGGGACGTCCAATAATTATATATGTTAGATGAAAATTTCATTCCGGGGAAGTCCATGGACATTCCTTAAACCACTAACGGAGATGCGAAACGGCAGCGATTCTATGAGCTGAAAACGTCTCGTATACGTACCCTTAGATAGTTCTTAGACGTACCTATAAACCCCATAAAGTGACGTTTAATGTACGTATTTAAGACGAATACCAATGTTGCAAAAGATGTCTAATGATCATATATTATATCCCTTAATTTAAACGCTATTAATTACATATTGTTCATTAATTATAAATTTCATTACTGATTATACATTATTTAAGGCCTGTGAGACAAAGATATATAAGTATATCAGCAAACTATACCGTATAAGGTTTTTGCATGCAATAATTTATCATAAGTCAGATTAATATAGGTAGATGGGTAGGTAGGTAGGAGATTAGAAAAGTTAAGCAGTATTCCTTAACTCCAATACTTGGATGGGTGACCGTACGGTGAAAAATCGAAAACTATTTTTGTCCTTTTTTTCTGTAAAATATGGATATCTTATAGATCCCGAGTATTACATGATCAGTAATAAAGTTTATAATTAATTACTAATGTCTAATTAATAACGCTTAAATTGTTTAAGCTAAGGGACGTATAATAGATGATCATTGGACATCTTTCGGATCACTGGTTTATTCGTCTTAAATACGTAAGTTTTGGGATCCAGTCTGTCTAAAAACCGTCTCAGGGTACGGATACAGGGCGTTCCCAGTACGTAGAACAGGTGCCGTTTTGCACTTCTTTTAGAAGTTTGAGGGATACTCATGGACGTCCCTGGGATGGGGCTTTCATTCACAATGTATAAATATTGGATGTCCCATGGCTCTAATGTTCCGTGTGGGTTATTTCGCTTTTTCCGAAAAATTTGTTCAATTTTTTTTAGACCGGTGGGCCCTTTGAAACATGGTCTCTTCTTGGCGTTGACATTTTGTCGCACGGCCCATGAAATTTTTTTAAACTGTTTTTCGCGTGAAAAACTTGTGAGGCGGGAGTATAAGCTTCAATTTCGTTTTTTTTTTTTAATCCTTGTACGATTTTTTGTCGCAAAAATATTCAATTTTTGGCAAAAAACGACCATATTTATAAAATGTAGCGTAACTTTGAAACTATACAGGGTTTTTGTGAAAACACTAGAAGGGTGAAAAGTTGCATACCATCATTTTGGATTCAATGAAATTTTTTCAGAATTTTTTTTCGAAATTTTTGGTTCGAAAATGTTTTCTTTCAAAGAGATATGTTTTTATTTTAAACAATCGGGTCTCTTATCTCATCGACATGGGTTTTTCGATGAAAACGCTGTGTCTTTTTTGGGCTACATTTCCCTAAGGTCCAAAAAACTGAATTCGTAGTTTGTTTCAGGGAAATGGTTGTTGAAAAGGGGACCAATTTTTTTTAAACAAAAAGGTACATATTTAGTATCTTTAAGAAAAACATGAACAAAAACATGGTGAAATTTTTTCGCGACGTTTGACGGTGCCCTCTATGGAAACGGTTCATTCGAAATCTAAAAACCAAATGGGTTATAACAGTTTACAATAAATACTATTAATTGACAACCGTCGATTTTTAAAATCCCTTGTTTTAACAAAATGGCGAAGAATTTGTTTTAACAAAATGGAGAAGAGCATACACGATCTATGAAAAGAGTCGTTATTTTTCCGTAACTCGTGCAGAAATTTGTTGGGGTATCCCAGTTTCCAGTAAAATCCCGGTCGAGATTTCTTGGAGATGCCCTAAAAGGGCTTCCCTAAGAAAGGGGATTCCTTGCCAGATGCCTGTTGAGTCCTCAACGGTGTCCTTATTAAGGCTAACCGGCAATCTAAACATTCATATTCCGATTAAATCTCGATCAGGGTTTGTTGGAGCAACGCCGAAATGAGTATTCCTGTGCAAAAATTTGCTGGTTTCTTCTAGTTTTCGGTAAAATCTCAATCGGGATTTCTTAAGGATACCCTACACTGAAAGAAATTTTATTGCACTATTTGGTTTTTCGCGTAACGAAAAGTACAATAAAATATAGCAATTTAGGGACAATCGAGGTACGGTTGCAAAAAGTACAATAGTGAGTAACGAAATTCAGAGTTTGATATTTTCTGTTGCAATAACTCACAAGAATGTTCGAGTTTTACCTAAAATAATAACATTATTTCTAAGTCTGTATATCACAATTTGCCATGGTTTCGGATACCGAAAATTACAATAGTGCTTTACAAATAGCGAAATAAAATATTTCACGTTTTGGTCAACTTATAGCAATCGTTCTGAGCTCAAATAGCAAAAATGACAATAGTGCTTTACAAATAGCAAAATGAAATATTTCATGTTTTGGTCAACTTATAGCAATCGTTCTGAGCCCGAAAAGCAAAAATTACAATAGTGCTTTGCAATTAGTAAAATACGATCTTGTGGGGTTTGGTATCAGGGCATTGCAATCTCTCTAAACCACTATTCTTAAAATGACATCTGTCCCGGGAGGCTCATAGCTACGGCTATGAGGCTCCCGGCTTTTACTTAACTAATTAACCATGAGATTAATCAGTTTTTACTTAACTAATTAATCATGAAATTAATCAGTTAAGTGAAAGCTTTATTTAGTTATCCTCGCTGCCATAAAGAGCACGAGCACCACCGACGTACAATGGTGATTTGATTTAAAATATGTAGGCTTTGGTCCATAGGACTGCACGACTACAGAGCGCGGGTAATGTTCCAACAATTTAATGTTAATTGAGGACCCCGTACACCAAACTTTATCGGTGCTCGGTGACCCTCTCGCTGGCGCGAGAGAGCGCGCCAACCGTCATCACCTCGCGGATCTCGGGCGAAGTGAAGAGATCGTGGCAGGCCCCAGGTCGTCTCGTTACAATATATATATCTAAATTTTTCCTCGGCTGAACTCGGGTCAGCTACAGAACATTCGGCAACGTTTGCAATAGTGTTTTACGATTTTCCTCAAATCCGCGTTACAATAGGTACAAGTGCTTCTCATTTGAATGTGCGTTCTTATTGAGAATAGTAAATTTTTATATATTCATTGCAACTTATATTATTTCAAATAACAGGTTTTGAAATTATTCTAGCAAAATTTCTCAAGAATCACTAGCATTATTCACAATTTCAATTCTCCAAGAGTAGAATAGCAATGTTTCCGAAACTCGTATAGTAATTCTTGCTTTTCAAGATAATATTAATACATATAGAGATAGCATAATGTCCTATTATTATATGAATGTTTACGATTGTACCTTGTTTGTCCGTAAATTGCTATATTTTATTGTAATTTTCGGTGCGCGAAAAACCAAATGGTGCAATAAAATTTCTTTCGGTGTAATAAGGGAGTCCTTACTGGATCCCTGCCTGGCCCCAGGTTGATTCCTTATTATAACGCTAAAACTATAGATTTTTTATTTCATATTTTTTGTGATTCCATTAACTGTGACTAATTCTAGGGCGCACTTCAGCAAGTCATTTGGGCAACACACGTTCACACAATGTTTTAGTCATTAATGAAGACAATGTGTGTAGTTAAGGTGCCTTTCTGAAAAGTGCCCATTTTAATAAATATATTTTATTTAACAATTCTATAGGATTCTTTAATAATCCGCTATGGATCATTCAAGCATCAAATTAGATCCGCCCTGAACATAGTCGCGGATCGGTTCGGGAGTCCTTGCTAGATTCCCTTTTACAAACGTTTCATTCCAATCATGGACTTTGGTCCGATCTCCAGAAAGATCCTGATCCGTGACTAGGATTAATTATGGGAATCCAGCTGGATCCCTAACATAATTTCCGCACGGGGAATATTGAAAAATAAAGATCAATTTTTTAAAAATGAGATCGTCGATTTGTTTTTAATATATTTCATCGTATTTCCTATAAATTTGGAAACAATCCATCGAGGGCTTCACGAAATATTACAGCGGCCGACTTTGAAAACAGTGTTTCAAATTTCAATGAAACTTTCAGGGAATACAATTTAAAGTCAATACCTTCGGATAAAAATATTTTGGAAGAATGTAATTTTTTGACCAGCTTAGGTAGTTATAGCCTTTTAAGAAGAGTGTTTTTTCATGAGGTTATACTATTGAACCTAAAAATTGAATGGTCTTTTTGCGTCATCCAAATATATATATATTTTTACACTGTTTTTCTTCCTGGTGTTTCATAAAGAAATATTGGCAATCCGAAGAAACTGAGCGGTATTATAGCGACTAAGTTTTGTGAATTACCTCAATACATACATACATACACACACACCTGTGAAAAAAGAAAAGGGGAATCCGGCCCCGTTCCAGTTCAACTCCTTGCTTGACTCTTTGGTAAATTACTGCGTGTTACAACGCTCTATGTATACATATGTACATATGTACATATATATACAGTTATATACACCTTACGACACACCGAATACGTTAAGTCAAGTGGTACAGATTGTATACATAGTAAATGCATAAAATAGAAAAAGTGTGCTCCGATTCTCTTAGCCGGTGAATTTTTAGGTTTTACCTGAAATACGAACGTGCAAAATTTTTCAGCGATCAATATTTTCACCGCAGATTTTCTCCAAGAATTTTAAAAATCGTGCAAATTTAAAATTACCCATGACTAGGCTTCCTCTTTATGAGCACATTTACTCAAGCCTTCGTAGAATGAGCAGTTCAATTATGGCGGCAGCTGAAGATAAACCTAATACACAATGCAAAAAATTCAAGAATAAGCCATGTGCAAAATTCTAGTTTGCACGATTTTTTTATAGGTTTTCGTACATTTTTAAATTGCATAAATTTCAAAACTGTCAAGTTATTCTTCGCATATTTAATATAAACTTCTCAGTCATGTATTACTTTTGTGTGAAAAATTGATGACTGCGAAATCACAAAAGTTGAAGCTTTTGAAAGCACTTTTTTCATTTTTTTTTTTTTAACTGTACGTCTGAATCGATTTTTCTGAAATTCGATACAGTTAAATCTCGCTAACTCGAGTCTCAGGGGCAGAGCTAAATTCTTCGAGTAAGAGAGGTTTCGTCTCATCGAAGTTTTCGACTTATAGAGGGTGACCCAAACAATATTCGACTTATAGAGGCTAGTAAAAATTCGACAAATATAATGGAGATCTTTTTTATTTTAGGACGTACATTTAGGGTTACCATCCGTCCGAATTTATCCGGACATGTCCGGACTTTCGGCCTTCCGGCTGGACCTTGCCCGGCTTTTTAATTTGTCCGGATTTTTGACTTGAATGAAAAATTTGGAATGAATATTTAATGTTTACATTAAATTACTTTAAAGTAAAACACAGGTATTAAATCATAGTCTTCAATCTTTGGTCAACCACATACAACTAGTTAATCAGTCTCATCTCAACTTAAAACAATCAACGAGTTCGAAAGTAAAATATCAATATTCTTTTACAATCAAAATTACTAGTTCAAAGATGAAATAATAATCTTTTTTTATAAACTTTTTTTATATTCAAACATAAAATAATAGTCTTTTTTAACAATCAACTTTACCCCCACAGCAAAATTGATCCCGGGACCATCCCGAGATAGTCCCATTCGTGTCCTACCAAGATAGTACGTCTTATGGACGTCTATGGGAGGAACCAGTGAGATATTGTTCTACCCGGGATTAATATTAGATGTCTTGAGGATATCCTGTCACAGCCGTAATTAGACGATCCCAACGCACTCTCTTATAGACGTCTGTGGGAGGGAGTGGTACGACATTGTTCCACCCGAGATTAATATAGGATGTCTTTAGGATATCCTGCCATCACCGTGTGTGGACAATCGTACCGCACTCACTTGTAGATGTCTGTGGGAGGTACTAGTAAGACTTCGGTCTACTCGAGATTAATATAGGATGTCTTGAGAATATCCTGTCGCAACCGTGTTTAGACGATCCCAGTGCACTCTCTTATAGATGTATCTGGACGGTACCGGTAGGACATTGTTCTACCCGAGATTGATATGGGATGTCTTGTGGATATCCTGCCGTTACCGTGTGTAGACGATCCCAACGCACTCTATTATAGACGTCTGTGGGAGGTACTGGTGGGACATTGTTCTACCCGAGATTAATATAGGATGTCTCTAGAATATCCTGCTGTGACCGCGTGTAGACGATCGTACCGCACTATCTTGTAGATGTCTGTGGGAGGTACTAGTAGGACATTGGTCTACTGGAGATTAATATAGGATGTCTTGAGGATATCCTATCGTAACCGTGTTTTGACGATCCCAGCGTATTCTCTTAGAGATGTCTCTGGGAGGTACCGGTAAGACATTGTTCTACGCCAGATTAATATAGGATGTCTTGAGGATATCCTGTCGTAACCGTGTTTCAACGATCCCAGCGCACTCTCATAGAGATGTCTCTGGGAGGTGCCGGTAAGACATTGTTCTACGCGAGATTAATATGGGATGTCTTGAGGATATCCTGCCGTAACCGTGTGTAGACGATCTCAGCGGACTCTCTTAGAGATGTCTATACGAGGTCAGCCATTCCACGGCGTTAGTTCCAGACTCGCCGCGAGATGGCAAAGGCTCTCACATACGGATCATGCAAATAGAATGCTTATATAGCCGAGCGTGAACACGGACATTTGACGCCGAAAGGAGCCAGACCTCATAAGAGGCCATATTACAAAGAGTACTTGCCGTCTCCCTCTGTACTGTACCCATTTTATTGAAATTTAATTAATTAATTGAAATTAATTGATATTAAATCGAAATAAAAATAATTATCCACTGCTGTGTTGGCAGTCCAAGAGACGTCCCGAAGACATCCCAAAGACATCCCGGGACGGCAGTGGGACCATCCTATTGCGGTAATCACTGCGGACATTTCAGAGCCCATGGGAATCCCATGGGACCATCCCATTACCATCACGGGACAATTGACGTGATGTCCGAAAGACGTACTTGGGACGTATTTTTGCTGTGTGGGTACTAGTTCAAATATAAAATAACAATCTTGTTTTATCAATCAACTTGACTAGTTCAAATATAAATTAATAGCCTTTTTGTATCAATCAACTTTATCGGTTCAAACATAAAATAATAATCTTTTTTATCAATCAATTAACTTCTTGACTTGAATAAAATTTCCGAACTTTTTTTTTTTAAAGTTAAAAGTTTTTTTTAATGTGAAACCTCGACATTTAGAGACATTTTGAAGATAGTGGCATATGAATCTCGATAAAAGAAGTGAATCTTAACGACAGAAAAGTTTTCTTTATGAGGAAGTAAAATCAGTGCAAAATGCACTCTGACGTCGCTGTCGTCACACATTATGAATATGCAGATATCAAAGGCATACTCAATTCCTCATTATCGATTCTACCATCATGCTATCAAGTCTTTCCTTGTTGCACGTTCATTGAAGCATGTACTAATTGAAAAAAAAATTAGCGATATCAATTAACATAGAAATTATACGTGACCTTAAACGAATCAAATATTGCGTCAAATATTCAAAGGATCTTCGATCTTTGATGTCACCTCAAGATGGTATTCTAGTCTAGAATTTAAAAAAAAACAATTTTTTTCATATTCTTAAAGTTTAGACCTTCAAGAATATATTCTCGAAAAGAAATTTTTAAATTTCAATAATTTACGGAGTTGTAACTATTTTAGTGACACAGCAACTACGCCCGTTTTTCTCAAAACTACTTTTCTCAATACGGCTGACATAATATCTTAAGTTCTACTCAACCGATTTACTTGAAATTTTTCACCAATCCTCAATATATAACTCGCTATCGCCCGTACCACGATTGTGTCAGAATTATTAGTTTAACTATTGTAAAAAAATTAAAAACTTTTAAGAAACGTTTTGCGATTTTTTTTCTTTTTTTCTGAAGTACGAGCGATAACGGCATTCTTACTGATTAAGAATCTTTTTTGTAATTTTCGATCGGATGACTAGAAAGCAGTGCCGGTTTCAGCATTGCCGGCGCCCTGGGCGAGATTTCTACGGTGCTCCCAACCTGTTTTCAAAATCATCCATGTGGAAAATAGTAAAGAAAAAACAAGGGAAAGATTGAAATAATAACTGCATTTATTTGAAAAAAAAAAATAAATAACGTTTGCTCGCTTATAAGCGAATTTGCTTTTATGCAAGTTTCTGGGGTCTCTGTATTATTTGAAGTCTCAAAGACCGAGTTTTACGTCAGCTAATCAGCTTATGAGCGATTTTTTGGGATTTTTGTGCTGTTTGAAGCCTCGAATACCGAGTTTTACATCAACGATTTTTATCCAGTCCTCATAATAACCGTAGGACTATTTATTTCTCGACCAATTGCTCAATTGGATGCCGTGAGCTAAATATCAGCCGATGAGGTACCCCCACTAAGGGGACGGCTTAATTGAACCCTTATTGTTTTTAAGGTTTTTTCTGTAACAAATTACCACAAAAACTTTTAACTAAGCAATTCGTGACCACCAAACGATACCGAATCGATTTACTCGCTTATCATGCCATATCAGTTGACAAATGAAATTTGTCCGGCTAACTTGACCCCGAAATTTGTTTTTAATTTAACCGAAGACGGTCATGTGGCGTGTGACACACCCCAGACCTATTTCGAGCTCGGTTTTTGACCTCTAATTGTAAATCCCGGAAACTGACGCTGTTACCCCCATCTACAGTTAGATTGAACCTCCCTCTCTAGGCCCAGGTAGTGGAGACTAGATTCGGCTCGTTAGTGTAGCTCCTGCAGTCACCTGATGAAGCGAGCGACCGAAAATTTCATAGTGAAAAATAAATATAGCTTTTGGAAAACCCGCACAAAAATTAATATGCAGACAGAAAATCCTTTCTGACCCTGCTTTAATTTTATCGATATGTCGAAAAACACAAATACAGAATTTTTTGTAAAAGACGAGTATTTTTTGGAATTTTTTTTCGCGAATTTTTTAAACATACTTAAAACTGAAAATTTCGTCACATTCTTGGATAGGTTAATAGAGAAATGTTTGAAATATGTTCTCCATTTTTTTGGGGCCCCCAGAATAATTCTACAGCGCTCAAAGTGCTTGGAGTGTCTCACACACCATGTGACAACCACGGGGTTCTCATGAGGTGTGACCGTCTTAGATTAAAACAAGAACTATTAACCACCAAACGTGCTAATTGGACTACCAAACATCACCAAATGACCTCGAAACGATTCGTAAAATAAACACTTAAAAAAGTTAAAGTTATACCTTATACGGCTAACTTACTACAGGTGGTTGCATTTTACTCGACCAGGGGCGGTGACATCGCTATCTTTCTCTGTACTTTAAAGTAATACGCATTCTGCTGGCATTTTTTAGTTCCTCTTTTACTCTGTACGTGGCGCTAGTTATTCTTTTTTAGTTATGGTGATCAGAAGACTGCTAGCGCCACGAGTGACGAAATTTGGCGTCAATAAAGACGGACACTTTGCGTTCTGATTCTAGTGGTCAGTGTCACCCCTCCGACTTGATCCAAGACCCAATCTATTTACAACTACGGTGGCCGTGCCATCCCTTGATCCAACCTGAAGGGGTTCCGGCGCCCCTTCATATCTGGTGCATCGGGCGATCGCCCAACCGCGCCATACCCTAACGCCGCTACTGCTGGAAAGGTTGCAATCCTGTCAGTCAATACGCCACTTATTTCACCCCCAACTTTACCAGCTTATAACTTATTGAATTTTCATTTTTTATTCTTGAGAATTTGTTTGTGCATCGTCAAAATATTAACGAATAGGTTAGAAAAAAAAGAATGGTAAAAATATTTTTTTTGTTTTTTTTATCGAGCTCGAAAAAAACGCTCGAAATAAATGTCTCTAGACCAGAATACCGCCCTAAGTACAGCATTGAACTCCATTTTATAAAAGATGGTGCTATTATAATTTTCGCCCCCGATTTTTGCGTCAAACATTCACGGTCTTGCGATATTCATTCCAATATATAATTGTATTATGTAAAGCAGGTATGAAATAATTATCGAGGATATCAGACGGAAGAAAAGAATGAGAAAAAAAGCGTCACGTCAGAATTGATCTTCAACTTGATGGATCACTTGCGTGTAACCTCCGTCAATGACGATAACATTTTTTCATCTCGTCGCTTTTTTTTCTCTCCCCGTGTAATACATTTCGCGTTTCACGTAGATGATCGTTTCGCATCGATAATTATACAGGTTAGCGAGTATCTTTCCAGGGAAACAACGGAATGTTTTTATGGTGAGGTTCTCTTCTTGGTATCGCAATAAACACTTTGAGAAAACACTTGATTGATGCGTGAGGCAAGAATCAACGTTACTTTCGCACGAAAAAAATTAAATAAAAAATAAGAAAGAAAAAACAGCAACAAAAACGTTAGCGGATAACGCTTAACGAGGCCTCACTATCGTCAAAGCTGTTGTACACAATTTTCGCGTACGTAAAATATCGGTGCGAAAATCGTTGTACGAAGAGAAAACGTCACGCCTGCACAGATACACGTGTATCATTATGGTTATTGTTATTGTAGTAATATTGGATGAATGTATAAGAAATATTTGGCTTATTATTAAATTGATTAACGCGTTGCGAAACGAGGAAGCGTGTGCGCCGATATTTTGAATCTTCGCGGAATTTGGCGCTGATTAAAGAAAAACAAAACAATCATCGTTTATAATTCTGTATTCTCGATTTATGTTATTGTTAGTCAATTGATGTTGTTTTTCGTTCAATAGGAAAATGCCGGCTCTGCAATTGTTCGGAAGAAAGTGGCTGGCAGCCTCGGACGATCTCGTCTATCCGGGACTCTTTGAAATCTTCATAAGAGTCGTATGGTAAGTCCTTTTTGCTTATTCGAATTTTCTACTTTTTTATACATTCTTTCAGAGATGGGCAAAGTACTGAAAAGTACTTCAAGTACAAAGAACCGTAAGTACTTGAAGTATCAAGTACCGGCATCACTTGAAGTACTACGTATTTATTACTTGAAGTACTTGAGATTTAAAGTACTTGAAGTACAAATATTTGAAAAATCAAGTATCAAGTATCAAGTACTTTTCAAGTTTTCAGGTATACCTCGTACGTGCTAGTACTTACATTTCATTTCTTATTCTCATTTGATTTTTATTCGAGTACTTTTTGTATCAAAGCATAATTTCACCTTGTGCAATACACTGAGATTAGGCTGTCAAATCTGTCTAATTTAGGCAGATTGGAACAAAAGTATTTAAACAAAGGATTCAATAATAAAAATAATTCGAAAATAGCATTGACGATTGTAATTACGATTTATTTTGATACAGATTTGAAAAAGAAGAAATAAAGAATATAATACATGGATTGTTAAAACTACTCTGACTTACTGTTCGTCTCCAAAAACCTGTCGTAAGCGACAGTTGAGGGAGTGTATGTCCATACGTCACGAAATATTATTTTCAATTACATATTCAAAGGCTTTGTACATGCAACCATCAGCAAGACACATTCAAAAGTACTTAATACTTGTACTGCAAAAAGTACTTCCCGGGAAAAAAGTTCAGATATATCTATATATTAATATACATCATTATTTAGATCTAATTAGATTTTCAATTTGGCGCGATCTAATGATATATAGCTAGATCTGATTTTATATAAACATATCTAGCTATATCTTTTTTGATAAATTTATACATAATTAAATATGCATAACCACCCGTGCAGAATTATTTATTTTTTCCATATATTTATCAGTTGTTACGATGAAAATCAGTTCCATATATTCATAATTGATAGTTTCTAAGAGTCTAGTAACGAAAAAAAAATTTAACGAAAAAAATTGTTTTGCCCCCAGTGGGGTTTGAACCCGCAACCCTCGTTTTTACGCATATCCTCAAATTCAGCATGAATTAAATTTAAAAAAAATAGATAATTTGAAAGTTTATGGATTTTGCCGACTGATTTAGTTTTCTTGCATATTCGCGGACCCTAGATTATGTACGAGACCAGACTGGGATTTGAAACCTACCTACTTATCGAGCCTAACTAACGACCTAAGACTGGGACGCTAACCACTACACCACTGACTATTTCTGATGAACTGATGTAAATATCATATTTATAGAACACAGGCCGAGAAATCAATACGTACTAAAATAGTATTAAGAATTTATTTTCATTACCTGAAGGCCATTTTTTGGTTCAACTTGTCTTTTAACTTAATTTTAAAAAATCAAATATTGAATCAGATGAATAATAATAATAATAGTATTACAATAATAATAATAATAATAATAATAATAATAATAATAATAATAACAATAATAATAATATTAAATAACAATGAACATTATTACTTAATTTATATTGTTATTATTACCAGTTATGTATTTGTATTATTTATAACATTTTTCATTTATATATATGTATGTGTAATGTATATCATATTGAATATATGTACTAAATTTTATTTTGATTATCTTATTCTTTGAATGCACCAAACTGGGTCTCGTACTGGCTAACCTATCAAGTCCTTATTTAAATTTATTGTTGGGAATTTATCGCATCATATAAGTATATATGATGCGATGAATATTGCACAAGTCCAAATATTTCCCATAATGCAAAATATATATTTATGTATAATCAGATATGGCAAATGTACTATGCTACACATCGGCCATCGCCATCCGCTTTATTTTATGTCTTTTTATATCTGACCATATCAACTTACAGATATTATATATATAACGCTGTCTGGTTAGAACTTGTTATATATCAAACTATATTGATTATTCGTGGTTTGCAAAATTTACTATCAACTCATATATGGTCAGATATGGCGCATTATGTTTTATGTCTATCAATTTATAGATATATGTATATGACCAAATCTACTCAGATCTAATCATATATTCAACAACCCAAAATTAAAATCTAAAAATATATAATTAGATATGAGAATATATGCTTATGTATCTAAAGATATTTACTTAGATTGAAACTTTTTTCTCGGGCAAAATTTACTATCAACTCATCTATGGTCAGATATGGCGCATTATATCAATCAATTTATAGGTATATATGACTAAATGTATTCAGATCTAATCATATATTCAACAACCCAAAATTCAAATCTAAAATTATATAATTAGATATGAGAATGTATGCTTTTATATCTAATAATATCTATTTAGATCGAAACTTTTTCCCGGGTTGAACTACAGAAAAGTATTTGAAATTTTAAGTACAACGCTTGAAGTACAGGCCAAGTACTTCAAGTGTACTTCAATACTTAAAGTACTTAGAAAGTACTTAAAAAGTACTTCAAGTATTGTACTTAAATTTTCAAGTACCTCAAGGGTTGAACTCAAAATTTCAAATACTTTTCTGTACTTCAAATACTTTTTCAAGTACTTTTGAATGTGTCTTGCTGATGGTTGCATGTACTTGAAGTACTTTCTAAGTACTTCAAGTACGTTGCAAGTACCGGGTACTTCCAGTACCGCCCAGCTCTGCATTATTTCCTTATCTTCGATCACTCATATTGGCTAAATATGTTGAAAGGTTCGTTCTCGTTGGAATATGCTGCATAAGATTTTGGGACGAAACGTGGAAGTGCCAAACAGGCGGACAACTCGTGAGAGTTTTTCTCATCGGGGAAATGGTGATCCTCGGTGTCGTCACGATTCTCGTTTTCGTTATCGTAAACCACAGTGCGAGAGGCTCTATAACGGATACATTCGCGCGAAGATTTGTTCAGCCTCTTCTTACCGTGAAGTGAGTATTTTTCGAATCCACGAGCCGGAATACAATATAATTACTGAATTTTTGAAGTTCCTCCTTGTGCAGCGAAACATTTGATTCAGTGAAAAAAAAATGTTTTATTCATTGGATCACTCATAATTTAGTTGTTTTACGATTTTTTCATCGATTGCAACGGGGCCAAAGGGAACTCGCAATATTCTACATATTTTTTCTAGGAGCTTTTTTTTTATTATTCGTGAACTCCAATTATATAAATATAAATGCTCTAGTTTCTCCTCTAAAATTTGTAGCAGCAAATTTTCCAAATCTTGCCATTTCCCTGTCTCAACTGTAGCGCAGATATTTTTTTGGCTCTTGCGGTCATTGATGGATTTATAGAAAAATAAATGTTTCAATTGTGGCTCATAATGAATAACTTTGATATGAAATTACATCTTTTTAACCACGTTTTTTTTTATAATTTATATTATTGGAGTTCACAAATTAAAAGTTTCAACTTTAAAAGTTAAAAGTTTAATTCAAGGTTTAAAAGTTAAAAAGGAAATTAAAGTTTAAGTCATGAAATTTAATAAATTAATTAGAAATTAAATTTTAATTTTAAATTAAATTTAATTTAAGTTAAAAATTTAAAAGTTTCTACTTTTTGCGAAAAAAAATGTATTCACAAAGCGACTTCTAATCAAATGACTCAATTTACTTTAATAAATTCTCGTGGATCGATAAAGTATGTTTCATAAATCCTTTCCGTTCTATTCCGTTGAGAAACTAAATAAATTGTCGTTCGTTTAGATCGAAATAAAATTACAAATTCATCTTCACAAAAACCGCGTAAAAACATGCCCGTAAATTTATTGGGGTAAACCGAGTTACCTTCTGGTTCAGTCATCGTTATACATCATCATCTACTCCACTGAAAATTTTTGTAATTCAAATCTACCTTAGTTGGCATTAGTTTGTTCGAATGTCCGGACCGCACCGGAAAAATGATCTCAAGTATTTCAACAGCTGCATAATTCTCTAGAGAGAACAAAGATGAGGGTTTTTATTTGAAAACGTCTATTTTTCGTCAATATCAAGTAAGAATGTGGAATCTATATAGAATTTTTTGAGCAAATCTAAAAAGGAAACTAATTAAAGCTTGTCAGGGTGCAGAATATTTGTATTTTCGAGATTACTTTAACAAAGTTAATTGGCGAAAGAGATCCACTCAGTCTCGCCTTAAGAGGACCGAGTCAGCGTCAAAACGCTAATTTTCTAATAAAAATATAAATGTTCGTTGAATACGTGCAAACCTGACTAATGGTCCATCATTCGACGTATCAAATGAAGACATTTTTGACGCTAGTTGGAACCCTTAAGGTGCAGTGGTTTTCTCGTAAATCAATTTTTGAGTATCACTGCGCTGTGCATGATCCTGACCAAATCGCCTGACGGATCTTATCTCACAACGTCTCATTTTCTTCGTAACACTCTTCCGGACTGCTTAAATGCGGCACATTTTTTTTTAGATCCGTATTATGGAGTTACAGCTACTTTTTTAATTTTTGAAACAAAAAATGGGTCAAAAATTCAAAAAGTAGCCTGTAACTCCATAATAAGGACCTAAAAAAAAATGTGCTGCACTAAAGGAGTCCGAAACGTTTCAACGCTGACCCGGTCCCCTTAAACTTGAACTCCATAATAAGGACCTAAAAAAAATGTGCTGCACTAAAGGAGTCCGAAACCTTTCGACGCTGGCTCGGTCCCCTTAAGCTTTTTGGCACGTTAGACTCGTATTTATAAACCTCTAGCACGAAATTACGAGGTTTGGACATCGCTGGAGCGAAAACCACCTTAAGTGCGCACCGAGAGTTAATGTTGAGTGTATTCCGTTAATGTGCTTCAGAATATTGCTATTATTGCCGGAAATAGCATGGAACATACTCGGCACATTGTGGGCGCTGAGCGATTACGTGGATTGCAAAAACGAGAATTACACGATAACCGTGATCGAGGCACTGGTATTTTTCAATTGGCTGCTCATTGGTCTCGCTATTCTCGGTCTCGCCCTCGTCTTTGATCCTCTCGGTTCGCTCGGCTTACCGGACAAAATTCTCGAGGATTCGATCGAGCATGGCAAAGTATCTCGCATTTGGCTACGAAGATTCAAATTTTTCTGGTGGATGAGACGCGACGAGAGCGCGAACGAGACTTTCCAACATGTTGCTGGTGAGACATAGGTACATGGCGGTGAGGTCCAAAGTGAATAAGCGCAAAAAAAATGAACTTTCCAAATGTCAATGTACAAAAATATATAAGATATAGTAATAATAATAACAATAATAATAATAATAACAACAACAACAACAACAATGTCGCCTTAAGGAGTAACGCCACTTAACCGTTCTGACAAAAGCCTAATTTTGACCATTTATTTTGGAAGTACGGAAAAAGGAATAAGATTTCTTTTCAGGCGGTTTATTTAACACATATTGAAGTATGAGAAATTTTTTAAAATTATTATTTTGATTATTTTTTTGGCGTTGACAGAGCCAATCTTTGAAATCACCTTTTTTTAATTTTCTAAAAGTGACGCACGTGTGAAAAATTGAAATCGCCTTTTTTAATTTTCTAAAAGTGACGCACGTTTGAAAAAATTAATTGATTTTTGGCCAAAAAATAAGCAGTATATTGTTTATTAAAAGTTGGATATTGTTTTGATGGCCGTAAAGTAATGTTCGAGCCATATAAATTGATTTTCTGAAATCCCAGACTGGTGTTATCCCTTAATGTTTGTACAAAGCATTATCGTCGCAAAAAAAATTGAAAAAAAAGTTTTTCGTTCTTAATGAAATTCAAGAGGTTCGGAGAACCAGAACTTTGCACAAATAACGAAAAGTATATCTTTTATTTACATTGACTTGGTGGTTAAAAAATAACATAAAAAATGGAAAAAAGTAATTTTCGACAATTTCTGACAACGTTAATTTTCATAAATTGGAGATTTATTTAACCCTTCAAAATCAGACTTTCGAAGAACCCTACAAAAGTACAAATGGATTGTAATGACTCAGCCACATATCATTCTGCTCAGAACTGAGCTATCTAAATTAAAAAAACCTATTGACTTAATTTTCATATGAAATGATCTAGTCTTGAATCAACGCATTTTTTAAAATATTAAGATATCGTAAAAATATAAAGATAATATTGTTCAACAATCTCAACTTGGCCTAATCCCTTAACATCTGATAAAGACCGATAAAAAAGTGTTGATCATTCTGGTGATATGACAAATTTTTTCATTGTAGCCTTGCGTCGTCCACTGAGCTTAACATTTTTCTGTCCATTAATTTTGTTGTTTTCATTCATTCGTTCTTTCATTGATCAAGGATTGCTGAGTGCCCTTTTTCGGGGTACCGATCTCGTGCCCTCGGACGTAATGGCGGGCTGCGTTTTACTGCGAGTTCGTCAGAAACGAGAAACCCTCGAGCTCAGGCGACTCAACATATTGGAACGTCCCGCGTATACAATTGGTATGAGTTTTTTTTTTATCGTATCATTCGATATTCAATGTGTTGCAAAAAAGTTTCAGATTTCAGTTGTTGAGGAATTTTGTTTTTCCTGCATAAAAGACGGCAATCCTGTTTGCAGATAGCGAGAGCATTTTCGCCGGTGCACCAAATTGGATGTCCCTCGACTGGGCACATCATTATCTACAATTGGCGATATCATCTTATGGATGGCTATACGTTGTCTATCAGCACGCTTGCACCGGATGTTTCAGGCTTGGTCGAGGAATGACCTGTTGCGCGTGTCTCCGAGGACAGCGCAATAACGTCTTGGACGACAATTGTTGTCTCTGCAATCTCGCCGGTGTCAAATATCTGTCGAAAATTTCCGAAGAGGATATACTCTTCGCGTCTTTCAGAAATCACTTGTGTGAGGTGAGAAATCGTCGGAGGGAATATGTGCAAAATGATCCTCTCAAGAGAAAAATACTTTTTCGATATGAAGGATCAAGATATAATCCCTTCCATCAATCAATATGTGGTGAAACTGTAGTTATTTAACTAATACGTTTTCTGATAAGTGCTTGAACTTTCATTTTAAGTTTCTAATCTTTTTTTCAAACTTCTACAAGAGGATCATTTTGTACGTACACCCACGCTCAAAAGTTTGGATACACCAGTTGATATTTCTTGTCGCACTAGAAGTTGCATAACTCCGTAACAAAAAAAGATAATCAAATTTTTAGAAAGGCGTTTTGACAGGAAGAAATTCACCTTTGTTTTGCTTTTTTTAAAATATTTTTTATAATTTTTTTTCGACCCCACATGCACTTTTGTACGAGACGGTTTTTTGACCACTTTCGACCATCGCGAATTGGGTGCACAGCTTGAGGACATTTTTTTTTATTTTTTCATCTACGTTACATTTGAAAGAATTCGCAGACGCTCTATTTTCGTTTCTTAAAAATTTTTGCACGATTTTTTCTCGCATAATTATTTCACTTTAGACGAAAAAGACAAATTTTGAAAGATGTAACGTAACTCAAAAACTATAGAGTTTAAGAGAAAATGTCAAGTAAAAAAAAATTAGCGTACGTCTACACGAAATCGCCTGGAATTATTTCGGAATTTTCCTATGACATTTTTATTTCACTTTTTCCGCTCGAAACTTTGATGACGACGTTCCAGCGAAAAATTGTATCTGATTGAAATTTCCGTACTTCGTAATACAATCAGAACCTGAAAAAATTCAGCTATATTTGGCAACAATTATCAATAATAATTTTTGATCATTATTCATCAATAATAATATTGCCCAAAAGTTATTAACAAATTGTCATTAACAATTGTTTAGATAATTTATTAATAACTTTTGGGTAATATGATGCAACTTTTAGTGTGGCAAGAAATATCGACTGGTGTATCCAAACTTTTCAGCGGGAGTGTACATATGGACAAACTAATCCCCCATGGGATAAAATCATATGCAAATACCTAATACTGAATTGAAATAATGTGACATATTTTTATTTCATTTTCTTGTAAAAAATACAAAAAGTCTTAAGGTGAGGCTAAATACCGACATTATTACTAATGCTCTACATTATCGACTCAACATCGCAGTCCAAACTTTCTCCAATACCGGTGAATGAATATCAAATAAATTTATGAATGAATGATGAAGGAATTGCAAAATGCAAATGCGAGTCATAAATTAACGTTTTCGTTCATTGCCACTGACTTGTCACACAGTTTGGATAGAAGTATGATGAGAATAATACTTATTTCATAAGAATTCCATATGGGGCTGCCCTCTTTCGGATTTCTGTGAACTTGATTTAGCCATTTTGTTTTTCGATAAAACACTAAATTTATCAACATTTATCTCGTATTTGGATTCCAAACTTACGTCGTGGTTCTTTCATAAAATATATTGTCGAAGACGTATCGATATTCGTACTTTGGTGTTCGTCATGGAGCCCCACTCTTGGTTTTAGTCAAAATGCCGTAAAAACATTTTTATTTAATATTTTCGATTACGGATTCCTAATGATAATCGGATCTGTAATTTTTTTGTTTGTTTTTCGAACTAATTTTAGTGGGGCTTCATTTGTGCCATAATTCTGATGATACTGTAAAAATTTTATTGATTTCCATCCATTCGTGCCAGAGTAAGTTTGGATTCCAATTTCGAGGTGCTAATGTCGGTATTTAGCCTCCGTTAAATACTCAAACGCTACAAAAGTAACATATTAATCTAAAGCAGCTTGACATTTGTAGGAAATTTTATAAGATGGGACACTGTTACGAACATCATTTAAAAAGAAAATTTTTGTCAGTTTTATCAACCATCAACTACCATTATTCATTCCTGGTGAATGTAAAAATCGATTGTTGTCGAATCAATCGGTAAAAAAGCGTATCGATCGGATAGAATTTTATCCATTGCAGAACAGAGAAACGAAGAAGAATTGTCCGCTTGTTTACAGATACCATTCTGCGTTATAGCAGATCACAAAACAGCGAGTATACTTATTGTCATCAGAGGATCATTGTCACTGCGCGATTTGATTACGGATATAGCAGCGGCATCGGACTCCTTCGAACCAGAAGGATTACCACCTGGCAGTATGGTGAGGGCATATTTTGAAGAATTAACGATCTTCAATCAACGTCCCCCTGAATTATAATTTTAATTAAATCAGTCAAATAATGCGAAATTTAAAAGAGGAAAAATGCAATAAAATTGTTGTTATCTTTTAGGCTCACAAGGGGATGATCGTTGGTGCAAAAGTACTTCTCAAGCAGCTCGATCAATACAAGATATTGGAGAAAGCATTTGCAACGTATCCTCATTACAGTCTAACGTTAACAGGTGACAAGAATTAACTTGATGAATGATCAATCAAGGACCAATGATCAAAATAATGAACTAATGATCAACTTTAATACACTAGTGGAAAAAATTAAAGGAACAGCAAAATTTCCGAAATTCTTAGTGGTTCTCAACAATGCTATATCTCAATGAAAAATGGTCGTATCGAGGTATGAAAAAAAAGCATTTTGAAGCTTGAAGTTTCTAATTTTCAGATTTTTCAGCAAAAAAAAATTCGAAGCTACTGGTTTCACGCAATTCTGAGAAATACCAAGA
Organism: Alloplasta piceator; assembly: GCA_946863875.1. Taxonomy (NCBI): domain Eukaryota; kingdom Metazoa; phylum Arthropoda; class Insecta; order Hymenoptera; family Ichneumonidae; genus Alloplasta; species Alloplasta piceator. Next base: position 19,950,161 of record OX333074.1, read on the forward strand.
AAAAAAAATTGGCAAATTTGCTTCACTTTTTTTTCTGTAATTTCTGGGAAAATTTTTTTCCAGCTAAACCATTACATGGACCGCATAGCTTGTTTATTTAGCGTCGATTTTCGTTCTTTGAGACCTCGCTGCGACCATTTTCGCTGAGATATCGGACTTTTAATGAAAAAAGAACCTTTTGTGGTTTAACCATTGCTATCTCAGCAACCAATGATCGCACAGAAATCAGAAGGAGCGTTTCACAAACTTGAATTGATGCTCTACAAGGATTGATGATGGTTTTTTTAATAAAATTTTGTTTTCAATCCTTGCCATGAATTTGAAACAACAGGAGAAAAAGGGCTATTTATGGTTTTTTAGAAAATGAACGGCCAAATTAAAAATATTGACAAAACGACTAATGTTGAGCGTGACTTTTACAGCTCAATATACCCACAAAATCCCTGTAAAGTTTCAATTTGATCTATTGAACGGTTTTTTTGTTTCAAGCAATCAAATTTTTGAAAAAAAATTAAAGGATCATGTTTATTGCCCCTTAACACTTCATAATCATTATGAAAATGAAAAAACGAATTTTTTTCAAGCATTTTCCCCATTTTTGGCGCAAACAGCGTTTAAATTTATGAAGAAAAAAATCGACAAAATTTAAAAAAAAAATCGAAAATTCTTCAAATTTTTTTTCCCCGTACATGTAAACGCTGTTTGCGATAAAAATGTGAAAAAACCCTAAAAAAAATTGTTTTCCACGTTAATCATTATTATGACGTTTAGGGGCACAACATGATCCTTTAATTTTTTCAAAAGTTTGATTGCTTGAAACAAAAAAACCGTTCGATAGATCAAATTGAAACTTTACAGGGATTTTGTGGGTATATTGAGCTGTAAGGATCACGCTCAACATTAGTTATTTTATCAATATTTTTAATTTGGCCGTTGATTTTCTAAAAAACCATAAATAGCTTTTTTTCTCCTGTTGTTTCAAATTCATGGCAAAATTAAAAAAAAAAAACCAACGTCAATCCTTGTAGAGCATTCACTCAAGTTTGTAAAACGTCCCTTCTAATTTCTGTGCGATCATTGGTTGCTGAGATATCAATGGTCAAACACAAAAGGATCTTTTTGCATTAAAAGTCCGATATTTCAGCGAAAAATGGTCTCAGCGAGGTCTCAAAAAAGCAAATTGAAGCTAAATAAACAAGCTATCCGATCCATGTAATGGTTTAGATGTAAACATTTTTTCCCAGAAATTACAGCCAACAAAAAAGTGATGCAAATTTGCCAAATTTTTTTTTCTTGGTATTTCTCAGAATTGCGTGAAACCTGTAGCTTCAAAAAAATGTTTGCTGAAAGATCTGAAAACTAGAAACTTCAAGCTCCAAAATGCTTTTGTTAGACCTCGATACGACCATTTTTCACTGAGATACAGCACTGTTAAAAACCACTAAAAATTTGGGAAATTTTGTTGTTCCTTTAATTTTTTCCACTAGTGTATAATAATAAAAAAAATGTGCAATGCTGATTTATAACGTAACAATTTTGTTTAAAGGGCATAGCCTTGGTGCTGGATTAGCTGTGTTGCTGGCATTACTGATACGTCCACGTTATCCACTATTGAAGGTTTACGCTTTTGCCACACCAGGTACTTATCACGAAATACAAGTTTACGTATCCAGAATCTACTTTGTCGAGTTAAGGGGACTGAGTCGACGCAAAACTCTGATACCCACGTACGTTTCGCAGACGGGCTTGGCATTGGCACTGTACTGATGCCAGAACTGCCAATACGGGCAGACTACCAAGGGCCAACCCTTACCCAAGTCAAAATCAATGCTGAAACAACTTTGGTTTGTTAACACCTGTCCAAGTTATAGTACCAGGAATAGGCCCGACATTCTTTATGGGTATTGGCTCAGAAAAAGTGTCCAGTTTTAGGCCAGATATTATTGCCAGTCCTGAGACAAACCCTAAATCAATACTTTGCAAGTACATGCCCATACATAGACCCCTACAGGACACAATATTCCTGCAATGTTGCATGACATGCAAAAAACATTGCTGCAATCTTGCTATGTCCGACGATTGAAATATTGCTGCAATGTTCCGCAATATTCCAGAAATATTGCATCCAATCAATATTCAATATTCCAGCAATATAACTCGTTTTACATATTCAATATTTCAGGAATATTACCTGCAATGGAAACTTCATCATTTGAATTATAGCATAAAATAAAAATATGTAGTTTTAAGTCCATAGGACTGCGCGACCACAGAACGCGGGTAAATATTCCAACAATTGATTGTTAATTGAGGACCCCGATGCTGGCAATACACCGGACCTTTATCGGTGCTCGGTGGCTCTCTCGCCAGTGCGAGAGCGCCCACCGACCGCCGCCACCTAACGGATCTCAAGCGAAGTGCCGAGATCGTGGCAGGCCCCAGGTCGTCCCGTTACAGTATATAGTCATATTTTAAGAATAAGAATCATTCAGAAACAAAATATATTTTGGTTTTATAGCTTTTTTATATCAAACATTTCTTCAATACGAATATCACAATGTCTTAATATTATTAATATCTCATGTCTTATTAATGTCAAAAGCACGACAACATTTTAAAAATAAATATGAAAAAAGAAAAAGAAAAAGAAAATAACTCGAAATCAATCGTTATTGATATTTGATGAGGAATAAATGAATAGATCTTTTTCAATTGATCTTTTTGATATTTATCACGCTCGTGTAGTTGTAAAATTTGAAGTTCGATCTCACCAATATTGCTGCAATTTACTCGCAACGTTTCAACAAAATATTGCAGGTATGTTGCCTAGGAACATTCCCGAAACATTGCTTAGAAGTTTTAATGTTGCGTAGCAACGTTGCCACAACATATCTGCAATATATCATTGCACGTATAATATGACAACATTGCTGCAACATTGCAGCAATGTTATGTGCTGTAGGGGGACCGGAAAATTGGTTTGGTCTCGGCTCAATACTGTACCTGCTAATACCCTCAAACTGTCAAGAGTCAGTACTAATACAAGTCAAAATCAATATTGGGACAATCTCAGTTTGTTAACACCGGTCCAACTTTTGGTGCCGTGAATCGGCTTTCCACTGTTTACAAGTGTTGGCTCAGAACAAGTACCCAATTTTGGGCCAGACATTATTGCCAGTTCTGAGACAAACTATAAATCAATACTTTGTCGGTACATTCCATACATGGATTGGAAACTCGACTTAGTCTTAGTGAGGTCGATAAAGTGTCTATAGTAATCTACACAGGTAGTCGCCAGGCCCGAATAAAGTTTCATCTTGACCTTTCGGGTCGAGAATCGAGAGAGTATCTCATTGTAACCGATCACGCGCTTCAGGATATACCCTTCACGCGAAGTATTCGCTTGCGTGAACGCCAGCTCCGCGCTCGCCATCTATCGGTGGAGTGGAGAACTAATAATATCTGGCAATAATGTCTGGCCCAAAACTGGGTACTTGTTCTAAGCCAATACTTGTAAACAGTGACGGGCCGATTCACGGCACCATAATTTGGGCCAGTGTTAACAAACCGACATTATCCCAATATTGATTTTCAATTCTATTAGTAATGGCTCTTGACAGTTTGCTGCTCTCTCGCTTCCAGTGTGTCCCCAGTGATGAGCCGACTGTCGGGTGTAAATCAAGATAGTCGGTATACTCAGTATGCCAATAATGAAATATACGTCAGCCCAATACACGCCCAGCATTCCGACAACTCATGGTATCGTATTGGCAATGCGCGATCGACACACAAAACGCAAATATCACCCCACTGTATGCCCGGTCCTGAGTCAACTGTTGAGCTCATGCAGAATTAATTCGCACGTGTGCGTTCCGTTGAAAGTCGGCCCAACACATAACCAATACTGAGATGACTGTCGGGTGTCTCACGAAATAATCTGCAATCAGTATAAAATGCAACATTGGCCTAATATATCGCTAATACCGAACCGACTCTCGGTTAAGATCCATTTATCTTTACCCTTCAGTACTAGCCATCAGCATTCGTCCAGTAATGGTGACATAATTCATCTGTATTGTGCCAGTACTACCAAACAACATTTGGCCCAATACATTGCCAATACCGAACCGACTCTCAGCTAAGACCTATTTATCTTTACTTGTCAGTACTAGCCATCAGCATTCGCCCAGTAGTGGTGACAATTCATCTGTATTGTGCCAGTACTACCAAACGATATTTGGCAGCCAGGGTTGTGTCAATTTTGAACCGTATGGGTAGGTCTGGCAGAACTCCGGCATACATACATGGGTATTTGAATATAAATATAAATGTTCGTTGACTACGCGTATACCTGACCACTGTTCCATCATTTGATGTATCAAATGAAGACATTTTTGGTGCTAGTTGAAACCCTTGAGGTGCAACGATTCTCTCATAAATTAATTTTTGAGTATCGCTGCGCTGTGCTCGATCTTGACCAAACCACTTGATGGATCTTATCCTACGACGTCTAATTTTCTTCGTAATATTTTTTCAGGCTGCTTAAATGCGGCACATTTTTTTAGGTCCTTATTATGAAATTACAGGCCACTATTTGGATTTTTGAAACAAAAAATAGGTCATAAATTCAAAAAGTGGCCTGTGAATCCATAATAAGAATCTAAAAATAAGTGTGCCGCGCCAAAGTAGTTCGGAAAAGTGTTACGCAGAAAATGAAACGTCGTAGGATAAGATCCGTCAAGTGGTTTGGTGAGGACCGTGCACAGCGTAGTGAAACTCAAAAATTGATTTAAGAGAGAACCGCTGCACTTTAAGGGTTCTAACTAGCGTCGGAAATTTTTTCATCCGAGTCGTCAAATGTTGGGCCATTGGTCAGATTTGCACGTATTCAACGAACATTTATATTTATGTTCCAAAATTGGCGTTTTTACACTGACTCGGTCCCCATAATTAAAGAAAAAAAATCATGAACATCAGTATTAAAATCATTTTGTCCACTGCACAATAAAGAGGATTTGATTTGCACAGTACTAAATGATGAAAGGCTATAAATATTGGTCTATATGCTTTTTTATCATCCACGGTAGAATTTTGTAGAATGGTAGAATTTTGTCCAATCCGCAGAGCACAAATGCTACAAACACCAAGATTCATGGTTTTTCGTCCACTGTCATGAATGATAGAAAAACCATGTCTGAGTCTCACGAACAATGATTTTTTTTCAATCCTAAGAAGGATATAGCCGGATGAGCATGTAAAATCTGTCCCCAGCGATTTTCCAAAATCCGCATGGCTGATCAATGTCTAATTGAAAAAAAAACCTGAAAATGTTATCTTTTAAACCTAAAAAGTGACGACATAATTCAAAGAAACGTATTTTTCAGTATTTATTTTATTGTAACTATTTTACTGAATATTTTCTTACACAAATTTTTTGTGTGAAAATTATCGATAAGAGCTATTGAAAAGTAATTTCTTTATAAGTTTTGAATCGTCGCTTTTTTAAAACAAAATAAAAAAGTTTTTGTCGCTATATTTAAATATGTTCCTTTCGGGTGTCACTCACGAATTTTTCACAGAAAACTCCTTTCTGCTTTCCTTTACACAGTACAATTTTCAACTTGATCCATTCGGTGCAACATAGTCAAAAATAATCAAATCGATTTTTTTTTTAATTTTCTTCGAATATTATTTACTATTTACTTGTAAATTTTTTTTTCATTTCAAAATATATAAAAAATCTGATATTATTTTTCATACTATTGGGGATAATCATTCAATAATATAATAAAAACAACATTTCTAATTTTATCAATTATGTCATAATATTAATATTGTTCAACAAAAGTTTTTATCAATTATTTATATTGAATCAAATAATTTCGTTTTTCACAAACTCCAAATTTCATAACATTTAAACGCTTCGACGGATTTTTGTTAAATTTAACTATATGCCTCCCTTTTTTCTTATCCCTTCTTTCAAAATATGGTAAATTTCATCAAATAGATCATTCTTCGATCTTCGCCAAATTTAATCGTGAACAATCCTCATCCCAATATGTACTTTCTAAAAAAATTCTATTAAAATTATTAAAATTTGGAGAAGAGTTTACGAAATTTTGGTGAAATTAAAAAACGTTTCAATCGAAATTTTATCAATGTTTTATTTTTGAATAGTTTCAATAATTCTGAAATAATGTGGGTCAATTTAGAACTTTTCACAAGATTTTGAAACATTTTGGATACATTGGTATCGGAGAAAAAATATTCTCGGAAACAAAGCTCCCTTTATGAGAAAGCAAGGCAAATTATCGACTCACCTCTCTTTCACAGCTGGATTACTCAGCAGAGAAGCTGCCAAAATAACCGAAGATTTTGTACTGACAGTGGGACTTGGTGACGACTTGGTCATGAGACTCAGTGTCGACAGTATAGAGAATTTCCGTACATCACTTCTCATAACTCTGCAAGCGTGCCGATTGCCAAAGGTATTGATGTTTATTTTCAATGTTCAGATAGATGAATTTCCTCATACGGAGCATTTGTCAGCATTTGAACCACATTGTCTCGGACCCTCTCAAGAGTTTTCAGAACCTGCTAGTTTCCTGTAACAGTATTTGAAAAGACTTTCTGTGGCCTATTCCACATTTTTTATTCTAACCATTTTGACAGAACTTAGAAACGTAGAAAAAAACATGATGGGAGGTAAAAGGTGCAGCATTTTTCTTTACTTTTTGGAATGAGATTTTTATAATTTTTTCTGTAATACTGGAGAACATGAACCGCATAAGTGCAACCTTAGTTCGTTGATCTTCTGGTTCATCGTCAGCCATTGTGATTTTGTACGCAACATTGAAGAGTTTATTTCAAAAAATTTCAGTACAGAGTGGTTTTAAATGGCTTGGGTTATGCGCTGTTTGGTGTACCCGATCGTGATCTCAACCGAACATGGAGAAACGGCAACACAATCAATTCGATACCAGGACATCTTCCGTTGCTTTCGGAGTCACCGACAATGCGACAAACCGTAAGTCCAATGTGTCCTAATTTCCGCCGCAATAATGATCGATGCACGATTGTTTATTTGTAAATCGGTAAAAAATTTCACTGTAATCATTCAGGAAACGATGATACTCGAGCGTGACGTTACTAGAAGACGATATTCCAAAGTTAGACTTTACAATGCCGGACGAATACTTCACTTGGCAAGATGCAAGCCTCCACAGGCAGACAAGGGGTAAGATCAGAGCTTCGTACTTGAATCTTTCAGCATTACGGCTCGAATTTTAAGGTCTTAAGATCTATCTTAAGATCAAACTTCTCATCGATCTCGAGTTGGAACTCAATATCGAACTTCAGTTGAATCTTCAGATGAATCTTACGTTTGAACCCAATAAACACGTTATGTTGCCGCAATGTAACATGGAAGTTACATGTAATGTTACAATGTTATCCCTATGTAACGTTGCTGTTATATAACATGCAAGTAACAATGTTATGTAATATTTGTTACATGTAGGTTACATAACTGCAATATAACTTTGTTACATTACAGCAATGTAACAAATGTTATATTGCGGCAATATAACTTTGTTACATTACAATAACGTAGCATATGTTATATTGCGGCAATATAACATGGAAGTTACATGTAATGTTACAATGTTATTCCTATGTAACGTTGCTGTTATATAACGTGCAAGTAACATGTTATGTAACATTTGTTTTGTAGGTTACCTAACTGCTATATGATCTTGTTACACTACAGTAATGTAACATATGTTATATTGCGGCAATATACCATAAAAGTTACACACTGTAAACATTTTTACTACGAGGGGTCAGGTGTCGCGAAATTAAGTTATGAGGGATAACGTAAGTTATGAGGGGTCAGGTATTTTGGAATAAAGTTTTGAGAGTTCACATGACACTTATGAGGGGTCAGAGGCCCCCAAATTAAGTTATGAGAGGTCACTTAACTTATGAGAGGTCACTGTTCTTTCAAACATGTTTTGAGGGTTTACATAACTTATGAGGGGTTAGAAGCTCTAAAATTAAGTTATGAAAGGTAACGTAAGTTATGAGGGTTCAGGTATTCTGGAATAAAGTTTACATAACTTATGAGGGGTCAGGGGATTTGAATTCGCAAATAAAAAAACCAACTTTCATGGTTTATTGCTCATTCAAATGCATATACTATTATTTTATTAGTTCTATTATTATTATTATTATTATTATTATTATTATTATTATTATTATTATTATTTTACTACCATTATTATACTACTATTATTTTTTCGGCATTCTAGCATTCATATATTATACAAGTAGAGAGAATTCATAAGTAGTCGGTAGCGTGTTAGGTAGATAGGTAAGATGGTAGGTAGGGTCGAGGGTTCGATTCCCAGTCTCTGAGAAAAGTTAGATCAGACAATTCGTGCAGATTTTTTTTTTCTATGAATCTCTTTCGGGTCGGTAAACTATGCATATTAAATTATGTTGCAAAAGCTATATATTTTTTATAACATGTTTAACAACAATTAATTCTAATTACGGTAACGTAACACAGTTACGTAACTGTTACGTAACTGTTACATAACGTTACATAACTGTTATATGTAACAATGTTACATTGTTGAGTAGGAAATTGTAACTTACATGTAACTTACATGTAACGTTCATGTAATGTTACATGTTACAAACGGTAACATTGCCGTTACATTGCTGCAACATTACTGGGTCCACTGGGAACTTGAGTGCCATTATAAGTTCAAACTTTAGTGCGAACTTCAGATCGATCTTAAGTTCAAACTTAAACTTGGTTTCAAGTTTGATCTTAAGATCCATCTTGAGCTTGAATTTAAGATCGATCGAATTTCTTTCATCGCCAAAACAAACAAACAAAAAATCAGACTTATGCGGAAAAAATAGATTGATCGTTTCCGAATCTTTTTATATAAATGTAAAACTGTTTGTTCTATTGATTTCACAACTCAACAATACAGGTTTCCATTTAGAAAATACAAAAGTTGACCTTGAAATCACCTTGAAGGTCATCGTCAAGGTCACTACCAAATGCGCCTTGTTAAAATTAATAACTTTGCTCGTGGCGAAAGAATTTGAAAAGCTTCTATTCCCAGAGGTATCCACGCCTTGCTTAAGTTTAATTGACCTTAGAGGACCTTCAAGGTCAAAATGTACCTATGACCTAAGTACATAATTAGCCGTAAAATTTTCCGCTCTATCGATTGCCAATGTCAAAAAAGGGAGTTTTCATTTGAAAAAACAAAGCTGACCTTGAAATAACCCTGAAGATAATCGTCAAGGTCAAAATTAAGGTGACCATTGAATTTCCCGTATATTACACCCTGTATATTATTAAGTGGATACGAAGTATCTAACTTTTGGAACAAAATACATTCAATTTTTAACATTTTTTAAAATCATGTTTAAATCCATTATCAGTTGGTCGATTTGTGGAATTTTTATAAAAACTTGGCAACGATTTAAAGTTCTAAGATCCCTGAGTTACATCAAATGCTATGCGATGAAGAACTTTTTCCAACACACGGAGTGAAAAAATAATGTTTATACCGTTGGCTATTATTCCGCAGTAAAAAAGTGAGAAAAAAGGACAGACAATACGAGATGCGATGGGCACTAGCGGAAGACTTTATGGAACTTTCAGTGATGCCCCGAATGCTTCTCGATCATCTACCGGATAATTTGGAGCTGGCATTGGCGTCGTTGATCCGACAGCAAGAGGATCTTCCGGTTTACATTGATCCAGCGTGATCCAAAAAAACAACGCACTTGATTAAAGAAAAAATATGAAAGCGAATGGAGTCAAACCCTGTTTTTTTCCTTCTAAATCTTAAGGTACTTTAGATATTTATGATCGGATGAATTTAAAGTGGAAATTCTCGTGCTCCGTTATTACAAAAGGCCAATTATTTATACGAAATATGATAAGTAAAATTGTAAAGTACATTGATAAGGACATTTGAAAAATTATTATTGGATTAATCATTTTTAGCTAGATTAGATTAATCAGAATGTAATTAATAGACATAAAAATTATAAATAAAGTTTTGTATGTTTTTCTTAGCAGTCCGGACGTTCTGTTTTTTATCTTTTTCAAAACAAAAGGTCTGTTTTCATTGCAAACAAAAATTTCGCAATATCCGTCTTGGTATATTCTAATAATCTAAAAATTGCCAAAATGATACACATCCAAAAGACGAGTGGAATTACATTTTTAAAAAAACAAGCTTCTGTCGGATTTAGAAGATATTGCTTAGACGATCCAGCCATTATAAAATTTTCAGATTTTCCAAAGACGCTGAAAATTTTGTAATTTCAATGCGATTGAACTTGAAATGAAATTTGATAAGAACCATTATCGAATTCGGTAAGAATCGCTTAAGCGGTTAAAATAAAAATAAAAATAAGTGTTCTAAGAATATTTGTTAACGAATAATAAAATAAAAATGGTAAAGAAAGTACAAATAATAAATAATAATAAAATACATTTGAACTTTTGTAATTTTGTACCTATATCGATGTAAAACTTGAATAAAACCATCAAAACTTGGAACTGCAGGAAACGAGATAGGAAAAAATGGTACAAACGAAAAGTTGCAATCCGCAAATAATAATTTGCACTGTTCTCTTATTTTTTGCAAGTGAAAGGTCAACGATTTAAATATTATAGGGTGACTAAAAAGCGCAGTAAAGTTAGCATCGGTAAAATTACTTGAAGCGAGGTGGAGGATTTTTGCTGGTAATGAGGGTCAGGAAAATCTTGCAGCCCTTGACTGAAATAAACATTAACTTATAATCATCATGGAATTTTCACGGATATTCATTTAAATCTAGTTTATATATCAATGTCATTTGTTTATTATGTAATAAAGTTGTAGTACGATTATTTTATATTATTTTTGTATATTTTTTGTACACTTTAAATTTTAATTGAAAGACTCACCAACGACAAATTTATTTAAGAACCCGTTTCACGTAGCAAAGTCAAGCTATTGTGCTTCGAGTAAAAATTTGAAAAGTCAGTTTTTTTACTTGTATTCTTTTCAAATATCAGGTGATTTTTTTTTTTTAATAAATAAAAAGAAAAGGCTCTGAAGTGAATAACATCGATGAAAAATAGCGTCATCTTTTGGCAGCGGAGCGAACTATCTCGTAGTGATTTTCGTATAGGGACTGCATGGTCGTTGGCCAGCCTGATTCAACTGTAATCGACTGCGGAATCGATACGAAATATCTAAATGATTGTCCAAACCGCAACAAAACTTTATCAGATCAGATAATTCTGCAATAAAAAAAAATTCGAAGGCCTCGCCTGTTTTAGAAACCACTGGACAAATCTCAATGCAAAGCCTGGTATCAATGAGACAAAACCTCAACCCGTTTGAGAAAGAACAATTTAAAAAAATGTTTGATCTTCCTCCTGCCGTTTCATTACACTTCCGGCTGCTAAATGATTTATTATCGACGAATTAGTAAAATATGCGTATCCGAAATGGTATCAAATTGAAATTCTTTCACTCTGACATCCGATAAATCATTGAGATACTTATAACATTTTTACGAGAAAATTTTTCAGGGCCAAAAGACGAAATTTCTTAAATTTAGTATTTTGTACCAAGATTTTTTTAGTGGATTATTTTTTATTTATAACAGTGACATTATGATTTCTAATAAAATATTTAGAAGACACCGAATGTATACACAGAGAGAATTTTATACGGAAAATTGCTATGTATCTTAGTTAGTACTGCAGTACCATATTATCATTAGTATTAAAATTACTATATGTATACATAGTAGTTTTACTACTAATGACAATGTGGTCATGTAGTTAAAATTACTATGTACATAGGAATTTTTCTACTAATGTCAATATGGCACCGCAGTACTAAAAACATATCAATTTTCCGTATAAAATTCTCTCCCTGTATACAAAATTTTGCAGATCAATGGAGAAATTATACCAATAAATCATTCGAAATTTCATGTCTTCCTCAACTAGTCACTGGTACATTTTTTTTGGAAATCTCACTAGTTTTTGGTAACTCAAAAATTGTATTGATATGACTTGATTCATGCACCAATCATCGTCAATTTTTTTCAAAGGTAATTCATCGATCCAATTTTAAAATTGAAGCGAAAAAACAATCTGGGCACAAAAAGTATACAACAATTAATCATGTAGTAATTAAGGAACAAGACGGTTCCACCATAACGGTAGGAAAAGTGGGGGTATTTTCCAGAATGTTTTTTTCTGAATGTTTTCCCATGGTTATTCTACACCGGGGTTATTCTACACTGGCGGATAATGCTCAGAAAGCCTGTATTCTACACATGACCCTTTTTAGACACATCATTCTACACAAGAAAAGGTGGCAGAATATATGAGTGATTATACGCCAATTCAGCGGCTGAAATGAGGATCGAGCCCTCGATTCTACACATGACATTTTCTATATAAGAAAAGTGACAAGGAATGTTATTCTACACAAGAGAAGTTGCAAGAAATATTATTCTACACCGGTTTCTACACAAGAGATGTGTCCCTTGCCACTTCACTTGTATAGAATAATGTGTATAGAAACCGGTGTAAGATAGATTTGTGTAGGAATCATATTCCTTGCCACTTCTCTCTTGTAGAAACTGGCAACCAGCAGCGCCACTAATCTTCTTTGCGGTTGCGGGCAAGAAGACTAGACTAGAATGTACACAAAAAGACTAAAGCCTGGTTTATCCAGCGGCCGTAACTTAACTTAGCCGTAACTTAAGAAGTTAAAATATATTGCCCTTCTGGCGTTTATGCAGCAATTAGCCGTAACCGTAACCGGGCATAAACGCTACAAGGGCAATATATACTTTCAACTTTCTTAAGTTATGGCTAAGTTAAGTTACGGCCGCTGGATAAACCAGGCTTTAGTCTTCTTGTGTACATTCTAGCAGCGCAGAAGATTAGTGGCGCCGCGTATAGGCCAGCAACCTAACGAAAAATACAGACTGTCAGGCGTACCGTTCCACCGTATAGGAATAGCATTGGTGTGTCACCCCTCTGGGTGGGAATAATGTCAACGTTGTGATCGGGTAAGTAAAACTTGCGCATGCGCCGTAGCTTAACTTAGCCGTAACTTAAGAAGTTGAAAGTATATATTGCCCTTGTGGCGTTTATGCAGCAATTAGCCGTAACCGTAACCGTGCATAAACGCTACAAGGGCAATATATACTTTCAACTTTCTTAAGTTACGGCTAAGTTAAGTTACGGCCGCTGGATAAACCAGGCTTTAGACCATGTACTACATAGACTGAGCATAGTCGTATACTTTCTGTAGAAAGAAGCGTGAGAAAGAAGTGAAGCCGAGAAGGGCGCTGTCATCTTTGGACAAGTAAGGGTGGCTCCCGACGGCGCGTACTTTGCGTATCGCGTAACTTGCGCTACCAATCGACGAACCGTAATTCCGTTCTACTATCGATCGGAAAGATTACGGCGACACATGATTGGCCAACGCAAGTTACGCGATACGCAAAGTACGCGTCGTCGGGAGCCACCCTAAGGCTATAAGCCGATAGAGACGTATGAATATTCTTATGTGCCCTATGCAATTCAGGGACGTACATTTTTTTTCTTCTTAAAATTTATGTTTTAAACACAAATTCCGTGAATTTGAATGAAAAATGTTTTAATTATCAATTTTGAAACATCAGGTTACAAGGATACAGGGACGTATGCATATTCTTAGGTTATCACACTTGCGCGTCCTTTTATTTTTAAGGTTATGTAAGCAAGTCAACTGCTTGAAGTCAACCAAGATCTAGTCGATCTGAGTCGATCTAGTCCACGGTCGTACATACAGGTCTTGCGAAGAGAGTGGTACAGGCCCTCACTAGAGGGCGAGCCATACTAGGCAAAAAAAAAAAAAATACAGGTCTTGCAACGGAGCCAAATTTTTGTGGTGGGGGAACGTCGCCTTAGCGTCCACGAATTAGTGCGTGGTGACGCCACAGCGAGTCGCTGGTGTAGGGGTATTTTATGTAAAACATAACCTCACACCTTAAATCTGCGGCAACGATAAACGGCTTGCGTGCATGATATTTTCGATTTCTGTGAGTTTTGTGGTTTTGTGTGACGAAACATAATAATTATTAATGTTAATTGCTGTATTCGTATCTTTTATTAATTTGGAAGGATTTATGCATATTTTCATATGAGAAAATAGGTTAGGATTTCATGCGCAGGGCGCTTGCCCAGTACAGGACCGCGCTAGTAGCGTGCCCCTTGCGGCGAGAAGTCGAGGTAAAAAGGGGACGCTGAGGCGACGTTCCCCCACCGTCGTCGTTGCAAGACCTGTATGTACGACCGTGATCTAGTCTCTTGAAGTCAGCTGTTTCGGCTTATAGGCCTCATTTTTCCAACATGGCGACGCCCTTCTCAGCTTCACCCCCACTCCTGCTATGCTCAGTCCATGTAGTACATGGTCTAAGCCACTAAACTGTAATAATACTGGAACGTGCGCTGCCGCTGCCCCCCGCATATCGAGAGAGATAGCTAAAGCCGCCAGCTTAAGGTAGCCCTCTCTTTCTCTGTACAGTTGTGCGCATGCGCGAAGTAGCCCTGTCTTTCTCTGTACAGTTGTGTGACGTCATTGTGCGCATGCGCAAAACTGTTGAACAGAGCAAAAGCTACCTGCAGCCGCTTTGACGAAGATATCAGGGTTGTCACTGGTGAAGAAATTTCTTAACATTTAAAGAATTCCGATAAGTTGCTAAGAAATTAGAAAAAGCGAAGTATTGTAAAGAATTCTTCGAAAAGTCAAAGAAAACTTGACACTTCTAAAGAAATTTTTTGTTCTCTTGCGCGGCCGCATAATATGATTGTGAACCTATGCTAATTTGACTGTCAGTAAGGCTGTTTTACCGACAATCTCGACTGTCGGTAAGGCTGTTTTACCGACAAACTGTACTAAAAGAGCCGTTTTATCGACAATCTCTACTGTCAGTAAGGCTGTTTTACCGACAATCTCGACAGCTGGTAAGGTAGGAAATGTCTCGAGCCGTCCCCTAACGTGACTAAGAAATGTAAAGAATTTTCATGGCGTCATCTTAAGAGGAGGCTAAATACCGACATTTTTCGTGCGAGTGCGAGAGAGAAAGGATGATAGGGGCCGTGTGAGAGCGAGAGAGAGGGTCTTTAGCCTGCCAAGAATTATATCCATCGCGGCGTGGCAACCCTGGAAGCTATCTCTCTCGATACGCGGGGGGTACATAGGAGGACGTAGCAAGCGCGCGTTCCAGTATGCAGTAATACTGCAGCAGTATTATTAGAGTTCAGTGGTCTAAGCACAACCTCAACGAAGATTACACAAAAAATGGCATCATAACCTCACAAATTTTCAAGAAAACGTCAAGCATTGTTTGTTTATTGTGAAGCATTATTTGTGTGTCGCCGATACAATGCGCCATACATCAATTAAAGCATAAGAACGAAGTGCTGCGCGGTGCCAAATTGTAAAATCGATAATAAAAGTCGATGTGCTAAATGCTCGTCTTTTAAAGAAACGTATTCAAACTAAACTCTGGGGGTTCTTAGTTGTCGAAATGTGTTGTATCTTTGTGCTAACGTAATATGATAAGGAAATATATTCAAATTTTATAGTTCGAGATTGACAGGAAATTTGTTATGTTTATAATGTCATATTAGGGGGAGGCTCGTCCACAGATGAAGCCAGAGTAAAATAATTCGTCATTAATTTTTTTACAATTCGGTGACATGTCAGCATCAAAAGAAAATAAAGATAAAGTGGCGGGCCTCTTCGAATTTGTTGACGAAAGAAAGGTCGGGGTCGCCTATTTATCCCAAATCAAGGATGCATTTTGGCAGAAATCCGACAAGAATGTCAATAGCCTTACCGAAATGATTAAAACAAAAACTGTGTTGCGAGTTTCATGGCCAAGTGATAAAGATGAATCACCAAAAACTGTTCCTGCAATCCTCCTAAAAACAGGCAGTAAGTACCTTCATACATTCATTGCATTGCTAACAAATTTTCATTTTGATAATTTTGCACCCCACACACACAGAATGGGAGGTTATGTGCGAGTTCCGTGATAACATTGACAAGTACAATACTTTCGAGCCTACGAAAGAGGATCGCAGAGCATTTTCCGATGTTCGTAATCGAAAGTCCGAAGAAAATGCTGCACAAACAACCAAAAAGGGGAAAAAGAATTTAGTAAGTAACCAAAGTAACCTAAAACCATCCAATTAATACGTGGCTTATGACGGTGGAGTGTCAATTAATATTAACTTTAATGATGAATATGCCCTTGTACACAGAAAGAAGACCAAAAAAAAAAGGAAGCTAACATTCGTGTATCACAAGAAAGATTGATGTCTCGCATAAACAGAGAAGGTAACAAGCGAAAAAGAATTGTGGATGAGTCTGACACCAGCTCCTCAGATGATTCCATAAAACATTGCAACATGAACAAACGAAAGAAAAAAAATTCTACTGAAGATTCAGGTAAAATTATGAATATATAAATAACTAGCGAAGATAAATTATTCGATTTAATATTGATTTTTTTTTTAGAATTATACAAGAGCCTCAGTAAGCTCATTAGTGAAGAATTTTCCAGTATCAAAAAAACTGTGGAAAAAAGCATGAATATTATCGCTTTAAAGGTGACTACAGTTGAAAAAGACATCACATTGCTTCGATCTCAATTGTCAGCCATTTCATTGTCTCTCGGATCTTCGCTCGAAATATTGCCCTCTGGTGGATTTTCCCATCAATCCAGCGAATTTGAGGATTTGCCAACTGCGAAGAAAATATTCAACTCGCCACTTAATCAGAGTGAAAATACTTGCAAAACTTCTTTGTTACTCCCTAATTCGCTGCTGGACATCATGAAAATGGAGCTAATAGATACTTCAGACACAAGTACTGATTTTCGGGACCGAGATGAAGGTGAGAATATTGAGTACGATTCTAAATTTTACTTGTTCATTGTAATTCGATCCACAAAATTCAGATCCAGACTCAAACGCAAGCTCGAGGCTTGACGAGGATGGAGGACACATGATGAAAGCTGGCATAGAAACGACATCGATTGATTATATAACGAGGGATGAAGGACCGGTTCAGTGCAGTCTACCAACAGAAAACGACTCGGTATGTTATATGTTGTCTGTGCAGTCTTGCAGAATTTTCATCTCATTGACCAAAATTAATATAAAAAAATAATTATTAATTTTTCAGAACGACGGACATTTTGAGAATTTTGGAGGAGTTCTCATCGATCGAAACAAGTTGAGCTTATGTGGCAGAAATGGAAAATTGTCAAAATTTGTCCACGACGTGATGCTTTTGATTTTTTCACGTCAAGAAATGGCCGATTCATCGATATCAGGAAAACGTGCGAATGTCCACGCAAGACGAGGTGTTAACGAAGTCAGGGAGAAAAAGCAATTAGATATAGTGAAAGTGAAGGCTCTAATCGGTATATTTATTTTATATGTAGTAGCAACATTATCATATATGTCTATTGTCTATAATGACTTATTATTGGTCTCCAATAATTCATTCTCTATAATCATCGAATCAAATTATTGCTTGCAGAGTATATAAAAAGAGAAATTCCTGGCAGCGAGGAGAAAAAAATCGTCGAAGCTATCCGTTCGAAACTAAAATACGAAGGGACTCGTATGTATGGAGTCGGCTTTAGGAAGCCCGATGATAAAAACACCGAAACAACAGTCGATGATATGTATAATTAATAATCTTATGTAGACAAGAACCTACAAGCTCGCGAACTGTAAGTCCATCAATATAAACGCGGCACGAGGTATATATAGTTAACTATATTATATTTATCGCAGTATATATTTGTAATCGACATACAAAATATTCATCTGTAATACTAAAATAATCAATCGATAGATTCATAAAAAAGAGTATATGAATTAATGATAAGTAACTGAAATATATGCAACTGTGTAATAAACTCAATTATATATATATATATTATTTTTCCCGGAAATTGCATATGGTCCTGCTAGCTTGAATAATTTCTATTAAATGTAATAATGGAGATATATATATATATGAGGGATTCTCTGTCAATTCAGAAACTTTTTTTTCGACCATCTCAGATGTGCCCCATAATTAATTATATCAATGTACTACTAATAGGCATTCTATGTAAATTTTTTCAGATTTTTTAATTCAAAATTTTATAAATCGCCGTTTTTTCCAAATGAATATATCTCGGAAATTTGAAGTAACTGAAAAAAAATGTCTGTACATAAAAGTTGAAGTTTTGTGTCAGCATTCGAACGGTATATTTGAAATAATTTTTACGTTCCGGTAAAGTTGATTTTTTACCAAAAAAGGGAATAATTATTTTTTTGTTTAAAAAAGGCGATTTTTTTTGCTGAAAAAATTACAGAGTCTTTCAGTATATCTGACGATATCACAAAAAAATCGCCAGAGCGGCACGGATCGATGTTCTAGGGTAAAAAAATAAAACCACACAAATTAATTTTTTTTTCTACCGGAACCTCGTTAACATATCTTGGAAACTTGAAGTTACTGAAAAAAAATGTCTGCACATAAAAATTGTAGTTTTGTGTTAGCTTTCGAGTGGAATATTTGAAATAATTTTTACGTTTCGGTAACGCTGATTTGTTACCAAAAAAGGGGGGAAATCATTTTTTTATTCAAAAACAGCCTTTTTATTTGGCTGAAAAAATTATAGAGTCTTCCAGTATGTCTGACGATTTTTTTGCGGTATCGTCAGGTATACTGAAAGACTCCAATTTTTTCAGCCAAAAAAAATGGCCTTTTTTGAATAAAAAAATAATCCCCTTTTTTGGTAAAAAATCAGGGTTACCGGAACGTAAAAATTATTTCAAATATTCCGCTTGAATGCTAACACGAAACTACAACTTTTATGTATCGACATTTTTTTTCAGTTACTTGAAGTTTCCGAGATATATTCATTTGAAAAAAAACGGCGATTTCTAAAATTTTAAATTAAAAAATCTAAAAAAATTCACATAGAATGCCTTTTAGTAGCACTTTGTTATAACCAATTATGGGGCACATCTGAGATGGTCGAAATAAAAGTAGCTGAATTGACAGAGAATCCCTCATATATAATGCGTTTGTTATTGGTCGTTGTACTAATATTGGCATTATAATTAACCTTACTTCCTGATAATTTACACCATTTGATTATTAATGCGTTATTGTAGAGCAATCATATGGAAGAATCTCCATTGATGATCGCCATTCTTCCCCCATTGCCTACAAAAACCAATGGAGATAAGTGGCGAATTGTCTAGGGACATTTTCTTCATTGAATCCCCATTGGATAATCCCCATTCCGTTTCAAATGGGAAAGTCAATGCTCATTGGAAAATCCCCATTCGACTTCAAATGGGGAATTCAATGGCGAAAATGTCCTTAGGCAATTCGCCATTCATTTCCATTGGTTATTTTGGTAATTGGGAATGAATGGCGATTTTTTAATAGCGATGAATGTTTTTTACTACGGGGTATCTTATAAAAAAATGGAAAAAAATCACGAAATTTCAAATGTTCACCGCTGTTTTGGACCTTGTTACAAAAATTGACAAATCACTTTTTCAAATATGATATTTTCTGGGAGTATATCATACTATAAACATACATCATACATACCATATCGAAGTATATTTTCGATTTAATAAATAAAAAATGCCTGCTTAATTGTCTGCAATAATCAAGACTAGGATTTCGAATACCAGCCATTTAGTTTTAATTTACTGTATCGGAACATTAATCTTTGAACGAATACAGGATAAACTAATATACTATGACTACATTTGTTTGATTTTTTATCTCAGATTATCCGGTTCCGAATAGCACTGCTTACCACAAAAGTTTATACACGCAAAAAGTGTTGAGTTGCAACAATTTATTGTTGGATTTTGTAAAACTCATTAAAAAGTATTATTCATTGTATCAGTAGTATTGAAATATTAAACAAAATTTAAAAAAGTAATTTTCGAAATGTTTTTCAGATTCTACAAATATAAATTGACAATTTTCAGAAAAAAAAGATATATGGGTTATTCCATGCCGAATCCACCAATAGTTGGAATCGAGCCCTTTCAATTTTCGTTTTAGGTCCGTCGTTTTGGGTTCGTCTTAAAAAGTACACTTGGGGCTACAAAAAAAAAAATTCCGAAAAAATTTTTTTTTAAATGAAAAATTTGCAGAATTCTGAATTTTTAAAAATCGTGAAAATCCACTATCAACATTAAATTTTTATTGGTTCAATTTTTTGTATATAATACTTTGTACTGATCTTAAAAGATACGGAAATTTTCAAAATTGCGTTTTCTTTTTTTTCAAAAATATGAATTTTTGAATTTTGGTAAAAAAAATCATATTCTTCAAGAAAAAAACACAATTTTGAAAATTTCAATATCTTTTAAGACAGTACAAGGTATTATATAAAAAAAATGAACCAAAAATTTAATGTTGATCGTGGATTTTCATGATTTCGTCGCCCCCCTCAAGTATACTCTTTCAGATGAACCCAGAACGATTTTCTCATAATTATAATAGTTTCCGAGATATTTGAAAAATAATCTCGAAATATTGAAAAAATTGTGAAATTTTGAATTTTGCATATCTGTCGAAAAACATTTTTTTTTCATTTTTTTGGTAGAATTTCGTTTTATAATCGAAGCAAACCTCTGACCAAATTTCATCGAAATTGAAAGGGGTCGATTCCAACTATTGGTCGTTTTGACATGGAATGACCCGTATGTATCCCTAAAAATGTTTTTTAGCATGTCCGACGAATTATAATAATAATTATACAGTACTCTACATTTTTATATACTATATCATTGTATTTTGATAATATACTTATATTATTTATTATATTATATTTTAATTGTATTATGCTGTGCTGTTATATAGAAGGGAAAAATTACACAAGCATGTCATGTAATACAACATTTTAAGGCAACGCAGATATTATTTTTTTAAATAAAAAACTGCTACAAAAATAAATGACAATTATGAGTGATATCTCCTATGATCCTTCAAAATGGGATAAAGTAGTGGGGAGGAAGACTGAGCGCGGTCGGGCGGTTCACCCGTCGCGCCGGGGTGGGGGAAAGAGCGGGGAAGGGTGGGGAAGAGAGTGTTCGCTAATTCGCTTCGACTGCCTTCGACGAGCCGACGAAATAAAACGTCGACGGCGATGCGGGACTACGGGACGACGCCGTCGTTCATCTAAATTACCCGTCGCACGATTATTTAATAATGACCAATTCGCGATTTTGTATACATTCGAAAACGAAACAATTGTCACGCTAAAGAGGATTCAAAAATTCGAAAGATGGAAAAATCGTTACGGTCTATATGACGGTTGATAGAACGAATAGCGTGAAACGCGTGTGTTAGAACGGATAAGAGACATAGTTATTATCGGGGGAAAGTGCACTAAACACCTACACAGTTAGAAGCTGCGACCGTATAGTTTTTTCTCTGAAATATATATATATATATATAGAGAGAGAGAGAGAGAATCTTTGTGCTCGGTGAAATTGTCAATTGTTCACGAATTTATATATACAAATGTATATGTATATATATATATCCATTCGTAAATTATAATTACGGTACATACGTATATTGCACAGTGTTTCGTGTAATATACATGTATATATCCGAGATAAAGATTCCGGACGAGTGTGTTTCACGCCCAGGTGAGAAATATGCGGCTGTGATCGAACGTCACTCACGCATTTTCGCGATAACGATTTCGTTCCGTTTTCCGCGATTGTTTTTTTTTTGTTTAATCATTTTTTTTTCGCTTTGTTTGTAGTAATTCGAAAAAGTATTTTTACTTGATCGTTTGCCAGCGCGAATTTATAACCGGAAAAATTTCGTATTGTCAGCTGTGACGAATTTTTTTTGAGGTTAGGTGGAGAAAATTCTTTTTCACGGAGAAGTGGGGGGGGGGGGGGCGGGCGGGTGGACTGTTCAGTGAATCAAATTGTGCTAATTGCAAAGAAGTAATTGACGGGCCAGTTGTTCGAGTGCGCGTGAACGAGAAGGGCGAAGGGGCGGGGTGTTTATACGTGTACGGATCCATGTATATATCCGTGTCGATGTACGTGCATACATGAAAGCGGAAAAATAAGCAAGATGGCGTCGTTAACGTGGTCGTGCACTTGTTGCCTGAGATTCAAATTCAGCCCCGAGGAGATTGAGCAACGTTACAAGAGCCAGGAAATCGACAGAATGCTGGAGAAGGACAGACAGGCTTTCCGACGACAGGTCAAACTTTTGTTGCTCGGCGCTGGTGAGAGCGGAAAATCAACTTTTCTCAAACAGATGCGAATTATTCACGGTATCAAGTTCGAGGTTCGTCCGTGTCATTTTTTTTTGACACATCAAACAACATTTTTTTCACTTTTTTCATTTCAATTTAATAATGGATATCGTAGTTCTTGTGGTACACTCAAGTCGATGGATCACTCACAACGTTTTTCGTGAACGTTTCACATGAGATTCTTGCGGCCTGAGATTGAGGTCTGCATTGTCGGGATGGAATGTTTTTGTTTTTCATCTTCATGCTCATGCTCTTCTTATGCATTTAAAGTGCCGAGTCTTTAATCGAGACCCTGAAAGACGTTTCAACGTCTTTTTACTTTGCAAATGCATTCTTGTAAGGATGTATTGTGCGGAAGAACTTTTTTTTTTCATTCAGTTTCTTTACGAATTAGTTCAATTAATTCAATTCGTCTTCTCCAAGAATTACTTTTAGAGGTTACGATTGTTGAAACATTTTTGCGGTCTCTATTAAGGACTTGGGATTTGAAATGCCCGAGAAAAGCATAAGCAATACTGAATTTTAATGTAACCTTGAAGTTTGCATCATTAAAGGGCAATGAAAATAGGTTTTTTTAAATTTATTTCTCCAAAGATTAGTTTACATCGTCATAAATCATTGAAAAGCTTTTTCAGTCTTATCGGGGTGTATCTAGGCCCTCGATGTGTAACGAAAATATGAGCAGTAGCGTGAATACTTGAAAATACTTGCACTACGAAACAATTTGTTCGATAGATTGATCGGAAATGTTTTTCGAAAAATTCGAATCATCGTAATATCATTGATTCTTCAGCCAAGTGCGGTACATATCTTTGCAATAACTCATTTCAAAATTCTTATATTCGTCGAAGCTAGATAGATTCTGCAAAAAAATTTAAAACCCTCAAAATCCATCTTCAGGCCATCAAACCACAGATCGAAGAAATTTTTTCTATCAACGATCGTCGATTAATACATGTTTTTTTCAGCCGGAATTGATAAAGGAATATCAGCACGTTATTTATCAAAATATAATAAAAGGAATGAAAGTTCTGGTCGACGCTAGAGACAAACTCAACATACCATGGGAAAATCCAAAGAATTACGACATCGGATATCAACTCTTGAAATTCGAGAATACAATGATTCTTGATGCAAGATTGTTTCTGCATTATGTACCATCGTTGCAGAGCTTATGGAAGGATGCCTCGATAAGAAAAGCATTCGACAGAAGAAGAGAATTTCAGCTGGTATTGTTGATAATCCTTATTCTTTTACATCAAGAGAATTTGTCAAAATTAAAAATAAGCAATGGGAGGGTCTGTTATTTCTATCGATTCGTTCAATCGCATGTCCTAATAATGAACTGTGATTTTTTAACTCCCAGAAAATTCGTTTAATGAAGATAAGAAAAGTATTTTTTTGTAATTATTGAAGGATTGACAGTAATAAATAATTATTTGTACTGAAGATCCATCATTAATCGAGGACTCTCCAAATAACGAGATAATTTTTGAAATCTATGGAAAACGAATTCTTTTATTTTTCTCATCTGTTCAAATATTGTTGATTAATCCTGATTAAATTAAATTAATTATTTTCTACAACTTTTCATTTCACCTGTTCGAATGGAGTTTTATCTTTTCCCGTTCTTTGGAACACAATGACTAATCTTTGTTTCGCGTATCAGCGTGTGTGCAATCACGAGTATCGTAAAAACATTTTTTTTCTATATTTGCCTTATGATATTTCCCGAATAAGTCACTAAAATTGAGGTATTTGTCTCTTTTAATTGTAGAGTGACTCAGTGCAATATTTTTTGGACAGTCTCGACAGGATCGCGAGAGTTGTGAGTATTCTTTAACATTTTTTTTGTAAATTGCTGGTTATAATTTTGTGGTAAAAAACATGAACTTGAATTTGGGACTATTAGAATGAACGAAAAGTCGACAAATTTATTTTTTTAAAAGAATGATATTCAGACTTTGTTGTCATTCCGTCTATAATCTTTGAAACTTCTTTCGATTTTCCAGGTTCTTTTCATTTTCTGTTTAACGATGATTATATTTGTCTATTTAACGTTCATTTAAACGTTCGGAACTTGAGGTACATAATTTATCCGCTTTTAATGAAACATTTAAAGAAAAATCAGAATGAGCCAATCAACTTGCCTGATTACATAATGTTTGTTTGTGTTTTCTTTTTCATCGCCGAAGGAATATGTGCCAACGCATCAAGATATTTTGCACTGTAGAAAAGCCACAAAGGGAATATCGGAATTCGTGATACCGATAAATAATATACCATTTTTGTTCGTCGACGTCGGTGGACAGAGATCACAACGACAAAAATGGTATCAGTGCTTCGATTGCGTAACGTCTATACTCTTTCTCGTCTCGTCGTCCGAATTCGATCAAGTTTTACTGGAAGACAGGTTAGAACATCAAATATCGTTTATAACATAATTAAATAGTTGTTTGATATGTCACCATATACGCGTCTAATATCAAGCCTAGTAGGACATTTTTAAACGGTATTTGGAAAAAAAACCCATGCTTTTGTATTGATTTCAATACGGATTTTTTTAACGGTATACTTACCATGAGAAAAATATTTAATAAGGACTTTACAGGATAATAAGAGAGTTTAGTCAAATAAATGAGCAGCTATATTTTTGCAGTTTCATACATAGGGAAGACCTGGGACAATTGTAACAGGGGACAGTTGTAACATAGCGAATATCTCCCAAACTATAGTAGTATTACATAGTAGTAATATATAGTAATACGTATTGCAGTTCCTCACCTTTGGTTACTAGGCTAGGAGACATCCATATTAAGCAGACTTGACCAGAGAAAGGTGTATGGGTATTGTCAGGCCCAAAGTAAACTTTTGCGGCTTTCGATAAACATGAATATCTCGATTACTGTGCTACAGTTAGTCACTATTTTTTTTTCATGAGCTTCTTTGGATATTTTTGTGTCAACTTTCGTGGTTTTTAAAGCCTCCACCTTGAGAAAATTAACTAAATTCTAACTTTGGAGTAGAAAAAACCATCCGGGGACAATTGTAACAGTGTTGCCAGGGAGAGTTGTAACAGTTTGTCGGCTGTCAGTTGTCATGAGAATTTCACATCTAAACATTGAATCTAACGTCAAACAGACCTTTTTTCTAAGTTTCTGTGTGCAAAAATGCCTCTTCAACGCGTAAGAATCAAGCAACGAGCCTGTGCCGACATGTCAACGTACGAAGAAGCGTATGAAAAGATCAAAAATGGAAAATCTATACAGGCAACCACGGCACGTAACTTTGGGTTATGTCATGTTTCTTTGACAAGTTTGGTGTGTCTGAGACTTTATTCTATTATTTCATGATTATTATCAATTCGATACGACTATTTCTGTGTGTCAAGATTTTATCATTGGTACCGTAATATATATCCCTGTGATAATGTTTGATATTGTAATAATATTATATAATATTGGTCACAATGAAAGATATAATTTTGTGTTAAAATCTTATGTTACAACTAGCCCCGACGACTGTTACAACTGTTCCCATCGACTGTTACAACTGCCCTGGGGTAGGGGGCAGTTGTAACAATTTCTTACACTTTTTATAAAGGCCTATACTTTTTTTCTATTCTAGTTACAGACTTCAACAGAGAACCATTTTGTCGACCATTAAATGCTCTATGCAAGGGTATACGTGTCATTTACGTAAGCATTATACTTCGGGCCCAGGATAAGCCAAAAGAGAAATTGTTACTACTGTCCCCGGTCTCCCCTATATCGATAATTATATATCGTGAAAAAAAATGTTGATAAAACTATAATTATAAAATTACATATTCACAAAAATTGCGTTAGAGTTTATTAAACTGCGAACAATAATATCTGGCCCGTTGGTATATCGGCGTAATCTCGATGATTCTCTATAAAGTCATTGCTGCACGTTTTTTTCAACACTAAGTGAGAACTATTCAACTTACGTCCACCTTAATTCACGTTAGTATCCCGTTCAAACCTGGTTGAACACAATTTTCGAAATTAATCGACTCAATACTGCAAGGACCCCTGCAAGGACCTTTCATGCATTAACTCGATTATTTGTGATAAAAAAAACTGAGATTATTTTTTTTTCAGGCGAACCAACAGACTTGAGGAGTCGAGAAACATATTCGACACAATAGTGAACAACATGATATTCGGGGGTGTTTCGATAATACTATTTCTCAATAAGACGGATTTGCTTGAGAGAAAAGTACGTTCACCCGACACAAACGTCAGTTGGTATTTTCCACAATTCACCGGCGATTCACATTCCATGAAGGACGTACAGAGTTTCATACTCGACATGTTTATATCGGTCAAAAGAGATCCCCGAAAACCGTTGTTTCATCATTTCACGACGGCGGTCGATACTGAAAATATCAAGGTCGTTTTTAATGCCGTCAAAGATACGATTTTGCACAGAAATTTGGAGTCTCTGATGCTCCAATAAAAGTGTGACAATAATCATAAAAAAACCATTGAAAATCGGAAAACAACAAGAGCAGCTAAATAAATATGGCAAAAAAAAAAGAAATAGTCAGCGGTTTCGACAAATGCTATTCCGTAATTCAAGATGAAGAATCTCCAATAGAGAGTGACTGGAAACGGCGGAAGTAAATCGTAAGGGAAACAAAAAAAACCGAAGTATCCAAAGAGCAATTTCGGGAAAATGCCATATCGCGAGACAGATTATTTCATTCTTCGTGAAAAAGCAGCTAAATACGAAAAGGAAGCACAAATGATTTTGAAAAAAAAAATATTCCTACGATTTCGGAAATTCCATGGAATTTTATTTACTTGCTACAAAAATCATCTTGATATCGTTTCGAGGGAAACTAGCGTGAGACAATATGCAAAATCGATGGGAAAAAAAATGTGAACTACAATTTCGCGATAATTTATTTTTTCTTCAAACAGCGATAAAAATAACTGCCTGATTACAAGTGTAAAATTCTTAGAGGAGAGGGGAAGGAGAAAAACGTATTTTATTTCTCGCCTCGTTTGCCACGGGCCTGGCGAAATTATCTTTCCGTAAACGCGCTTAAGCGTTTTTTTTTCTCCGCCTCTCTCCCTCATTTTTGATAAAAATATTGATGAAGAGTTATGAGATTTCTTAGTTATATACATAATAATAATATATCGTGTAAATAGCGACTTGTATTCTATATACGTATATATATATACATATATACATATATACATATATATGCGTTGTCCATAATCTCTATGATGATGAATTTATATATTTATATTTAAAAAAAATAATAATGATACGAAGACGAAAAAAAAAGTAATCACACCAACTGAGCATCAGCATTGGATTTTCATACTTTGTACAGATGGGTTAACCCGAAAGTTTGTTTTTACATTATTATTGATATTATTATTATTATTATTGCTATTATTATTAGTATTATCATCGCAATATGTAAAGAGCGATTGTGTTGATTCTTAAGTGCTAAGATTAGAACTCCGCACGTCCAGGAATGAACATTTAATTTATTTTCTTACTCGAAGGTGGTATATATATATATATATATATATATATATATATATATTTGCCAGAATTATCTTTTTCATAAACGAATGTGACGTTTTTTTTCTCTCCTTTAAGGTGCGACTGAAGTGAAATTATTGAACTCGACTTTTCAAAACAGAACTTTGAACTCATGCTTATATTCGTATATACGATGGCATTGAAGTTGCGGAATTGAGGAAAATTAGCGCCTGAAAAATTGGCCTCCGGATAATTGGCCCCTTATCATGGTTTTAAATGTTTATTGAACTATTCTATTAAAATTGAAATAAAATTGTTAAATTGTTGAATGCATATGAAACGGTGAGATACGTCATGTGGTAAGCCCTGGAAATCGTGGGGTCGGTGGCATTTTGAATCGTATGGAACTGTGCGTTTCGTAGTTTTGTATGTTATGTGGATCCATGGGTTTTGTGGGTTGAGTGTAATTGTGGAATAAATTCCAAGTATGATTGGTGTGTGAGTGAAATTGTGGCGTGCATGAAATCCGATTAATCACGCATGCTGATTGTTTGTATCGCCATTTTTCTGGAATCAATTTTCCGAAACCAATTTTTCAGGGGCTAATTTTCCCGTTATCGAAGTTGCGACAGCAAATCAATCGGCAGCCGTCAGTTTTTGCAAACGACCGTCCGATATCCATTGAAACCGTGAATTCATTAGAAAACAGGAAGAAAAAAAATACATGAAACCAAATACTAGATCCATGCCATAAGGACCAAATGAAACTTGAAACCATTTTGTGTTCAAGCTGCTGTGGACGAAATTAAATTTAGTAGTTATTATCACGCGGATCATGGTGTTACCGACGGAAAATAAAAGGAAAAAAATTACATATTGAACTTTTTAAATTCACTCATAAAGTGCGAATCTTTATAGTACGAGAGCCCGCAACCAAAATTTTTGTGTCATAGTGAGATGGCCAAAACTTATAAAATCCATAGATTTGATGACCCAAAATTCAAAAATGCTAATGGCAGAGGTCAGGTGTGCTGCGTCTGACCTGAGTTCATTTGCAAAGATTTGAAAAATGTTCCCAAAGTGTGTAATGTTGATACTTCTGTTCCGCAATGTAAATCAATGATAGTCCTGAGACATGAAAACGCATTTTTCAGAAGTAAAAAAAAATTATACAAAACAAGTTTTCTAGTAATACTTCTGAAAATTCTTTTATAAGTAAATGTGGGCCAATTTATGCGAACGAATCCATATTCAGAAAAAAATCTGACTGCCTTACATTTGTGAAGAATATTGAAAATGTCAAAAAAAATGTACCGATCGGTAACATCGAAATACTTCTGCTGTTTCACATGATGAAATGAGTTGTCGAGATGTAAAAAAAATTCTTATATGAAAAGCTGAGTGCTGCACCTACCTTACAAGCAATTAAAGTCTTTCCGGTGTCATCGTCCGATTTTGATGAAATTCTAAACAAAAATCTAAGACACGTATTTTTTTTATCGGCGGAAAAACGTTTCTAGGCGGTAGAATTAAGCCCATAAAGTTGGGACCTCCGAGAGGTACTTTTCAGGTCTCACCTATTTCAAGTTGAGATAATCGAATGCACCCAAATGGATAATTACCTCGATGATAAATGATGAATTATTGATTTGGGCGCATTCGATTACCTCAAGTGGAAATAAGTGCAACCTGAAAAGTACCCCTCGGAGATCCCAAATTTAGGGGATAATTTCACCCCCTAGAAACTTTTTTCCGCTGATAAAAAAGTACGTGTCTCTTAGATTTTTATATAGAATAACATATTTAAATTTCATCAAAATCGGAGGATGACATGGTAAAGACTTTCCTTATTAGTATAAAACTTTTCAATACTCCGGAATCATTGCAAAATCGTATTTAGACGGATTTAAGTTCTCGTTACAAATAAATGAATACAATAAATCCTAGAAGTACAGTTACATGATTTTTTGAAAAAATTGCACGAAATGACCCTTTTTGACACAGGGGCGTACCAAGCGCCGCGGCGTTTGCTGGGTGACTCCGAAACGTTATTTTGCTCTTTGCAGTTATAAGCAGCACTACCAATTTCTGCTAACCGTATTTTTGTCATCTCGGCAGCCGTACAAAACATTTTTTTTAATTTGAACCGAACTGCTGTAGAGCAGCTCGGCTTATTTTGTTGACATTTTTGAAAATGCAGCTCGCACAATTTCTGAAAACAATTTTTTTTTAGTATTAAAATAACAAAATCTATGTACATTTTCAATAGCACAATTAGTATCACGATACAACCGTCTACCCTTTTTTTTACACAGCAGAAATGGCCCTCCATAAAGGGACAGCATTGTTGATCGTTATTGCCCACCTAGTCAGGTTTAAGGTCATCGAATCTATCGACTTTATACTGTTTTGGCCGTATTAGAATAACACATGGTTTTAGTCATTGCGTGGGCACGCGGGTTCCGCGCAATGATATCCAGTGGCGAATTTTTGCAACCGGGACACCCTTTTTGTGCCACAAATTACTCACTATTCTAAAAAATCCTCAAAAGCGATTAAGGCAATAACTTACACGAGGCTTATAACTGTGCAGTAGACGACCGGTCATGATTTGACTCATCCACATCGTAAACATTCGCATCAACGATTTTTAAATATAGAAAAATGCCGCCTTGTTACCATCTGAGTCTGCTTCATCTAGCATTAAGGGGTACCCTAACAAACCAAGCCACTTAAAAGCGACCATGAAAAAACGGGTCTTTTTGCGGTCGCTTTACCCCGCTGAAATTGAGAATTTGACCGGTCGCTTTGTGGTCGCTTCGTAGTCGCACCACGGTTTTCGTGGTCGCACCACGGTCGCTTCGTGGATACACCACGGTTGCTGTTCTAGATGGCGCCACCATCGATAGCGACCATGCGGTCGCTTATCCCCGCTGAAATTGAGAATTTGACCAGAAAGCGACCGCAACCGAGTGAACCGAGCGGTCGCTTGGTTTGGTAGGGTAAACAAAGATCAACATAATCGCAAATACATTTTGATGGGTTTTTCTCGCAAATGACTTGATGGAATAAAAACAAACAGTGATGCCATTCGCGTAATTAATTCATTTGGTCGACCCATTCTTACTTTTCTATTTCATAAAATCGATGTTGAGAAAAATTTGTTAAAAATTTTTGCTCCATATCTATTGCACACGAAACCCAAGAAGCAACAGGGGGGAGGGGACCGACTTTTAATTAGCCTAAGAGATTACAAATGGTGGCGCTGTTGTCGGAGATAGTCGGTAAATGTTTCAAATTTGAAGGTTCAAATCTACACGAGTATTTCAGGATATAGAAAGTAGGAAAATCGTTCCTCGATTATATTGTTCGATTTTATGAAACGAAATCCATGAATACGCATAATTCGATCATTAATAGGGGAAAGGTGTTCAAATTATCCCCTGGAGGAAATAATGTTTCTCTATTATGAAGAATCAAGATATAATTTTTTCCATCAATATGTAGTGAAGCTGTAGTTATGTAACTAAAACTTTAACGATTCTTATAAGTATTTGAACTCTTAACTTCAAAATTTTTAATATTCTTTTGAGCTCCTACAAACGGATCCCTGTACTCACGCATGGACAAAGTGATCTTCCTCATCTGAGGTCAAATGATTCCTTATGGGACGGAATTACGATATCTCTGGCACCCTAATTTGACCGTGGATTATTTGGCCCAAACTAAACAGTTTTTGAAAAATGAAAAAATCGCGATTTTGACTTTGTTTAGAAGATACAGGACATTTTACAAATTATTCATTATTGAGTGATTAGACTGATTTACATAATTGTAACTTTCTTCGAAATGCACTATGTCGAGGAAGAGAAAAGTACAGAAACAAAACCTAGAAAAAACACAAAAACAAAATAATTACAACTAAAAAACGAAGAAAAATAAAAATAGCCGGGGCTTCATAAAACAACGCCAGCAAACAAAGGCGGGACTTCCAAAAAACTGGCCCAAGCAAAACAAAAGCTGAAAACTAAGTCGAGAATGAAAAAAAAAATCCTCGGGTTTCCGGACGAATAATACACATTTTTTCAACCGGGCAAATATGGAAATCGTCTAAAAGCGGTTCCGGACGAATCATATACGTTTATTCATCCAGATAAATTCTAGAATTCTGTGGGAAGGAATCAGGACGAATTATATACACTGGACTCCCGGAATCTGGGAAAAAACATCCGATGCGTTCGTCCATGGGATACGTGGAATACGTGGATTTGTGGGATGGTTTTGGTACATCGGGTGTGGTGTGTGCGTCCATGGAATACGTGGATTTATGGGGTGGGTTTGGGGCATCGGGTGTAATGCATGCGTCCATGGGATACGTGGATTTATGGGTTGCGTTCGAATTCGATACCAGGCAAATAAAATTCTGGTTTTACAATCCTGATAGTGAGACGACAGGTGAACCGATGAAACAATGCAAAACACAAGGAAACAAAACGAAAAATGTTGCTCTTGTTTTTCGTATTTTTTTCGTCTATGTATCATAATCCAATGGTCAAATTAAGGCGCCAGAGATACACTAGACGCTCCCATAACTTAACCTCCCATAACTTGACGACCCGCTTTCTCCCCACTCCAAACTCAGCTGCCGCGCTGCGGAAATTTTACAGGGCAACATAACCTCATCTGTTGACTTTTTTGTCAATTACGTACGATCAATTAAGTGTTACTATTAGTCGTTTCTTTTTTATTTTCGAGAAAGAACGAAATTTCCGTAGAATATTCGTATGTATACATGTATATGTGTCATTCCAGCCCAAGTATGTAAGCCCGTGACCCTGACCCTCTCGGATTTATTTGATTTTTTTTCATATGATCGCATTCAGTCTAAAATACACCCTCATAAGTTTTTCAGATTGTTCCAAACATCCCTTATTTCAAATTTTTTTTTTTAAACGCCATTTCTAAAAAATCTCAAAAAATTCTGAAAAAACCGTGATAATATATAAAAGTTTTCAAGCTGTCACTCGTAGTGGGCAGATTCTTCTTTCTGTGTTTTACAAGCTATTAACGTTCTCAAAATTCCAAAAAATTCTCAAATAGCTCACCTTGTGCAGATACTGAATTATTTTGGTACTTAAATTGAGTATCTGCTTAAGGTGAGCTATTTGAGAATCTTTTGGAATTTTGAGAACGTTAATAGCTTGTAAAACACAGAAAAAAGAATCTGCCCACTACGAGTGATAGCTTGAAAATTTTTATATATTATCACGGTTTTTTCAGAATTTTTGGAGATTTTTTAAAAATGGCGTTAAAAAAAAAAAAAATTCTAAATCCATCACGTAAAATACAGAAAAAAAAATCTGCCCACTACGGGTCATAGCTTGAAAATTTTTATATATTGTCACGGTTTTTTCAGAATTTTTTTAGATTTTTAAAAAATGGCGTTTTAAAAAAAAAAATTTTTTTTTTGCAACTTGGGATTACATTTTCTAGAAAAATGTATCTTGCGCATTTCAACGATCGGATTAATGTATTTTTGTTCAATTCTTTTCATCAAGAGTTATCAACATTAAATTCTAATCAATCTTTCAAAAATTTGCAAAATATATCGCTGTCAGATTTTTAAATGTATCTATCTATAACGCGTGAGTACAAATTTCGTGTTGAATTTCGCGCGCTTACTGTACGCATGATTCGACAAAAAAGCAGTACGCATGCGTTAAAACACGAGAGAGGGAGAATGAAGGGAACGTCATGAAATGGGAGCGTTTCCTCTCCTGACGCGTCAAGTTATGGGAGCGTCTAGTGTATCGTAATTTTTCCTTCCATGGGATAAAACGATCCTCGTGCACCTAGTATTGAATTTAAATAATTTAACATATTTTGCTTTTTTATTATAAAAAGTACAAACTGTCATAGACTTAAATACTACAAAAGCCACATATGAATCAACAACACCTAAAAAAAAATAAATTCATTGGTGCTAAAAGATGCGGGGGTCATTTTATACACACGGTGGGGGATCATTTTAGCCCACGTGATGCGTCAAACTAACTCGACTAATTGTAAGCCGATATGAATCAAAACATAGAATCATGCATTTCAGAGGAACTATGATATGCGTCAATAATAGCCAAAGTTTTTTGACAGACAAAGAATTTCGATTTTGTGCAATTTTTTCGGCGAATTTATGCGCTATCATGGTGACTGAGCACTGGCCACTATATTTACTATAGCCTGAAACGTATTTCATTCTCCGTTTGCTAGATGAAACTATTACACTCGACTCTCGATATGAGAACCCCCGATAAAAGTAATAAATCTCGCGGCCGGGGCCTGACACGCTCCGTTTCGAGAAAAACTCCAGAGTGGACGCGTGTTGGTTGCATTGTATGTAGCGCATTTTATGTGTGTTATTTACATTGTATCATTTGGAGATCGACAACATTTTACATACGGCTGTTCCAAACGTTTCGAGTTCGAAGCATTATATCGAGACATCTACCTCTCGCAAAAGGTAACAAATCCCCTCGGCGTGTTACTCATATCGGAAGTCCAGTGTAGGTTCGATATAATGGGTAGGGATAATTTTACCTCTGGGAATCATTTGGACACGTTTCTCCTAATACACGATGAAATGTCGATTATTTCGTTTTGGTTTGTTCTATCAACGGTTTTCAGTCGTTTTTCCTTTATCTATTTCAATTTCTATAAAATTTGACTGCCTTGATTGAGGCTCCTTTGATTTTAAAGTAGCCTCAGAGTCTTCCAACCGTCCCTTCCAAAGTTTGACAATTTGCACGATCATTTCGTTAGTTTTTTCCATTGGCAGCCAGGCGTCTAGAATTATTGATATTTTTCTACAAAATTCTCTTATTTCCCTCTACTTATCAATTTTACTTATTTGTTTGCACGCGTTAATCCATCGATTGAGTTTTTTCTTTGATTTGAGTGATTCCACGTCAAACCAGCAGGTCAAAAAAATCTATGTCTCCGATCATACTCTCGATATTTTCCTGTGTTCTTTATTATGAGAAAACATTACTGTTAAATCACTAGCCCAAAATAAAATTATTTGTCCGAGTGATGATTTTTTGAAAATTACGTACTTTTAACGACTCGAAAAACAACTTTTTTCTTTTGTATATAATCCTGCCGGATTTTGGAATTCGAGAAATCGAAACTGTATTCAAAACCCTTCAAAAAGAGCATAAGGTAACCTCATTTGGTGCATTTATGACGCCACAATTATAAAAACTACGTTTTTTCGAAAATCAAGAATAACTGAAAAACCTCATTTTTTTTAATCTGAAAAATTCATATTAAATTTTTACGACAAAAAATCTATATTTCTGTGGAATTTGAACTAGTTTTGACCGATAGATTTTGAATTATTGATCAATTTGATCTTTCAGAAATCAGTTTTAGCTATTTTGGGACTTTCATGTTTTGACTTTAAGTTTTTTGAGAATTTCGTCAATAAAATCGATACTTTATACTTCATAAAACTTGAGGTCAAAAGTTGCGATTGTTTAATTTGTAAAAAATCATAAAACAATTTATTTATAATTCTTTGAGATCCATCTTTATTGTAATTGTAGAATTGTAAATAAATTTTTATAATTTTTTACAAGTTCAACTATCGCAACTTTAGACCTAAAGTTGCAGAAAATAATTGCTTTTTCTGCAACTTTAGATCTAAAGTTGCAAAAAAAAATAATTATTCGTAAATATTATCATCATTCGATGAAGATGGATCTCAAAGAATTGTAAATAATTTGTTTTATAATTGTTTGAAACAATGACTATCGATTTTATTGACGAAATTTTCGGAAAACCTAAAGTCAAAACCTGAATGTCCGAAAATAGCTGAAACTGATTTCTAAAGATGAAATTGATCAATAATTCAAAATCTATTAGTCAAAACTAGTTCTAACTCCACAGAAATATAGATTTTTTGTCGTAAAAATTTAATATGATTTTTACAGATTTTTTAAAAATGAGGTTTTTCAGTTATTCGTGATTTTGCGAAAAAACGGAGTTTTACGATTATAGCGTCATAAATGCACCAAATGAGGTTAATTCGTGCTCATTTCGAAGGGTTTTGAATACAGTTTCGATTTCTCGAAGTGAAATTCTCGATTTCCAAAATGCGGCGTAGTTATACACAAAAGCAAAAAAGTTGTTTTCCGAATCGTTTATAAGTACGCAATTTTCAAAAAATCATAACTCGTACAAATAATTTTATTTTGGGCTAGCGATTTAACAGCAATGTTTTCTCATGAGAGAGAACACAGGAAAATATCGAGAGTATGATCGGAGACATCGAATTTTATGACCTGCTGGTTTGACGTGGAATGTCTCATTTCGTCAATGTTCGTAACCGTTCACGATTATTTACGCGTAAGCAGTGGAAAATTTTTGTTTTTAAAATTCACGGAAAAAATTAATTTTTTCCCCATCATTTTTTTCATCCCTCAAAAATCTAAAAATATTTTAATTGCAAGTTGTTATAACTTTTCACAGATTTATGTCGATAAGCAATGTATTTAAAGCGTCACGAGTGAAGTGTGATAATTTATCGAATTATGTTTATGAATTCATCGGCACGTGTTTATAATAAATGTGAAGTTATAGTTATCGCACATTTTCTTTCGTTTTTTCTCCTCACGACGTTTTGAGCGTGGATAATTTTTCTACATTCCCATTTGTAGATATATTATACATCTAATCCGGCCTTTCTGTATAACCGTCTATTTTATACATTTATACTAGCGTACATGGTATATTTATTATTTTTTAAATGATAAATGCCATCGAGTTCACGTTAATGTCATCAAGACATTTTTTGTACTATTTATATGTCGTATGTATAGAGAGAGAGGGAGAGAGAGAGAAAAAGCGAATTGACACTAAATGCTATATTTATAAAATAGTCTTGTTTTGAAATGGAACAAGATTTTTTTACCGATTTTCTTGAAACTTGGGTTGCATTGAGAAAAATAAAAAGAGTGCGAGTGAAATTGAACGTTGAGAAAAAATAATGGTTTCCGACAATTTAATGTCACTATGTGCAGCTCGTAAAACAGCAATTCACCAGTCTGACAAGTTCCATTGACAATGGGAAAAATTGATTTTCTATCCACTTGTGTGATGTGAACTTATAAATTCATTAAAGGTGGATTTGTTAATTTAGCAATAAAAAAGCTCGTCCCGATTCAAATTATGATTACGTGATATAGGGAATTTTTGTACCGCCCAGGCCGTGTCATGTAACCAATAGAAACGAACGAAAGTTTTTTTAAAATGAATAGAAAAAGATATATTGGCCGAATTTGCGTACTCTCCAGTATTCATCGTGAACCTCTTAACAATTAGTGAGACAAAGAGTAATTCTTTTAGTAACAAATTATAAATTGAGGTAAAAAAATGCATTTAGAATTGCATTGAAAAAAAAAATGTCTATGTTTCAAATAAAACTTCGATGTTTCATTTAAACATTTCAAAATATGATAACTTTTGTGCGAGCGAAATAGATAAAAAGAAAGTTTGATCAAAATTAATATGTAACAAATCAAAATTTCGTTTTAGGTATAGATAACCGAAAATATTGACACCTAATGAAAATTTATGCTCTGACCAATAAATAAAGGAGTTGAGAAATTTTCAAAACTTAGTAAAACAACTAAATTTAAATCGGTTGAAGAAGAGAGAAGGGAATGAAAATCATAAAAAGTCAGAAAAATTTGTTCGTCGTGTCAGGCATAATTACTCGACGAGACGTTTATATAAAAAAGCAGATGTAGTAGCAATAATACACCCATATATATCTAGTATGTGAATCAATTTCGAGAATTGTGAAATAAAGGAGTCTCGAACATTTTCGAATTCCTTCGTAGTCACACTTTTGTAGTTTTACGGAAGATACTTTGGGTCCAATCGACCCAATTATTTTTTAAACGGTGGCCATACGAGACAAACGCTTAAATTCCATCGAAAAAATTCGCACAATTCATTTTTGACATTGTATAATGTGAAACATAAATAATTTCGTTCGAAATTAAATGACAAAAGGTTTTTAGAAAATTGCAAAAAAAATTAATTTGCCAACCGATTTTTTCAATCGGAAAATAATAATTTTGTCTAACTTCAATTTTGACGTTATCATTCATACGCGATTCTCATGCTGTATTGCAGTGTCAGGAAAGAACCTTGCAAATTACAAATTTGCACATAACTTTCTCGTTTCTTTCCTACTTTTTAATTTTTTACAACTTGTCAGAAAGCCTGAAAAGGATAGTTTGACAATTTTGTTGGGAAAATCGTAATTATGTTTTGTTATCGATGTTTAGTATGTCACAAAACAACGTATGAAGAACATTCGCTAATTTTTTTTGTATAAAAATGCATAATTGTAACACAACTACATCCGGAAAACAATTCTGAAAAAGGTCTTTTGCGACGAGCAATGCCAACGAAAACTAGGGCATCGACAATGAAAGAAACAAACAAATTTTCGTATTGTAGTTCATTGTGTTATTAATCGAAGGAATTTCCGGAATATTCATTCATGAGAAAATAACAAATATTCGTAGTGGGCTTTATGATTTTTGCGAAATAAAAGACATTTTTTACTCATCGCATTGAAAGTATACATTGGGAAAGAAATTTTTCACAAAAACGGGACTCCCTCTACGAGAAAAAAAAGCCAACAAAGTTATGTGCACATTCATAATTTTCATGATTTTTTCAT
This sequence comes from Alloplasta piceator, assembly GCA_946863875.1. NCBI lineage: Eukaryota > Metazoa > Arthropoda > Insecta > Hymenoptera > Ichneumonidae > Alloplasta > Alloplasta piceator. The sequence continues at coordinate 19,988,877 of OX333074.1, forward strand.
CATTTTTTGAAATAAAAAACTAGATGTTTCCTTCTAGAAAAAGGCCGAAAAACCTTCCGACAAATCGACCCACGTCTCCTTTTTAGATAAATTGTTTATCGATTTTAAAAATACGATTTCGAGAAAAATGCATTTAAAATGTCAAAACTCACTCTTAATGAGGGGCTTACAACTGTATGAATTTTAATAAGATCGCCTTGATATTTTCAGGGAACATTTTTTATCACGATAACATAAGATGATATTGTGGAAAATTCAATTTTCTAAGGAAACAAAGCCATTCTTATCGTGAAGCAACAGTTGCATGAGCTTGCAACAGGTGCGTTTGAGGAAAGTTGTTTTGTATCACTCAGTACAATAATGGACACTTTTACGTCCGCAAGCGGACGTGAAAACGTCCATATTGCACCTCGTGATATAAAATATCGTACATCACTCGGCGTAAAAACATTTTCTGACTCGTGTGATTGCAGGACTCGCCTTCGGCTCGTCCTGCAAACTCACCCTCGTCAGAAAATGTTTTTACGTCCTCGTGATGTAATGTACTATTGTAAGACCAAGGGGGTGACTTCGGAGCGCTAGAATCGACACATAAATCGCAACGCTTATTTTACGCCAAATTTCGTCACTCGTGGCGCTAGTAGTCACCCGCTGCCGCTGTCAGTGCCAGGGTGGGGGGTCAGTGCTGTCGCTCCCGGGCCTCCCTCCCGCTCTCCCGAGCCTCCCTCCCGGGCTCCCGGGCCTCCCACCCAGGCCTCTCGGGTGACAACTAGCGCCACGTAGAGGAACGAGAGAAACTAAAAATCCGTTGCAAAAAGTACGCCACTTTTGCAGTACAGGGATAGATAGCGATGTCACCCCCCTGTGTAAGACCAATCTTTGTGTGAACGAGAATTCGGCTCCAAATTTAAAAGCCGAGTCAATTTGACCCGGTATGACTACAACGGATTAACGGCAACTATTTGACTAGTGAAGCAATGAATGAAATAGATATATTCATCGAACGAGTTATTATCTATAAACTCGCAAAGATCATTTCCGTAAATTAACATAACGAAATATACGAATTAACTAAACTTAACTTTCGATTATTTTTTCGTTTCCTCGCCTCGAAAATATTTCCAACGAGACGGCGAACATTTTTACAATGCGAACATTTTTTCGTGCTCGTTTTATGCTATTTAGAAGCCTGTGTGAGTTACTCTCATACAAGCCTTATTTATAATTTTTATTTGATCGTTGCGATCTTTTTTTTTAACTGCACACGAACTGAAGTATGTAGATATACCGTGCCTTTTTGTATATTGTACATTTGTATATATAAATATTTTACATGATATTACACACTAAATTATACCATATTGTAGAATCTGAAAATTAAACAATTGAATAAAAAAATTGAATGTAATATTTTTTTAATTTCATTTCTAGAATGTATATTCTCGTATAGGAGTTTCGTTTACGGGACATTGTGGCAATAGTCGAATATCGAGGCATCTGTAAATTTGAATACCTTTTATCTTTGAGGATACATAGACGGCAAAAGATGTTACATAACGGCCGCACGTAATTAAACATCTTCTACTTCGAAGTGATATATCGCCAGAGTCAGGAAGATGGGTATATTTAAGCAATATCTGAACTCTCATAATGAACAAAACGTGGATTTCTTAATTACAGTAAGAGGCATATATGAGAGATTCTCTGTCAATTAAGCCACTTATTTTCGACCATCTCAGATGTGCCCCATAATTGATTATATCAAAGTGCTACTAAAAGGCATTCTATGTGATTTTTTTCAGATTTTTTAATTCAAAATTTTAGAAATCGCCGTTTTTTTCCCAAATGAATATATCTCAGAAACTTAAGGTAACTGAAAAAAAATGTCTATACATATAAGTTGTAGTTTCGTGTTAGCATTTAAGCGAAATATTTGAAATAATTTTTACGTTCCGGTAACGCTGATTTTTTACCAAAAAAGGGAATAATAATTTTTTTATTCAAAAAAGGCCATTTTTTTGCTGAAAAAATTACAGAGTCTTTCAGTATATATGACGATATCACAAAAAAATCGCCAGAGTGGCACGGATCGAGGTTCTAGGGTAAAAAAATGAAACCACACAAATTAATTTTTTTTCTACCGGAACCTCGTTAACATTTCTTGGAAACTTGAAGTTACTGAAAAAAAATGTCTGCACATGAAAGTTGTAGTTTTGTGTTAGCTTTCAAGCGGAATATTTGCAATAATTTTTACGTTTCGGTAACGCTGATTTTTTAACAAAAAAGGGGGAAATTATTTTTGTATTCAAAAACAGCCCTTTTTATTTGGCTGAAAAAATTATAGAGTCTTCCAGTATGTCTGACGATATCGCGGAAAAATCGCCAGAGTAGCACGGATCGAGGTTCCGGTAGAAAAAAAATCATTTGTGTGATTTTATTTTTTTTACCCTAGAACCTCGATCCGTGCCACTCTGGCGATTTTTCCGCGATATTGTCAGACATACTGGGAGACTCTATAATTTTTTCAGCCAAATGAAAAGAGCTGTTTTTGAATAAAAAAAATAATTTCCCCCTTTTTTGGTAAAAAATCAGCGTTACAGAAACGTAAAAATTATTTCAAATATTCCATTCGAAAGCTAACACAAAACTACAACTATTATGTGCAGACATTTTTTTTTAGTAACTTCAAGTTTCCGAGATATGTTAACGAGGTTCTGGTAGAAAAAAAATTAATTTGTGTGGTTTCATTTTTTTACCCTAGAACCTCGATTGCTACTCTGCCACTCTGGCGATTTTTTTGCGATATCGTCAGGTATACTGAGAGACTGTAATTTTTTCAGCCAAAAAAAAGGCCTTTTTTGAAAAAAATAATAATTATCCCCTTTTTTGGTAAAAAATCAGCGTTACCGGAACGTAAAAATTATTTCAAATATTCCGCTCGAATGCTAACACGAAACTACAACTTTCATGTATCGACATTTTTTTTCAGTTACTTCAAGTTTCCGAGATATATTCATTTGGAAGAAAAACGGCGATTTCTAAAATTTTGAATTAAAAAATCTGAAAAAATTCACATAGAATGCCTTTTAATAGCACTTTGATATAACCAATTATGGGGCACATCTGAGATGGTCGAAATAAAAGTGGGTGAATTGACAGAGAATCCCTCATATATAAGAGCACGTCCACCAATTATAGACGTCGGATCCGACCTCATCTTTTCAGATCTTTTCGCAATTTTTTTAGCTGAAAGTCTTCATCGAAAAACAAAAACCCGAATTTATTCAGATTTTTTCCCCTCGAACTTTCACAGTTATTGTATGGAGTATTCCGTTTAGTTTTACTATTTTTCTTCTATTCATTTTGTATTGCCGGCTTCCACCAAAATAAAAAAAATTTCCAAAAATACGTTTTTGGTGTGAAAAAGTCTCAGCTTTCCGAAAAATATTGTTTTTTTTATGCACTTAAAAAGCTTTCAAAATTCAGCTTTAAATCTAAAAAGCTGTTTTTTAGCCGTTGTCCAAATTTTAAAATTTTTGTCAATCTTCTTCGAAAAGCTGAGACAATTTGACATGGATTATATAATTTTCAAGATGGTCTCGCCATAAATATACGAGAAATGAATGAACGAACAAAAATTGATTTTATTCATTTTTTTCGATCTTCCGCAACAATATATTTTTTTTAATAGGTTTTTTGAGTAAAAAAGTCTCAGCTTTCCAAAAAAATATTGCTTTTCCGATAATGCTTGTGGAAAGCTCTCAAAATTGAATTTTGAAATCTAAAAAGCTGTTTTTTAGCCATATTTTGAAATTTGTGTCCATGTTTTTTTCGGAAAGCTGAGAAAATTTTACATAACATACACTATGCGCAACAATTAAGGGAGCAAGAAAAATTGTCCAATTTTTCGGTGATTTTCAACAGGTTGTATTTCAGTGAAAAATGGCCGTATCGAGGTCATAAAAAAGCATTTTGAAGCTCCAAGATTCTAGTTTCCAGATCTTTTAGTCAAAAATTTTTAGGCGCTACGGTTTTTACGAAATTTTAAGAAATGACGCGAAAGAAATTTGTTGAAATTTTTTTATCTTTTTATTTTTAGTCCGAGGACTTGGAAAAAAATTTCCCAGCTAAACCAATACATGGACCAGATAGGCTGTTTATTCAGCTTCAATTTCCTTATTTTATTTTTTTTCTACGTTTATTTCTCGCGGGGATATCCGGCTTTGAATGAAAAAGAATCTTTTTGTCTTTAACCACTGATATCTCAGCAATGGTCGTACAGAAATTGATCGGGCAGTTTTGAAAACTGAAATAAATTTTCTATAAGATTCGTTCAAGAGATTTGGGAAATTTTTTTTCTACCTTCAATGTGCAGTTGAAAAAAGTAAAAAAAAATGACTTTTTCCCTTGATTTGGTTAATCGACTGCAGCTTTGCTAATATTGATGAGAAGGCTAATGTTTTAAGGAATTTTTACAGCTCAATATATCCCCAATAACCCGGTCAATTTGCAGATCGATCCATTGAATGGTTTTTCCGGACCGATTGTCAGGAATATTTTTATTCGTATTGATCATCATAATTATTCGCTTTATTCAAGCTATTATCGATGCTTCTATACAGTGCTGAAGTGTGTGAGAGTTGAAAGTCCGTAGTAATCTCGTTGCCAAAAAGGTCCCTTGAATATGTCCATCCCGGGAAAAAAAAATCATATATGATCATATATAATCATATATTACTTGGTCATGCATGATCCTGAACGAAATTTGTCTCTATATAATCATATATAGTAATGTATAGCCATATATAATCATATGCAATCATATATGATTATACATACCCATATACTATTGCATATATTATATAGACAAGTCTGAAAATAAAATTAGATGAAATCAAATCGATTCTTCAACTTATAAAAGTTGGCGATTATGTCTGCGAGCGACCAAATACTCTTGGAAAGGTTTCTGAGTATGTGGCGTACGTCGACTTTTGTTTGTATACTTGTATATATATATTACACACAAGCGTGGATATATATATATATATATATATATATATATATATATATATATATATATATATACAGACGATGCAAATGTACAAATACTTCGTTTATAATATAATGCAAGTGTAAAATATTATTATTATAATTATACGTAGAAGTACAATATATGCTGGTAAATAAATATAATATCCAAAAAAATATATATGATGGTTATTTTGTGAATAATTACGATTACATATATGATTATATACAGGGTGTCACACAAGTAACGGGACGGCTGAATATTTCCTCAGCTAAGATATTTTTCCAAAAGGTCAAGGTCATTCTTGTAGTAACTTTTGGTGAAGAATTTAATGCCGACCTTAATTTAGAACTTTATGATCACCTTCAAGGTTATTTCAAGGTCAACTTTTTTATTTCAAATGGAAAGCCCCTTTTTGACACCTGCAATCGAAAGAGTGGAAAATTTCACGTTCAAATATGTACTTGGGTCATAGGTACATTTTGACCTTGAAGGGCCTTTAAAGTCAGTTAACCTTAAGAAAGATACCTCTGAGAATTAAAGCTTTTCACATTCTTTTGTAAGGACCAAAGTTATTAATAGTGAAAGAAGAATCGGCTGCGATTCGGCCAGTGGGTCCAAATGACAGTGGACAATTTTTTTGGTATAACGTTTCGATCCTAATTCGGATCCTCTTCAGATTTATTATTTCTAAAATTACATTCTTTTTTGTCTTATTTTGTATGATATGTTTTACATTATAGGCTTAAATGTTATGTGTCCTGACTGACCTGAATTTGTACGGGTAATTTTTTTGGTCATTTAATGAATCTTGGATAATATTCATTATGAATTTATTGTATAAAGACGGGTCATTTTTTTGTGATCCTTGGTGTCTGTGAGAGGGAGGATTTTGATATTTTATTGCTTAGTTTATGTTTTTTTTTTTTTTTTTTTTTTTTTTTTTTTTTTTTTTTTTTTTTTTTTTTTGAGACTTTTGTGTATGTGTTATTTACCTATGAATTTCATGTTTGATAATTTCCAAGATTCATTTGTGATCAAAATTAACAGTTTTCATTACATGGCGATTCGAGAGCTAAGTAGCGACTGAGTATTGAGGCGAGTGAGGAGGTATTTATATTAATGGGGTAGTGTGATTGAGTATTGAAAAGTGGGGGTGGTTTTTCATGGTTGGGGAAGTTTGCCGTTAGTGATTTTTCTTACCAGACTGGTTATGTTAACCGGTTTTGGATCAGGTTTAAATTGATAACTGTTAGATTTGGTAATGAATTTTCAATTGATGGATGGTAATTTGAGGTATTCCCGTTATTATTTTGAGTATTATTAAATTATTGAATCATATATGCTGCTTAGTTTGTCGATGTCGGTTCTAAAATTGATTGCTTTGGGGTGTGCTTTAATTTGTATCATTTCCAGAATTAATCGCTTTTTGAGCCATTTTTCATTATTTAAAATTTTAACGTCGTCAAATTTAAAATTGTGTTTTAGTTCTATTCCGTGTTTTGCTAACGCTGTATTTATTGTGTTAGTGTGTTTTAGACTATTTTTGTGTTCGTTGATTCTCGTTTTTAGGTATCTTTTTGTTTGTCCTATGTACAATGCATCACAATCATTACAATCGATTTGGTAAACTACGTTTGATTTATCCATGTTATCTATTTTATCTTTTGTGGAACCGGTGATGGAGTGAATGTTGTGTTGGTTGTTAGTGACTAGTGTTATATTGAATTGTCGAAAAAGGCGGACTAGTTGGTGGTGAATATTTTCAGTATAGGGTAAATTTATTAATCTGGAGGAGTCGAATGCGTTGTCGTTATTTGATTGTGAATGAATTAATCTTAGCCTTTGGTTTATTATTTTTTCTGTGAAGGAGATTGGGTAACATTTTTGTGTCATTGTGTTTTTGATTAGTTCAATGTTTTTTTGGTGGAAGGATGCGTGTGATAGTTTTATCGCTCTGTCTACCAACATCATGATAATTCCTTTTTTTTGCGTAAGAGGGTGGTGAGAGAAGAAGTTTATGAATCGACCTGACCAAGTCGGTTTTCTGTACCAGTCTGTGATTATTGAGTTATTTTTGTGGATTAGCAAGATGTCTAGAAATGGTAATTTGTTGTTTGTTTCTACTTCAACTGTGAACTGTAGTTTAGTGTGGTATGAGTTAAAGATGTTAAGTGTTGAATCTATTTTGTCCGTAGGCAGAGCCATAATAATATCGTCTACGTATCTTTTGTAGATTGGTATCGTGAACTTCAGTTTTTCTAAGCAGTTGGTTTCTAAGTCGATCATTACAATGTTTGATAATATCGGGGCTAACGGTGAACCCATTAGCAAGCCGAATATTTGTTGATATATTTTGTCGTTAAAGGTAAAGTAGGTTGAGAACATTATGAATTCTATTGTTTTTATTACTTCGTTTAGTGGAAATTTTTCAGAGAAGAGATCTGATCTTTTTTGGAGGCTTTGTATGACTAATTCCAAAGGTACATTGGTGTAAAGTGAGATGACATCGAAGGAAATGAGTTGGTAGTTATCGGGTATAAAGATGTTCGATACCAATCTTTTAAATGAGAAACTGTCTTTAACGTGTGAGTTTGTTGTGTCTATTAATTTTGAGAGTTTAGTTTGAATGAATTCGGCCAATTTATGTGTAGGACTATTAATAGAAGATACGATTGGACGTAGCGGATAGTTATGTTTGTGAATTTTTGGAAGGCAGTATAATCGTGCTAAATTACAGTTTTCTGCTTTTAAATGTTTCTGTGTGGTTTCATCTATTATTTTAAGATTTTTCCATCTCGTAAGAATTTGGTTTACGCCTTTTTGTAGTCTGTTAAGTGGATTTTTATTTGTGATTTTATATGTGGTTTCATCTGCAAGTAAAATCACAAATAAAAATTCACTTAACAGACTACAAAAAGGCGTAAACCAAATTCTTACGAGATGGAAAAATCTTAAAATAATAGATGAAACCACACAGAAACATTTAAAAGCAGAAAACTGTAATTTAGCACGATTATACTGCCTTCCAAAAATTCACAAACATAACTATCCGCTACGTCCAATCGTATCTTCTATTAATAGTCCTACACATAAATTGGCCGAATTCATTCAAACTAAACTCTCAAAATTAATAGACACAACAAACTCACACGTTAAAGACAGTTTCTCATTTAAAAGATTGGTATCGAACATCTTTATACCCGATAACTACCAACTCATTTCCTTCGATGTCATCTCACTTTACACCAATGTACCTTTGGAATTAGTCATACAAAGCCTCCAAAAAAGATCAGATCTCTTCTCTGAAAAATTTCCACTAAACGAAGTAATAAAAACAATAGAATTCATAATGTTCTCAACCTACTTTACCTTTAACGACAAAATATATCAACAAATATTCGGCTTGCCAATGGGTTCACCGTTAGCCCCGATATTATCAAACATTGTAATGATCGACTTAGAAACCAACTGCTTAGAAAAACTGAAGTTCACGATACCAATCTACAAAAGATACGTAGACGATATTATTATGGCTCTGCCTACGGACAAAATAGATTCAACACTTAACATCTTTAACTCATACCACACTAAACTACAGTTCACAGTTGAAGTAGAAACAAACAACAAATTACCATTTCTAGACATCTTGCTAATCCACAAAAATAACTCAATAATCACAGACTGGTACAGAAAACCGACTTGGTCAGGTCGATTCATAAACTTCTTCTCTCACCACCCTCTTACGCAAAAAAAAAGGAATTATCATGATGTTGGTAGACAGAGCGATAAAACTATCACACGCATCCTTCCACCAAAAAAACATTGAACTAATCAAAAACACAATGACACAAAAATGTTACCCAATCTCCTTCACAGAAAAAATAATAAACCAAAGGCTAAGATTAATTCATTCACAATCAAATAACGACAACGCATTCGACTCCTCCAGATTAATAAATTTACCCTATACTGAAAATATTCACCACCAACTAGTCCGCCTTTTTCGACAATTCAATATAACACTAGTCACTAACAACCAACACAACATTCACTCCATCACCGGTTCCACAAAAGATAAAATAGATAACATGGATAAATCAAACGTAGTTTACCAAATCGATTGTAATGATTGTGATGCATTGTACATAGGACAAACAAAAAGATACCTAAAAACGAGAATCAACGAACACAAAAATAGTCTAAAACACACTAACACAATAAATACAGCGTTAGCAAAACACGGAATAGAACTAAAACACAATTTTAAATTTGACGACGTTAAAATTTTAAATAATGAAAAATGGCTCAAAAAGCGATTAATTCTGGAAATGATACAAATTAAAGCACACCCCAAAGCAATCAATTTTAGAACCGACATCGACAAACTAAGCAGCATATATGATTCAATAATTTAATAATACTCAAAATAATAACGGGAATACCTCAAATTACCATCCATCAATTGAAAATTCATTACCAAATCTAACAGTTATCAATTTAAACCTGATCCAAAACCGGTTAACATAACCAGTCCGGTAAGAAAAATCACTAACGGCAAACTTCCCCAACCATGAAAAACCACCTCCACTTTTCAATACTCAATCACACTACCCCATTAATATAAATACCTCCTCACTCGCCTCAATACTCAGTCGCTACTTAGCTCTCGAATCGCCATGTAATGAAAACTGTTAATTTTGATCACAAATGAATCTTGGAAATTATCAAACATGAAATTCATAGGTAAATAACACATACACAAAAGTCTCAAAAAAAAAAAAAAAAAAAAAAAAAAAAAAAAAAAACATAAACTAAGCAATAAAATATCAAAATCCTCCCTCTCACAGACACCAAGGATCACAAAAAAATGACCCGTCTTTATACAATAAATTCATAATGAATATTATCCAAGATTCATTAAATGACCAAAAAAATTACCCGTACAAATTCAGGTCAGTCAGGACACATAACATTTAAGCCTATAATGTAAAACATATCATACAAAATAAGACAAAAAAGAATGTAATTTTAGAAATAATAAATCTGAAGAGGATCCGAATTAGGATCGAAACGTTATACCAAAAAAATTGTCCACTGTCATTTGGACCCACTGGCCGAATCGCAGCCGATTCTTCCTTCACTATTGTCTCTCTACGGCCGCATACCTAAATCATCACCAAAGTTATTAATTTTAACAAGGCGCATTTAGTAGTGACCTTGACGATGATCTTCACGGTGATTTCAAGGTCAACTCTTTTTTTTATTAGTAAGTTTTATTTTTGAGTTCTGAAATAAATAGAACTAACAGTTTTACATTTACACTAAAAGATTCGGAAAAAATCGATCAACTTTTTCGGAATATTCTTGATTTCACAACTCAAAAATACAGGTTTCCGTTAAAAAAAAGTTGACCGTGAAATTACCTTAAAGGTCGTCTTCAAGGTCACTACCAAATGCGCCTCGTTGAAATTAATAACTTTGGTCCTTACGAAAGAATGTGAAAAGCTTTATTTCCCAGAGGTATCCACACCTTGTTTAAGTTTAATTGACTTTGGAGGCCATTGAAGTTCAAAATGTACCTATGACCCAAGTACTTAATTGAACGTGAAATTTTCCACTCTTTTGATTGCCGATGTCAAAAAAGGGCTTTCCATTTGAAATAAAAAAGTTGACCTTGAAATAACCTTGAAGGTGATCGTCAAGGTCCAAATAAAGGTCATCATTGAATTATTCATCAAAAGTCACTACAAGAATGACCTCGACCTTTTTGAAAAATATCTTATAGCTAAGGAAATATTCAGCCGTCCCGTTACTTATGTGACACCCTGTATGATTATATATGATCATTCTCATGATGTCATGTTAAGGCATATATAATTATATATGATTATATATGACCATTTTTTCCCGGCATACATGATCATACATGGGCATATACGATCATTCATGATGTCATATTAAGGCATATATAATCATATATGATTATATATGATCATATATGATTTTTTTCCCCGGGATCAGGGGGCATCCGGTGAACATGCTTATAGAAACGGATAGAGATTGAATCCTGCCCGCTTTTGTTAGTTCTAGTATGCGTTTTCAGCACTGCTTTTACGTATAGAAACTCATGAGATGCTTTTGTCAGGACTCACGCTTTTGTACGGAGATGCGTTTACGGTAGTTCTCATGAGTTTCTATCCGTAAAAGCATTGCTGAAAACGCATACTGGAACCAACAAAAGCGGACAGGATTCAATCTTTATCCGTTTCTATAAACATTTTTACCAGGGAATATAATGGTAACTTTCTAGCGCTTTTTCAATCACTTTCGATCGACACTTGTTTCGACATCATACAGAAATTAGATACTTTGGAAACAAAATGTTCTCCGAATTGTTCGTTTTATGGATTGTCTCCCAAGTTGTGACGGGTGAAACGACATGGCCAACCGAATCGTGCAAAAGTGATATGCAATCTGTAAAAGATCTCAACACAACTCACGTATGTTCAATAGTTGTTTTTTCACACCCATCGCATAATTTTTAATCATCATATATATTTAGTATATACATATTATTTTACGATTTGTGTAATTAATTAAAGACTCTTATAGTAAGGAATAAAATTACATACGCAATCTTGCATAATCTGCACATATGTATTTTCCCCTTTTACTTTGTATCATGTTTTAGGTGGTTGGCTTTTGGTACCAAGTGCGAAAGAATTATAACGTGGGCTATTCACACGGACGTTCTTCAAAATGCGCAAGATTTTGCATCGTCTCTGGACCTGACAACAAATACTTAATCTTTGTTTCGGGATCGTGAAGTGTGAAAAGACAATCATTATCGCAACAAAGACTATTTCATATATTACTTTTTAAACGTGCCGATGAAACTTTAATTGGTTGTGTCGGTTAGCCGAATAGGCGGATTGTTGCAATTTCTTTTCGTAAAAAAATAATTGTATAAATTTGAAAAATAGCACACTGCGACCTCGATAACGGTAAGAGCGGCGAGACTGGCCCCGCATCTCACACGGTCGTAAACCGTGTCCGCTCTTCACACCGGCGCTCTCACACCATGTGCCACCGGCCACGTCGATCGATATCTGCCGCATAGTGGGGACTCTTGCTATTATCAAACTTGCAGTTATCGACGTCGTAGTGTATTGTTAAAGATTAACCTTCGTTTATGCAGGAAAATTTTTAATTGTTTGTTACTCAAATCGAATATATACACCTGGAATAAAAATTTTCGATCGGATACTAGATTTTTAGATCTAGAAAAAGTCCGAAACATTTGCGAATTTTTCTAAAATATATTGCTGAACATTGTAGACCCTAAAATATCGATCTGACTCTCTGAATTTTTACGTGATCACCTTAGAATTTACAGGGAAGATTTATGAAATAATAATTATCAAAAATACATATAATTGTTAGAAAACTTGGAAAAAATTCTGAAAAAGTCGGTTTATGAGATAAAATTTTCTGAGTGATCACTAAGAGCTCATTTTTCCTCGACGTTTATTTTTTTTCCTGCTGTAGAAAATTTCCATATTTCCTTTAACAACGCTAACTATTTTTTTTTCAGTGACAAGAGGATCCTATATGTCGGAGAAGGTAGTATACGCGATTTAACTAAGCCGGGAGACCACAAAATAACTTACTTCAGGAGTTCACAGAAAAATGCCACTTTTGAGTACAAGTATTTGGGTCTTGATTACAATTCCTTCATCGTCCTTTATCGCTGTATGAGGAGGTGAGTCAGGAACGTAGCATAATTTGTTTTCATAATAACATCTCAACAGCTTTAGGGCCGCTATTATACTTTTAAGGTTACGCTAAAAGTACGTGATACGAGTCTGGAAAAGCTCCGATAGTAACAGGACAGCATTTCTCTATTTGTTGAGACTTGTTTACACTCCATTTAAAAGAGAATTGGGTCTTCGATACATCAATTCAACATGCATGCAAACCCAATTTGTTTTTTATCCAAATTCAAACTTTTTCGAAAAAAAGGCATTGCAGATTTTTTACTCAAGAATTTGAGATCATGCAACTAATATTTTAAGCTTTCTTCACCAGAAAAGCGTTGTTAATAAACGTATAAACGTACATCCTCTAATAAAAAGTTCGTGGGCTCGAAATGTATCGAATATATCGAAATATTGAATTTTTGAAGCCTCTTTATTCGTGCTGTGATTGGTCGGTTGAGCTGACTCGATCACGACTTCACACCTCGCGTGTGAGCGACTTCACACATCGCGAGTCTTGGATGAGTTTGACCGTTGATTGCGGTTATATGTCTGTCACGTTAGCCAGAGAAATTGGTTAGTTACACATTACGCGTAATACGGGTAAAGGATCTGTATCATTTAAAAAGAGTCAGTGAGATAATTTCAAGATAAACACACATATCAATCCCGTGTAACGGTGGTTTGTGCGCGAATTCGTACATCGCAAGTCACGTGATGATGTTTTGACAGTGCGGGGTTATACGTCGTGTTGATGATCGAAAATCGCCAAATCGCTTGGGAAGGCTCGGTTATGACGGTTCCATACGCGTGTTATAAAAGGAAAAGCTGCAATGAGAAAGTGTCGGTACGTTGATACCTCAAGAAGCACGGATATCATTCTGTTTCTTCGATTTTCGTGCGAATTCCATCGTGCGTGGTAATTAGCCTTGATTCAAACATCGGCTAAATATCGATGAAGGTTTATTTGGGTTCACTGATCTTAAAAGATCCTGAAATTTTCAGGATGGAGTTTCTTTGTTTAGAAAATATAAATTTTTGAATTTTGGTACACAAAATTTTTTTTTCTTACCAAAATACTGTAACGTTTACTTTTTTTTGACTGCTTAAAAATACAAAACTACATGATTGCTCAACGTTACTTAACTGAGAGGTAAGAAAAGAAAAATTGTTTACCTAAAATTCAAAAATTTATATTTTTGAAACAAAAAAACACCATCCTGAAATTTTCAGGATCTTTCAAGATCAGTACAAGGTATTGCAGTTATTGCAGTTATTGCAGTTATACAAAAAAAAATTTAACAAAAAATTAAATGTTAATCGTGAATTTACATGATTTTGAAACATTTCAAAATTCATATCTTCGAAAAAACAAAAAAAACCTTTCTAAAAATTTCAGGATTTTTTAAGATCAGTACAAGGTATTATATACAAAAAATTGAACCAAAAATAACATATATTACACCTAGAAGGTGAAAAAATATGATTGAATAACCATTTTACACAGCATAAATAAAGAAAAAATAAATTTGTTTAAAAATTATATTGTTGGTTTGGATATGCGGCCGTGTAGAGAAATGTTAAAGAAAGGAATCGGCTGCGATTCGCAGCCGATTCCTTCCTTTAACATTTTAAAATTATATTCAAAAAAATGATATTATAATGTTTGTTAATAAATGTTTATCGTAAATAATTATTTTCTTTGTATACATTTTTTTAATAGTCAATGTAAATCAGCTAACGTCGAAAAATCGAGATATAACGTACAATAAACAATCGACCAACTTGCGATAACGCTAGTTCCGAAAATATTAGACCTAGAAGCTTGATTTTTTTCCAAGTGTGTAGGTAATTTTATACTCTACAACGTTTATTCTTGGCATTTTTTCGATTTCGTAAACTGAAGAGAAGTTACAAGGCAAAGGAGGCTAGCGTGGTGGTCCCTTATGCTTGAAAATCACTATAAAGTCAAACTTTGATCGACGCTGACTCAGCCAATTTTCATCGTATTGGATTTTTTTTTTTTTTTAGTTTTGTAGCAAATTTTATCTTCTTTAAGATTTATCGTAACTATTTTGGTCGTACGATCAACCATAAACGTTTTATTCAGGTATAACGCAAATTTTGCAGGTTTTTTGTAAAATTACTCGGCACTCGCTATAGCGTCTAACTTTCATCGGTGTTAGCTCAGCCAATTTTTGTCGTATAACAATGATTTTTTTTAGTTTTGTAGGGAATTTCCTCATCTTTAAGATTGATAATAACTACTTTGGTTGTACGATTGATCCTGAACGACTTATTCGAGAAAAATTTTGAATGTTTCTTTTGAAATTACTACAACTTCCGGTTCACGCTCGAGGGGGAAAACTCAGGTTTATGTTATTGAGGTCACAACAAAGTAGATAAAACGATCTCCCGCTTTGTCGGAGTTATTGTATCGAAAAAGTCTAGAATGACTGGACTTGCATGATCCGTGAGGAATTTTAGTACCGCAAATAGCATATTCGTGTTGTCCGGGAACTTTTCGATTCAAAACACTGGTTTTAAACCTCTAAACGACAAGAAAAAAAATTGACCTTCCGTCGGGGTCAAGGATCAGCGAAAGTAGATGGCCAGGCTTCATGGCGCCGGAAAATAATTTTTTTTTCTATTCATTTTTATTCACATCTCAGGAGCTCTATCGAGGGAAAATCGACCGCTAATCTTAAATGCCTGACAAAGTATGTCAAACAAAGTAAGTAAAACAAATGTCTGACGAAGTATGAATCCAATTAGACATCATTAAGTTTGCAATTTTTGCAAAAAACCCCATTCTAACCAAAAAATGCTATTTCTATCTATATGCACTTGGATCTCCGAAGTTCACCGACGAATGTTTCTCTAACTCACACAATGTGTGTATATGATTGTAAGCAAATGTACCACGAAGTATAAATCCAATCAGTCACCATTAAGCTTGCAATTTTTGCAAAGAAAACACAATTTTTAACGAAAAACAGCTATTTCTGGCCATATGCAGTTGGATCTCCGAAGTTCACGGACGAATTTTCCTCTAACTCGCACAATGTCTGTATATGATTGTAAACAAATGTCCCACGGAGTATTAATCCGATCAGACACCATTCAGTTTACAATATTGCAAAAAAAACACAATTTTTAACAAAAAAACTGCTATTTCTGTCCATGTACACTTGGAACTCAAAAGTTTACGAACGAATTTTTTTCTAACTTACAGAATTTCTGTAAATAATTATGAAAAAATGTCCCATGAAATTTCAACCCAATTAGACACTGCTAAGTGAATAACTTTTGCACAAAAACAATATTTTTAACAAAAAAGACTATTTTTCTCAATGAAAGAATTTCAATATGACATGTAAACAAGCTCCTATCACTTTCACCGCTTTCACGTAAAGCATAGACCTGCGTAGTGCGTACGCCACGTACAGAGTAAAAAAAGAACTAAAAACGGCCTGAGCGCGCCGAATTCAAAACCCATATTTCTCTTATAAAAAGTACACGGTTCTTTTGTGTGTTTGCGCTCCGTTGGCAATATGGCGATCACTCGCGCGTCTCAAACGTGAAAAAATAGAATCTGAGCATTGATTTATAACCTAAAGCTTTTTTACTGATTATAAATGGACTAATAATCATTAAATGATTACAGTGTTATGATAAATATGCCTATCTCAAATGTCACTAATATTCTTCATTACTGCCTAATATTTTAACAATTCTGTGAACATAATCTATCAAAACATTTAAATGATATGATTAATTAGATACTTTTATATCATATTGATTATATTCAAATCTGTCTTTTTAATAATGATTAATAGAATTTATCTGACTAGTCGATGTTCACAATGAATCAAAGGGTTTAAATTACGGTGTGAGTGCCTATTAAAACGTCCCTAAGGGACATGTTAACCAACATTCAAAATATATCACAAAAACAAAATGTATGATCCTTATATTCTAAAGTTGTGAGTGCCTACTAATATAATCCTTGAAATTCGATCACCAACTTTATGAACAGTTGCCCCTATGAAGAAAGAAACACGCGACTCAATATTATCAAAAACAATGTACAGTAACATGAAAACAATACAGTATTTCCATACCGAATAAATCAAGACAATGATCAAGAATACGGAGCGCGAAGCGCGACGACAACGGCGCGCGAAGCACGAGGGGGTTTGGGAAGCGAAGCCCCCCAACGAGTACGCGAAGCGTACTTGTTTAGTCTAGAATGACTAGACTAAAGGTCATGTGGCGAATAGACAGGCGACAGATGAGGGGAAATAATCGTGATTTTTTAAAATAGTTTTTCCGAACATCTCATCCATGAAAAATCGTTCACCAATCTCGAATTTGCAATAAAAAAAATGAAATTCCCTCGAAAAATAGTCGAAAAGACTGTTTTTATGGAATTCATGGCTCAGATTCAATCTGCCCAACGGGAAAGTGTATGGAAAATTTGACACGAAGTGAGAATCGATTTTTTAGTGATTTTAAATTATGGAAAATCCATTGGTTACTGTCCACCTATCCCGTGGTATTATGGTATAGAAGTTAGTTGCTGTCAACGAAAGCGTTGACAGCTGTCACCTTTTACGAACTTCTGCTGTCCTAACAAACTGTTGGATCATTTTCCTCAGAATGCAGAAAATCTTTGGTCGTCCAAAAAGGGTACCCCGCACGAGTATTTTTTTCTTTCGCTCTCTTTAGAGAATCTCTACAAGCTGAATTTTTTTCCGCCGTTAAAAAATAGTAAAGCTATTATTAAACTAATTGAACTCATATTCCATGTGCGGAAAAATTTCTGTCGCTTAAAAGACGGCTCTCGACAAGTATTTTTTTTCATTCTATGTCGAGGATTCTTACTAGCTGAAATATTTTTTTTCGACGTTGAAGAATATTAGGGATATAAGTAAATGTATTTTATTCATATTCCATGTGTGGAAAAATTTATGTCGCTCAAAAGACGACTCCGCGACAAGTATTTTTTTCGCTTTATATCGAGAATCTCGGCTAGGTACATTATTTTTTTTTGCGACGTCAAAGAATATTAGAGATATAATTAAACGTATTTTATTGATATTCTATGTGCAAAAAATTTTCTGTCTATAGAGCGAAAAAAAATACTTGCGGCGGAGCCGTCTTTTAAGCGACAGAAATTTCTCCGCAGATAAAATATGATCGAAATCAATTTAACAATATATTTAATATTATTCAATGTCGAAAGAAAAATATTTCAGCAACTGAAGATTTTCTTAATTCACAGGAAAATTATCTAACAGTTTGTTAGGGCCGTTTCTATCTAACCGTTTATTCATGCGATGCGAAAAGCACAAGTCTTATTATAGTTTTAAGGCTTTCGCGGCCAAAGTCATAACAAAATTGGTTGGCTTCCGGATGGATGCCGCGTTCGGTTTCAGCAATATGCCGACGTTTCGCAAACGTTGCAGTCTGCATCATCAGGGCGAGGAGGCTCTGATACTGAGCTCAGATAAGTTCAGGAAGGGTTTATATACCCGATGCTCAGTCAGGTGGAACATCGGTCAGCCAATCACAGCTCTTGTTCGGGTCAGCCAATCAGAGCTCTTAATTGATCAGTTAGTCAATAAAAAAACCGGGAGGACGCTGTGCCAGATCGGGTTGACCAGATAACCTGTCTCTGTTGAGATTATCTGGGTGTTTCAGGATTTCGATTCCCTCGCGATGTTTCCGAGGAAAATAATTGTTAGTCTTGGCTAGGATTTTCACTTTGTCAAATTGAATCTTGTGACCAGTGTCCATCCAATGTTCTGCCAAGGCCGACTGTGCGGAGTGGCCGAGTCTAACACTGCGTTCATGTTCTTTCAGGCGAGTACTAATTTTCCTCCCGGTTTCTCCAATGTACACTTTATTGCATGAGCAGAGAATTTTGTATACTCCCGGGACGTCTAAAGTTGATCTTTTGTCTTTGGGATTTGGGAGCATTTGTGCAATCTTTGTGGGAGGTTTGAAGATCACACGGATGTTGTGTTTTCTGAGGACCCTACTGATTTTTTCCGATGTACCCTGAATGTACGGGAGGACAGTTGTAATCTTTTCCTTCGTTTGATCCCGTTCAGCGGGGTTGGGGGACTGGGGCCCAGCTGACAGCTTGGACTTAAAGTGTTTGATGATGTAGTTGATGTTTCTACGGTTATAACCATTACTTTCCAGTGCCTGTGTTAGATGCGTTAATTCGGCTTCCAACGACTCTGGTTGGGAAATGGTTAAGGCTTTATAAACCAATGAGCTGATCACGGAGTTCTTTTGGGAAGGATGGTGGTGGGAAGCTGCATGAAGGTATCTGTCAGTGTGTGTGGGCTTACGGTATACTTTATGTCCTGGGGAGCCATCACTTTTCCTGTTGACTAATACATCCAAGAATGGAAGTTGTTGATTTTCTTCTATTTCTATTGTGAACCTGATTTTGGGATGTTGGGAGTTTAGGTAAGTCGAAAATTGTGGCAGGGTCTCCCTTTCATGGCTCCAGATTACGAAAGTGTCATCCACATATCTGAACCATGTGGATGGCTTCAGAGGCGCGTTCCTCACAAGGTTGTTTTCAAAGTTTTCCATGAAGATGTTGGCGATTATTGGGGATATTGGAGAGCCCATGGCTGCACCCGATGTCTGTTCATAGAATTCTCCTGGAAACGGAAGTAAGTAGTTGTGAGACAATGTTCAACTAATGGTAGGAGCTGAGGGGAAACTCTGTTAGGTTTCCTGATAATGTGGATCGTATCTTCAATCAGTACGTTTGTGAAGAGGGACTCGACGTCAAAACTAACTAAAATATCGTTGGAGGTTGTTTTAATGGTGGAAATTTTGTGAATGAAGTCTGAGGAGTTTTTGATATTGTGGTGATTTCGTTCCGTAAGATCCTGGAGCGGTTTGGTTAGAAAACAGGCTAAGTGATAGGTTGGTCCGCCTATATTGCTGACGATTGATCGCAGAGGGACTGTTGGCTTGTGGATCTTAGGTAGTCCATACAGTCTTGGGGCTGACGATTCTCTTGGAATGAGATTCTTAACTATTGTTTCAGGTAGTTTTGATTTTTTGAGGAGATCTGTTGTTTTCTTTTCGATACGTGCGGGAGGGTCCCGCTGGGTTATTCGATAGGTGCTGGTGTCTGCTAGAAGATTTTGGATTTTCTGACAATAATCTTGTTGATCCATGACTAGGGTGGCGTTCCCTTTGTCTGCGGGGAGTATGGTGATGTTAGTGTTCTTTTTTAGATTATACAATGCTAGTTTTTCTTCTTTGCTGATGTTTGACTTGGGTGGTTTGGCTCGATGCAGAATGTTGGTAGACTTATTGCGTACATCGTTGCCCGCTTCTGCTGGGAGATTGAAAATGGCTGTTTCTCTGAGGCTGACTATTTCTTCTGTAGAAATGCGGTTCGGTGTTACTGCAAAGTTGAGCCCTTTTGCTAACACGGCTGTTTGTCGCTCCGTCAAGGTCGTGGAGCTCAGATTTTTAACAGTATGAGTGAGAATGGGAAAATTCTTACGAGGCTGTATTTTTTCAAATTTCTCTTTTTGTTTCAATGTTCTTAATTGTGCAGAGTGAGTTGTTTGTCCATAAGTGATTCTGTCTAGTGTCTTCCAGATTTCTGGCTTGAGAGAATTAGCAAGGGTCAAGTGCAATCTAAGTAATTTTTCCGAAGTTTGGGAAAGGAGTTTCTTAGTGTTGGAGATTCTTTCCTTGACCAGTCTCAGTGAGCTTTAATTGAAAGCATTTCAGTACCACCTGTTGGTCTCGGCACCTTTTTTGAAATGCTAAGGAGCACAGTTGTAAGTGTGCAGTCTTCCTGAGCTTATTAAACAAGTTTACTTCACCAAGAATAGCCTTTCCGTGGAGGCTTCGAATTATAGTTTTAAGGCTTTCGCGGCCAGAGTCATAACAAAATTGGTTGGCTTCCGGATGGAAGCCGCGTTCGGCTCTTAATTGACCAGCTGATCAATTAAGAGCTGTGAATGGCTGACCCGATCAAGAGCTGTGATTGGCTGACCGATGTTCCACCTGACTGAGCATCGGGTATATAAACCCTTCCTGAACTGATGGGAGCTCAGTATCAGAGCCTCCTCGCCCTGATGATGCAGGCTGCAACGTTTGCGAAACGTCGGCATATTGCTGAAACCGAACGCGGCATCCATCCGGAAGCCAACCAATTTTGTCACAAGTCTTATTTTTCATTCATTTTCTCCTCGTTTCCAAAACGTGTTTCTTATCACGTATCAGCTATCATATCAATAAACTATCGAATATCAATAAACTATCGAATGCTCACAAGTACACGCGTGGCCCAAACATAAACAACGGGATCATGAATATTCGAGAATCAAGCCACACGTGACAAGTGTTCCACGGAGTTTTTTCCTCCTTGGGAATGTTTACAATGCAATGAATGTATAAACAGTTGAATGAAATAATATTGACACCGATAAGCGATGATTTTTTCCTTGTCGACAAATTTTAGGCAGAAAAAAATTCAATCCTCCACCTCTCCAGCCAGTTCCAGTATTTTAGTAATATTTTTAAATTTGTGGATAACGGTTGAAGTTAGCGGAAATAGCTTATTTTTTAATAAAATTAATTCCTCCTATAAAGTTTTGAAAATGAAAGATGGTTGAAACGTTTCTTGGGGGCTTAATTAAGAAGTTGGAATCCTGAATGCCCAATAAAAATGAACTTGATTCCACAATATACAGGGCGTTCAACGGGTGAAGGTCAATACTGTGAGGATCGATTCGTGACGTAATATCGAGTAGAAAAGTCTTTTACCATTTTTTGATATCTTAAACCCCTGAATTGTTATAAATTTTTTTAATCAGCCAATGAGATGTGCCCATTGAGATGAGCCACAATCCCGCCCGCCCCTCTCATTGGCTGATCAAAAAAATTAATAACAGGAAATTTCCCCAGGAAATTTCCGAACTGAAACACACGCTATGAACCTTTGAATCACGAAAAACAAATTCAACCGGCCGGCGGATCACGAATCAGCAAAGGTCATTTGGCGAATGGACAGGCGACAGATGAGGGGAAATAATCGTGATTTTTTAAAATAGTTTTTATGAACATCTCAAGGGCTATATCGATGGAAAATCATTTGCCGATCACGAATTTGCTATAAAAAAAATCAAATTCCCTCGGAAAATAGTCGAAGACTGTTTTTATGGAATTCATGGCTCAGATCAAGGAAATGAGATGTCGGACGGGGCGAGATAAAACAGCGTTGTCTTCAGTATATCGTCATGTTCTTTTAACTGAAAAAAGAACGATTCTTCACGGGCATGATCCGTGAAGAATTTGATTATCGCAAATAGCATATTCGTCTTGCCCGGGAAATTTCCGATTCAAAACACCCGTTTTAAACCTCTAAATGACGGAAAAAAATTGACCTTCAGGGAATGGAATGGAAGGGAAGGGAATGAAGGGATGAGGAAAGAAATCGTGATTTTTTGAAAAAATTCGTAATTATGAATATCTCGAGGGCTATATTAATGAGAAATCGACCGCTAATCACGAATATGCATGAATAAATAAGAAATCACCACGATAAATAGGCGAAAACACTGTTTTTATGCATTTGGAGGTTCAGGATAAGAAAACGAGAAATCGGAGATGGCGAAATATAACGGCATTTTCTTCAGTATATCGTCAAAATACAGGCTGAATTATGCTCGCTACAAAATCGACGAGGATTCTGCATTTCCACCGACTTTTCATTTTTCAAGCCTTCAGAAACGGTTTTTGGGACTTTTAAGCATGATCCTCGAGGAATTTTATTCATCGCAAATAGCATATTCGTGTTGTCCGGGAAATGTCCGATGCAAAACACTGGTTTTGAACCTCTAAATGACGGAAAAAAATTTTACTTTCAGCCTTTAGGGAATGAAATGGAAGGGAAGGGATGAGGGAAGAAATCGTGATTTTTTTAAATACTCGCAATTATGAACATCTCAAGGGCTATATCGATGGGAAATCGACCGCTGATCATGAATATGCATGAATAAATAAGAAATCACCACGAGAAATGGGTGAAAACACTGTTTTTGGCATTGTCAATGACATTGTCTTCAGTATATCGTCAAGATACATACTGAATTGCGTTCGGAACGAAAACGACGAGATTTTTATTTTTCCGTCGTTTTTTCAAAATTTTCAAGCCTCCCTAAATGGTTTTTTGCTCTTTTATGCATGATCCGTGAGGAATTTTATCATCGCTAATAGCATACTCGTATTGCCCGGGAAACCTCTAAGTGACGAAATAAAATTTCGACCTTCAGCCGGGGTCAAGGATCAGCGAAAGTAGATGAGCAAATAGACAGAGTTCATGACGTCAAAAAATCATTTTTTTCTGTTTACTTTTATTCACATCCCAGAGGCTATATCGATGGGAAATCGACCGCTGATCGGGAATATACATGAATAAAGAAGAAATTCGTACGAGAAATAGGCGAAAACACGGTTTTTATGCATTTGGAGGTTCAGGCTAAGATAATGAGAGGTCGGAGAGAGCTAAATAAAATGGCATTGTCTTCAGTATAGGTGTCAAGATACATGGTGAATTATAATCGGAACGAAAACGACGAGATTTTAATTTTTCCGTTGATTTTTAAAATTTTCAAGCTTCCCGAAATGGTTTTTCGCTCTTCTATGCATGATCTGTGAGGAATTTTTCCATCGCAAATAGCATATTCGTGTTGCCCCAGAAATTTCTGATCCAAAACACTGGTTTTAAACCTCTAAACGACAAAAAAAAACGTTTGACCTTGAACCTTCACGGCGCCGAAAAATCATTTTTTTTCTATTGACTTTTATTCTTATCTTAGGGGCTATATCAATAGAAAATCGACCGCTGATCACGAATAAAGACTAAATTCCAATGAGAAATTGGAGAAAACACTGTTTCTAATCTTCCGAAATGGTTTTTGGCAAAGCCCTTATAAATAACATGTTCAATTTTTTCAGGCAATGCGAACCCTCTGTGATTCAAGTACGAAAGATCTTCGGCTGAAGCGCTGCTGCGCGATAGTAAGACTGTAGGACCCTAGTACTTATAAAAGTGGCTTGAAAAAGAGTGAGGTAAAACAAAAAAGGAGCTATATGTATGAAATTCTAATTTTCATTATTTTTCTGCAATCTTCGTTCATGTCGGTAGAAATATTTGATGTCATTTATAATATTTTGAGGAACCCATACATTTTATAGTGAGTCCAACTAAAAAAAAAAGCTTAAAATTAAAAAATTGTAACATGAACTAAATAATTAACCGATAATCACTTTTTTAGTTCTTATCGCCAGGGTTACCATATTTTTAAGTTGAAATTACTATGAATTGTAGCGGTACCCAGGTACCATAGCTTATGTTCGAATTCCATATGCCATTAGAATACGTTTGACTGTAATTTATTTTAGAGTATTATTCAGCTAGTCCGCATAATTATTCGGATCTTTCGATTAATCCTGTCATTAGATGTTTCTCGGAATTCATGGAATAGAAACATTCATGGAGTCTCTACAATTATCTAGAGCTTCTATAAATTTCGCCATTGATTATTTTTCAGAATAGGTTTAACAGAGATCTACATTCGAAATAAATAGAAAATTCTGAAAAAATCATATGCGCTCCGAGAAATTAACGCATTCGATTTGTTTAAGAAAAAGAAGAACTTACCGAAAAATTGTTGAATAATTATTTGTTTGAACAGTTTATTAATAACACCCTTTCCAATCTGTTATTGCAAAAGCGATTAAAGTTCCCGCGGATGAAGGACTCGACGAATCGATCTGTATGCCAGCGTTCAAGATAATTGTCGATAAAAGTAAAGAAAAATTAGCTTTTGCGAGTAAAACGTTCAAGAAATCGCCAACGACTAAAAACATCTCAAGATATTAATTACGAATATTCGAATACAATTAACGCTGTGAAAAAAATTTACACATTGTGTTTACACAATGTACAAAATTTAAAAAATAAAATAACTGGTCTACTTATAAAATGAGGACTGCACGATGAAAATACATATTGGAGTTTAAGTCTTCATTTTTATTTTTGATTCATAATTATTAGAAGCGAAATGGCGCGAAATTGAGAAAAGTAATTCTCCGAACAAAAAACGATGTGATTGTGAGGGAATTTCAACTATAAGATATCTAAAAAGGAAACGTGGGTCGATTTTTCAGAAGTTGTTTTGGCCTTTTGCTAGATGGAAAAATCTAGTATTTGATCTGAAAAAATGATGGAAAAATCGTGAAAATTATAAATACTTTGTCGTGACACATAACTTTGTCGACACATAACTTTGTCGTTTTTTTTCTCGTACAGGGAGCCCAGTTTTTGTGAGAAATTTCTTTCTCAATAAACACTTTCAATTCGATGAATAAAAAATGTCCTTTATTTCGAAGAAAAACGTAAAGCTCACTTCGAATATTCGTTATTTTCTTATGAATGAATATTCTGGAAATTCCTCCGATTAATAACAGAATAAACTGGAATACGAAATTTGTTTGGTTCTTTCATTGTCGATGCCCTAGTTTTTGTTGGTATTAATCATCGCAGAAGACCTTTTCCAGAATTATTTCCCGGGTGTAGTTGTGTTACAATTATGCTACTCAACATTGATATAAAAACATAATTACGATTTTCCAAAAAAAAATTGCAAAACTATGCCTCTTAAGCTTTCTGACAATTAGTTATAAAAAGTTAAAAAGGAGGAAAAAAACGAGAAAGTTATGTGCAAATTTGTAATTTGCAAAGTTTTTTCCTGACATTACAATACATCATGAGAATCGCGTATAAATGACAACAACAAAATTGAAGCTTGTCAAAATTGTTATTTTCCGAGTGAAAAAATCGGATGGCGAATGAATCTTTTTGCAATTTTCTAAAAACGTTTTGTCATTTAATTTCGAACGAAATTATTATTGTTTCACATTATATAATGTCCAAAATGGGTTTCGTAATTTTTTTCGATGGAATTTGAGCGATTCGTCTCGTATGACCATCGTTTAAAAAGCAATTGGGTCAATTGGACCCAAAGTATCTTCCGTAAAACTACGTAAGTGTGACTACGACGGAATTCAAAAATGTTCGAGACTATTTGATTTCTTGATTCTCGAAATTGATTCACACATAGGATATATATGGGTGTATTATTGCTACTATCTCAGCTTTTTTATATAAACGTCTCGTCGAGTAATTATGCCTAACACGACGGACAAATTTTCCTGATTTTTCATGATTTCCGTTCCCTTCTCTTCTTCAACCGATTTAAATTTATATGTTTCACTAAGTTTTCAAAATTCTCAACTCCTTTATTTATTGGTCCAAACATAAATTCTAATTAGGTGTCAATATTGTCTGTTATTTATACGTAAAATGAAATTTTTATTTGTTACATTTTAATTTTGATCAAACTTTCTTTTTATCTATTTCGCTCACACAAAAGTTATCATATTTTGAAATGTTTATGAAAAAACAAAATTTTATTTGAAACATTAACATTTTTCTTTCACTGCACTATTAAATGCATTTGTTCTTTTACTTCAATTTATAATTTGTTACTAAGAGAATTACTCTTTGTTTCATTAATTGTTAAGGGGTTCACGATGAATACTGGAGGGTACACAAATTTTGCCAATATATCTTTTTCTATTAATTTTTAAAAAAATTTTGTTCGTTTCTGTACTTTTTTATTGCTAAAATAACAAATCCGCCTTTAATGAATCCAAAAGTTCACATGATTTACAAGTGCACAGAAAATCAATTTTTCCCATCGTCAATGGAACTTGTCAGCGCGGTGAATTGCCATTTTATGAGCTGCACGTACTGATATTAAATTTTTAGAAATCATTATTTTTTCTCGACGTACGATTTCACATGCACTCTTTTTATTTTTTCTCAAAGCAATCCAAGTTTCAAGAAAATCGGTCAAAAAATCTTGTTCCATTTCAAAACAAGACTATTTTATAAATATAACATTTACTGTCGATTCGCCTTTTTTTTCTTTCTCCCCCTCTCTCTCTATACATACGACATATAAGTAGTACAAAAAATGTCTTGATGACATTAACGTGAACTCGATGGCATTTATATCATTTAAAAAATAATAAATGTATCGGGTACGCTCGTATAAATATATAAAATAGACGGTTATACAGAAAAGTCGGATTGGATGTATAACATATCTACAAATGGGAATGTAGAAAAATTGTCCACCCTCAAAGCGTCGTGAGGAGTAGAAGCGAAAGAAAATGTGCGATAACCATAACTTCACATTTATTATCAACACGTGCCGATATTGTTTATCGATTTTGAAAATACAATTTCGAGAAAAATGCATGTAAAATTTCAAAAATCACTCGTAATTAGGGGTGTGGACTCAACAGCTTACAACTGATGAATTTTAACAAGATCGGCTTGATGGTTTCAGGGAACGTTTTTCAAGGATGTTTTGCCTATACCTTTCCAGTCAAAAATTATATCTGATTGAAATTTCCGTACTTCGTGATACAATAAAAATCTGAAAAAATTCAGCAACATTTCGCATGCCATAGTCAACAATTTTCGATAATAATATTTTTTCCGTAGGTTCTTTTTTACCTTAAACAAATCGGATGCGTTAATTTTTCTGAACGCATATGAATTTTTCCAGAATTTTCCCTCTATTTTGAAAATCCCGTTTTGAAATTTTTAGAATGGCTGAATTTATGTATTTTTGGCCTATTGTCTTGGAAACTTTTAAAAGCTGACGATAAACCTGTGTGCAAACAATGTACAACATGGGCAATTTTTTGCTCATGTGTAGAAATATTTTTATAACATTTCAAAATAAATAGAAAATTCTGAAAAAATCATATGCGCTCCGAGAAATTAACGCATTCGATTTGTTTAAGAAAAAGAAGAACTTACCGAAAAATTGTTGAATAATTATTTGTTTGAACAGTTTATTAATAACTTTGAGGCAATATTATTATTGATAATTGTTGTTTATGGCATGCCAAATGTTGCTGAATTTTTTCAGATTTTTATTGTATCACGAATACGGAAATGTCAATCACATACATTTTTTGGCTGGGAAGCTATAGCTATACATCCTTAACACGATAACATAAGTTGATGTTGTGGTAAATCAAATTTTCTAAGGAAACAAAGATATTCTTATTGAGAAGCAACAGTTGCATAATGTGCGTTTGAGGAAACCCGTGCGTGACAATTCTATAGGGAAGCCCTGACTTAAGTCAGGACCTCGTCGGGCTTGGACATGGATGCCCTGTCAGGAATTGCCCTTACACCGCCAGGTTGGGCCCCGACAGAGCAATGCCAAGGTTGCCAGGCCTATTTACAATATGGCTGACCCAAGGTAACCCGTTGAGTACCTTGTCGGGCTTAAACTTGGAGGCCCTGTCGTGAATTGCCATATCACCGCCAGGTTGGGCCCCGACACGGCAGTGCCAAGGTTTCCAGGCTTACTTACAATATGGCTGACTTAAGGCAACCCGTTGAGGACCTTGTCAGGCCTAAATCTAGATGCCCTGTCATGAATTGCCATAACATCGCCAGGTTGGGCCGTGACGGGCAATGCCAAGGTTGCCAGGCTTACTTAAAAAATGGCTGACCTGAGGCAACCTGTTGAGGACCTTGTCGGGCTTCGATCGGGCAACCCATATTTACGAGACATATTTACGAACGATTAACGGCAACTATTTAATTAACTAGTGAAGCAATGAATGAAACAGCTATATTCATCGAAGGAGTTATGTATAAACTCGAAATGATAATTTCCGTAAATTAAAGAAAGGAAATATACGAACTAATTGAACGTAACTTTCGATTAATTTTTCATTGCCTCGGCTCGAAAATGTTTCCAACGAAACGGCGAAGATTTGTACAATATGTGGACATTTTGTTGTTGCTCGTTTTATGCCATTTAGAAGCCTGTGGGGGTTTCTCTCATACGAGCTTTTAGTCTAATTGTAAAAGCCAGCGACACTCGACTCTGCGTCATCGCGAATATTGATGAAAAAATTAGGAATTATAACTATAGTTTTCACCGAGGATACTAAGAAACCGCCATGCTGACCGGGCAAATCCTGAACCCAAATAAACCTTAATTAATTAACGAAAAATTAATTTTGCCTTAAAATAAGCATGAACACGGAATTAAAAAAAAAATACACCACGTGATCGGCGGAACTGAGCACTCTTAGAAAATACATCACAAACTAACAATTAAAAAAAAATTTAAAGCCTGTTGTTTGTTAAAAAATGAATTAAATAACCATTTTTTCATTTTCTTTGTTTTTGAATGTAGTTTTAAAAAAAACATGTAAAACAATTATTAAGAACTGAGTGATTCCACGTCAAACCAGCAGGTCAAAAAAATCGATGTCTTCGATCATACTCTCGATATTTTCCTGTGTTCTCTATCATGAGAAAACATTGCTGTTAAATCGCTAGCCCAAAGTAACATTATTTGTACGAGTTATGATTTTTTGAAAATTGCGTACTTTTGACGACTCGAAAAACAAGTTTACTGCTTTTGTGAATAACTCCTCCGGATATTGGAATTCGAGAATTTCACTTCGAGAAATCGAAACTGAATTCAAAACTCTTTAAAATAAGCACAAATTAATCTCATTTAGTGCATTTATGACGTTACAATCGTAAAACTATGTTTTTTCGAAAATCAAGAATAACTGAAAAACCTCATTTTTTTTTAAATCTGCAAATATCATATTAAATTTTTATGACAAAAACCTATATTTCTGTGGATTTTGAACTAGTTGTGACCAATATATTTTGAATTATTGATCAATTTCATCTTTTAGAAATCAGCTTCAGCTATTTAGGGACATTCAGGTTTTGACTTTAGATTTTCTGAGAATTTCGTCAATAAAATCGATAGTCGTTGTTTCAAAGAATTATAAAACAGTTTATTTACAGTAGTACAGTACAGTAATTGTAGAATTGTAAATAAATTGTTTTATAATTTTTCACAATTTAAACAATCGCAAATTTAAACCTAAAGTTGCAAAAAATCTATAATAATTCAAAATCTATTGAATTATTATAGATATTATTATTATTATTATGATTATTATTATTATTATTATTATTATTATTATTATTATTATTATTATTATTATAGAATCTATCGTATTCGTCAGAACTAGTTCAAACTCCACAGAAATATAGATTTTTTGTCGTAAAAATTGAATATGATTTTTTCAGATTAAAAAAAAATAAGCTTTCTCAGTTATTTTTGATTTTCGGAAAAACGTAGTTTTACGATTGTGGCGTCATAAATGCACCAAATGAGGTTAATTTGTGCTTCTTTTGAAGGGTTTTGAATACAGTTTCAATTTCTAGAAGTGAAATTCTCGAATTCCAAAATCTGGCGGAGTTATACACAAAAGCAAAAAAAATTGTTTTTCGAATATTTGGAAGTACGCAATTTTCAAAAAATCATAACTCATACAAATAATATTATTTTGGGCTAGCGATTCAATAGCAATGTTTTCTCATGATAGAGAACACAGGAAAATATCGAAAGTATGATCGGAGATATCAAATTTTTCGACCTTCTGGTTTGACGTGGATCACTCAACTATCTTTTATTTTTTTCTTACTTTTTCGAAGAACATTGAAATTTTTCGCTGATTACACCTTTAATTTGATTTATTATTTTTTGTTTTCAAACTTTGAGGTTCTTTCAACATCCTCAAAAATCCCCAGAGTGGTATTATGAGAAAAATAATAAAGCTGAGTTAAAAAAATAATAATTTTTGTCAATTGAAAAATAAAATAAAAAACGAAAAATGCCTACTCTGAAAATTTCAGATAATTTGCAAAAAATTTCAAAGTTTCTATCAAACGAAATAAGTAAATAAATCAAAATGACAATCATCGAGAAATT
This sequence comes from Alloplasta piceator, assembly GCA_946863875.1. NCBI lineage: Eukaryota > Metazoa > Arthropoda > Insecta > Hymenoptera > Ichneumonidae > Alloplasta > Alloplasta piceator. The sequence continues at coordinate 20,019,632 of OX333074.1, forward strand.
TTCGTTTTTTCAGAAAATTAAAAAAAAAACGTTAAAAATCGGTCTGAATATTTTTTTTCTGAAAAGTATATATTTGAAATAAAAAATTTTGGAGAAAAAAACATCCGGATAATTTAATTTTTTGAAACATTACAGATATTTGAAGAATAAAAAGCCAATTTTTTTGAAAAATTCATAACTTTTCATCGGATGGATAAAAAAAATTGAAAAAATTCTGAATAATGTTTTGATAGGGTAGAAAGAGATAAAAAAGTTTCAGCCAAATCGAAAGGGGTCGGGATTAAAAGTGGTCGATTTGTTGTGGATGCCCCAGATCTATCTTTCTTTAATTCATGTTTACATGGGGCATTCCACGTCAAATCAAGCAGTCATCGGCCTGACCCGCTCGGATTTTCATGTCCAATGAATTGTGGGTTTCGTTTGTCCTAAATATGACCTCAAATTTTTAGAAATTTTTATTTCATTATTTAGGGGTTGCCTGAGCTAAAAGAATCATTAAATTGAGGGAAAACATAAAGGGGGGCCTTTTTGAAATTGAAGAAGTTTTTTTTACAGAAACTAGAGCCCAAAACAGATATTTTCGTCATAGTTCGATAATGGGCCAAAAATAATTACTATTTTTTTTTATATTTTAAGTGTTTTAAAACAATTTCTTATTTTGATTGTTTCTTTTAGTGAGAATAACAACAACAAAGATATTTTACTAGTAAAACTTGACTTTTTTTTCTTGGTTTAAGAGTAAAACGACAATATTTTTCGAAAATTTATTAGCCTCGGCGACCTGAAAAAAACGGATGATTCAAACACAATTGAAAAAAAAAATAGTAATTATTTTTACCCCATTATCGAACTATGACGAAAATATCTGTTTTGGGCCCTAGTTTCTGTGAAAAAATGTCATCAATTTAAAAAAGCCCCCTCTTGAGCGGTTGAGCGGGAATACCGCATATGTATATTAGACTGTGAATATGGGTGGACTACAATTGGTAATTTCTTTAAAAATTAGGTAATTTATGTTAATGCAATTTAGAATTTTGTTTCAAGCAAGATTTTACGATATTTAGAAATAAGTTTCAACATTTTGCCGGAAACTAAAAAAAAAAGTAAAATTTACTCTCAATTTAACTTTAACCTTGAATAACTTTTGAAGGAGTGACTTTATCGAAAAATCATAAGAGATCTTTTTTGTAAGGTAAATGTTCCAATACCCGACCATTTAAGAGGGGGCGAAAAAGTTGACTTGTTTTTCGCGTTCAAAAATAAACTATTTTCTATAACGACTATGACTATTGGAAAGCTTGAAGTCTCTAGTTTCCAAAACACAGGGTATGGTTGTTGCTACAATTAGTTGCTCATTCATAATAATCGAAAATACTGAGAAATGTAGATGTACCAGTACCCGACCACCCATTTTTCTATATGACCCAATATCCAACATTATGACTCTATAACCGACCACTCATCTCTATGGTGGGGGGAAAAGAAGGGGTGAATTGAGAAAAATGCGTCGCTGCTCAGAGAATGTGTCACCGAAATTTTAAGGCTATAAGCACGAATAATATACATATCAATGGATGTCCGGTTACTGGGACTGAACATAGTCGCGAGCAAGTACCGATATCCAGACACATGGTCGGTTATCGGTACAGGATACATTTCGTATGTACCAATAACTGGACATGAAAATTAAGTACTTAAAACGCATTTTTGGCTAATTGAGACAACATGATTAAATTAGTTGTATCTTTCCGAATAAAAACAGCTAGGCTCAGTTCGAAAACCACTCAGGCTCGGCTCGAAAACCACTTCAAAATAGCGTCAATAAGATATCGCAATTCCTTAGTACTTTAGCTTAGATAATGGCTTCCGTGCCCCGAATAGTACGCGTGCTGTCATATTTATCCAAAATTAAATTACAGACGATTCTTGAACTATTAAAAGTAGTGTCGTATACGTATGTTACGTACGGACGTAACAGGAGAGAATTATTTCCCCCATTCACTTACCGTGATTTAATTTTTTCGGGTTGCCTTGCCTCGTCCTATACAGGCCCCTTCCCGTCGCAAAATGGGTGATCGTTCGAAATGATAACTTCAGTGTCGAATAAAGTTAAAATACTTCTAATTTTATTAGTCGTAGCGGTTAATGAATATATAGGAACAGTACATACATAAATATTCCGCCCGCAACTAAACTATTTCGCTAACCTGATCCACACACACACATTCGTTACTCACTCGTGCTGACCCACTCCGAACAACGTATCCTAGAGTTGCAGCAATTGCACCGAATCCTGCCGATTATCGTAGCTTGAATCTCGGTGTCACACACACACGAACAGCCAAAAGCAAGTTTGAATAAGTAAGTTAAATTCACAGTCACCAAACAGTTTGAATAATCATATAAGTTTCACGGCGTTCCCCCGACACAATAGCCCACTATGCGATACTGATCTCGCCTACACGCAGATCAGATTTACAGCGCGACGCAGGGAGGACGCAGAGATTCCGGATTCACAGTTGTATTTAACAGCCAAAACAGTTCGAATAAAATATATGATTTTTTTACGGATGCTCGTGACGCAATAGCCCACTATGCGATACCTATCCCACCTACACGCGGATAGGGTTTATAGACGCGGCGCAGGGAGGACACAGAACGACCCGGAGTCTCAGCTCTTAGGTGTTAACCCTTTTAATTTTCGTCTAAGACTGATTTCTCCGTCGCCTCAAGAGTAGGATTTTTCCCCTCTCGGGCGACCGAGGAATCAGCTCCTGGGTTTTTTCCAGAACTCAAATTTCCATTCAACGTGCAAAACTCCTGACATGGTCGTTTTGCACCCGCGTGAATCCAGAGACTCTGTCGTTCTCACGATCGCGAACTGCTGCATCGCCGAATAACTCGGACGAGGCGACAGCTCGCGAGTTGCAAATTTTATATTATGGCTATCGTAACGGATATTCCGTTTTTGAAATCAAGAGTGAGCGCATCATGAGAGCGTAACGGGATATAAAATAAAAAGTGAAAAATGCAATTATGAAAAATATAATCATAATAATAATTATTATTATTCAAAAGGAATTCAGAAGGGAAGGGAAATGTCGGGATGTAACACGTAGATTATGAATTCTGGATATTAAATTCATTCACAGTTTAAGATTTCTCTCAAGTGAACGCTTAACTTGCTGATATATTGGTTCAAGTGGTCGGGTACTGGGACGTGGTCGGGTATTGGTACATTTACCTTAGAGCATTGAATTCTCTACAATAATATGTACATTACAATAGTACAATAATATAAAATTTCAAATTTTGAATTTTTTCCCTGTGTTATTTACCAGGTGTGTAAGTATGGAACCGGAATTTGCCCATAGGTGGCGCTAGATGTCGATGCAGTTACCGACACATCACGTCAGCGGTGTCTTGTTATTGTATTGATATCCGACAAAGATTTCCAACTCACAATAACACGAGTTTCATTCAGTAGCATTAGTTTATTAGAGATAAACATGTCGAGTTTTGTGCCAACAAATTACGATTTGCGGACAGCCCTACTTTTCTGTTTTCATCTGAAGAAAACCGCAGCCGAATCGCATCGAATGCTTCTGGAGGCGTTTGGTGAGCATGCTCTCGGTAAAACACAGTGTTTCGAGTGGTTTAAACGGTTCAAAAGTGGCGATTTTGACGTGAGGAACGAAGAACGTGTTTGGTGGGATCAGAAGGGCGTAATCTACTACGAGCTGCTGAAACCTGGGGAAACTGTCAATACTCAACGCTACCGACAACAAATGACCGATTTGGATCGAGTTTTGCGTGAAAAACGACCAGAATACCAACAAAGACAACACAAGGTGATTTTGCTGCATGACAATGCACCAGCACACAAAGCAAAACAGGTCCAGAAAACGATAGAGTCGTTCCGTTGGGAGATTCTTCAGCACGCGCCTTACTCACCAGACCTTGCCCCATCCGATTACTACTTGTTTGCATCGATGGGACACGCACTTGCTGAGCAGCGCTTTACTTCTTACGAAGATGTACGAAAATGGCTCGATGACTGGTTTGCCTCAAAAGAGCAACAGTTCTTTTGGCGCGGAATCCACAAATTGCCAGAAAGATGGGAAAAATGTATAGATAGCGACAGACGATACTTTGAATAAGTTACTTTGTATCATATCATTACAATAAACGTGTTTTTTCTGTACAAAAATTCCGGTTTCATACTTACACACCTGGTAAATGGGAAATAGAAATTTGCGATGAGACATATCTAAAAATTTATATTGAGAGCTCTGCTTTTAACAGGCATCTTTTATCACTTCCCCAAAAGTATTTAATATGTTATTTCGAAAAACAAAAAATAGTCGCGTTTTTAATCAGTCTAATATCATCATTAGTATACATTATCGCAAAATGTCGCTAAAGTGCAATAAAGCATCTTATTGCACTCCGTGCGCAAAGTGCCACTTTGCGCACGCTGCGCGTGCTCAAACTAGCACTTTGCGCACTCGTACAATAAAATTTCGTACGATACTATTAAATGCAGCTCGGAGGGCTATAATACGGGGGCCAACGGCGCTCAGGGTGCAAGAATTTTCACGGCACACATATTTTTCAGTATTCTAGGGACTCTGGCCTATATTTAAAAAAAAATTTATATCCGTCATGACACAAGGTCAATTGCGAAACGAGCCCCCTTTGGGCCCGGTCAACATGTATTTCCTATAAGTGCTCAGTGCCGCCGATCGCGTGATGTACTTTTTTGCTTCCTCATAAAGGAAGCTTTGTTTTCGTGAAAAAAAATTTTTTCACGATTTTTATGTCAATGTGTTCAAAATGTCCTAAGACATCGAGAAATCATATTTAGAAAAAATGTCCGGATGGATGTGTGTGTGTGTGTATGTGTGTGTGTGTGTGTGTGTGTGTGTGTGTGTGTGTGTGTGTGTGTGTGTGTGTGTGTGTGTGTGTGTGTGTGTGTGTGTGTGTGTACACGTGTGTGTGTATGTATGTATCCTGAGTTTCTGATATAAATTATTAATAACTCGAGAACGCTTCGTGATATCGAGCTAAAATTTGGCACACGTGTAGAGCACGAATTGCTTTTCATTTTGAAAAAAAAATTAATTTACTTCTAACGGGTGTTCATATTTTATCGACTTTTTTCGTTATTGCCAGAATGGCGTAAACGCTCTAGCCTCTGCAATTTTCAAGATATTGCACTCAAACTTTGTACAGAATTAGTATAGCTATTAAGGTTGTTTGGTATTGAATTTGGAGAAAATCCATCGAGGGATTAAAATTTTCTGAAATTTTGAATTTTTTGAAAAATCGCCTAAACGCTCTAACTTGCGCAATTTTTAAGATATTGTACTGAAACTTTGCACAGAAGTAATATAGCTGTAAAGGTTGTTCGCTATTAAATATGGCAAAAATCTATCGAGGGATTAAAATTTTATGAAATTTTGATTTTTTTGAAAAATAGCGCAAGCGCTCTAACTTGCACAATTTTCAATATATTTCACTGAAACTTTGTGCAGAACTTAGATAGCTATCAAGGTTATTCGCTATTAAATTTGGAAAAAATCCATCGAGGGACTAAAATTTTATGAAATTTTGAATTTTTTGAAACATAGCGTAAACGCTCTAACATACACAATTTTCAATATATTTCACACAAACTTTGTACAATACTTGTACAGCTATCAAGGTTTGTTCGCGATCAAATTTGGCGAAAATTGATCGAATTTGCACATTGATTACTAATATTTTTCAATAGTTAACAAAGCTTCCTTCATGAGGAAGCCAAATTTGATCGCCATACTGTGTGTTAAAGGAAGCTATGTGAACTATGGATAAAGATGAGGAAGCAATGTGCAAATTTCAATTTGCAGGATGTTTTAAATTGCGCGATCATGCTAATTTTGAGGCAAAATTAATTTTTCATTAATCAATTAAGATACGTGGGTTCAGGATTTGCCCGGTCAGCATGGTGGTTTCTTATTACCGCAGGTGAAAGCTATAGTTCTTAAGTTTTTCATCAATATCCGCGCTAACGCAGAGTCGAGTGTTGCTGGCTCTCCTACTATTTGTTTATAATTTTTATTTGATCATTGCGATATTTTTTTTAAACTACACACGAACTGAAGTATGTAGATATACCGTGTCCTTTTATATATTGTACATTTATATATATAAATATTTTACATGATTACAATATATTATACCATAATGTAGAATCTGCAAATTAAACAATTGGATAAAAAAAATCGAATGGATAAGATTTTTCAAAATTGATTTCTAGAATGTATGTTTTCGTATAGAAGTTTCGTCTACGGGACATTTTGCAAATAGTCGAACAACGAGACATCTGTAAATTTGAATATATTTTATCTCTGAGTACATAGACGTCAAACGATGGGAGTGGGAAGTTGGGGATAAGCAATAAAATAGTAATTTTCTAGCGCTTTTTCGATCACTTTCGATCGACACTTGTTTCGAAATCATACAAAGCTTAGATACTTTGGAAACAAAATGTTCTCCGAATTGTTCGTTTTATGGATTGCCGCCCAAGTTGTGACGGGTAAAACTCCGTGGCCAACCCAATCGTGCAAAAGTGATATCCAATCTGTAACAGATTTCAACACAACTCACGTATGTTCAATAGTTGTTTTTTCACACCCATCGCACAATTTTAAATCATCATATATATAGTATATACGTTAGAGTGATTCGTTTCAGGGCAACTTTTTTTTTTACCCATCGTGCCCGAAAACCTTTAGTTGGTACCCAAAAACGAAGTTTCGTGAAAGCGGGGTGTTGTAAAAAAATATTTAGAGGTCGCGAATCAAAATTGAAGGTTTGATTTTGATTAACATTGAAAAAAAAAAATTTCTCATTATTAGTGTTACCATTCGGCAAATTTTGATATCGCGATATTTTCCAAGTGGGTTTTCATAGAAAATATGATACTCTACAATAAAGTTCATTGAGTCATGTGCGTATATTCTACCGTTTCAGCCGTATCATTATTTCAAGTGAATATTGTATGAAAATATCTATTCAAACCGCTGTAACACCTAAGCTATTAGATATATTGAAAAAATTCAAATGAGAACTTTATAGAGAAAGTAATTTGCTACAAAAAAGTCTTATAAGCCGAGCCAGTAAATTCAACTCTTTCTCAGCCATAGGTGGATGAAGTAAAATAAGTAGATTTTCTGTTTTGTTTTATTGATTTATTTGCACAGGGAATTCTTTCTAACATTTGTTGAATGGTTTTTCTGATGATTTTGTACATGCTATCTCATAGAAAATGGAGCTCGTTTGATTGAATAAAACAACAAAATATCTGCTTATTTGACTTCATACACCTATACCTGAAAAAGACTTGAATTTACGGGCTCGGCTTATGAGACTTTTTTGTAGCAAATTACTTTCTCTACAAAGTTGTGATTTGAATTTTTTCGATATATCTAATAGCTTAGGCGTTACAGCCGTTTGAATAGATATTTTCATACAATATTCACTTGAAATAATGATACCGCTGAAACGTTTGAATTTACGGACATGGCTCAAAGAACTTTATTGTAGAGTATCATATTTCCTATAAGAACCCATTTGAAAAATATCACGATATGTAAATTCGCGAAATGGTACCACTAATAATGAGAATTTTTTTTTTCCGTTAATCAAATGGGAAACCTTCAATTTTGATTCGCGTTCTCTAAATATTTTTTGACAACGACCCCCTTTCGCGAAACTTCGTTTTTGGGTACCAACTAAAGGTTTTCGGGCACGATGGGTCAACAAAAAAAAGTTGCCCTGGAACGAATCACCCTAATATACGTATTATATTACGATTTGTGTAATCAATTAAAGACTCGTATATTAAGGAGTAAAATTACATACGCAATCTTGTATAATCTGCACATATGTATTTTCACCTTTTACTTTGTATCATGTTTTAGGTGGTTGGCTGTTGGTACCAGGTGCGAAAGAATTATAATGGGGGCTATTCACACGGACGCTCTTCAAAATGCGCAAGATTTCGCACCGTCCCTGGACCTGACAACAAATACTTCATCTTTGGTTCCAGGATCGTGAAGTATGAAAAGACAATTATTATCGCAACAAAGACTATTTCATATATTACTTTGTTGCACTCCGTGCGCAAAGTGCCACTTTGCGCACTCGTACAATAAAATTTCGTACGATACTAGTGCGAGAAACTTTTTCTGACGAGTGTGAGTTTGCAGCATGAGCCGAAGGCGAATGTTGCAATCACACGAGTTGAGAAAAAGTTTCTCGCACTAGTATCGTAATATACTATTTTAAACGTGCCGACGAAACTTTAATTGGTTGTGTTGGGTAGCCGAATAGGCGGATTTTTGCAATTTTTTTTTGTAAGAAAATAATTATATAATTTTAAAAAATGGTACACTACGACCTCGATAACTGCAAGAGCGGCGAGACTGGCCCCGCATCTCACTTGCAACAATCGAAGGTGCGCAAATGTCGTCCGTGCGTGCAATGCGCATCTCACACAGTCGTGAGCCGTGCCCGCTCTTCACACCGGCGCTCTCACACCATGTGCCACCTAACCGGCCACGTCAATCGATATTCGCCGCATAGTGGGGACTCTTGCAATTATCGAACTTACGGTTATCGAGGCTGTAGTGTATTGTTAAGGATGAACCTTGGTTTATGCAGGAAAAATTTTAATTGTTCGTTAGTCAAATCGAATGTATACACCTGGAATAAAATTTTTTGATCGGATACTAGATTTTTAAATCTAGAAAAAGACCGAAGCATTTGCGAATTTTTCTGAAATATATTACTGAACATTATATACATTAAAATAACAATCTGACTCTCTCTCTGAACTTTTACGTAATCACCTTAGAATTTACAGGGGAGATTTATGAAATAATAATTAATAAAAATACACATAATTGTTAGAATATTTAGAAAAAATTCTGAATAAGTCGGTTTATGAGATAAAATTTTCTGAGTGATCACTAAGAGCTTATTTTTCCTCGACGTTTATTTTTTTTTTCCTGCTGTAGAAAATTTTCATAATATCTCCTTTATCAACGCCAACTATTTTTTTTCAGTAACAAGAGAATCCCATACTTCGGAGAAGGGAGTATACCCGATTCAACTAAGCCGGGAGACCACAAAATAACTTACTTCAGGAATTCACAGAAAAATAACACTTTTGAGTACAAGTATTTGGCTCTTGATTACAATTCCTTCATCATCCTTTATCGCTGCAGAGGGAGGTGAGTCAGAAACGTAGTCTAATTTTTTTTCATAATAACATCTCAACTGCTTTAGGGCTGCTATTATACTTTTAAGGTTACGCTGAAAGTACGTGATACGAGTCTGGAAAAGCTCCGATAGTAACAGGTCTGCATTTATCCATTTGTTGAGACTTGTTTACACTCCATTTAAAAGAGAATTGGATCTTCCATACATTAATTCAACATGCATGCAAACTCAATTTGTTTTTTATCCAAATTCAAACTTTTTCGAAAAAAAAGACAATGCGGATTTTTTCTACTCAAGAATTTGAGATCATGCAACTAATACTTTACGCTTCCTTGGTCAGAAAAGCGTAATTACTAAAAGTACATACTTATAAAAGTAGCTTGGAAAACAATGAGGTAAAATAAAAAAGAGCTATATATGAAACTCTAATTTTCATGGTTTTTCTGCAATCTTCGTTCATGCCGGAAGAAATATTTGAAGTAATTTACAATATCTTGAGAAACCCCTACATTTTATAGTAAGCCTAACTAAAAATATAAACTGGAAATATAAAAATTGTAACATTAACTAAATAATTAGCCGATAATCGCTTTTTTAGTTCTTATCGTCAGGGTGACCATATTTTTAAGTTAAAATCACTATGAATTGTAACGATGCCGAGGTACCATAGTTTATGTTCGAATTTTTTATGCTATTAAAATACGTTTGACCGTGATTTATTTTAGGGTATTATTCGGCTCACCTGAATAATTATTCGGATGTTTCAATCTATCCTGTCATTAGTTATTTCTCAGAATTCATGGAATAGAGATATTCATGGAGTCTCCACAATTATCGAGAGCTTTCAATTAATTCCGAAATTGATTATTTTTCAGAATGGGTTTAACAGAGATCTACACGAGAGAGCAACACCCTTCGCAATCTGTTATTGCAGACGCGACCAAAGTTCTCGTGGATAAAGGACTCGACGTATCGAATCTATATGCCACCATTCAAGATAATTGTCGACAAAAATAAGGGAAAATTAGCTTTTGCAAATAAAACCTTCATTAAATCGCCACGACTAAGAATCTCTCAATATCTCTGATATAAAGAATACAGTTCTGGTACTGCCGATCCATCAAAGATATTTTGATGGGAGAGGATAAAATTTTGTATTGACCAATTTTTTATGAACTAACAAATGCCGAAAACCGCATAATCTGGAATTTTCGTCATTTTTATTATCTTTACGATTTAATATAAATTTATTTTTCATGATGTTCAGCTTGAATCTAGAAAAAAATAGTACCTGAAAAAATACCCGAGAAAAAAATAGTACGGAAAAAATATTAATTAGAAAAATACGATTTTTTTTGAAACCGAAATTCTTAAACGATTTTTCCCATATTCAATTCCAACCGTCCTTATTACAAAATGTATCTCCCCAAAAAATTTTATCGCGATAACTGCACAATTACGAAAGTTAAAACGGCCATAAAGATTTTGTAAAAAATTTTAAGTCCCACCAAATTGAGTAAAGGGAGATATAGAAAGATATAGATACCAAATTGCAACTCAATCGCTTAAACCGTTTTCCAGACATATCCATTTCAAAACGAACACAAGCGTATACACACAAAAAAAAACAAATAATTAAAAATGTCAGGCTTCTCCGACGGAATGTCATTAATAGTGACATAATAAAGCTGATTATCGCAAAAAAAATGCCCATCGTTTTTCGGACAAGCCGTGATTCTAAATATTGATCAAAAAAAATTTTCGCGATAGCCCCGAATTTTGCCGCCCCTGGAAATTTGCCGCCCTGGGCACTAACCCCACTACGTAAAGGCCTTTGTCAAATTATCATCACGTGGGGTGAGAAATTTTTTTCGAAATAATTACAAGTGAAAAAATGTCGCATGCGAGCAACGTGGAACAATTGTGTAAATTAATCTGAAAGAATTCTGGGATGGCCCATTTCGTTAGCTAGTGATTCCTTAGTTTTTTCGACTGAATCAAAATTAATGCAGAAATATTAGCAATCCATTCTTAAATTTCATGACGAAAATATTGCTGAGAATTTTAAAATAGGGCAAATCTGGAAGATTGTTCCGTAAAGTTGCCCGAGTTGCTTTTAACAGACGTTTGAAGCAAAATTGAGATTCGATGAAATTTAATTTGGTTGTCAACATTTCACAAATACGGTATTAAACAATGGGGAATTCCTAGCCGTATGTAAACAAAACTCTTGATTTTTTTAATTACTTGGCGACGGGATGCTACCGCGTCTAATTAATTAACTATCTGGAATAAAAAAGTTGTGCCAGAGAGATATGATAAGATGATGATTTATACAATGAGATTTTTTTTTGTAATATGACATTTAACAATCAACTTGGACAGGCATCTCGTATACGTCTTTACAGATGTTACATTACCTACATTTATTACACTCCGTGCGCAAAGTGCCACTTTGCGCACTCGTACAATAATAGTACATTACGATACGAGTGCGATGAAACCTTTTCTCGACGAGTGTGAGTTTGCAGCATGAGCCGAAAGCGAATGCTGCAATCACACGAGTTCAGAAAAAGTTTCTCGCACGAGTATCGTACAAAATTTTATCGCACGAGTGCGTAAAGTGCCCGCTTCTCGCACGCGCAGCCAAGCGAAGCGTGCGAGAAGCGGTCACTTTACGCACGGAGTACAATAAAATTTCGTACGATACTAGTGCGAGAAACTTTTTCTCAACTCGTGTGATTGCAATATTCGCCTTCGGCTCATGCTGCAAACTCACACTCGTCAGAAAAAATTTCATCGCACTAGTATCGTAATATACTATCGTGAAATCCACGACGTGACAGCTGAGTTCGACAGATATAGATACGCATGATTTATATATATGACGCACTCCACACCGATTCGACCTGGGTCTGGTACTTCACCTCTCCGATTGTGTCCACAATTTTTTATGGTTTTGTAGTACCTCTGAAGAGCACTCAAGATTTTTTCATATTTTTTTGGAGCGAATTGATTTAACTATAATTCTACAAATTTTTTTAGCCCAAATTTAAAAATCTGAAAAAAAAATCACGTTTTTTATATGAAAAATTTCAAGCGTCGAGCCAAAGGGGTTAGGGTCTTCCTTCTGTTTATAATAAACTTAAAAAAAAATTAAGTAGAAGGAGGAACCTGAATTGAGTGGGCCGTTATCCAAATATTTTTGTGCAAATTGAAGGTGTTTAAAAAAATGTTTGGATAAGGGCCCACTCAATTCAGCTTTCTCTTTGTATTTAAAAAATTTTTTTTTTTCAAGAAGGCTTGTTATAAACAGAAGGGAGAGCCTGCCCCCTTTGGTTCAACGCTTGAAATTTTTATTATAAAAAATGTTTTTAAAATAATATTTTTCATATTATAAAATTATAGTCAAGTCAATTCGCTCCAAAAAAATCTGGAAAAAAACCTGAGTACCTTTCAGAGGTAATGTAAAATACCATAACAAATCACCGACAAAATCGAAGAGGTGAACGGTCAGACCCAGGTCGAATCGGTGTGGAATGCCTCATATACTATATTTTTTGCCCCGTGGTTATACCGAAAAATAAGGAAAAACCGGTGAGAGATATGATTTTTATCATTAAGTACATAAAAACTTCCTTCGATAACACTGCGAGGAAAGCGATCCAGGGTCACGACTTATCATTTAGTACACAAATACGTGAATAAATTATAAAATGACGAATGTAAGATTTGAAAATAAAAACGATCGCGGGGCTGCGTTTTTCATCAGTTTATCCGGAAACACCAATCGATCGTAAACAAATGTTTTTCCGTTTGTATATTTTGTGTATTGTGGGTGGAGCAGTTGCACGTCGAGCAGAATGGTCACCGGAATTGTGCAGAAACGATTTTCAATCTGTCGAAGATCTCGACATAACTCGCGTAAGTTTAAGAGGAGGCTAAATACCGACACTAACACCTCGAAATTGCCATCCAAACTTGCTCTTATACAAATTGATGGAATTGAATAAAATTTTAACAACATCATCAGAACAATGGCAGGAATGGAGCCTCACTAAAAATTTTTCGAAAAACAAAAAAAAAATTTACAGATTCATTTACCACTAAGAAACTGTAATTGAAAAACTTAAATTATTAAACTTTTACTGCATTTCGGGTAGTGAGGCTCCATGAAGAACGCCGCGATACAAATATCGAGACGTTTTCAACATAATTTGATCAAAATGACACGCCGTAAGTTTGGATGGCGCATCAAGAGATAAATATCGATAAATTGTAGTTTCATTGAAAAACGAAATGGCGAAATATAGTTCACCGACGTGCGAGCGAGGGCAGCACCATGGATTCTGACGAGTAACCTATAATATTTAGGGGGCTCGAATGAGTTCGTTGGCATTAGCTGTAACGCATTTTAGCCTCTCAATTGACAATTAATTGTTAATTAATTTATCCCCCTCTCAATTGTCAAAATGTAATTAATTTTCATCCACGGTTGTCGGAGAAAGACTGGACGACGATAATACGTCGATAATGTAGGGATTGAATGAAAATGGTATTTAGCCTCCTCTTAAGAGGAGGCTAAAGGCGACATTCGGACCTCTCCCTCGCTCTCACACGACCCCTATCATCCTTTCTCTCTCGCACTCGCACGAAAAATGTCGGTATTTAGCCTCCTCTTAAGACTCGTCTATCGCCATCATAGCATAATTTGCAACGTTAGTAAAATGGCTATTTGAAAAAATATCTTCTTCAAACTACATCAAAAACTTCTAACACAAATTTGACTTTTGGTAATGCGACAGAAAGTTATTTTAATTTGTTTCTTTTTCCTTTTCACACTTTTGTGTAAAAAGTTTAAAATTGAATTGTCCAAGTAATATTTTCCACATTTTATCGTAAAAAAAATGGGAACCAATTGTAGAAAATCACTTTCTTAACAGGAACGAAGCCCAACACACCTGTGCGATCAATTTCAGAAAATTATGCTAATAAATAAAATCACGTAAAAAAAAACATTATGCATTCTCACCACGTGTGTTTTTATTCTTTCATATTGCGTGATTTAGCTGTCGGGATATTGGTATCAGGCGCTGAGGACTTACAACATCTTCCAGAAGGATTGGAGGTGCCAGAAATATTCTTTCGTTTCCGGCGATTTCAATAGGTTCATCATCCACGATACCAAGATTGTTGGGTATAAAATAATGATGATGATAAATAATATCCATGTCCTTTTTTTGTTTTCCAACATAATTTTTTTGTTAAAGAATACACTGTTTCTAGATTTTTAAGACAGAATATTGCAAATGTTTCACAATGTCAAAAATGATATTTAGTTAAAGGATGCTTGAATTACGGTGATCTCTCAAAATTTCGCAAATTTGCGTCTGTGGCGATCAAATTTTATACAATTTTACATTATTTGAAAAAAAGATTTGAAAAAAGACGAAAAAAGAAAAGAAAACTGATTGATAAATGTTGACAGATGTAATTCATAGTACAGATACGTTTGATATTCAATTTCGCGAAAATCGATTGATGGGTTAAAATTACAAAATCTTTTGATGTATTAAAAAAACCCGTGCGTGTCAGCTCCGACGCGCGAATGGAGTTTACTCCTTAAGAACGATTGTCTCAAAATATAGCCTCAGGCAAAGGGTGTAAATAAACGTGTTTCTTAAAATACTGAAAACATGCATGAACTTTTATTTATATTTATTTATGAAATATTGATTCGATGAAAATAAATGACATGAATACATCGTTAGAGAGATTGATTTATTGAACTGTTAACATCATCATTAGTAACATCGACATTAAATACTGTGACAATCGGTTTGTGGTAACTTAAGGGAGCTTTCCAGTGTGACAGCCCGAAAAATCGCTGTTTTTCGCGATTTTTTTTTTTAAAGAAAAAATAATCTAATCGGTCTGGTTTTTTTTTGTATATTAATTGGGTATTGAAGAATACAAAACAATTTTTTAAAGATCGATTTATTTATTAATTAATATCTATAAAAATGATGAAACAATTGTTGCAGAAAATGCACTTGGATGTGGTGTCCACGTTGGGGGTCACAATTTTGATCTGAAACAAAAAACACAAAAAGATTATTGATCGGTATATAATTGGCTTTCGTGCTATGGAGGCTTTTTTTTTTTTTGCAAAATGGCGCCGGTTTGAACAAAAAGTATCGATTTTAGCATTTTTTTTTTGCAGTTTTTTTTACAAAAAAATAGGAAAATGTAAAAAAAAAAGCTTCCATAGCACGATAAACAATGACGTTAAGAATATTGTGTCAAAAATTCAACTCGATAGCTTTAAAACTCTGCCCTCCAAGTTGGACACCATTTTGAAAAATGTTGTTTCGAGAAAAACGCGTTCAAAGTTTCAAGTGAGGAAATTTTAGGTAAATCGTTTACTTACGGTCAATCAGCGATGCCAGGTCCATACAATATACAGTATACTATTCGATAAAGCAAAAAAAAATCGATTTTTTGAAAATTTCACACTGGAAAGCTCCCTTAAATACGAAACGAGCACGTCGGAAGTTACATGGGTTACGAACCGGGAAAACATCGCATCAATGGTTGCACCATATCTAGTCGTCCCCAATGCTCTACCAGAAGATAAATCTAAATTAAGTTCTTCTTTCAAAAATTGTATTAAGCGCAAGCCGTCGTCCTTATCGAGGTTCTGTACTTTTGCTACCGCTCGGTCGGAGTCGCCGGAGTTTTCGAACTGCGAACAATTTCCCTATTTTTCGCAATCTGTACTCTCGATGCCGCTCGACCGCTGTTTTCGATGTTTTTAGAGGTAGTGTTGATAGCGGGTTAGTTACAGGACTGTGAACAAAAAATTTGCATATCAATATTCCGGAATATAAATGTCGAATCACAGTCTTGATGATTTTGATTTTCTTCTAAATTTTTTTATATAAAAAAGGACATTGAAAAAAAAATTCCTTAATTTTTTCAGAATTTTTTGGTCACGCGTTTTTTGGATTTTTTTTTAACGGGGCCTTTTTGTAAAATCTGAAAAAATTCAGATGCTTGAACTTTCGATTTTAATCTACATCGTATATAAACATAAATAATATCACTTACCAAGTAACCGCATCCACGTGCCCTTCATTTTCGTTCGTTGTTCCTTCCATTTTTCTCACTTCTGTTTCTCACATGTTTCTTCGTTGTTCCTTCCATTTTTACTCACTTCTTCGTTTATAAACATTGATACAATAGATAGACCTAAAAATCGTTTGTGCGTGGATACTCGCGATAGAAGTAAAAACTAAAACGTCGTGATTTTATATCTCTGATTAAACTATTTGACAGTTCGCTGGCACTTTTGTTTCAAGCCATTCTTTTGTCTGGCTTGCTCGCTTTTTCGTAACGCTTGATTTTACTCCCCATATTTTTCCATACCGGGGGCTTAATATCGTTTCTTAAGGAGTAAATTCCAAAAATTGTGTGTTACACAGATGGTTCACATTTTATTACAATATACAATAATATTTTTAAAAAATGTAAATTACCAGAGAAATCGTTAATTTTTCTTCGTTTTTACATATGGGGCATTCCAATCGAAATCGTGGGGTCATTTCCCTCGGGTCATCAGATCCTTGCCTAACTATTTTTTTCGCATTGATTCCACCTAAAAAACACCATGTTTAAAATTTTGCAATTTTTTCCACAGATTCTGGGGCAAAAATAAGTAATATCTATCATGATTAGAAAGTGGGCTGCGGGTGCCTAATATTTTTTTGAATATTTTTTTTCAGTTCCGAAAATGAAATAAAAAAATTGATTCCTAATACCCCTTACATGAGTAAAAAAATAAAATAAAAATAAAACATGTCTTGGACAATTTCGATATTTTGCTTATTTTTCAAAATAAATGAGAAAAATCTTGTTTTTCAATAAAATACTTCATTAAAGAGGGATAACTAAAATTCTAGGTCATAAATAAGTAATATCTATCATGATTAGAAAGTGGGATGCAGCTGCCTCATATTTTTTAAAAATAGTTTTCTTTTTTCAGTGTCTAAAATAAAATAAAAAATTAATTCCTAATACCCCTTCCATGAGTAAAAAAATAAAAATAAAAATAAAACATGTCTTGAAAAATTTTGATAGTTTGCATATTATCTAAAATAAATGAGAAAAATATTTTATTGAAAAAAGATTTTTCTCATTTATTTTGGAAAATATGCAAAATTTCAAAATTTTCCAAGATATGTTTTATTTTCATTTTATTTTTACTCATGTAAGGGGTATTAGGAATCAATATGTCGTAAGGATAATCGAAGCCGATTATCCTTACGACATATTTATCTACACGGCCGCTCAACAAATTAGGGAATCAATTTTTTTATTTTATTTTAGAAACTCAAAAAGTGAAAATTATTTAAAAAAATATGAGGCACCCACAGCCCACTTTCTAATCATGATAGATATTACTTATTTTTTACCCGGAATCTGTGGCAAAAATTGCAGAAAATTAAAAATGGTGTTTTTTTAGTTTCTCGCCACCTGAAGAAATGGCGAGAAAAATCTTCAAAAAAATTAGGCTGTTTTTGAAGTGAAAAAAATGCGAAAAAAAATTATGCAAGGATCTGATGACCCGAGGGAAATGACCCCACGTTTTCACTTGGAATGCCCCGTATGTACAAAAGGCTCGAGCTTAGGCTGAACTAAAATTAAGTAATATTAGGTATGCTGCTTGCTCATAGATGTGATTTTGTGAATGCGTAAAAAAGATTAGGAAGAAAGATACAAATTTCAAAGTTGCGTAGTTAATTTTTACTCAAGCTTCTAATTTCAGGAAACTTTTGAGATAATCTCTTTCAATGCCAATAAATTTTCAGTAATGAAACTCAGGACACAACGATAGAAGGTGGTGTACCTGATACAACTAAGATGGGTCAGCACGAAACGACTTACTTTCATAGTTCAGGTTTGGTGGAAACAATGGTGCATAAGTATTTGGGTGTCGACTACAAATCCTACATCGTCCTCGGCCGTTGTCAGCAGAAGGGCAATAGAAAGTAAGTCACCACGGTGATGCACGGTGAAAAAAACGGTGATTATTCGTGGATAATCCAGTAGTATTGCATTTCGAACTGCAAATCCCGTGATATTTTATGTGGAGCTCTTCGAAAAATTACTGGAGTATCCCATGAATTCTTAACGGTAAATAATCCGTGATCGAATAATCAGCACAAGACCCAATACAGTACAATTTCAATATAAATTGAGAACCAAGAATTTGTCGGAATAAAAAATAACTATATAAATATAATAATGAACAACAGCACATTTTTTAATCATTTAAAGTCACATTATATAACCATTAATTCGCAATATACACTATCGGCCAAAAGTTTGGGAACAGTCGCCCCGATTCTGCGCTGCATATAAAGTTTCATTGCTCTTTTAAAAATAAAGATATTTCAATTCAACAAACGGCGCTTTAAAGGGGACATATTCAACTTCATTTCGCTTTTTCAAAAAAGAAAATTCGATTTTCTTGAACCCGATACGCCGTTTGAAACATGGTAATTTTTCGGTTTTTTTTGGCGTTGGCGTTGGCGCACGACCCATGCAAATTTTTTAAAACTCTTTTTCGCGTGAAAACCTTATAGAGGGGAGTATAAACTTCAATATGGTTTTTTAAAAAGTTTCATACGATTTTTTTTCGCAAAAAACGATCGAATTTATAAAATGTAGCGTAACTCAAAAACTACTGGGTTTTCGTGAAATTACTATAAGAGAGTAAAAAGTTGCATACAATTATTCTGGATTCAATGAGATTTTTTTCCGAATTTTGTTCTACGATTTTTTTTTCGAAATTTTTCCTGTCAACGAGTTTTTTTTAAATCTTAAACAATCAGGTCTCTTACCTCATCTCCACGGGTTTTTTGATGAAAAAGCCGCGTGTAGATGAAGTTTTTGAGGGGCAAAAGTTGCATACAATCATTCAATTAAATTTTTTCAAAATTTTTTTTAAAAACATTTTTCTAGTCAGCGAGATCTTTTATTATCTCACAATCATACTACAATGTAGAAGATTCAAGCTTCAAAATGGTTTTTTTGTACGACCAAAATTAACAAAGTTACAGCCTTTGGAAAATCATTGAAAAATATCGAAAATTTTGCTGTTCCTTTAATTTTTTGACTGAAACCCAAATAATTTTTTTTCTTTATCTATGAACAAAGTTTGTATACTTCATGTAAAAACATATTAAATTTTCAGAATTCTATCATCATTACTTCAACCTCCTTAAGGGTTAAAATGAAAAATGATGAGAAAATTCTGAAAAGGGCATGCGAAATCTGCCCCCAGCGATTTCCAAAATTCCACATGGCTGATCGATTTCTAATTGAAAAAAAAACATTTTCCTGAAAATTTCAGATTTCTAACCCAAGAAGTGACGACACAATTTAAAAAAACGTGTTTTTCAGTATTTATTTTATTGTAACTATTCTACTGAATATTTTTTTGCAAAAATTTTTTTGCTATCAATTATGAATAAGAGACGATGAAAAGTAATTTTGTTATAAGTTTTCAATCATTGCTTTTGGAAAAAAAAATAAAAAAGTTTTTGTCGCTATATTTAAATATGTTTCTTTCGGGTGTCAATCACGAATTTTTCATAAAAAAACTCCTTTTTTGCTCTTCTTAATACAGTAAAACTTTCAACTCAATCCATTTGGTGCGAAATAGTCAAAAAAAATAAAATCGATTTTTTTCACCTTTTCTTCGAATATTATTTCCTATTTACTTGTAAAATATTTTTTTCATTTCGACATCTATAAAAAAATATGATATTATTTCTCCATACTATTGGGGAAATTATTCATTAATATAATAAAAACAAAATTTTTAATTTTATAAATTATGTTATCATATTAATATTGCTCAACAAAAGTTCTTATCAATTATTTATATTGAATAAAATAATTTTATATAGAGATATCAATTTTTCTTTAATACAAGTAATGAAATGAAATTACCTAGTTACCCCATAACTATAAGCAATCTTTGTCAAGATGAGTCCAAGACCGTGTAAATAAATATACATACCTGTCTTGATTAGATTTGGCGCAAGACTTGGTCGAGATGGCTACTAGGGTACAATATGAGAAATTATTTGTAAAAATTGTTTTAAAAAACGTCAGTTAACCTTCGTCACTATTTTCAGTCACTATAGCATTGACTTTTTCTTCTGTAAATAAACGACTTAATATCTTGGCAGATCTTATTATGTATTGTAGCCCAATATCGTGCGTGAGAAAGAAATAGTTGTAATGTTAAAAAAAATTGTTTAATTCAAATACATATTTGCACAGTTTGAAAAAATATTTTATTGCACTCCGTGCGATAAAATTTCGTACGATACTCGTGCGAGAAACTTTTTCTCAATTCGTGTGATTGCAGCATTCGCCTTCGGCTCATGCTGCAAACTCACACTCGTCGAGAAAAAGTTTCATCGCACTCGTATCGTAATGTACTATTATCGTATTAAATAAAAATTTATTAGATCACAACATATTTCCTAATAGGTATATTTAAAAAAAAATCGTTGAAATGTATAGAGTCGTATTAGGCCGGCCTGCAACTTAAAAAATTTATTTGGCTCGTTTAAGATTTAATTAAATGTACTAGATCTTTTTTTCTGGGTGTACCGTCTTCACTCTTCAGTATGTAAAAATCACACTAAATATTATAAAACTACAAGTAAAATCTCGGCACATTAACTCAAAAACATACCGTTGTTTCATTGATTATCAGCCAAGTACGAATAAAATCTCTGGCATTAAACGATATCGTTGTGATCGTGCTAATCGTAAGCGTACTTGCATTTAAAAAAATCGATATCTTTATGTGAAATTATTTTCTTCAATATAAATAATTGATAAAAACTTTTCTTGAGCAATATAAATATGATAACATAAATTATAAAATTAAGAATTTTGTTTTTTTATATTACTGAATAATTAACCCTAATAGTATGGAGAAATAATATCAGATATTTCATAATTTTTACATGAAAAAAAAAATATTTTACAAGTAAATAGTAAATAATATTCGAAGAAAATGTGAAAAAATCGATTTTTTTTTGTTTACTATGTTGCACCAAATGGATCAGGCTGAAAATTTTACTGTATTGGGAAGAGCAAGAAAGGAGTTTCCTGTGAAAAATTCGTGATTGACACCCGAGAGGAACATATTTAAATATAGCGACAAAAACTTTTTTTTTTTAAACGTAATCATTAAAAACTTATTAAAAAATTAATTTTTAATGTCTCTTATAGATAATTATTTGCAAAAAAATTTTTGTCAAAAAATATTCAGTAGAATAGTTACAATAAAATAAATCCTGAAAAACACGTTTTTTTAAATTATGTCGTCACTTTTTGGATTAAAAATTTGAAATTTTCAGGAAAATGTTTTTTTTTCAATTAGAAATCGATCAACCATGTGGAATTTTAAAAATCGCTGGGGGCAGATTTCACATGCGTATCCCTTTGGCATGTTTTTGTATGAAGTATTTAAGAGGTCGTGTAAACATTTCACGACGATTAGGAAGCTCGTTATTAAAATATTAACATTTTGTTGAGAACAATTTTTTAAGCAAATAAAAAAAATATTTATCAATAAACTTCGTTTTGTTTCCGTTGCTTTCAATGTAATGTAGATAGTAAAAAATTGAGAGGTCAAAAAAAAACTTATCGCAAAGTTGTATCAGTTTCCATAAGACTACATTTAATTTAATTTGTAAATGATAATTGTTCGATAACGAGCTTCCTAATCGTCGTGAAATTTTTACACGACCTCTTAAATAATTCATCCAAAAACATACCAAATTTTTTCATAATTTGCGATTTGGGACTCAACATCCTTAAAATAATGCTGCTATTGATTATGTTTTTAGGGTGGATTCAATTGAGATCTACACCAGAGAGCGGCATCCATCGGAATCTGTTATTGCAAAAGCCATGGGAGTCATTGAGGGCAGAGGTCTTGACGTATCACGCTTGTTTCCCACCGACCAAGAAAACTGCCAGTAATAATAAATAAAAAATATGAGTATCTGATGAAAATGATCAAGATATCGCAAACGTTTCTGAACGAACAAAACTCACGAATATTTAATTTAGGTTTGATTTTATCCACAACGAACAAAAATAAACGGTTGTTAAATCTTTAAAAATTAGTTTTCTTCCTATTCTAGGATTTGTATACTTATACAAATCCTAGAAGAGGATTTTTTTTGCTAAGTAGCAAAACACGAATACTCACGAATACTTAATTTAGGTTTGATTTTATCCACAACGAACAAAAATAAACGCTTGTTAAATCTTTAAAAATTAGTTTTCTTCCTATTCTAGGATTTGTATACTTATACAAATCCTAGAAGAGGATTTTTTTTGCTAAGTAGCAAAAAAATTCCTTGCCACGTGCCGTACGCAAAAGTTACGAGAACATGAAATCTTCCGCCAAGTCATTTGGGCATATTCTACTGTCCTTGAAAATATTGGAAAAAAAATTAAATTTTTTCCGGTCGATAACTTTCCTTATCTCGGCGTATCTTCGCATAATTTTGATATTATACATAATCCAAAGCGTGTGGATTCGTCATGCTCCTTTGTGTGCTGTATATTCTACAGATGGAGTCATTAAATCAGAATATAAAGTAGAACGCGATAAAATAATTTTGTTTCTAAATTCTTTCGTTCTGCGGCTATGAGACATATTTTTCAAAATCCTTTCACAAAAATTTATTTTCGGATTTCATACTTTTTGCGTCTATGAGTCTTCTCATTAAATACAGATGCACGTAAATCAATAATTGGCAGTAACACATGAGCAAATAGCGTCTGATCTTGTGTAATTTGTCATCGAAGTATGCTGAGGAAGATATTATATAAAGTAAATAATCTTCGAGTTGAACGATTACATAAGATAAAATATAATGCTTTCCTCTTTACATTTTGCCGTACCATTTTTTTCAGCAAGACATTTTTTTCTAATTTTGGGCGAAAGTATATTAGAATGAAAGAGTCTTTCGTTGAGTAAACGTACGCAAATTAACAGTTAGCAGCAACACTTGAGTCAACTTCATTTATTTCTAAGCGTGTCGCCGAAGAAACGTAAAAGTGAAAAAATCAGAAACAGCAAAACATATTTTAAGAGAGACCAGGAAAATGATTTTATAGATGAAAAAAAATATTCCTTTTCCCCCATGGACTCTCGAAAATATAATCATTTTTGTTCATTGCACCCGAACAGATACTTACGAGCATAAAATAATGAAGATTCAGGGAATAGTGCTGTACTAATTAAATTATTTACTAGAGAACGATTGAAATAAATGTTTTTTTACAGCTTTCAATGACGACACACTTCCCACATGGAAATAAAATATATCGGCAAATATTACGGAAAATATATTTTTGGATGTATTAAGTATATTTTGTCCGAAAATGTATGTATTACAAATATGATTTTAGGTATATTTTTAATCTATTTAAAAATATTACAATATAAATATAAAAAATGTATTGAAGATATATACTAAATATATCAAACATATATATTGAGTGCATGTTCTATATATTTTAAATACATTTTTAATTGGTGTTTAAATATACACAATATATATGTAAAAAATATATTTAAGATACATACTAAATGCATCAAACATATATACTGAGTGTACGTTTTATATATTTTCGATATAATTTTAATATATGTTTACATATACACAATATATGTTTTTATATATATCAAAAAATATATTTTTATGCACAATAATCATATATCCAAAATGTATTTAGAATATATAATGTACACTTCAAATATATTTTAAATATATTTTTACGTATATCGAAAAATATATTTTCCGGTATATTATATTTCCGTGTGGGTTTTTACGATCTCAACTTTTGGTCGGGATTTCCTAAAACGGAAAAAAACTTGAAAGATAATTTATCCTCGTAAATTTCGAAGTAATCATTTTTTTGCTTCTCAAAAATGCCATCATGTTTCCAAATTTTAAATAATCACCAATGCTACATGATAGTTCTATATTTCCCGCTCAAGTTTTTTTTTTATTTATTACAATTACCAGAAGCAAAATGGTTTCAAAATGAGAAAAGTGATTCTTCGAAAAAAAAAACAATTTGATTTTGCGGGACTCTCAAGTAGTAAAATGAGTTTTCAAAGTTCTTATAAATTCTATCAGATTTTTAGACAACTTCATTTTTTTACCAACAAAATTTCCGATTTCTTTGTATTTTTTGTTATCGCCTGATGTATGGAGCCCCCCTAAAGTCCAATTAGAGCCGTAAAAAAATACGAAAACTTAAAAACTGAAAGAAATCGACTCGTGTAGGTACAAAAAGGTTGACTCCAGATTGTGTCACTATTTCTGCTTCCTGGTCGTTACTTTCACCTTCCTTTGATGACTAGTAAAGAGCGTCCTTGTCGGAATAAATATTTCTTATTGGTTACATTAGCGTATTGTAATAACATTATTGATTCAAAAATCATTTCGAAAATTTTCAGGTCATGATTATTTTGAATTAAATTCAGTGATACCTTGTTGATTATTTATTGGCAGCTTACGATTGGCACGTTTCTGTGGCAATCATCTTTTTTTTTTATACAAATGTTCGTCTTTTTTCCCGATTTTTTCATAACATCATCTTTTTCCAAATATTTACAACGTTGGCGGTGAAAAACGCGTGAAATCGGCACGCCTCCTTCCTTTTTTCGTACTCTTCGTCGAATCGTACTTTTTGATTTACCGTACGATTCTGCTTTCGTGATTAATATTCAATAATATCACTAAGTCATATATTTGCTCCTCGTTATCATTTATACTATGTACTTTTTCTTTTTCGTTTTTATCTAAACATCACATTGGCAAATTATTCATAAATGGTAAACGTAATAATAATAACACTATTTTATAGTCGTTTAAACTGTCTCATATATGTATATTACAACGATATGTACAAGTCTTTCATTTCCTCTTTTTTTTCGTACATCGATAATAGTTTATGCTTTGTTCCATCGTTATAGTTGTGCGTTATTGTATCAAAGGACGTATAAAAAGTGAAAAAATTCGTCGGCTCGTAAATTTGAATATAAATTTGTGATTTACCTTGTTTTTGGTTGCGGAGCAAGAAAATGGATGCGACATTCGAATCCATTTTCTCTCTGTTTTAATTATTAATTTTATCATTTTCAAGGAATGTGACGGTTGTTTTTCTCTTCAATATGGCAACATTATTTTTTCTTCTACTTTCAAAGAACAGAAAAATATCACTCGTTCCCTGCTCTTATGGTTAAATGCTAAAGTCATTTTCTTCTAAATATATACGTATAGGCAGAAGTGATGAAAAAACGTTTTTGTACGGTTTTTTTTTCAGCAAATAAATGCTTCACTCGTTTTCTCGTTAGCGTTTGATTCGTTTCCTTTTTGTTTGTTTTTCGAAAACTCAATCGTTTGAAAATATTGCTAAAAGTCGAAAATTGCAATTTTACCAGCTCGGTCGATTGAAATTTTCGCTTTCAAGACTGGAATGTCCGATAATGGAGGAAAAAAAAATTGTCACCGCGCGAGGCTCGTGCATTTTCCCTGAATTTAGGGCGATTGGCGATGCCAAAATTTCTTAAATACAACAATCAACGATACGCAAGCAAAAATTGCTGCAACAAATTAGAAACAATAATAATAATAATAATTCCAGCATCAATAAATCGTTGTGCGGTTGAAAATGATGATTTTCAGGCTCTTCATAATTCCTAGCACCAACAAAATAGCGTGTATGACTTTGTGCGCGACGTCAATGAAAAAAAAAAAGAAAACTTAGAAAAGAAACGCTCACGTCCACCTCTCTCCATTTTCGGACTAGCGTGACGTTTTTTTCTTCTTCCGTCGTTGTCTGCTTTCACTTTCTCCGCGACTTTTACATATTGGCGTGTAAAAAAATTTTCCTTCTACTCCTATCGTGCCACGATAAATTTAGAGGCACGATTTTTCGGTATTTCACAGCTCAAGCTCCTCGGCAGTGCGGGAAAGACGATGATTGTCCATTCTACGACGTTGGCTACGTCTAACAGCATCGGCGCGACGATAAGGCTCGGATCTTAGACCGAGCAATATATCCTCGAGTGCACCGTTGTAAACCTCGTCCTGCTGCAACAGCTTTTTCTCCTGGACCAGACGAGTTTTGTTCTTCAGTTCGTTTATCACCGCGTCCTTGACGTCGTGCGCGAAATACAATTGGCAGAAAAACAAGAGCGAAAAAAAAAGAAGAAAAACAAAACAAAATCGTTAAAAAAATAAACGAAATTAAATACCGTATAAATGATTGAATGAGATAAAGGAACAAAAATTTTTTGAGAAAATAAAAGATAAAGGAAGAATCAGGCGATAACGTGAGATGCTAAATAACGGTATGAAAAAATTTATAAATCAATCGTATCGAATAAATCAGAACATTTATGCATACATTATTGGAGTGGTTAAAAATATACATTATTTTTCAATGGCGTCCCGTGAGAGTTTTGATCTTGAAAAAAGTATAAATTTAAGTATAAATTGTATGATTTTTTTTCGCAGTACCGGATGAACGTTGAAATGTTGTCAAAAGTTACGTTTTTCGGATTTAAAAAATTCGGACGTTAGAAAAGATCTCTTCAGTCATTAGTGATTACTAATTAGTAATAGAAAAAACGATACGAAAGTTGAGACAATAACAACTGCAAAAATTAATAGTAACTGGTAGTAAAATTTTAAAAAATTGTAAAGGCTTCAGAATTGACAAAGTGATATTCCCTCGTAACTAATACACAGAGCGGAAGATTTTTTATATGCGAGCTATGAAAAGTAAAAATGCTTGAAGATCACCGGTTTCAACAGATCAATTTTTTAGGGAATAAGTGCGAAAATCTCGAAGCGAAACGTAGTTGAAAAATAACGTATTATTTATTTGACCGCTCTAATATGTATGCATAAATAAATGTATGTAAATTCTGAGAGAGCGCACGAAAATGAAAAATGTCGAGTCAATGAGTGGATTTTCTCTCAAGCAACATCAATGCGGGCTTTGACGTTAAGAGGGCATATTGTCGATTGGAAAACGGATTTTAACATAAAATTAATGTAAAGTAGATCAATCGGATTGGTTTTGCAATAAGTCGAAAAATTGCTTCGAAAGATTTAAAAGCTTGCATCGAATGTTTTCGACAAGTTTCCAAAGATTTTTCAACAATTTTTCGTTATTTTATTCTAATTATTTGAATAGTATATAAATTTTCAAGATTCCCGGACGATATTTCCGAATGATTTTATCATCAAAAAATTCTCTTCAATAAAAATGTAAAAAAATACATAAGAAGTCTGCAAAAAAGGTGTGAAGCACTACAAAAATATTGGACTTCAAAGCTGATGTTGATAACAATTTCCATTAATTATTAATTTTAGTGAACAAATACTTTGCGCTCTACGCAAATTTTTGTATAAAAAGCTGAGCTTCAATCGGAAGGAATTCAAAATTCACAATCAAGAAGCTTCGATACGCATAATTGCGAAAGTAATTGATAAAATTTAAAAAATTTAAATTTAAAAATTTTAAAAATTAAAAAAAAAAATTTCATTGCCATAAAATTGCAATTGAATGAAAATTACAAAGTTCGTAACATTTTTTATCGCGAATCTAAAATTCATTTCCTCGAACCTTCTTGACCGCGCATGATGAAAGCAATTTCGAAAAGGGAAAACAACAATAGAGAGAGAGAAAAAAATATCCCGTAAAGAAGGATGAAGTGAGTGAGGGATGACTTACATGTTGCGAATCGGTTTTTTTGAGTTCTTTTTTTTTTTGGTTCACTACAATTGTTACGTTCTGAGCTCCAGTTCGTTAAGATGCCGGTGTAACAGGCTCTTGTTCGTGTTACAGCAAAATTTCGGTGACTTTACAATCCCCAAATAAATATGTAACAAATAAGAAACAAAAACACGAAGAAACGTTGTTTTTAATGTGAAACATTTATTATGTATCTATATGTGCGATTTAACAGCAAAAAAAAAAAGTATTTCCCAGGTGAATGGAAAAAAAAACAAAAAACAACAACAAAAGAACACTCTTGAAATTAGAACCGACTGGAATTGACCCCAGATTTTTTTTTCTTTTTTTTCTAACACCATGCTTTCTCCACGACATGCAGTACGTTTTTTATACAGCGATTCACGGTATCGATAATAATCGTATGATTTTTTTTTTTACTTCCTTTCAAAGCAGATTAATGGAAAATTAATATTTCGATGTGGCGTAAACGATGATTTGAGCGCACTGATGTTGAGAGAGAAAATCTCGGATGTGTTTTGTGATTTATCGATCGTAATCGAGAGTGCGTAAATTATAATCGACGCGTTCGTTGTTAATTTTCATTTTGCATTAAAGAAAAAACACAACCAATGCTATCTCGAGATGAAACAAGTGGATTAAAAAAGTCATTTCACGCGTGCAATTCGTTAATTATGAAGTCGAAATTATTAGTCACGAGATTCGAGTGTCGACGTATCGAGGAAATAAAAAAAAATTGTCAAATTAACGAAACTAATGCATGCTTGAAATTTTTTTAACAAAAATGAATGAAGACAAATCGCGCGGCTGCAAAAAATTAAAAAAAAACGTGAAACGTACCTGCTGTTTCTTTTGGTTGAGCTTATTGCGTTTTATCACTTCCTCGGACGTATTTAGAGCCTCGGCAGCTGCCGCTTCGAGTCTTCGACGTTGTTCGTTCTCCAGATCCGCAGCCTTTTAGGAAAACAATGAAAATGTGTTAAAAACCGTTCACGTGACCTTGAATACAAATTTTTGTTAGGATCCTCGTCAACTTCCCCAATTTGAAATTAAACTTTCCATCCTTAACGTTTAGACCTGCATCACTACTTTGTACGACTATATAAAATTTCATTTTCATGGAAAATAGTCCACTTTCCCTGGAAAATAGTCTCTGAGAAAAGTACTCGTGATTTCCAAAAGCCATTTCAGAGTGTTTTTCGTTCTAAGGCGAGGCTAAATACTGACATTATTTCTGAAGCCCTACATTATCGACGCAAAATCACTGTCCAAATGTGCAACGATACCGGTGGACGAATGTCAATGAAATTTATGAATGAATGATGAATGAATTGCAAAATGTAAATGCGAGAGATAAATCAACGTTTTCGTTCATTGTCACTGATTTATCAGACAGTTTGGATAGAAGTCTGATGAGAATAACATTTATTTCATAAGAATTCCACATGGAGCTGCCCTCTTTCGGGTTTCTGTGAACTTGATTTCAACATTTTTGTTTCGATGAAACACTAAATTTATCAACATTTATCTCGTGATTTGGATTCCAAACTTACGTCGCGGTTTTTTCGTAAAATGATTTCGAAAGCGTATCGATATTCGTACTTTGGTGTTCGCCATAGACTCCCACTCTTGGTTTTAGCCAAAATGCCATAAAAATATTATAATTTAATATTTTGCTTCCTCATAAAGCTTTGTTTTCGTGAAAAAATTTTTTTTTGCGATTTTTATGCCCATATGTTCAAAATGTCCTAAAACATCGAGAAATCATATTTAGAAAACATGTCCGGATGGATGTGTATGTGTGTGTGTGTGAGTGTGTGTGTGTATCCTGAGTTTCAGATGCAAATAATTAGTAACTCGAAAACGCTTCGAGATATCAAGCTAAAATTTGGCACACTTGTCGAGCACGAATTGCTCTTCATTATGAACAAAATGTTGTTTTAATTATAACGGGTGTGCAGATTTTATCGACTTTTTTCGTTTTTGCAAGAATGGCGTAAACGCTCTAACCTCTGCAATTTTCAAGATATTGCACTCAAACTTTGTACAGATTTAGTATAGCTATTAAGGTTGTTTGGTATTGAATTTGGCGAAAATCCATCGAGGGATCAAAATTTTACGAAACTTAGAATTTTTAGAAAAATAGCCTAAACGCTCTAACTTGTGCAATTTTTAAGATATTGTACTGAAACTTTGCACAGAGCTAATATAGCTATCGAGGTTGTTCGCTATTAAATTTTGCGAAAAACCTTTGAGGGATTAAAATTTTATGAAATTTTGAATTTTTTGAAAAATAGCACAAGCGCTCTAACTTGCACAATTTTCAATATATTTCACAGAAACTTTGTACAAAACTTGTATAGCTATCAAGGTTTGTTCACTATCAAATTTGGCGAAAATCGAGCGAATTTGCACATTGATTACTAACATTTTTCAATAGTTAACAAAGCTTCTTTTATGAGGAAGCCAAATTTGATCGTCATACTGTGTGTTAAAGGAAGCTATGTGAACTATGGATAAAGATGAGGAAGCAATGTGCAAATTTCAATTTGCAGGGTTTTTAATTACAGATGGCTGATGATAATAGGACCTGTAATTTTTTTTTGTTTTCCGAAAAAATTTTAGTGGGGCTCCATTTGTGCCATAATTCTGATGATACTGTCAAAATTTTATTGATTTCCATCCATTCGTCCCAGAGCAAGTTTGGAATCTGTTTTCGAAGTGCTAATGTCGGTATTTAGCCTCCCCTTAATAAGTATGACAAAAAATGAATAAGTCGTCCTTTAGCGATTCATCAACAATTTTTCTTACATCTCACTGTTGCCCAATTCGTACCTTGAATGCTCGTGCGAATCTCACGAGAAGGGAGAAGAATGTATTGGCGTCGGCCTGTCGTGGACTTTCGCCGAAGAATTCCACGCATTCGCGAAAAGTCTCGCCGGCGGTACGAGAGTCCGATTTTAAACGCCGTAATTTTTCTTCGGAATTGTTCAGAAAATCTCGCAACACGGTATTGTGTTTCTCCTTGCCGCGAAGCTCGAATTCTTTGCGCACCTGATCCATGCCTTTCTCGAGTTCATGCACGTCCGTCGTTATATTCTCGATCGAGACTGAAATTTATAAAATGAAAATTCGTAAAATAGATATAAATTTTACAATCTAATGGAAATAGTAAAATAGTGATGGAATATTGGATACTATAAGCATAAATAGTATCGACTGGTGATGAAAACTATAAGCATAAATAGTATCGACTGAAAGATTGAAAAGCAATTGAATTTTTTTTTACGAACGCACGGTCAAACGAATTCCGGAGACACAAAAAAAAAAAAATTTTTTTAATTTTTTTTGCTTCCTCGTAAAGGAAGCTTTGTTTTCGTGAATTTTTTTTTTTTTGATATTTTTATGCCAATATGTTCGAAATGTTCCAAAAAATCGAGAAATCATATTTAGAAAAAATGTCCGGATGGATGTGTGTGTATCCTGAGTTCAGATGTAAATAATTAATAACTCAAGAACGCTTCAAGATATTGAGCTGAAATTTGGCACACTTGTCGAGCACGAATTGCTCTTCATCATGGAAAAAGTTTGTTTTAATTCTAACGGATGTTGAGATTTTATCTACTTTTTACGTTTTTGCGGAAATGGCGTAAACGCTCGAACTTCTGCAATTTTCAAGATATTGCACTCAAACTTTGTACTGAATTAGTATAGCTATTAAGGTTGGTTAGTATTAAATTTGGCAAAAATCGCTTGAAGGATTAAATTTTTATGAAATTTTGATTTTTTTTTTGAAAAATAGTGTAAACGCTCTAACTTGCAACATTTTCAAGATATTGCACTGAAACTTTGTACAAAACTAGTATAGCTATCAAGCTTGTTCCCCATTAAATTTGGCGAAAATCCATCGAGGGATTAAAATTTTATGAAATTTTTAATTTTTGAAAAATAGCGTAAGCGTCTAGCTTGTGCAATTTTAAAGATATTGCACTGAAACTTTGCACATAGCTAATATAGCTATCGGAGTTGTTCGTTATTAAATTTGGTGAAAGTAGATTGAATGATTAAAATTTCATCAAAATTGGTTTTTTTTTAAAATAGCGTATTCTTACTTCGGTTTGGGTTTCGGTTTTTTTTTAAATAGCGTATTCTTACTTCGGTTTGGGTTTCGATTTGCGTTTTTTTGAAAAATAGCGTATTTTTACTTCGGCTATTTGCGAGATATTGTACTGAAATTTTGTACACATTCTAAATAGTGGTCAAGGTTGTTCGCTATTGAATTTGGCAAGAAGTAAATTTGAAAGAATTTGCTTGCACATTGATTACTCATGTTTATCGATAGTTAACAAAGCTTCCTTCATGAGGAAGCCAAATTTGATCGCCATAATTTGTGATAAAGGAAGCTGTGTGAACTATGGATAAAGATGAGCAAGCAATGTCCAATTTGTAGGGTTTTTTTCATTCTTGAGCAGGATTGCGGTATTTTTAATGAAAAAGTAATGCATTAATCATTATTGTTTTAATGGCAAATGGAAATAATTTTCATTAACCATTAACATTTTCATTAGCCATTAAAAAAGTAATGATTAATGCATCGCTTTTTCATTGAAAATTTCGCAACCCTGCAATAGGGTGATGCAATCAAAATCGATATTTTTTTTCTGATTGGGTTTGATAGGTGTTAGTACTTGTCAAAAAAGTAACTCTCAGAAAATTTCAGCTTTGAAACAAAATTTGCAGAGGTCGCTCAAATGACTTGATATTATTTTCGATTTTGACCAACGATCATGGTTATAGAAATTACGATTTTTCCGTGTCGCAACAAAAAATATAAGTGTTTAATGAAGCAGTGATTCACCCAAAATTGAGGTCCTTAAAAAAAAAATAATGGGCGTGCAGGCCACTTAGATTTTCATTACCATTTTTTTTAAGGACTCAAATTTTGGGTGTATCATTGCTTCATTAAATACTTATATTTTTTGGTGCGACACGGAAAAATCGAAATTTCTATATCATGATCGTTAGTATAATTCGAAAAAAATATCAAGTCATTTCAGCGACCTCTAAAAAATTTTTTTTAAAGCTCAAATTTTGGGGGAGTTACTTTTTTGACAAATACTAACAGCTGTCAAACCCAATCGAGAAAAAAAATGATTTAGCGGTTAATGAAAATAATTTCCATTAACCATTAACATTTAATGGTTAAGGGAAATAATTTATATTAACCATTAACATTGAATGGGTAATGGAAATAATTTACATTAATCATTAACATTTAATGGTTAATGGAAATAATTTACATTAACCATTAATATTTCATG
The DNA here is from genome assembly GCA_946863875.1 of Alloplasta piceator. Classification (NCBI taxonomy): domain Eukaryota; kingdom Metazoa; phylum Arthropoda; class Insecta; order Hymenoptera; family Ichneumonidae; genus Alloplasta; species Alloplasta piceator. Next base: position 20,053,111 of record OX333074.1, read on the forward strand.
GTTAATGGAAATAATTTACATTAACCATTAACATTTAATGGTTAATGGAAATTATTTCAATTGATCAATAAGAATTAATGGTTATTGAAAGTGTAAATGCATTAAAAAAAGTAATGCATTATTTGCAACCCTGATCTTGAGTGACATTTCCAGGTCAGGACGAATTTTTCGGGTTTTCCGAATTTATCAAGTTTTTGGTATTCGTAATCTGAATGAATGATAAAATAATCAAAAGATTTACCAGTGGCCGCTTTGTCGATGTACATGAGTTCGCTCTCGAAATTGATGAGCTCGGGAAATTTGAGCCTAACCGTAGCGACAATGTAGTGCAAAAGACACATCCGCTTGTCGGTGGATTTTGTGTCGAGAAGGGTGTCCAAACTTTGTAATTTAAAACCATAAGCGGGTCCGCGTTTGCTACTATTCAGATAATTTCCAAACGCCAGTATTATCTCGAGGACGGCGCGTAATTTTTTTGATCCCTTCACCGAACTCGCAGCCGATATAACGGCATGAATTTGCGGTGTAATGAGATGCAGATTGTCGAAGAAATTTCCAATGTAATTCATTATCGACAATTTCGTCGATATTCTCTCGACCTTTCCAAGCTGCATCAAAAATTTATCTTCCTCGGTCAATAGATTTACATTTTTCTTCTCTATTATGTACTCCCGATAGGCTTTTATCTGAAAAAGAGGAAAAGAAAAAGATCATTTAAAACTCGATATTTTACTTGAATCAAAATAACGTTAAATTTGAAGAATGAAAGGGAAAAAGTTGGGATTAGATAATTCTATTCCGAATTATCTTTGTTCATTATGAAAAAGAGCGAAATTTTGAAGATGTTAGATTGTAAATAAATTACCCAAAAATTCAAGCGTTACTCAAATATGCAAGCGAGAAGATACAAGAAAAAGTCAACCTCAAAAATCAAAGATAAAATAATGATGCAATTTTCTTTGATAAACTACACTAGTGGAAAAAATTAAAGGAACAAAATTTCCCAAATTTTTAGTGGTTTTTAATAATGCTGTATCTCAGTGAAAAATTGTCCTATCGAGGTATAAAAAAAAGCATTTTGAAGCTTGAAGTTTCTAGTTTCACATTCTGAGAAATACCAAGAAAACAAAATTTGGCAAATTTGCATCACTTTTTTTGGCTGTAATTTCTGGGAAAAAAGTATTTCGAGCATTTCCCCCATTTTATCGCAAACAGCGTTGAAATTTATGAAAATAAAAAATCGAAAAAATTTTCAAAATTTTTATTTTTATTTTTTGAAAATTTTTTTTTTCAAAAAAATTCAAGGATTGCGTTTGTTGCCCTAAACACTTCATAATCATGATTAAAAGGAAAAAAAATGTTTTTCGATTTTTTTTCTATAAATTTAAATGCTGTTTGCGATAAAAATAGGGAAAATGCTCGAAAAAAAATTTCTTTTTTTCATTTTCATAATGATTATGAAGTGTTAAGGGGCAATAAACATGGGCCTTTAATTTTTTTCAAAAATTTGATTGCTTACAACAAAAAAATCGTTCGATAGATCAAATTGAATCTTTACAGGGATTTTGTGGGTATATTGAGCTGTAAAAGTCGCACTCAACATTAGTCGTTTTGTCAATATTTTTAATTTGGCCGTTGCTTTTCTAAAAAAACCATAAATAGCCCTTTTTCTCCTGTTTTTTCAAAATCATGGGAAGGATGGACAAAATGTTTTTTTTTTCAAAACCATCGTTAATCCTTGTAGAACATTCATTCAAGTTTGTGAAACGCCCCTTCTGATTTCTGTGCGATCATTGGTTGCTGGGATATCAGTGGTCAAACACAAAAGGACCGTTTTTCATTAAAAGTCCGATATCTCTTCGAAAAATAGTCGCAGCTAGGTTTCAAAAAAAGCAAATTGAAGCTAAATAAACAAGCTATCCGGTCCATGTAATGGTTTAGCTGGAATTTACAGCAAAAAAAGGTGATGTAAATTTGCCCAATTTTTTTTTCTTGGTATTACTCAGAATTGCGTGAAACCTGTAGCTTCGATTTTTTTTTTGCTGAAATATCTGAACACTAGAAACTTCAAGCTTCGAAATGTTCTTTTTTAGACCTCGATACGACCATTTTTCACTGAGATAGAGCATTGTTAAAAACCACTAAAAATTTGGGAAATTTCGTTGTTCCTTTAATTTCTTCCACTAATGTATGTTAGAGTTTCAAACTGAATATTAATTTACCTCCTGATCTGTAGGCACCATTCGTTGCAGCAATTCGACATTCTCGAGTGAAAGTACTTTTAGATCGAGGGCGTTGACCGCCATTATCACTTTTTCTACCGGCATTTCCATCTTCCTTCGCGAAATAGCTGAAAAGAAAATATAATGTTATATGACAAATCATTGTTGTAAACATAAAAAATAATTCGCGGTTGAACAAAATTTTGTGCGAATTTTGCTTTTGTCGGTGAATTTGCTCGACCGGTAAAAACGATACTGAAATTTGCAAAAATGATCTTGAGAATCATAAAAAATGGCTTCTCGATCGGGAAAATGATCATTCTAATGCATGGTTTTTATCATAATTAAAATCCTCAATTAAGGTCGCTCGATGGTGACATCGCTAGTCAAATTTATGACGTGAAATAAATTTAATAAATCTATCACGATATATTCTAAATATTACATCCAAATAAAAGCTATGAATTTCGATGGAATTTCCATTGATATTTTATTCATAATTTGTAATAAATAATATTATAAATGAAATGTCAATAGACATAAGTAGTCAGTACTATCAGTGCGCAAGCGCCGAGTAAGCCGCTAACCCAGCGTTACCATCGCCAGTGCAGCTGACAAGTGACAACATAACCTCAATTGGCGTCGGATATAGCATCGCGATATATTGGCTGCATTTGCTTGGACGCTTACACGCTTTCAGCATGTATGTATAGACATACATCGGACATATAAAATGCTACAGGATGTGGCGCTCACGGCGTTAAAAGCATCCAGGACGAATACAGCCATAAAATGCTACAGGATGTGGCGCTGACAGCGCTAAGAGCATCCAAGACGAATGCAGCCAAAGTATAATGTATTTGCCCGCGCCGCAGACAACCGACGTACTCTTTCCGGAACTCGTACACACAATCACTTTCTCGATTAAAATTCTTGAAAAAAACTCAATTTTTCAGATATCATTAGGAAGCTTATGATTTCTCCTTGCAGAACACGGTTTTTAAATAGGATCTCCAGTTTTTATCAAAAGATATCGTGCCATATCCGGTGTAAATTGGCCGGACTCCCATAAGAGCAATGTTAAAATAGAAATGTTTGAATTCACTTTTTTGCCATATTTGCTCGGTAGCAAACCTTGAAATTTCAAGGGATTGTTTGTTGTGTCTTAAATAACTGCAAGTTTCATTCAATTCTCCAGTTTTTCAATGTACCATCGAGCCACCTTAAGGAGAATCTAGGGACGAGACGACAGATATAATTTTCAACAACTTCCCAAAATCGACCGGTGATAAAAAGTTCAGTTTTTTATGTCAACAGACGTTACAACATAATTTTTATCGCCTAATGCGAATGGGAGAAAAAGGTCATTGGTTAATGACGCTCACCGCATTCACCAGGCTGAGTAAATAAAAATAAAAATTATTAACAAAATAAATTTGTGGAAAAGGAAGGTGAAAGATGATTTTAAAAAATGATATCTTTATTCACCAATGTTTCGCAGTCTCGTATGCTCGAGTAGCGAAACGTTTTCCGGCTTTTTGAATCTCTTGCTCGGAAAACTCTGAAGACCGTCAATCTCGTTTGTTCCATTGGCAACGTGTCCACCCATACCGATTTTGAATCGCTCCTCGAAATCCGAAAAATCGATGTAATTGTGAAGGCGATCATCGTCCAGCTCGTTGAATATCGTCCCGCGAACTTGATTCGGTTTTAGAGCAATCCAATTTAGCGTGGGCAGTTTATACTTGGTTTGCACCTGAAAAACAAAAATGTTTCGAAGTTTCGAATTTTTTTCGGTCTCACTGCATATGGGTCATTCCATGTCAAATCGTCCACTTTTAACACCGACTCCTTTCGATTTGGCTGCGACTTTTTTTTTATCATTTTCTACCATATCAAAAACATTTCTCAGAATTGTTTCAAATTTTTTTTATCTGAACGATAAAAAGTTATAATTTTTCAAAAAAATTGGCTTTTTATTTTTCAAATATCCATAACTTTTTCCACAATTGACTTATCGGGACGTTTAGTTTTCAAAAATTTTGTTTTTTAATGTACTTTTCAGAAAAAATATAAAAAAATTATTCAGACGTTCACCGTTTTTTTTTTAATTTTCGGAAAAAAATGAAAATTTCTCGAAGATCGCAATTTTTCTTTTAAATATAGAAACTTTGACAATTTTTGCAAATTCTCTGAAATTTTCTGAGTGGGGACTTTTCGTTTTCTATTTTTTTTTATTGCAAACATTTTTTTTTCAACTCAGCTTATTTCTCATAATACCACTTTGGGGATTTTCAAGTTTGTTGAAAGAATCTCAAAGTTGGAAAAAAAAATAATAAATGAAATTGAAAGTGGTAATCATCAAACAAATTTCAATGTTTTTAGAAAAAGTAAGAAAAAAAATAGAAGATAGTTCTGAATAATTTGTTTATATTTTTTTTTGTAAACTACATTTAAAAACAAAGAGAATTTAAAAAAAATTGTTATTTGGTTCGTTTTGGACACGCAACAGCTTGTAAAATTTTTTTAATGAAAGTTAGTTTGTGATGGAATTCGTTTCATGTTTTTTCTTCAACACTTCGCTTTTTTTTTGCTTAATTACCCCAAAATCATAGTTTATTAAATAATTTTATATACAATAGCTATTGCTATCCAGAGCAATCGGCTGCGATCGAATCGCAGCCGATTCCTCCCTTCACTATTTCTCTACACGGCCGCATATCCAAACCAACACTTAAAATTTTCAAAAGCTTGCTGTTTGTCTAAAAATGAAATAAATAACATTTTTTCTTTTCATTTTCTTCGTTTTGAAATGTAGATTTAAAAAAAATATATATATAAAAAAATTATTCACAACCATCTTCTATTTTTTTTCTTACTTTTTCGAAAAACTTTGAAATTTTTTCGATGATTACCCCTTTGAATTTCATTTATAATTTTGTTTTTTAACTTTGCGGTTCTCTCAACATCTTCAAAAATCCCCAGAGTGGCATTATGAGAAATAAGCTGAGTTAAGAAACAAATTTTCAATCAAAGATTTAAAAAAAAAAATAGAAAACGAAAATTCCCCACTCTGAAAATTTCAGAGAATTTGCAGAAAATGTCAAAGTTTCTATAAAAAAAACTTTATCGGTTGGGCAATAAAGTTTGAAAAAATTCTGAATGATGTTTTTGATACAGTAGAAAAAGATAAAAAAGTTTCAGCCAAATCGAAAGGGATCGGGGGTCCAAAGTGGTCGATTTGACGTGGAATTCCCCATATGCATTTAAATTACGATTTTAAATTCAATTTTCATCCAAAAAGACGGTTTTTAGCGTCTCCCAAAATTGGTAAAAAAAAAATTAAAAAATAACGTCATAGGGTACCTTTCGTTTGATCGTCATAGCGCCATCTGGGGCCTGCATCATACCGATAGGTGGCGGTGGAATCGGTACCGGGGGCACCGTTCTCGAGTCACCGGATGTCTGTGATATCATCGGCGGTGGCGGTGGACACGGTGGAGGTGGCGGTGGTGGTGGTGGCGTTGGCGTCGGTATCGACGAGATATCGGTGCACGGTGACGGCACAGATGTCGCGACGATCGCGGAAACGATATTTTCCGATGACGGTGAATTAACCGGTGTACCGTTACGCATATTTCCCGCCATAGTCGACCCCTTCGTGAGCGTACCCGTTAACGTCTCGAGCTCGACTATTTTGCTCTCGAGAACGCTCTGTCTCCTCGCTGAATCTTGTCTCTGTCTCTTCAGCGCGGTGAGCTCGTCCTCGATCATTCGTCTCGATTCCAGTGCCTCAACGTACTCGATCTTTATCGCACCGAGCTCAGTCTCGAGTTCCGCCAATTTTGCCAAGGATTCACGCTCCAATTCATGCATTCTGTCGTGTGCCTGGTAGAAATTTTAAGAAAACTCTCGTTAGTACGAATAACTTTATTCTCGTCTTTCACCAAGTTCTTTTTACCATGCAAATTTTTTTAAGACTTTTTAACGTTTATGGTTTCAAATTGCGTTTTCGAATGGGAGTTAAATATATATCCACAGCAGAGTTGTAAATGATGCATTACTTTGATAATGCATTACTGTATTTATTACCCATTACAGTGTACCATTACAAAGTACAAAAGTAATGTGTAATGTATGCACGTTTCATTACAAATAACAATTTAAAAGAAAAATAATTTGCAGTGGAGAATATTCCATTACAAATAGAAAAATTGCCGTGCTCGTATTAGAACCTTGCACATTGCTGTCTCATTATTTTATTTCGCTCACTAAAAGTTCATCCACAATTAGCACAAATGATCCATAAAGTTAAAAAATAGAAACAAAAAAACAGGCAGTTCATCGTTAAATATGAAGTACGAAAATGTACTCAACCCCAAAAATTATCCAACTTTATATTGAACTTGCTTTTACACGCTGTTACTCATAATTATAAGCAATCTGATAAAAATTACAAGTTACTGCTACAAAATTTGTCGCTTTATTGAATCCCTAAATAATGTGCATGTTTTTTTTTTAACTTTATGGATGATTTGTGATAATTGTGGATGAACTTTTAGTAAGCGAAATCAAATAATGAGACAGCAATGTGCAAGTTTCTAATACGAGCACGGCAAGTTTTCTATTTGTAATGGAATATTCTCCACTGCAAATTATTATTTTTTTAAATTGTAATTTGTAATGGAACGTGCATTCATTACACATTACTTTTTTATTTGTAATGGAATGTGCATACATTACACATTACTTTTTTATGTGTAATGGAACATGCATACATTACACATTACTTTTGTAATTTGTAATGAAAAACTTGTCCAATACACATTGTTTAAAGTAATGGGTAATGCATTACTTTTACATTACTATTTTCACAACTCTGATTCACAGTATGCTGGAAATACATTTTTGTATATATTTTATTTTGCTGTAAATCATTTTCAGGATATGTTACTAAAAAATTTTACACAAATGAGGTGTAAATGAAATTTGCACGATGATAAATTAGCCAAAAATTAATCAAGGGTTGAAATTTTATAAGGTTTCGAATTTTTTTCCAAACCATGTGAATGTTCTAATTTCAACACCTCAAAGTAAATCGATATTTTCATCGTTCAATAATCTTCCATGATCTTAAAATGTTAATTGGTTATGAAAAATGATTAATCTTTGATTTCTCGATTATTTATATTTTTTATGGCGAATTGAAATCAGGGAGTTTCTTTTCCTCAAATCTCACTATCTTTTTTTTGCGACGAAACCTCAAAATAAATCGATATTTCCATCGTCCAATAACTGATCATGAATTTATAGTTTTTACCTTCCAATGAATCATGATTAATCTTCGAGTTCTCGATTAATTTTTTTTCCCATATTTCTTGCGAATCAAGACTAAGTAAATTTCTGCTTGCACAAATTCACGTGCCATTTTTTGCGACAATATCTCAAATTAAATTGATCGTTGAAAAAAGTAATGTGCAATGTGTTCATGTTCCATTACAAATGAAAATACTTATGTGTAATGGATGCGTGTTCCATTACAATTAAAAAAAGTTCAATGGCACCAAACTTGTAATTTTAATTCGTTATTAATTATTAAGAGTGATTGATTTTGTTCTATTCTTGTATTTTCCTCCTTTTTGGCGAATTGACACTAGAATAATTTTCGTTTTTTATCACACTCACGTGTCCAAGTTCGTCCTCCAACTCAGCTACTTTCTCCAACGCCGCAGTCTTTGTCTCGCTGTCCTCCATAAGTGCAGCAACGTCAAATACGTTATCCAGATACGCCGAGATTTGTACCTGCGACGATGAACGAGACTTGAAATAATTCATCAATCTTGCCAGCATCGAGTACAGAATAACATTGACGTATTTGCAAAATTCAAATGTCATAGTGATTTGAGGAGCGTTTAGCAGACGCAATGAAAATATCGGAACAAATGAATAGAGAAAAGAAAACTCAACCTTTTTATCTCTCATCGATCATTGATTTTTTTTCGCAAATCTTGTTTTCAAAATTACAGAGTCATCTTACCAAAGAAATGTTACAGATGTTAAAATATTTGTAACGAGAGACCTTTATGATCAAAATAATCTGTAAAACTTTCAAGACGAATTACGATGCTCGTTATTGAAGAATATTCATTTCAAAATAATGCCTAGTTTTATGGAACGTAAGGCCATTTCGTCAATTTCTCATCATTTTTTTCAATAGTAGAAAAAAAATCGATGTCCGATTAACACAATTGTTTCATGTCCCGTGAAACTGTTACTTTTAAATATTAAAAATAAACTTATTTAATAAACAGCTTTCTAATCACGTTTAAATATTGACTAAGTATTTTGACAATGAATATCTCTCGTTAACAATAATTTCATATTTTCAACATCATTTTGGTATAATGACTCACCTACCTCAACTCTTTGGTTACACTTTCATACGCACAGCCATATTAATATTAGAGTTGTGAAAATAGTAATGTAAAAGTAATGCATTACCCATTACATTAAACAATGTATATTGGACAAGTTTCCCATTACAAATTACAAAAGTAATGTGTAATGTAGGCATGTTCCATTACAAATTACAACAGTAAGGTGTAATCGATGGGTGTTCCATTACGAATAAAAAAGTAATGTGTAATGCATGCATGTTCCATTACAAATGAAAATAGTAACGTGTAATGGATGCGTGTTCCATTACAAATAAAAAAAGTAATGCGCAATGTATGCATGTTCCATTACCAATAAAAAAAGTAATATGTAATGGATGCATGTACCATTACAAATAAAAAAAAGTAATGTGTAATGGGTGCATGTGCCATTACTAATAAAAAAGTAATGTGTAATGTATGCACGTTCCATTACAAATTACAATTAAAAAAAAAGTAATTTGCAGTGAAGAATATTCCAATACATATAGAAAAATTCCCGTGCTCGTAGTTGAAACTTGCACGTTGCTGTCTCATTATTTTATTCCGCTCACTAAACGTTCATCTACAATTATCACAAATGATCCATGAAGTTAAAAAAAAAGATCATGCACATTATTTAGGGATTCAATAAAGCGACAAATTTTGTATCAGTAACTTGTAATTTTTATCATCTTGCTTGTAATTATGGGTAACAGCGTGTAAAAGCAAGTTCAATATAAAGTTGGATAATTTTTGGGGTTTGAGCACATTTTCGTACTTCATATTTAACGATGAACTGTCTGTTTTTTTGTTTCTATTTTTTAACTTTATGGATCATTTATGATCATTGTGGATGAACTTTTAGCGAGAGAAATAAAATAATGAGACAGCAATGTGCAAGTTTCTAATACGAGCACGGCAATTTTCCTATTCGTAATGGAATATTCTCCACTGCCAATAACTTTTTTTAAAAATTGTAATTTGTAATAGAACGTGCATGCATTATACATTACTTTTTTATTTGTAATGGAACACGCGTCCATTACACATTACTTTTTTATTTGTAATGGGACATGCATCCATTACACATTACTTTTTTATTTGTAATGGGACATGCATGCATTACACATTACGTTTTTATTTGTAATGGCACATGCATCCATTACAGATTACTTTTGTATTTTGTAATGGTACACTTATCCATTTCACATTATGCAGTGTAATGGGTAATAAATACAGTAATGCATTATCAAAGTAATGCATTATTTACAACTCTGATCTTCATCTTCGACATAAACTAAATCCCTGTTAATTTTCAAGTTCTTTCAATAAAAGTTACTATGAAATGAGTTGAATACATATATAGATAATAAAATAACAATAAGCTGACCTGTTAATAATTAGTTATGTCTGTGAAAAAAATTTGCAAACATTCAACATTTTTTCACCCCTTTACGGTTGTTCTCCTCCTTGATTTGACTAACTATTAGGTGGTCCCTTTACCAACCATCGAGCCTGAAAGCGTGAACTTCTTCTCACCTGCAAATCTTCGCTCTCTGTGTGCCTGAGCTTTTCCAGATACTCGTCCAGTCCGAGCTTCGTAAATTCGTATTGCAGGTGTACACGAAAATTCATGTCCTCGACCGAGTGCACGACGATATTTACGAATTGCATACAGGCGACCATGAATTCAATGTGAAAATTGTCATATTGGGTAAAGTATGCCATGAGTGTCGTGAATCTTCGCCTCTCGGTACAAACTTCCTTGAAATTGTCGAAAGCCGAGAGAATTATCTCGTGACCACCCTTGACGAGACATATCGCAGCTAGAAGCTCCAAAACCAAAGCTTTCGTTCTGCAAAGACAAACAAAAATTTTTATTTAAAAAAATGAAAATCCTCTCACCGATATTAAAAAGAAAAATAATTTAGTGTAATGGAAAAATTTACCTCAAACTTTTGTGTATCAGACTCAGGGCGATGCAATTTATTGCCTCTCTGTGCTGTATCACCATGTTGAAACCGTACTAGAAAAAAAAAGAGCGAAATTATTCGTTTTTGGCAATGAGATGAAATATAAAAATATCCTGAGAGAAAAACAAAGTACAGTGGACGCTCCCATAATTTGATACGTCGGGACGGGAAACGCTCCCATAATTTGATTTTCCCCTCATTCCCCCACTTTATATCTGTATAGCACATTTGACGGAAATTTATTATTTCTGAAGTGTAAGAATTCCTTTTTCGTTGAGAAATATACACTAATTGATGATAACATTTAATTCATCGTTTTTAATTGTGTGGAAAATTTGACAATTGAGGTTATGTTGCCCTCTCGGCCTGGCAGCTGAGTTTGGAGTGGGGAGAAAGCGCGATAGGGGTGATCAAATTATGGGAGCGTGTTGCCATGGTAACGAGTAAAATTGTGGGAGCGATCAAATTATGGGAGATTAAATTGTGGGAGCGTCCACTGTAAACAAATTTGGAAAAAAATCTCGATTCGTAAAATAGACGTGTACTCTTGTTTTACCTTGTTATTCATGATGGCACGCATGCATAGTATGCAAACGTGAATGTCGTCTTTAGCTTCGCCCATGTTTAAACGAGCAACGTGTCTCGATCGCCGTTTAACACCGGGACTGTCTTTGAGCTCGTGAAGAGGTGGCCTCAGACATCCGTTATTCAACGACGAATTATCAATCGCAGTACCACCTGGAATTTTTTTTTTTTAGCTAATTTTTTTCCTATAGCCGTGAAATTATCCTCCGTCTCGTCTCGAGGATGAACGCTTAGCCTTATTATAGAGAAAACTGTGTTTCCGATTATAAGAAGACAAATTTGGAGATTTTCAGGCCCGCATATTTTGAAAATGTCTCAAAATGTCGAAAAATCATTTTCAGAAAAATTGGGTGCAGGGAAATGTGTGAGAAAATCTTTGTGATCGCTATAATTTTGTCAATTGTCAATTTTATCAGATTTTTATGTTACGTTCTATTTTTTTTTCAATTTTATTTTCATTTTTTTTATGTTAAGCTCGAATTTTGTTCCCAAAGTCTCTGGGTGACGAAAACGGTTGACATCGAATTTAAAAAAACTCGCTCAAGGGTTTCAATTGAAAAGAAAAGTTTTAAATTGAAATTAAAATATTTATGATCGTTTTAATGATGGTAATCTTGGAACGGTCATGCTCAAGTTTTTGGACTCAGAAATTAGATTATGGAGGTACATTTTTAAATAAAATTTTGAAATTTAGAAAAAATGTTTTTTAGAAATTTGAAAAAAATTGCTCAATCGGTTAAATTTTTTTTAAAGATTCTTGTGAGGACTCTCGATCCTAATTTCCAAAAAATAAAACCAACTCGTCTAGTAGAAACAGAAAAGAAAACATTTGTGCAACTTAGAATTGCCAGAATGCCTTATTTTTTTTTATAACTATTTAGGAAGTGTCCGTTATCAAAGAGTCGAAATGTAGACAATTATTTCCTCTTAAAGAAAAAAAAACAGTTAGCAATGTGCCAATTTTAAATTGCCCGATTTTTATTATTCATTTCCGATTCCGTGAATTGTTGTATTTTTTTAATGTAAGATATGAAATTGGAAAATATAAGGGATAAGTAAGTTTCTCTTTTTAAGGTACTAAAAAAATGGCGGATGTTTGAAATGAAAATAAAAAATTGTATTCTTCACAATTTATTTCAAACATCCGCCATATATATTTTTTTTTAATCGATTTTTCATTAACGGTGATGGTAAATTGTTGTGTAAGAAACCTTTCTCTTTGCGTTTTTTTTGTTTCAGGCTTGCCAATCCTGCGATTAACTGTCGGCCATGGGACAAGACATTTTCGACTTTGGCGCTTTTTATAAATTATGTTCAAAGAATCGAAATAAAAAATAAATCTTTGATTTGTACTTTCGAAGGATGAAACAATGTTGTAATACAGTTTTATAGTCATATATGATAAAGGAGCTGAGAACAAAAAATTTTAAATTTGCTTTTTTTGGCCCTCCAAAGTAGACTAGTACCTTAAAGAATTTCAACGTTTAAGAGAAAAAAATCGTTTTAAACGGTAAATGTATTATTTTCGCTTACTGGTTTGTAATTTTTCTTCGGAATTCGTGCGCGACTCGAGAAGGCGTTGTTCGTGCCGCATCATCAGTAATCTGAAGCTCAGATAGTCTATGAGTGCATCGAGGCCCTGATTCTCGTCGTCCAAGAATTCTCTAACCCACCTTAAAATATACAAACAAGAGTGAGTGCATCTGATATATTATTAATTTTTTTGGTAAATATTCGGAAGTGTAACTCTTCTCAGAATCTATATTTAGTTTTTTTTTATCAAACCCAAAAAACAACACACTAAGAGAAAAAATTACTAGAAGCAATGAAATAAAGTTTTGAAGGCAAAAAATCATTTTTTTTCATTATTAGCCAAAACATATTAGATTGGTTCCCTTATATATTTACTTGGTTCATTTTTTTTCAGTCAATTCCATAAATTTCTGTTTCGATAAACGAATTTACTTGAATCTAACAATATGTTATCAATTGTATGTAATTTGTTGTTTGAATCAAGAACACATTTTATCATTCAAAACATGCATGTCTTTTAATACAGGAAGCACTGAGAAAAAAAAATTGTTGAATCAACAAATTAATTAGTCCAAGCAACAGGAAAAATGATTGATTCGATCAAATGCGTGTTTATTAATTGTTGCAAAACATTTTATAAAAAATATATAGCCCTCGCCAAATAATTTAATATGCATAGTTTAGTGACCCCAAAAAGAGATAAATAGAAAAAAACGACAAATCTGCGCCAATTCTCCGATCTAATTTCTCTGTCCGACCGAGATTCGAACCCTCGACCCTACCTACCATCATACCTATCCTATACCTAACTACCTAACACGCTACCTGTTACGCTGTCGACTACTACTATGCACTTGAAAAAAGTTAGGAGTTATGAAGATTCGAATATAAGAAAACATTTAAAAAACCAGTTTTTTAATTTCTAACAACTTACGTATACTATTAAAGTATACTATAGAAATGATAGTTCTTTGCTTGAAGGAAATAAAAATTTCATAATTTCAAACAAATATTCTATTGGAATAAAATAATGTGTTATTTATTTTACTACAGCTTCTTTTCAAATAATCACAATCAATTTTATATCTAATAAATATTGAAAATACTACAGAAATATTTTTAGAAGTGAAATAATGATGAATTTATTGCAAAGAAATAATTTTGTTCGAAAAAAATTATTTAATATTGATGTCGTTTTTCAGATTCAAATAATCTCATGTTTATGATGCAATAAATCTAATTAATCCAATGAATGCAAATTTAATAAAATCTATTTAAATAAAGATATTTTTAGAAGTAAGATAATTATGAATTTATTGCAAAGAAATAATTTTGTTCGAAAAAAATAATTTCGTATTGAAGTCACTTTTTAGATCCAAATAATCTCATGTTTATGATGCCATAAATAATTTTCTTCAATAAAAATAATTTCGTATTGAATTCGTTTTTTAGATCCAAATAATCTCATGTTTATGATGCGATCAATGCATTTAATCGTTACTATTAAATAACAGTTCAATATAATGGAGTAATAGATTCGTGAAAATATTTTTTTAAATGAAGAGTGATTTTCTTGGTTCAACAAATGATATCTATTCTAGTAGCTACATTTCTATATTTTATTTTATTAAAAAAAAAAAGTTTTTTAAATTAAAAAAGTTGGGGAAAAACATTATGCGCCATTAAAATATAACTTAATAGAAGGTTTTATAATCATGAAGAATTGATAAAAAAAATTATAGCCTCTTTTCAGCGGGAGTTATACTTCCGAATATAAACAATTTTTTTCTTCGCAAAAATAAATCATCGTACACGTGTCTAGACCAACAACCCGGCAAACTATTCAATACAATCTTGTTGGAAAATAGTTGTTTTTTTTCTTCAACTTACTCGATATGATTCGTCCGAAGAGATATTTCCAAATCTCGCAAAACTTGCGTCGACGTAGACTCGCCGACCATCTTTCTTTTCTGAAAGAACGCAAAGAAACGATACGACTGTGTAATGGATTAGTATCAATATTCTCTTTTTTCATCTTTCTTTAATTGACGGTAAAAAAAAATTCAAATTCGACAAAAATCCCTTTATTTCTGAATTGGACATTATTGGACTCAATCTTCATGGCGATTCTCATCCTCTTGAAATAATTTATTTCGATTCGACGGATGCAAAAAGTAATTTAATAACTTATATGTCAAATAAGTTTGACGAAATGTTTTTTTTTTTTCAAATTTATTAGATTTAGAAAAGGGACGAATTTACGGTGCGAAAAAAATCAAAACGGATGTACAGAAATTATTTCGAGAGTCGAGGACTCTCGGTTTTATAAATACCACACAAACCGTGCAGGAAATGCCCGATGAATACATTTCCTGCATTAAGAATCAGCGAGAGTGTTCGCGCGCGATTAGCAAACGTCGTGCATAAGCAAAGAACAAAATTGTGGCGAGAATAATTCTTGTTTTTTTTTCGCCCCTTCTACAATGACAAAAATTTCTTTTCTTTTCTTTTCCTCATCTCGTTAAGAAAGATTGATCGTCGAGGCTAATAAACCAAAGTGCTCGTCAATCACAATCGTGATGCGTCGTCGTCGACGTTTTCATGTACGACTTACCCGATGACTTCTCGAGGCTTTCGGATCGAGATAAGTCCGTAACTTTGCGAGATAGTGAGAGGGTGGATCCTTTGCCTGAACTCGCTCCTAAAACAAAAAACATAGATATGTCGCTTACCATTTTTTTCGCCTATCAATTTGTGTCGTCAATTATTTTACTTTTATCAGTCTCTAATCAG
This sequence comes from Alloplasta piceator, assembly GCA_946863875.1. Classification (NCBI taxonomy): domain Eukaryota; kingdom Metazoa; phylum Arthropoda; class Insecta; order Hymenoptera; family Ichneumonidae; genus Alloplasta; species Alloplasta piceator. The sequence continues at coordinate 20,068,633 of OX333074.1, forward strand.
CCTTCCTCCATTTTCTTAATACAAAGATGATAAAAAGAAATGTTTGTTTGTTTAGCTGCACGAAAAAAAAATAGTTGGTTGGGACAACCGACTGATTATTAGTTGGGTATACGCTTCTTCGATTTTTATAATAATTTTAACTTCCTTGAAATTATTTTTATCGCATGTATGTATGTGTGGGTCATTCTATGTCAAATCGACCAAGAGTTGGATCGACCCCTCTCAATTTCGATGAAATTTGGTCAGAAGTTTTCGTTTTCAATAAAACGGAGTTTTACCAAAGGAACAATTTTTTAAAAATTTTTTTCAAAAGTTATTCGAAATTTTAAATTTCACAATTTATCAAATCTTTCAAGTTTATTTTTCAAATATCTCGAAAACTATTATAGTTACGAAAAATCGTTGTGAATTCGTTTTGAAGAGTATACTTGGAGCTACGAAAAAAAAATATTTCGAAAAAAAGTTTGAAAAATGATGAATTTGGAGAATTTTGAATTTTTAAAAATCGTGATAATCGAAGTTTCATATTTTATTTTTGGTTCAATTTTTTTTATATAACACCTTGTACTGATTTTAAAAGATCCTGAAATTTTCACAGAGGTGTTTTTTTTTCAAAAATAAAATTTTTTGAATTTTTATAAATCATGCAAATCCACGATCAACATTAAATTTTTGGTTCAATTTTTTTTGTATAATGCCTTGTACTGATCTTGAAAGATTCTGAAATTTTCAGGACGGTGTGTTTTTGTTTCGAAAAAAAATTTCATTAAATTTTGGCAAACAAAATTTGTTTGGTTTTCCTCCAAGTTAAGTAAAGTTGAGCAATCATGTAATTCTGTAATTTTGAGCAGTAAAAATTTCAATTAATGACAATTGAAAAAAAAAAAAAATTTTACCAAAATTCAAAAATTATTTTTGAAACAAAAACACACCATCCTGAAAATTTCGGGATCTTTCAAGATCAGTACAAGGTATTATATAAAAAAAATTGAACCAAAAATTTAATGTTGATCGTGGATTTGCGCGATTTTTAAAAATTCAAAAATTTATATTTAAAAAAAAAATACCTCTGAAGATTTCAGGATCTTTTAAGATACAAGCTATTACATAAAAAAAATTGAACCAAAAATAAAATATGGAACTTGGATTTTCACGATTTTTAAAAGTTCAAAATTCTCCAAATTCATCATTTTTCAATTTTTTTTCGGAATACTTCTTTTCTCCGTAGCCCCAAGTGCACTACATAAAACCAATTTAGAACTATTTTTCGTAACTATAATAGTTTTCGAGATATTTGAAAAATAAATGAAAGATTTGCAAAATCATGAAATTTTTAATTTTTAATAACTGTTGAAAAAAAAAATTTCATTTTTTTCCTTTGGTAGCACTTCGTTTTATTGAAAACAAAAACTTCTGACCAAATTTCATCGAAATTGAAAGGGGTCGATTCCAACTCTTGGTCGATTTGACATGGAATGATCCATGTACAAGCATGTATTGTATGATCATAACCTCAAAATAAAAATTAAAAAATAAATATATTATTTTTCACGTGCAGTACGGGGAAAAGGCTTGCCAAAGTGCACTATTGGTTGAGGAAAAGGCCTGAAATCGTGCAAGACGAAGTTTCGGAAGGGGCGCATCGCACGTATATTTGTGCCTGCAGTGCACAAACAAAAATTTTCCGGAATAGGTCTAAATATTTTTTCATTGTAATTAATTATATTTAGTTAATTACTATAATTTTGTACAAATTTTGTAATAAATAAACTGAAAATATAGTTTTCTCTGATTTTTTCTCCTAAAAAATGCAACCTTTTCCTTGGTCAAAATAATTATAACTTTTTTAAAGTAGCATATTTACTGTATTTTTTCCTAAAAGTACACATATTCAACTATACAACCCCGAAAGAATTTATTTTCACATGAAAATTTGTTTTAGTTATGATTTTTTTAAATGAAAATCCATTTTTCCTCGATTTTCGGTTACATTAATGGTTGTAAAATTTTTTGTTTACTATAAATGGTTAAATCAATGATTGGATCATGGAAAAAAATGTTATGAAAGTAATTCGGAATTTTTTCAGATTTTGTTGACGTTTTTTTATTAGAAAAAACATGAGCAGGACTTTCACGACCCAGAGTACAGACGGTGTCCTAAAATTTGAGTGTGAAGACGGAGGGTCAATACAAAGATGATAACAAGAAATGTCTGTTTGTTTACCTGGCACGGATTTTGATAAAGTACCAATGACTTTGAAAAAAAAAAACTTGCAAATCGGAAATTTGCACATCGCTTCCTCAGTATTTTTTCGTATTTACAAACCCTCCTCTATGAGGAAACGTTATTAAATTTTAGTAAATGTTAGCTGTCACAGTTTTGGCTTCCTCATAGAGGAAGCTTTATAAATACGAAAAAATACTCTGGAAACGATGTGCAAATTTCCGATTTGCAAGTTTTTTTTACTACCTCTGGTTATCGGAATAATACAACGGCAGCTTAGTAGCGTACAATTTTTGATCAATCTTTTTTTTAAAGATTTCAAAATTGCATAAAATTTGCACGGTTCAAGCGATTTTTGCAAAATTAAATACCAAGTAACTTTTTCCATTAAACTACCATAATAGAAATTTTTAGCCTGATATAACAAAGTATGTGCAAGCTAGAGCGATCATGCGCTTTCCCAAAAAAATCAAAATTTTATAAATCGCGAACCCCTTGAGCAATTTTCGCGAAATTCAATACCAACAATATTTTTCACTCAAAATATCGGTATAACTTTTTTTAACCTAAGATCGCAAAATTTGCGGATGCTAGAGCGATCAAGCTTTTTCTTTGAAAATTTCAACATCGCATAAAATTTGCACGGTTCAAGCGATTTTTGCAAAATTGAATACCGAGTAACTTCTTCCATTAGACTACCTGTATATAAATTTTGAGCCAGATATCACGAAAAATTTGCAAGCTAGAACGATAATGCGTTTTTTGCGAAAATTAAAAATTTTATAAATCACGAACCCTTTGAGCGATTTTCGCGAAATTCAATACCAACAATCTTTATCACTCAAACTGTCGGTATAATTTTTTTCAACTCGATATCACAATATTTGCGGACGCTAGAGCAACCACGCCCTTTTTAATAAAATTTAAATGTCGCATCAAATTCGCAAATGTCAATGAATTTTTGCACAATTCATAGCAAACAAAGAGGCTATGGAGCTCAACTTATGTGCAAAATTTCAGATCGCTACTCCAATACGGTCTTGAGATATAGCCGTTCGAATTTCTCGAGGCAGTCACACACACACACACACACACACACACACACACACACACACACACACACACACACACACACACACACACACACACACACACACACACACACACACACACACACACACACACACACACACACACACACACACACACACACACACACACACACACACGCACACGCACGCACGCACGCACGTACGCACGCACGCACACGCACACGCACACGCACACGCGCACGCACGCACGCACGCACGCACGCACGCACGCACGCACGCACGCACGCACACACACACACACACACACACACACACACACACACACACACACACACACACACACACACACACACACACACACACACACACACACACACACACACACACACACACACACACACACACACACACACACACACACATACATACATCCGGACATTTTTTCTAAACATGATTTCTCGATGTTTTAGGACATTTTGAACATACTGACATGAAAATCTCGAAAAAAAAATTTTTCACGAAAACAAAGCTTCCTCTATGAGGAAGCAAAAACGAGAAAAAAAAAATGAAGTAAAAATATTTCTACAAGCTTTTTTTCGTGCGCAAACGATTTTTGTTTTCATGATGCATTGTTATTCTTTAGAGGATATTTAGAATTTTAGCTTTGATACCTCCAAGATGAAAACTGACTCATGAGCAGCTGCATTTTACCCAAAGTGTACACACTGAAAAAAACGTACTGCCGCAGTGGCTATTTTTTGGTAAGCCTCCGCAAACTTTACCGCTACGGTCCCCACCAAAGCACAACTGTGAGCCGAGCCATTTCGTATCGGCCCACGAGCTATATTTTAGTTTGCTGACGGTGGGCAATCGCGATTTGCGCACGGTGGCCAACCGGCATGCTAATCGTAGATAAACAATATATCTGGATGGAAAGTATATCCTGTTTTCTTATTCAACCAGATATATGCCGGATAACCACCGTATGAGAAAAATATATATTCATAACCTAAATATTCAATCGATAAGGATTATTAATTAAAAATATTATATTTTTTAATTATTAATCGTTATTGATTATTCTCGCGTGATTGAATTGAATATTTAGGTTATAAATGTATGTAATATCAAATATGAAAATAATGAAAATTTAAATAACAATAATATTAGGAAAATGAGTAACAGTTTGATATTAGACGTAAGAATGTATTTCAAAGACAACATAAATTATTACAAAAAGTAATTAAACATAATATTATTGTGACATCACATATGGTAAAGAGTTACATCGTAATATTAATTTATAATTATTTAAATGCATGTGCGTTTGCATCCAAAAAGGCGCGTTCCACGTTCTACGGTTCTACCGCAAGTCCACACGCTCGCGACGCTCACATGCATACTATAGCGCCTATTCACTGGTATCGGCAAATCAGCTATATAAGGTAACGCTCTAGCGCCAGTTTTAATGCTTGAAACGGCAATATCATTGTAGCGGTACTATGAAGTATTAAAATTTGGCGATCGGGGCAGTACGTTTAGCTCGAGTTACCACCAGCTGACAGCTAAACAAAATACCGTTGCTGCGGCAGACCAGTACTTTTCAGTGCAGAGTCTTCTGTTTCGGATTTTTTTTCCACGATATATTCACGAATCGCAAGAGAGAGAAAGAGAGAGAGAGAGAGAGAGAACCCTCGCGTCGATTATAAGTCTACATACACAATTTCGAGTATCGTTATACATACGCCCTGTGCTTGAAAACCCGAAGGGAAGAGAGGTCCTTGGCTTTCTCGTGAACAAACTCTGCGTCACCCTCAAAGCCCGTTAATTTTTTTCTTCTCTCCTACACACGAGCATATATATGCGTACAATTTGTGGTTTCTCTGGAGCCACAATTTATTTTAAGACTCGAGAGGAGGAAGGACAAGAAATACATTTTTTGCACATTTCACGAATCCATTTTCCATCGAGGAACGAGCAAAAATTGATTTTCTTCAATGAAAATATTAAGGGGGAACGCCACTGACAAGTAAAAAAAATCGATGGTGTTTTTCCATCTTCTTAACCTTCCGTGGTCTCACTGGGTCAAAACGGACGAACGACTACTTTTCTTTTTTCTGCTTTATACATTTTTTTGAATATATATAGTCATTAGATTTTTTATAAACTGATACATTTTTAGAACTTTTTTTAATACATCAACTAGAATGCTTGAAGAATATTCTGTAATTTTTTGAGATTTTTCTGATCGATAGTTTGGTCACAATACTTGTTGAAAAAATATGGGGCGTTCCATCCCAAATCGGACAGTTTGAAAAACTTTTTTTTTATATCCTAATTTTTTAATATTTTTTTAGTACCCAAAAAAAGACCCTTCCTGTTGAATATTGAGATTTTTTCGATTACCCGTTCAGAAGATATGAAATGAACAAAAAACCGCTCTTTTTTTGGTATTTTGGTCATAACTTCTTTGAAAATGATCCAAATTAAAGTTTTTTTTTCAACATTTTAGTTTTCTTATGGCATTTTCAGAAAAAAATACAACAAAAACATTCGACGAGTTTTTGAATGAGTTTTTTGAGTTTTAACCTTCAAGTCGCGTTTTTAAAAGTGAGTGTCATTTTTTATTTTTATTTTTAATTTTTCCCTTTAAACATCTATCTATTCAACAATTTTTAAGACTAGTCCGATCGTGGGATTTCCATAACTACTTTTTTTCGATTTGTGAAAATTAAAAAAAAAATTTTTTTATAAGTTATTATGATTACCAATTTTTGTTACTGTTTAGTATTTTTTTCAATATTTAGAATTTATTTCGACACTTTTTTATTGTTAACAGTTTCTTAAAATTAATAATTAATCGTTAAGTCTGTTTATGAACGATAATAACAACAGTTTTTATTTATTCACGTATTTTTTTGAAAACCTTATATATACGATTATTTCTTGAATTAGAATATTCCTTTGCCAATACGTTTCCGTTGTTCATGGAAATAATTGAATTAAATTTTGGTGTCTCCCTCTGATTGACTTCGCAATATTGTATCACAAATAAAATATTTCTTTTGCATCTAAATAATGTTTCTCAGGTGAAAATTTGACAGCAATATCCGGTAGACTATTTGTGTTCAATGCCCACTCATACAATTCTTGAACTGTATTTGCTCATCGATTTATTATTAATTTTGAAAATCTGTTAACAATGAAAAAGTATCAAAATTAATTAAAAATGATTAAGAAAATACTATGCAGTACAAAAATTGGTATTCATAATAATTTATGAAAAAAAAAAATTTAATTTTCAAAAATCGAAAAAAATAGTATTTATTGAAATGACACGATCGGACTAGTCGTAAAGACTGTTGAATAGATAGATGTTTAAAACAAAAGATTTTTAAAAGAATTAAATATGACACTTACTTTTGAAAACGCGATTTAAAGTTTAAAACTCAAAAAGCTCATTCAAAAACGCGCCGAATATTTTTGTTGTATATTTTTCTAAAAAGGCCATAAAAAAAAAGTTTGAAAAAAAACTTTTAATTTGGACCATTATTAAAGAAGTTATGACCAAAATACCAAAAAAAAAGAGCGGTTTTTTTGTTAATTTATTAGGTGCGCAACTAAGTTCTCGCTGTTTTTTTTTATAAAAATGCCACTTTATTGTAAAAAAATGGTTACAAATGAATCATTCAAAATATTTCCCATCGCTAGCGACAACTTTTTCCCATCTTTTTGGCAGAGCTCGAATACCGTCACGGTAGAAGTGGTCGTCTTTCGAGGCTATCCACGAATCAAGCCATTTTGAGATGTCTTCATATGAGCGGAACTGCTGATTAGCCAGACCATGTGCCATCGAACGGAACAAGTAATAATCGGAGGGCGCAATATCTGGGGAATATGGCGGGTGGGGTAGGACTTCCCATTTGAGCGTTTCTAAGTAGGTTTTAACGGGTTTGGCAACGTGAGGCCGAGCATTGTCATGCAGTAAAATCACTTTTTCGTGCCTCTGCTCGTATTCTGGCCGCTTTTCGCGTAATGCTCGGCTCAATCGCATCAATTGAGTTCGATACCGTTCCCCAGTGATGGTTTCGCTTGGTTTCAACAGCTCATAATAAATAACACCGACCTGGTCCCACCAAATACACAGCAAAACCTTCGCAGCGTGAATATTCGGCCGAAGCGACGGAACCAATCACGGCACGTTGTTTCACTTAGAGCAGCATCACCGTAAACTTTTTGGAGCTCCCGATGCGCTTCAGCCGCCGTTTTCTTCGAATGGAAGAAGAAAAGCAACACTTCCCGCAAATGACGATTATTTGGCACAAAATCGGACATTTTCACATAACCAAAAGTATACGACACAAACACAAAATCAACAATGTGTCAAAGCGGTTTGTTTACCATATGTCTAAGCTTGGTTTATGACGTTTTGGTTAGGTCTCAATCGACCACCACTTACTAGTGGAGCCATCTCTTGAAAAACAGCGGGAACTTAGTTGCGCACCAATAATATCTTTTGAACAGGTAATAAAAAAAATCTCAAAATTTAACAGGAAGGGTCTTTTGATAGGTAGGTACTAAAAAATATAAAAAAATTGAGGAAATTAAAAAAAAAAGTTTTTTAAACTGTCCGATTTGGGATGGAACGCCCCATATATTCAAAAATATGTAAACAAATTTTTGACTCGAAATCTCAAAAATTGACTGAGATATTGACCCAAAGGCAGAGCAGGTAGTCCTTTGGGACTATCTGCCATCATATCGTATAAATATTTAAGATATAACTACATTCAGAGCAAACGAATATGCAATGTGAAAACTTTAAACGCTTGTATCTCAAAACAACTTTTTTGGACACGGTGGCATCGATTGCTGGAAGTTCTGTGAACCGCTTAAAAAAAATTGTTTTTTTTTTAATTTTTCTAATCGCATTGGCTAGGGTTGTGCGTAGGCGATTTTCAGAATTTTTAAAATTACAATTTTCAAGACCTTTTGAAAATAAAAAAGGTCAAAAAAAGAAAAAAAATCATATCAGCGTAATTTCGTGAAAAAAAAATATTAAAAAAAAATGGCTACGCTCAACGATAGTCACTGTTGTATAGATTTAAAAAAATTTTGGGTTTTCGATTGCAGATGATTTTTCATTGCTGTAACGCTGCCACCAGGAGGAATCATTTTTTTACTATGTCATTACGTTCATGGTAATAACTTTGTCAATGTTCTATATTTTTCAATAAAAATTTGTATGAATATAGTTGAATATATATTTAATAAATTGCTTTTTGTCTAATCCTCAAATAATCGTCCCTACTTACCAAAAAAATTCCCGAAAATCGGCTATTTTTTAGCCCTGTCACAGTGGCGTTCCCCCTTAAAAATCGTGCCGAATTAACAATCATATTGGAATTACACTGTAAAAAAAAATCGCAAATTCACAATGTTGATTCATATTAATTTTACAAACTGGGCGAATTAAATTGAATTTCCTACAATTTTCATTAAAATTAATGTACTGGTATTGAACTTTGTTATTTCTGTATTAAAAAATTACAAATCCGGTATATTAATTTCATAGTCATGCACCCCTGCTTTGGAAATTCATAACCCGTCTTGCATATTTCTTAGATGTGTGTTTTAGTTTTTAATATACAGTCATAAAAATTTTCGTAGCCGGTGCTTGAAAATTACAACACAACGCTGTTAGAATTTACTTGCAATCGGTAACAAAAAATTACCATTTTCTTTAGAATATTCCAATCAGTCCTTTGAAAATTCATGCAAGGGTATATTAAAAGTCAAAACCTGTGATGGAATTTTAAAAACCATCGTGGTAAAATTACTATGGGGGTTTTTATATTCCAAACTCGGTGTATTAATTTCATAATAATATAGCGACTTTTGAAATTTAGTATACCGTTATGAATATTAAAAACCTGTCTTGTATATTCCTTTGATGTGTTTTGCTTTTTAATATACAAAGTAATAGAAATTTTCGTTGCCGGTGCTTGAAAATTACAACACGAGCGCTGTTGGAATTTACTTGCAATCGGTAACAAAAAATTACAATATTGTTCAGAATATTCCAATCAATGGTATGCAAATTCATGCAACGGTGTATTCAAAATCAAAACCAATGATGGAATTTTAAAAATGTTATGGTAAAATTACTATGTTGATTTGGATGTTGCGAACCAGGTGTATTAATTTCATAATTATACAGCCACTTTGGAAATTTAATATATAGCTATGAATATTAAAAACCGGTCTTGTATATTTCTTAGATGTGTTTTGTATTAGGGGTCGCGGACTTAAGTTATGAGGGGTAACTTAAGTTATGCGGGGAAACTTAAGTTATGAGGGGTCAGGTATTCTGGAATGAAGTTTTGAGGTTTCGCATAACTTATGCGGGGTCAGGGGCCGCGAAATTAAGTTATCAGGGGTAACTCAAGTTATGAGGGTTCAGGGACTCCGAAATTAAGTTATGAGCGGTCACTTAACTTATGAGAGGTCACGGTTTTTTTCAACCAAGTTTTGAAGGTATACATAACTTATGAGGGGTTAGGGGCTCTGAAATTAAGTTATGCGGGGTCACTTCATTTATGAGAGAGTCATAAATGAATCCCGGAATTGAGTTTTAAGTTATGAGGGGTAACTTAAGTTCTGAGGGGTCACTCAAGATATGAGTCGTCAGGTATTCTGGAATAAAGTTCACATAACTTATGAGGGGGCAGAGGATTCGAATTCAGAAATCCGAAAATCAAGTTTCATAGATTATCGCACATTCAAAAGCATATGTATATTGTTAATTTTATTTCACTCCGTGCGTAAAGTGCCCACTTTAGGCATTCGAGCAATAATAGTATATTACGATACTAGTGCGATGAAACTTTTTCTGATGAGTGTGAGTTTGCAGCATGAGCCGAAGGCGAATGTTGCAATCACACGAGTTGAGAAAAAGTTTCTCGCACGAGTATCGTACGAAATTTTATTGTACGAGTGCGCAAAGTGGCATTTTGCGCACGGAGTGCAATAAAATGTTGTACGAAACTCGTGCGAGAAATTTTTTCTCAACTCGCGTGATTGCAACATTCGCCTTAGGCTCATGCTGTAAACTCACACTCGTCAGAAAAAGTTTCATCGCACTCGTATCGTAATGTACTATTTTGGCACTCCAGCATTCATATATCATAAAAGTAGAGGAACTTCATAAGTAGTCGATGGCGTAATAGGTAGCGTGTTAGGTAGTTAGGTGCGATAGGTAGGATGGTAGGCAGGGTCGAGGGTTCGATTCCCGGTCGGGGAGAAAAATTAGATCGGCTAATTCCCGCTGATTTTTCTTTTTTTTCTATGTATCTCTTTTTAGGGCCGGTAAACTATAAGCATATTAAATTATCTTGCAAGGGCAAAATATTTTCTATAACATGTTTAACAACAATTAGTTACAGCTACGGTAACGTAATTTTCATATACTATGCGTATATTAATTTCAACATTTCTTCGTTCAGTAAATTTCATGAACGAAATTCCTTTAAGAATAAACAAATCAATATAGTTTTTAATGTGCCGTGACTTGAAAATTACTACACGTTGTTACATGAAATTTAATATACCCTTTGCGATTTTTAAAAACACAGTTTGATTAATTTAATATACGAAAGTAATGTGTTTTTTCTAACCGAATACAGTAATTTTCGTAAACTTCATCCTGAAAATAACTATACTTTTGTATATTAACCAGACAATACCAAATTTTTAAAAACACAGTTTGATTAATTTAATATACGAAAGTAATGTGTTTTTTCTAACCGAATACAGTAATTTTCGTAAACTTCATCCTGAAAATAACTATACTTTTGTATATTAACCAGACAATACCAAATTTTTAAAAATAATATCCTTTGATCAAATACTCAGGGAATATGTATATGAAATTTAATATACCACTTGCGATTTTTAAAAACACCGTTTGATTCATTTAATATACGAAAGTAATGTATTTTTTTAAACCGAATACAGCAATTTTCATAAACTTCATCTTGAAAATAACAATACTTTTGTATATAAATTAAACCACTACAAGTTTTTAAAAATAATATCTATTCATTATATAAATAACGAAGGTGTATATGAAATTTAATACATTGTGCATCATTTTTAAATAACGGGCATCTTGATTTCCTGATGCATGTTCATATGAAAATTTATATACGGTTTATGCATTCGAAATTCCTGCACCGATGTATTAATTTTCAGAAAGAAATTTTTCACAGTGTACGTAAAAATGTGCAATGAGTTAAGGAGATGGATGGTCTATTCGTGTGCCAAATTTTGGCTCGATTGCTCGAGACGTTTTCCAGATATGTACATCTATTTTTATTTACCGACGCCAGAGGAGATACATTTTCAGAATTTGGTCAATCTCCACGTTTTGGGACATTTCAAACGTACTGGTGTAACTGAAACAACTGAAAAAACAATTTCGCTGAAACCGGAGCTACCTTTATGAGAAAGCAAAAAGGAAAGATCTAGAAAGAGAAAAAAGAATGGAACGTACGGGAGGTCGGGGAATTTCGCTGTTTACATCTCAATCACGATGAAATCTCTCGCCAAGCGTAATTGAACGAGTGAAAGTGCAATTCTTACGGCTCGACCGCCTTGAAACGCCTGTTTCCTCTCTTCAAGAGAGACCATGAAACGAAAGAAAAGAAAAGTAAATAATGTTTTTAATAATGAAAATATTCTCTGGACTAGAATAAACAAACGACATTTATCGGAGTTGATTTTTGAAAAATATTTCAACGTCATGGTAGACCGCAAATTTACTGTGTAACGAGAAACGCATTTTTAGCAGAGCTCGAAAGATTTCCTGATTAAACCGCCGTGGTCGCATTGGGTCATTGAAGACCCGAGCGAAATTTTCTCTTGGGGATTTATTCATTCAGATATCCATT